>CM076973.1:36684177-36889450 GCA_039105355.1 Benthosema pterotum | reverse complement strand
TTTCGAGGAAAAAAAATAACGTAAGGCTATAGCCTTACGTTTTTTCATCGTTTTGAGGATTTTCGAAAAATGACAAAAAATGACAAAAACTGGAAAAAATGCAAGGCTATAGCCTCACGGTCTTGCACAGCATGGCGTTTTTCATCGTTTTGAGGGATTTTTGAGGATTTTCAAAAAAAAATCTCAAAATTTCGAGAGAAAAAAAAACGTTAAGGCTATAGCCTTACGTTTTTTTCATCGTTTTGAGGATTTTCAAAAAAATGACCAAAACTAGCAAAAACGCAAGGCTATAGCCTTACGTCTTGCACAGCATGCTGTTTTTCGTTTTTCGGATTTTTCGAAAAAAAGAAAAATGTCGAAAATTTCGGAAAAAAAATAACGTAAGGCCTATAGCCTTACGTTTTTCATCGTTTGAGGATTTTCGAAAAAAAAATGACAAAAAAATGCCCAAACTTGCAAAAAAAAACGCAAGGCTATAGCCTTACGGTCGTGCACAGCATGCCGTTTTTCATCGTTTTGAGGTTTTTGAGGATTTTCAAAAAATGTCGAAATTTCGGAAAAAAAATATCGTTTTGAGGATTTTCGGAAAATGACAAAAAATGACAAAATCTGGAAAAAAATGCAAGGCTATAGCCTCACGGGCTTGCACAGCATGCCGTTTTTCATCGTTTTGAGATTTTTTGAGGATTTTCAAAAAAAATCTCAAAATTTCGAAAAAAAAAAACGTAAGGCTATAGCCTTACGTTTTTTCATCGTTTTGAGGATTTTCAAAAAAATGACAAAACTAGCAAAAACGCAAGGCTATAGCCTTAGGGTCTTGCACAGCAAGTGTTTTTTCGTTTTTAGGATTTTCGAAAATGTCGAAATTTCGGAAAAAAAAAACGTAAGGCTATAGCCATACGTTTTTTTCATCGTTTTGAGGATTGTCGAAAAATGACAAAAAATGACAAAAATGGAAAAACGCAAGGCTATAGCCTTACGGTTGTGCACAGCATGGCCGTTTTTCATCGTTTTGAGGATTTTTGAGGGATTTTCAAAAAAAATGTCGAAATTTCGGGAAAAAAATAACGTAAGGCTATAGCCTTACGTTTTTTTCATCGTTTTGAGGATTTTAAAAAATGACACAAAACTAGCAAAAACGCAAGGCTATAGCCTTAGGGTCTTGCAAGCATGCTGTTTTTCGTTTTTAGGATTTTTCGAAAAATGTTCGAAATTTCGGGAAAAAAAATAACGTAAGGCTATAGCCTTACGTTTTTTTCATCGTTTTTGAGGATTGTCGAAAAAAAATGACCAAAAAAATGAAAAATGGCAAACGCAAGGCTATAGCCTTACGGTCGTGCACAGCATGCCGTTTTTCATCGTTTTGAGGATTTTTGAGGATTTTGAAAAAAAATGTCGGAAATTTCGGAAAAAAAAATATCGTTTTGAGGATTTTCGAAAAATGACAAAAAATGACAAACTGAAAGAAAAAAAAAATGCAAGGGCTATAGCCTCACGGTCTTGCACAGCATGCCGTTTTTCATCGTTTGAGGATTTTTGAGGATTTTCAAAAAAAAATTCAAAAATTTCGAGAAAAAAAAAAAACGTAATAAGGCTATAGCTTAGTTTTTTCATCGTTTTGAGGATTTTAAAAAAAATGACAAAACTACAAAAAACGCAAGGCTATAGCCTTACGGGTCTTGCACAGCAAGCTGTTTTTCGTTTTTGAGGATTTTCGAAAAATGTCGAAATTTCGGAAAAAAAAATAACGTAAGGCTATAGCCTTACGTTTTTTCATCGTTTTGAGGATTGTCGAAAAATGACAAAAAATGACAAAACTGGACAAAAACGCAAGGCTATAGCCTTACGGTCTTGCACAGCATGCCGTTTTTCATCGTTTTGAGGATTTTTGAGGATTTTCAAAAAAATGTCGAAATTTCGGGAAAAAAATAACGTAAGGCTATAGCCTTACGTTTTTTCATCGTTTTGAGGATTTTCGAAAAATGACAAAAAATGACAAAACTGGCAAAAACGCAAGGCTATAGCCTTACGGTCTTGCACAGCATGCCGTTTTTCATCGTTGTGAGGATTTTTGAGGATTTTCGAAAAATGGTCGAAATTTCGAGAAAAAAAACTAAGGCTATAGCCTTACGTTTTTTGAGGATTTTTGAAAAAATGACAAAAAAAATGACAAAACTGGCCAAAAATGCAAGGCTATAGCCTTACGGTCTTGCACAGCATGCCGTTTTTCATCGTTTTGAGGATTTTTGAGATATTTTCAAAAAAATGTCGAAATTTCGAGAAAAAAAAAACGTTTGAGGATATTTCAAAAAAATGACAAAACTAGCAAAAACGCAAGGCTATAGCCTTAGGGTCTTGCACAGCATGCTGTTTTTCGTTTTTTTAGATTTTCGAAAAATGTCGAAATTTCGGAAAAAAAAAAATAACGTAAGGCTATAGCCTTACGTTTTTTTCATCGTTTTGAGGATTGTCGAAAAATGACAAAAAATGACAAAATGGCAAAAACGCAAGGCTATAGCCTTACGGTCTTGCACAGCATGCGTTTTTTTTCATCGTTTTTGAGGATTTTTGAGGATTTTCAAAAAATGTCGAAATTTCGGAAAAAAATCATCGTTTTTGAGGATTTTTGAAAAATGACAAAAAAAATGACAAAACTGGCAAAAACGCAAGGCTATAGCCTTACGGTTGTGCACAGCATGCCGTTTTTCATCGTTTTGAGGATTTTTGAGGATTTTCAAAAAAATGTCGAAATTTCGGGAAAAAAAAATAACGTAAGGCTATAGCCTTACGTTTTTTCATCGTTTTGAGGATTTTCGAAAAATGACAAAAAATGACAAAATGGAAAAAACGCAAGGCTTATAGCCTACGGTCTTGCACAGCATGCCGTTTTTCATCGTTTTGAGGATTTTTGAGGATTTTCCAAAAAATTCAAAAATTTCGAGAAAAAAAAAAAACGTAAGGCTATAGCCTTACGTTTTTTTCATCGTTTTGAGGATTTTTCAAAAAATGACAAAACTAGCAAAAACGCAAGGCTATAGCCTTACGGTCTTGCACAGCATGCCGTTTTTCGTTTTGAGGATTTTCGAAAAATGTCGAAATTTCGGAAAAAAAATAACGTAAGGCTATAGCCTTACGTTTTTTCATCGTTTTGAGGATTGTCGAAAAATGACAAAAAATGACAAAACTGGCAAAAACGCAAGGCTATAGCCTTACGGTCTTGCACAGCATGCCGTTTTTCATCGTTTTGAGGATTTTTGAGGATTTTCGAAAAAATGTCGAAATTTCGGGAAAAAAAATAACGTAAGGCTATAGCCTTACGTTTTTTCATCGTTTTGAGGATTTTCGAAAAAATGACAAAAAAACAACAAAACTGGCAAAAAACGCAAGGCTATAGCCTTACAGTCTTGCACAGCATGCGTTTTTCATCGTTGTGAGGATTTTTAGAGGATTTTCGAAAAATGTTGAAATTTCGAGAAAAAAAACCTAAGGCTATAGCCTTACGTTTTTTCATCGTTTTGAGGATTTTCGAAAAATGACAAAAAATGACAAAATTGGCAAAAATGCAAGGCTATAGCCTTACGGTCTTGCACAGCATGCCGTTTTTCATCGTTTTGAGGATTTTTGAGGATTTTCGAAAAAATGTCGAAATTTCGAGAAAAAAAACGTAAGGCTATAGCCTTACGTATTTTCATCGTTTTGAGGATTTTCGAAAAATGACAAAAAATGACAAAACTGGCAAAAACGCAAGGCTATAGCCTTACGGTCTTGCACAGCATGCCGTTTTTCATCGTTTTGAGGATTTTTGAGGATTTTTTCGAAAAAAAAAATGTCAATATTTCGAAAAAAAAAATAAAAAATAACGTAAGGCTATAGCCTTTCGTTTTTTCATCGTTTTGAGGCTTTTTTAAAAAATCGCAAAAAAAGACAAAAACTGGCAAAAATGCAAGGCTATAGCTCACGGTCTTGCACAGAATGCCATTTTTCATCGTTTTGAGGATTTTTCGAAAAAATGTCGTTAAATTTCAAAAAAAAAATAACGTAAGGCTATAGCCTTACGTTTTTTCATCGTTTTTGAGGATTTTTTGAAAATGACAAAAAATGACAAAATGGCAAAAACGCAAGGCTATAGCCTTACGGTCTTGCACAGCATTGCCGTTTTTCATCATTTTGAGGATTTTTGTGGATTTTCGTTCAATAAAAAATGTTGAAATTTCGAGAAAAAAAACGTAAGGCTATAGCCTTACGTATTTTCTTCGTTTGAGGATTTTCGAAAAAATGAAAAAAAATGACCAAAACTGGCAGTGACGCAAGGCTATAGCCTTTCGGTCTTGCACAGCATGCCGTTTCTTCGTTTTGAGGATTTTTGAGGATTTTCGAAAAATGGTAACTTATTTCGGTGAAAAAAAAAATAAACGTAAGGCTATAGCCTTACGTTTTTTCATCGTTTTGAGGATTTTCGAAAAATCGCAAAAAAAAGACAAAAACTGCAAAAATTGCAAGGCTATAGCCTCACGGTCTTGCACAGAATGCCATTTTCATCGTTTTTGAGGATTTTCGAAAAAAACTGTCGAAAATTTCAGAAAAAAAATAACGTAAGGCTATAGCCTTTACGCTTTTGTATCGTTTTGAGGATTTTCGAAAAAAATCACAAAAAAAAGAATTAACTGGCAAAAATGCAAGGCTATAGCCTCAAAGTCTTGCACAGCATGCCGTTTTTCATCGTTTTGGGATTTTTGAGGACCTTTCAAAAAAATGTCGAAATTTCGAAAAAAAAAAAACGTAAGGCTATAGCCTTACGTTTTTTCATCGTTTTGAGGATTTTCAAAAAATGACAAAAAATGACAAAACTGGAAAAAAAATGCAAGGCTATAGCCTTACGGTCTTGCACAGCATGCCGTTTTTTCAGTATTTGAGGTTTTTTTTTTGAGGATTTTCCAAATTAAATTCGAAATTTCGAAGAAAAAAAAACGTAAGGCTATAGCCTTACGTTTTTTCATCGTTTTGAGGATTTTCAAAAAATGTCAAAAAATGACAAAACTGGCAAAAACGCAAGGCTATAGCCTTACGGTCTTGCACAGCATGCCGTTTTTCATCGTTTTGAGGATTTTTGAGGATTTTCAAAAAAATGTCGAAATTTCGAGAAAAAAAACGTAAGGCTATAGCCTTACGTTTTTTCATCGTTTTGAGGATTTTCAAAAAATGACAAAACTAGCAAAAACGCAAGGCTATAGCCTTACGGTCTTGCACAGCATGCCGTTTTTCATCGTTTTGAGGATTTTTCGAAAATTTTCGAAAATTTCGAAAGAGTCGAAATTTCGGAAAAAAAAAAAAATAACGTAAGGCTATAGCCTTACGTTTTTTCATCGTTTTGAGGATTGTCGAAAATGACAAAAAATGACAAAACTGGCAAAAACGCAAGGCTATAGCCTTACGGTCTTGCACAGCATGCCGTTTTTCATCGTTTTGAGGATTTTTGAGGATTTTCAAAAAAATGTCGAAATTTCGGAAAAAAAAACGTAAGGCTATAGCCTTACGTTTTTTCATCGTTTTGAGGATTTTCAAAAATGACAAAAAATGACAAAACTGGAAAAAACGCAAGGCTATAGCCTTACGGTCTTGCACAGCATGCCGTTTTTCATCGTTTTGAGGATTTTTGAGGATTTTCAAAAAAATGTCGAAATTTCGAGAAAAAAAACGTAAGGCTATAGCCTTACGTTTTTTCATCGTTTTGAGGATTTTCAAAAAATGACAAAACTAGCAAAAACGCAAGGCTATAGCCTTACGGTCTTGCACAGCATGCCGTTTTTCGTTTTGAGGATTTTCGAAAAATGTCGAAATTTCGGAAAAAAAATAAACGTAAGGCTATAGCCTTACGTTTTTTCATCGTTTTGAGGATTGTCGAAAAATGACAAAAAATGACAAAACTGGCAAAAACGCAAGGCTATAGCCTTACGGTCTTGCACAGCATGCCGTTTTTCATCGTTTTGAGGATTTTTGAGGATTTTCAAAAAAATGTCGAAATTTCGAAAAAAAAAAACGTAAGGCTATAGCCTTACGTTTTTTCATCGTTTTGAGGATTTTCAAAAAATGACAAAAAATGACAAAACTGGCAAAAACGCAAGGCTATAGCCTTACGGTCTTGCACAGCATGCCGTTTTTCATCGTTTTGAGGATTTTTGAGGATTTTCAAAAAAATGTCGAAATTTCGAAAAAAAAAACGTAAGGCTATAGCCTTACGTTTTTTCATCGTTTTGAGGATTTTCAAAAAATGACAAAACTAGCAAAAACGCAAGGCTATAGCCTTACGGTCTTGCACAGCATGCTGTTTTTTCGTTTTTAGGATTTTCGAAAAAATGTCGAAATTTCGGAAGAAAAAAATAACGTAAGGCTATAGCCTTACGTTTTTTTCATCGTTTTGAGGATTGTCGAAAGCTGACAAAAAAATGACAAAAACTGGCAAAAACGCAAGGCTATAGCCTTCGGTTGTGCACAGCATGGCGTTTTTCATCGTTTTGAGGATTTTTGAGGATTTTCAAAAAAAATGTCGAAATTTCGGGAAAAAAACAACGTAAGGCTATAGCCTTACGTTTTTTCATCGTTTTGAGGATTTTCGAAAAATGACAAAAAATGACAAAACTGGCAAAAACGCAAGGCTATAGCCTTACAGTCTTGCACAGCATGCCGTTTTTCATCGTTGTGAGGATTTTTGAGGATTTTCGAAAAAATGTTGAAATTTCGAGAAAAAAAAAAGTAAGGCTATAGCCTTACGTTTTTTCATCGTTTTGAGGATTTTCGAAAAATGACAAAAAATGACAAAACTGGCAAAAATGCAAGGCTATAGCCTCACGGTCTTGCACAGCATGCCGTTTTTCATCGTTTTGAGGATTTTCGAAAAATGTCGAAATTTCAGAAAAAAAATAACGTAAGGCTATAGCCTTACGTTTTTTCATCGTTTTGAGGATTGTCGAAAAATGACAAAAAATGACAAAACTGGCAAAAACGCAAGGCTATAGCCTTACGGTCTTGCACAGCATGCTGTTTTTCATCGTTTTGAGGATTTTTGAGGATTTTCGAAAAAATGTTGAAATTTCGAGAAAAAAAACATAAGGCTATAGCCTTACGTTTTTTCATCGTTTTGAGGATTTTCGAAAAATGACAAAAAATGACAAAACTAGCAAAAACGCAAGGCTATAGCCTTACGGTCTTGCACAGCATGCCGTTTTTCATCGTTTTGAGGATTTTTGAGGATTTTCGAAAAAATGTCGAAATTTCGAGAAAAAAAACGTAAGGCTATAGCCTTACGTTTTTTTTCGTTTTGAGGATTTTCAAAAAATGACAAAACTGGAAAAAACGCAAGGCTATAGCCTCACGGTCTTGCACAGCATGCCGTTTTTCATCGTTTTGAGGATTTTTGAGGATTTTCAAAAAAATGTCGAAATTTCGAGAAAAAAAACGTAAGGCTGTAGCCTTACGTTTTTTCATCGTTTTGAGGATTTTCGAAAAATGACAAAAAATGACAAAACTGGCAAAAACGCAAGGCTATAGCCTTACGGTCTTGCACAGCATGCCGTTTTTCATCGTTTTGAGGATTTTTGAGGATTTTCAAAAAAATGTCAAAATTTCGAGAAAAAAAACGTAAGGCTATAGCCTTACGTATTTTCATCGTTTTGAGGATTTTCGAAAAATGACAAAAAATGACAAAACTGGCAAAAACGCAAGGCTATAGCCTTACGGTCTTGCACAGCATGCCGTTTCTCATCGTTTTGAGGATTTTTGAGGATTTTCGAAAAAATGTCAAAATTTCGGAAAAAAATAACGTAAGGCTATAGCCTTACGTTTTTTCATCGTTTTGAGGATTTTCGAAAAATGACAAAAAATGACAAAACTGGCAAAAATGCAAGGCTATAGCCTCACGGTCTTGCACAGCATGCCGTTTTTCATCGTTTTGAGGATTTTCGAAAAATGTCGAAATTTCAGAAAAAAAATAACGTAAGGCTATAGCCTTACGTTTTTTCATCGTTTTGAGGATTTTCGAAAAATGACAAAAAATGACAAAACTGGCAAAAATGCAAGGCTATAGCCTCACAGTCTTGCACAGCATGCCGTTTTTCATCGTTTTGAGGATTTTTGAGGATTTTCGAAAAAATGTCGAAATTTCGAGAAAAAAAACATAAGGCTATAGCCTTACGTTTTTTCATCGTTTTGAGGATTTTCGAAAAATGACAAAAAATGACAAAACTAGCAAAAACGCAAGGCTATAGCCTTACGGTCTTGCACAGCATGCCGTTTTTCATCGTTTTGAGGATTTTTGAGGATTTTCGAAAAAATGTCGAAATTTCGAGAAAAAAAACGTAAGGCTATAGCCTTACGTTTTTTCATCGTTTTGAGGATTTTCGAAAAATGACAAAAAATGACAAAACTGGAAAAAATGCAAGGCTATATTCTCACGGTCTTGCACAGCATGCCGTTTTTCATCGTTTTGAGGATTTTTGAGGATTTTCAAAAAAATGTCGAAATTTCGAGAGAAAAAAAACGTAAGGCTATAGCCTTACGTTTTTTCATCGTTTTGAGGATTTTCGAAAAATGACAAAAAATGACAAAACTGGCAAAAACGCAAGGCTATAGCCTTACGGTCTTGCACAGCATGCCGTTTTTCATCGTTTTGAGGATTTTTGAGGATTTTCAAAAAAATGTCGAAATTTCGAGAAAAAAAACGTAAGGCTATAGCCTTACGTTTTTTCATCGTTTTGAGGATTTTCGAAAAATGACAAAAAATGACAAAACTGGAAAAAATGCAAGGCTATAGCCTCACGGTCTTGCACAGCATGCCGTTTTTCATCGTTTTGAGGATTTTTGAGGATTTTCAAAAAAATGTCGAAATTTCGAGAAAAAAAAAACGTAAGGCTATAGCCTTACGTTTTTTCATCGTTTTGAGGATTTTCGAAAAATGACAAAAAATGACAAAACTGGCAAAAACGCAAGGCTATAGCCTTACGGTCTTGCACAGCATGCCGTTTTTCGTTTTGAGGATTTTCGAAAAATGTCGAAATTTCGGAAAAAAAATAACGTAAGGCTATAGCCTTACGTTTTTTCATCGTTTTGAGGATTGTCGAAAAATGACAAAAAATGACAAAACTGGCAAAAACGCAAGGCTATAGCCTTACGGTCTTGCACAGCATGCCGTTTTTCATCGTTTTGAGGATTTTTGAGGATTTTCAAAAAAATGTCGAAATTTCGAGAAAAAAAACGTAAGGCTATAGCCTTACGTTTTTTCATCGTTTTGAGGATTTTCGAAAAATGACAAAAAATGACAAAACTGGCAAAAACGCAAGGCTATAGCCTTACGGTCTTGCAAAGCATGCCGTTTTTCATCGTTTTGAGGATTTTTGAGGATTTTCGAAAAATGTCAAAATTTCGGAAAAAAAAATAACGTAAGGCTATAGCCTTACGTTTTTTCATCGTTTTGAGGATTTTCGAAAAATGACAAAAAATGACAAAACTGGCAAAAATGCAAGGCTATAGCCTCACGGTCTTGCACAGCATGCCATTTTTCATCGTTTTGAGGATTTTCGAAAAATGTCGAAATTTCAGAAAAAAAAAAACGTAAGGCTATAGCCTTACGTTTTTTCATCGTTTTGAGGATTGTCGAAAAATGACAAAACTGGCAAAAATGCAAGGCTATAGCCTCACAGTCTTGCACAGCATGCCGTTTTTCATCGTTTTGAGGATTTTTGAGGATTTTCGAAAAAATGTCGAAATTTCGAGAAAAAAAACATAAGGCTATAGCCTTACGTTTTTTCATCGTTTTGAGGATTTTCGAAAAATGAAAAATGACAAAAAAATGACAAAACTAGCAAAAACGCAAGGCTATAGCCTTACGGTCTTGCACAGCATGCCGTTTTTCATCGTTTTGAGGATTTTTGAGGATTTTCGAAAAAATGTCGAAATTTCGAGAAAAAAAACGTAAGGCTATAGCCTTACGTTTTTTCATCGTTTTGAGGATTTTCGAAAAATGACAAAAAATGACAAAACTGGAAAAAATGCAAGGCTATAGCCTCACGGTCTTGCACAGCATGCCGTTTTTCATCGTTTTGAGGATTTTTGAGGATTTTCAAAAAAATGTCGAAATTTCGAGAAAAAAAACGTAAGGCTATAGCCTTACGTTTTTTCATCGTTTTGAGGATTTTTGAAAAATGACAAAAAATGACAAAACTGGCAAAAACGCAAGGCTATAGCCTTACGGTCTTGCACAGCATGCCGTTTTTCATCGTTTTGAGGATTTTTGAGGATTTTCAAAAAAATGTCGAAATTTCGAGAAAAAAAACGTAAGGCTATAGCCTTACGTTTTTTCATCGTTTTGAGGATTTTCGAAAAATGACAAAAAATGACAAAACTGGAAAAAATGCAAGGCTATAGCCTCACAGTCTTGCACAGCATGCCGTTTTTCATCGTTTTGAGGATTTTTGAGGATTTTCAAAAAAATGTCGAAATTTCGAGAAAAAAAAACGTAAGGCTATAGCCTTACGTTTTTTCATCGTTTTGAGGATTTTTGAAAAATGACAAAAAATGACAAAACTGGCAAAAACGCAAGGCTATAGCCTTACGGTCTTGCACAGCATGCCGTTTTTCGTTTTGAGGATTTTCGAAAAATGTCGAAATTTCGGAAAAAAAATAACGTAAGGCTATAGCCTTACGTTTTTTCATCGTTTTGAGGATTTTCGAAAAATGACAAAAAATGACAAAACTGGCAAAAACGCAAGGCTATAGCCTTACGGTCTTGCACAGCATGCCGTTTTTCATCGTTTTGAGGATTTTTGAGGATTTTCAAAAAAATGTCGAAATTTCGGGAAAAAAATAACGTAAGGCTATAGCCTTACGTTTTTTCATCGTTTTGAGGATTTTCGAAAAATGACAAAAAATGACAAAACTGGCAAAAACGCAAGGCTATAGCCTTACGGTCTTGCACAGCATGCCGTTTTTCATCGTTGTGAGGATTTTTGAGGATTTTCGGAAAAAAAAATGAAATGAAATTTCGAGAAAAAAAAAAAACTAAGGCCATAGCCTTACGTATTTTCATCGCTTTGAGGATTTTCGAAAAATGTAGAAATTTCGGAAAAAAAATAACGTAAGGCTATAGCCTTACGTTTTTTCATCGTTTTGAGGATTTTCGAAAAAGGACGAAAATATGACAAAACTGGCAAAAACGCAAGGCGCGCGGTGGCCGCGTTTTCCCCCGCTGCAATTCCCGGTCGCGGCCGCTGCGGTGCGGGCGCCCCGTGCCACGTCGACAGCCACGGGGTTCCGGGGTTGCGTGTGTGTGCGTCACCCCGCTTCTTCCGGGGTACCCACGCAACCCCGGAACCCCGTGGCTGTCGACGTGGCACAGGAAGCGGGGCGTCTGTGTGTGTGTATTTCAGGGGTCATGGCCGTGACAGTTCAGAGAGCCGTGACAGATCAGAGAGACGACGGACCAGACGAAGACCAGAGAGAGACAAGCATCAGCAGCAACTCTGCCGGAGTTTCAGCACTTAAAAGGTGGGTAACTTTAGCGTGTGTGTGGGTGGGTGTGTGGGTGTGTGTGTGTGTGTGGTTGTGTGTTGAGCTCCAGAGTGATTCGGGGACCACCGGTGCGATCTCTGCCTGCTAGAGAGCGGTCTCCAGCGGGCATGGCTGTGGGCTCCCACCGGTACCGGCGTGTGTATGTGTGTGCATGGCGGTAGAGCAGCTCTGTGTATACTTATATTATTTTTTTCCCACCACAACAGGTTGAAGATGGAATTCGCTGACTTAAAGGCGCTGATGGATGACTTTGAGGCGGATCTGCTCCCCTCCAGCCCCACGGAACAGAGAAAAAAGAATATGCGCCAGAGACGACGCCATGTGGAGTCATTTTTGGATTTTATGTCCGGACCACCGGCCACCCCAGCGTCCGCCGACCTTCACTTCATCACCAACCGTGCGCGCTTCCTCCAGTGGTTCAAGCTCCTCCAGTCCCGCTGGTGTCCAACGACCGTACAAAACTACATCCAGGACTGCCGGCGGTTCATCGTGTACTTGAAAGAGCGTCAGCCAGCCGGCATCTCACCGTCCCTGCGCGACTTGGATCGCGCGCTCCGTTGGTTAAAGATGGAGCGAGAGGGACTGGCCGATGCTGTGGCCCAACACCGTAGAAGGATCATGGACCGCAAGACGGAAGCGATGCTTACCCGCTCCGACCTCCACCGACTACGCCAGGAAACCGCTCGAAGGATCCCAGCTGCCCTGGCGCGCGTCGAACAAGACCCGAGATGTCGGTCAGCCGTCCGCTCGGCGATGGGCCTGCTAGCGGCTTATCTGGCCGCCATCAGCGGGCTGCGGCGCGGGTGCTTCCTCTGGATGACGGACGTGGACGTTTCTTCCGCACTGGAGGTGGAGGCGACGGCGGCGCGTCGGGTCATGCGGTTGGAACATCACAAGACACGGCGCACCTATGGCCCCGCGAAGCTGGTTCTCACGCCAACGGAGCACGGATGGCTGAGACGTTTCCTGGACCAACGGCCGTTCATGTGCGGCTACAGCGGCGAAGTGGCGACCTTCTTCTTCAGCTCCACGGGGAGGCCGTTTTACAAGCTGGGAACGCACGTGAAAGCCGAGATCCTGAAGTGTATCAACCGCGCGGGTACCACCATGACGTCCATCCGCAGCGCCGTGGCCACGGTCGCCGACAGAATCCTCAGTCCGGATGAACAGAGTGAAGTGAGCCGCTCCATGGGCCATAGCTTGGCCACCATGAACAGGTATTATGTCGCCCAACGCAGCAACAAAGAAGTCATCGCCACACGGGACCTGCTGGACCGCGCCGTGACAGGAGAGATCCATCGCCGCCCCCAGCCCACGTCCCGTGCGCCGCCGCAGCCTCCAGAGGAGACCCCGCAGCCTCCAGAGCCTCCAGAGACCCCCGCCCAGGAGCTCCGAGTGTCGGTCCAGCGTCTTACAGGTGAGTTCAAAATGGGACAAAGTCCCTCCAGAGGCCAGGGACAAAATCTGTTTTGAGAATGTGTTTTGCTCAAGTCACTAATAGACTGCTATCCTCTCAACCCGCAGATGCAGACATCCTGGCCTGGCGGCCGCCCGCCGTCGCGCAGGATACCCCGCCGCCCCCGGCAAGAGGCCGCGCGGACGGCCGAGAAAACACCCGGCGACCACCGTGCAAAACCCCCGCCCGCTAAGAGGCCGCGCGGACGGCCGCGCAAGCAGAGGGACTGATGGTGTTGTCGGTGTTGTGTTGTGCAATAAAAATAAATAATAATAATAATAATAATAATAATAAAACCCTTGTACCTGCCTTGCTCTGCCTCTCCTTTAACTGTATACATTGGTTATAGTTGAATATATTATATTATATATCATTAAAGTTCCATGAGCGGCAAAGTGTGTAAAGGTCAGCCGGGAAAAGGGTGCTTAGGGCTGGCTGGCCTTCACACACTTTGGCGAGTCCCTCGGCATGGTCAGGTATGCCAGAAATATGTTCTAAGTCCCTCGGTATGGCCAGGGGTGTGGGCCCCTGCCAGAAATGTGTCTAAGTCCCTCGGTATGGCCAGGGGCGCGGGCCCCTGCCAGAAATGTGTCTAAGTCCCTCGGTATGGCCAGGGGCGCGGGCCCCTGCCAGAAATGTGTCTAAGTCCCTCGGTATGGCCAGGGGCGCGGACCCCTGCCAGAAATGTTTCTAAGTCCCTCGGTATGCCCAGGGGCGTGCGGTCCGTGCGGCGCGTCACATCACTCTTGATCCCCCGAGAGGGGTGCTTAAGGGTGGGTGCACGTGCTCGGACGGGGCGCCGGGTGGTGGCCTTCGGCCGGGAGGGTGCCTGACCCAGGGCCTGGGCCTGGGCCTGGGCCCCCGCCCGGCGCGTCAGTGCCCAGGGCGTGGGCCCTGGGCCTAGGCGGTGGCCTGGTGGTTGTGGTGCATGGCCCCCAGAGTCTCTCCTCTGGGGGGCGGGTTGGAGAACGTGCCCCTGCACGGAGGTGTGCCGGGAGCACTGGATACTGGCGGCAGTACCCAGGACAGGCGGCCTGGTGGCGCCCTTCGGGGTGGGCGGCAGTCTGGAAGTGGTGCATGGCCCCCAGAGGTTCACCTCTGGGGGTTAGGTTGGAGAAAGTGCCCCTGGACGGAGGTCCTCTGGGGTCCATTTGGTGCGGGGCGCAGTACCACGTGCGGCCGCCTGGTGGCGCCCTTCTGGGGCGGCGGCCCTCTGGTAGTGGTGCATGGCCCCCAGGGGTTCACCTCTGGGGGTAAGGTTGGAGAAAGTGCCCCTGGACGGAGGTCCTCTGGGGTCCATTTGGTGCGGGGCGCAGTACCGCGTGCGGCCGCCTGGTGGCGCCCTTCTGGGGCGGCGGCCCTCTGGTAGTGGTGCATGGCCCCCGGAGGTTCACCTCTGGGGGTAAGGTTGGAGAAAGTGCCCCTGGACGGAGGTCCTCTGGGGTCCATTTGGTGCGGGGCGCAGTACCGCGTGCGGCCGCCTGGTGGCGCCCTTCTGGGGCGGCGGCCCTCTGGTAGTGGTGCATGGCCCCCAGGGGTTCACCTCTGGGGGTAAGGTTGGAGAAAGTGCCCCTGGACGGAGGTCCTCTGGGGTCCATTTGGTGCGGGGCGCAGTACCGCGTGCGGCCGCCTGGTGGCGCCCTTCTGGGGCGGCGGCCCTCTGGTAGTGGTGCATGGCCCCCGGAGGTTCACCTCTGGGGGTAAGGTTGGAGAAAGTGCCCCTGGACGGAGGTCCTCTGGGGTCCATTTGGTGCGGGGCGCAGTTCCCAGTTTGGCCACAGGGCGGCGCCTGACCTCCAGGCCCCCCCCCCGGGGGGCGGGCGGCTGGCTCATGCCCGGCCAAGGTGCCTGCTTACACGCGGAGTCTCCCCCTCAACCAACAGCATTTCCAGTCATGTAGCTGCACCTCCATATTTGGGAGCGCCCATTGATTTTGTGTTAGTTCGAGTGCCAGAAGCCCAGAGCTCCTGGGCTCTGCTTCCCTCTTCCCCCCTCTGTACTACGGGACCAAAGGAGCCCCAGACTTTTGCCATCCCGTATATAGGAGAGCGCTCCTCCGGCCCTTGTCGACCCCCGGGCGGCCCCCCGAGCCGCCCCGGGCCCCCAGGGGGAGCGTCCCCCTCCAGGGGCTCCGGCCTGGAGCTTTTCAGGGGGCGAGCCGCGGGGCCTTGCCCAGGGAAGAGTGGGTGCTCGTTTTCGCCAATGCTGGGTGTTGGTCCTGGAAGTCTCGCCAGCTTCGAGGCTCGAGTGGGGGAAGCCCAGGAGAGAGGGGAAAGGAAACAGAGGGGGGAAGCCCGGACCTCCTGGGCTCTCCCCCCTCTCCCCCCCTCTCCACCGAAACCCACAAGACCAATCGCAGACTTTTCCTATCATGTATATGGGAACCAGGTCGGGCGGCCGACCTGGCCTGGAAGTAAGCCGGCCGGGCCGCAGAACCCCGGCCTGGGGAAGACTTCGGGAGCCTCGCCCCTGGCGTGAGCTCCGGAGCTTCCCCATCCGATCGATTGGAACGCGAAGCCCGCCTCTGGCGAGGGCCCCGCCGGCACTCTGTGCTCCGGCGGACGGTTGCTCGCCGCCTGCGGGCCCGACCAGGCGCGGTGGAACCTACGCCCGGAGAGCCAGCTCTTCGGGCCTCCCCGCGGCCGACCCCGGCCTAGCGAGACCGAGTAGCCCCGTCTGTCCAAGCGGTCCTCCACGGAACGCCCCGGGTGGCTCACGCCGTTGGGTCGCCGGCCCCTCGCGCTCCTCCGGGGGCGCGTCGGAGCCCGGCCTGTGCCCCGGCGGAGCTTTCCCGAGGCGAGCTCCGGAGACTCGTTTTCTCAAACCCCCAGATCGCGTGGCGCGCTCCGGCCACCGAACCGAACAGCTGCGAAACGGGTGGAGCCGCAATCCTTGGTAACACGCCCTCGACCCGGCTACGAGGCAACGCGGCAAAGCCGACCGTCCGGCACACGCCCCCGGGCTCGCACGCCGGCCCCCTCCGCCGGAGCTCCGGCTCCGGCCCCGGAGGGGACCGGCCCCTGCCTGCCGCGGCGCGGCAACCCCGAGCGCCGAGACCTCACCTGGGCCGGCGCGCGGCGGCAACAGGAGGCCTACCTGGTTGATCCTGCCAGTAGCATATGCTTGTCTTTACAACAAGAAAGGCTCCACATCCAAGGAAGATAAATTACGGTGAGGTAGTGACGAAAAATAGCAATCCAGGACTCTTTGGAGGCCCTGTAATGGTAGTGGTGCATGGCGCCTAGAGGCTCGCCTCTGGGTGTAAAAGTGACGTAGGGGTTCTCCTCCCCGCGCCCGCTCGCCCGCGTCTCGGAACCGGCTCTGCGCCGCGCCCCGTCGCCTGCGGCCCCTAAAGGCTGCCTGGAGACCTCGTGTCTCTGGCACTGCCTGTCTGGGGCCGCTCGGCGGGACCTCCGGCGGATTCCGACCGAGTACCAGCGTGTGCGGGCGCGGGGGGAGTTCTTTTCCCTCCCCAAGTACGCAAGTCCCGCCTCGGCGGGCCGCCCCCGTCTTGAAACACGGACCAACGGATAACCCGAAAGATGGTGAATCTATCGGAGAGCCCGCCGGGCTCTCCGCGGCTGGGGAGTCGCAGCACTCCGGCGCTTCGTCCCCCTAAGTACAGACGCAGGGGTTCTCCTCCCCGCGCCCGCTCGCCCGCGTCTCGGAACCGGCTCTGCGCCGCGCCCCGTCGCCTGCGGCCCCTAAAGGCTGCCTGGAGACCTCGTGTCTCTGGCACTGCCTGTCTGGGGCCGCTCGGCGGGACCTCCGGCGGATTCCGACCGAGTACCAGCGTGTGCGGGCGCGGGGGGAGTTCTTTTCCCTCCCCAAGTACGCAAGTCCCGCCTCGGCGGGCCGCCCCCGTCTTGAAACACGGACCAACGGATAACCCGAAAGATGGTGAATCTATCGGAGAGCCCGCCGGGCTCTCCGCGGCTGGGGAGTCGCAGCGCCCCGGCGCTTCGTCCCCCTAAGTGCAGACGAGGGCGACTCGGGTGGCTGGATCTGGGCGCGGACCGCCCCAGAGCGCCTTGGAGCGCCCCGGAGCAAGACTTGCATACAAGGGGAGGGTAAAGAGCTCTGCTCTCCCCTTGTAAGCAAGTCCCGCTCCGGGGCGATCCAGGGCGCTCTGGGTGGGTCCGCGTGGAGATTCAGACACCTGAGTTGCCCTCCGCAGATCAGATTCATTCATACTTGACTATCTAGAGAAAGCAAAAGTCGTAACAAAGTTTTCTGTAGGTGAACCTGCGGAAGGATCATTACCGAACGAGCCCGGTCGCCTCCCTCGCCGCCGTGCCCAGAGCCCCCTCGGGGGACGGCCGACGGCGGGGGTCGCTCGTCTCCGAGTCTCTCTCCTAGCCGGCCTTGGTACCGGGCGGGCGGGGGATTGCTCGGCAGGAACCAAAGTCCAGGCCCCCACCCAGGGGGCCGCCCACGGGTACCCAGCGCCCGCCCGCCCTCCTCCGGGGGGCGCGCGGGGGGTTCAATGTCCCCGGCGTCGTGCCCAGAGCCCCTCCGGGGGACGGCCGGCGGCCTCGGGGCGCCCGGGGGTCTTGTCGCCCCGGAACACTTTAAGTCTTTGTCTCTTGAAAGCGTTGGCAGCGCTCCGGCGCCTTGAAACACGGACTAACGAGTAACCCGAAAGATGGTGAATCTATCGGAGAGCCCGTCAGGCTCTCCGCGGCTGGGGAGTCGCAGCGCTTCGGCGCTTCGTCCCCCTAAGTACAGACGCAGGGGTTCTCCTCCCCGCGCCCGCTCGCCTGCGTCTCGGAGCCGGCTCTGCGCCGCGCCCCGTCGACGCGGCCCCTAAAGGCTGCCTGTGGACTTCGCGTCCCTCGCACTGCCTGTCTGGGGCCGCCCGGCGAGGCCTCCGGCGGATTCCGACCGAGTACCAGCGTGTGCGGGCGTGGGGGGAGTTCTTTTCCCTCCCCAAGTACGCGAGTCCCGCCTCGGCGGGCCGCGCCTACACACCACCCCCGTCTTGAAACACGGACTAACGGGTAACCCGAAAGATGGTGAATCTATCGGAGAGCCCGCCGGGCTCTCCGCGGCTGGGGAGTCGCAGCGCTCCGGCGCTTCGTCCCCCTAAGTACAGACGCAGGGGTTCTCCTCCCCGCGCCCGCTCGCCTGCGTCTCGGAGCCGGCTCTGCGCCGCGCCCCGTCGACGCGGCCCCTAAAGGCTGCCTGTGGACTTCGCGTCCCTCGCACTGCCTGTCTGGGGCCGCCCGGCGAGGCCTCCGGCGGATTCCGACCGAGTACCAGCGCGTGCGGGCGCGGGGGGAGTTCTTTTCCCTCCCCAAGTACGCGAGTCCCGCCTCGGCGGGCCGCGCCTACACACCGACCCCGTCTTGAAACACGGACCAACGGGTAACCCGAAAGATGGTGAATCTATCGGAGAGCCCGCCGGGCTCTCCGCGGCTGGGGAGTCGCAGCGCTCCGGCGCTTCGTCCCCCTAAGTACAGACGCAGGGGTTCTCCTCCCCGCGCCCGCTCGCCTGCGTCTCGGAGCCGGCTCTGCGCCGCGGCCCGTCGACGCGGCCCCTAAAGGCTGCCTGTGGACTTCGCGTCCCTCGCACTGCCTGTCTGGGGCCGCCCGGCGAGGCCTCCGGCGGATTCCGACCGAGTACCAGCGTGTGCGGGCGCGGGGGGAGTTCTTTTCCCTCCCCAAGTACGCGAGTCCCGCCTCGGCGGGCCGCGCCTACACACCGACCCCGTCTTGAAACACGGACCAACGGGTAACCCGAAAGATGGTGAATCTATCGGAGAGCCCGCCGGGCTCTCCGCGGCTGGGGAGTCGCAGCGCTCCGGCGCTTCGTCCCCCTAAGTACAGACGCAGGGGTTCTCCTCCCCGCGCCCGCTCGCCTGCGTCTCGGAGCCGGCTCTGCGCCGCGCCCCGTCGACGCGGCCCCTAAAGGCTGCCTGTGGACTTCGCGTCCCTCGCACTGCCTGTCTGGGGCCGCCCGGCGAGGCCTCCGGCGGATTCCGACCGAGTACCAGCGCGTGCGGGCGCGGGGGGAGTTCTTTTCCCTCCCCGTGTACGCGAGTCCCGCCTTGGCGGGCCGCGTCTACCCACCACAGTGCAGACAAGGACAACCCTGGTGTCTGGATCTGTGCGCGGACCGCCCCAGAGCGCCTTGGAGCGCCCCGGAGCAGGACTTGCGTACACAGGGCGGGCAAAGAGCTCTGCTCTCCCCGTGTAAGCAAGTCCCGCTCCGGGGCGCTGTATGGCACTCTGCGGCGGTCCGCGTGCAGGTTCAGACACCCGAGTTGCCCTCTGCAGATTCAGACAACCTCCCCCGCCGCCGTGCCCAGAGCCCCTTCGGGGGTCGGCCGGCGGCGGGGGTAGTCTCGGGGAGCGGTCGGCGCGGGCCGAGTCGTGTCCCTAAACCCTCGCCGAGGCGCTCCGGCGCCGAGGCCTTTGTCAGAATCCCACCCCCGTCGCCGTGCCCAGAGCCCCTTCGGGGGTCGGCCGGCGGCGGGGGTAGTCTCGGGGAGCGGTCGGCGCGGGCCGAGTCGTGTCCCTAAACCCTCGCCGAGGCGCTCCGGCGCCGAGGCCTTTGTCAGAATCCCACCCCCGCCGCCGTGCCCAGAGCCCCTTCGGGGGTCGGCCGGTGGCGGGGGTCACCTCCCCCGCCGCCGTGCCCAGAGCCCCCTCGGGGGACGGCCGACGGCGGGGGTCGCTCGTCTCCGAGTCTCTCTCCTAGCCGGCCTTGGTACCGGGCGGGCGGGGGATTGCTCGGCAGGAACCAAAGTCCAGGCCCCCACCCAGGGGGCCGCCCACGGGTACCCAGCGCCCGCCCGCCCTCCTCCGGGGGGCGCGCGGGGGGTTCAATGTCCCCGGCGTCGTGCCCAGAGCCCCTCCGGGGGACGGCCGGCGGCCTCGGGGCGCCCGGGGGTCTTGTCGCCCCGGAACACTTTAAGTCTTTGTCTCTTGAAAGCGTTGGCAGCGCTCCGGCGCCTTGAAACACGGACTAACGAGTAACCCGAAAGATGGTGAATCTATCGGAGAGCCCGCCGGGCTCTCCGCGGCTGGGGAGTCGCAGCGCTCCGGCGCTTCGTCCCCCTAAGTACAGACGCAGGGGTTCTCCTCCCCGCGCCCGCTCGCCCGCGTCTCGGAGCCGGCTCTGCGCCGCGGCCCGTCGACGCGGCCCCTAAAGGCTGCCTGTGGACTTCGCGTCCCTCGCACTGCCTGTCTGGGGCCGCCCGGCGAGGCCTCCGGCGGATTCCGACCGAGTACCAGCGTGTGCGGGCGCGGGGGGAGTTCTTTTCCCTCCCCAAGTACGCGAGTCCCGCCTCGGCGGGCCGCGCCTACACACCACCCCCGTCTTGAAACACGGACCAACGGGTAACCGAAAGATGGTGAATCTATCGGAGAGCCCGCCGGGCTCTCCGCGGCTGGGGAGTCGCAGCGCTCTGGCGCTTCGTCCCCCTAAGTACAGACGCAGGGGTTCTCCTCCCCGCGCCCGCTCACCTGCGTCTCGGAGCCGGCTCTGCGCCGCGCCCCGTCGACGCGGCCCCTAAAGGCTGCCTGTGGACTTCGCGTCCCTCGCACTGCCTGTCTGGGGCCGCCCGGCGAGGCCTCCGGCGGATTCCGACCGAGTACCAGCGCGTGCGGGTGCGGGGGGAGTTCTTTTCCCTCCCCGTGTACGCGAGTCCCGCCTCGGCGGGCCACGCCGCGCCGTCGTGCCCAGAGCCCCCTCGGGGGACGGCCGACGGCGGGGGTCGCTCGTCTCCGAGTCTCTCTCCTAGCCGGCCTTGGGCCCCGGCGGGCGGGGGATTGCTCGGTTGGTCCTGCCCCGGTGCGCCCCGGTGCGCCCTGGGGCGTTCTGGGGTGGCTCGTGCTTCGGTATGTCCAGGGGCGCCGGCCCCTGCCCGAAATGTGTCTAAGTCCCTCGGTATGCCCAGGGGCGTGCGGTCCGTGCGGCGCGGCACATCACTCTTGATCCCCCAAGAGGGGTGCTTAAGGGTGGGTGCACGTGTTCGCACGGAGCGCCGGGCGGTAGCCTTCGGCCGGAGGGACGCCCTGGGTCTCTGGCCCGAGCGAGCCCCCGGCCGGCGAGTCTACTAAGTCCCTCGGTATGCCCAGGGGCGCGGACCCCTGCCCGAAATGTGTCTAAGTCCCTCGGTATGGCCAGGGGCGCGGGCCCCTGCCAGAAATGTGTCTAAGTCCCTCGGTATGGCCAGGGGCGCGGGCCCCTGCCAGAAATGTGTCTAAGTCCCTCGGTATGGCCAGGGGCGCGGACCCCTGCCAGAAATGTTTCTAAGTCCCTCGGTATGCCCAGGGGCGTGCGGTCCGTGCGGCGCGTCACATCACTCTTGATCCCCCAAGAGGGGTGCTTAAGGGTGGGTGCACGTGTTCGGACGGAGCGCCGGGTGGTGGTTCCCGGCCGGAGGGACGCCCTGGGTCTCTGACCCGGGGCCCGAGCCCCCGGCCGGCAGGTCACCGCCCAGGGCAGGCCGCCGGGTGGTGGTTCCCGACCGGAGGGACGCCCTGGGTCTCTGACCCGGGGCCCGAGCCCCCAGCCGGCGGGTCACCGCCCAGGGCAGGCCGCCGGGCGGTGGTTCCCGGCCGGAGGGACGCCCTGGGTCTCTGACCTGGGGCCTGAGGCCCCGCCCGGCGGGTCACCGTCCAGGGCAGGCCGCCGGGCGGTGGTTCCCGGCCGGAGGGACGCCCTGGGTCTCTGACCTGGGGCCTGAGGCCCCGCCCGGCGGGTCACCGTCCAGGGCAGGCACTGCAGCGCTTCCGGGCCGGGGAAAGGGAGGCGCTCGCCCCACCTACGCCCCGCTTCCCTGGTCCTCAAAAAATAAATAAATAAATAAATAAATAAATAAATGAAAATATTCCCCGCGGTCACCGCTGGTGTAGGCTATAGCCTTACAGTCTTGCACAGCATGCCGTTTTTCATCGTTTTGAGGATTTTTGAGGATTTTCGAAAAATGTCGAAATTTCGAAAAAAACGCAAGGCTATAGCCTTACGTTTTTTCATCGTTTTGAGGATTTTCGAAAAATGATGAAAAATGACAAAACTGGCAAAAACGCAAGGCTATAGCCTTACAATCTTAAACAGCCTGCCGTTTTTCATAGTTTTGAGGATTTTCGAAAAAATGTCGAAATTTTGAGAAAAAAAACGTAAGACTATAGCCTTACGTTTTTTCATCGTTTTGAGGATTTTCGAAAAATGACAAAAAATGACAAAACTGGCAAAAACGCAAGGCTATAGCCTTACGGTCTTGCACAGCATGCCGTTTTTCATCGTTTTGAGGATTTTTGAAAAAATGTCGAAATTTCGAGGAAAAAACGTAAGGCTATAGCCTTACGTTTTTTCATCGTTTTGAGGATTTTCGAAAAATGACAAAAAATGACAAAACTGGCAAAAACACAAGGCTATAGCCTTACAATCTTAAACAGCATGCCGTTTTTCATCGTTTTGAGGATTTTTGAGGATTTTCGAAAAAATGTCGAAATTTCGAGAAAAAAAATGTAAGGCTATAGCCTTACGTTTTTTCATCGTTTTGAGGATTTTCGAAAAATGACAAAAAATGACAAAACTGGCAAAAACGCAAGGCTATAGCCTTACGGTCTTGCACAGCATGCCGTTTTTCATCGTTTTGAGGATTTTTGAAAAAATGTCGAAATTTCGAGAAAAAAAACGTAAGGCTATAGCCTTACATTTTTTCATCGTTTTGAGGATTTTCGAAAAATGACAAAAATGACAAAACTGGCAGAAACGCAAGGCTATAGCCTTACGGTCTTGCACAGCATGCCGTTTTTCATCGTTTTGAGGATTTTTGAGGATTTTCTAAAAAATGTCGAAATTTCGAGAAAAAAAGTAAGGCTATAGCCTTACGTTTTTTCATCGTTTTGAGGATTTTCGAAAAATGACAAAAAATGACAAAACTGGCAAAAACGCAAGGTTATAGCCTTACGGTCTTGCACAGCATGCCGTTTTTCATCGTTTTGAGGATTTTTGAGGATTTTCGAAAAAATGTCGAAATTTCGAGAAAAAGAAACGTAAGGCTATAGCCTTACGTCTTTTCATCGTTTTGAGGATTTTCGAAAAATGACAAAAAATTACGAAACCTGGCAAAAACGCAAGGCTATAGCCTTACGGTCTTGCACAGCATGCCGTTTTTTATCATTTGATTTTGACATTTTTTTCAAAAACCCTCAAAAACTATGAAAAATGGGATACTATAGTATGTTGTTCAAGACTATAGCCTGTCATTTTAGCCTGTCATTTTTGCCAGGTATCATTACAAAAAACAGCATACTACACTATGCGTTTTTACACCCGTATATATACATATATATATATATATATATATATATATATATATATATATATATATATATATATATATATATATATATATATATATATATATATATATATATATATATATATATATATATATATATATATATATATGTAAGGCTATAGCCTTACGGTCTTGCACAGCATGCCGTTTTTCATCGTTTTGAGGATTTTTGAAAAAATGTCGAAATTTCTAGAAAAAAAACGTAAGGCTATAGCCTTACGTTTTTTCATCGTTTTGAGGATTTTCGAAAAATGACAAAAAATGACAAAACTGGCAAAAACACAAGGCTATAGCCTTACAATCTTAAACAGCATGCCGTTTTTCATCGTTTTGAGGATTTTTGAGGATTTTCGAAAAAATGTCGAAATTTCGAGAAAAAAAATGTAAGGCTATAGCCTTACGTTTTTTCATCGTTTTGAGGATTTTTGAAAAATGACAAAAAATGACGAAACTGGCAAAAACGCAAGGCTATAGCCTTACGGTCTTGCACAGCATGCCGTTTTTCATCGTTTTGAGGATTTTTGAGGATTTTCGAAAAAATGTCGAAATTTCGAGAAAAAAAACGTAAGGCTATAGCCTTACATTTTTTCATCGTTTTGAGGATTTTCGAAAAATGACAAAAAATGACAAAACTGGCAGAAACGCAAGGCTATAGCCTTACGGTCTTGCACAGCATGCCGTTTTTCATCGTTTTGAGGATTTTTGAGGATTTTTGAAAAAATGTCGAAATTTCGAGAAAAAAAGTAAGGCTATAGCCTTACGTTTTTTCATCGTATTGAGGATTTTCGAAAAATGACAAAAAATGACAAAACTGGCAAAAACGCAAGGCTATAGCCTTACGGTCTTGCACAGCATGCCGTTTTTCATCGTTTTGAGGATTTTTGAGGATTTTCGAAAAAATGTCGAAATTTCGAGAAAAAGAAACGTAAGGCTATAGCCTTACGTCTTTTCATCGTTTTGAGGATTTTCGAAAAATGACAAAAAATGACGAAACCTGGCAAAAACGCAAGGCTATAGCCTTACGGTCTTGCACAGCATGCCGTTTTTTATCATTTTGATGATTTTTTAGCATTTTCGAAAAATGTCGAAATTTCGGGAAAAAAAACAAAAAAACAACGCAAGGCCTTTGTTTTTTCTTTGATTTTGACATTTTTTTCAAAAACCCTCAAAAACTATGAAAAATGGGATACTATAGTATGTTGTTCAAGACTATAGCCTGTCATTTTAGCCTGTCATTTTTGCCAGGTATCATTATGGCCAGGTATCATATATATATATATATATATATATATATATATATATATATATATATATATATATATATATATATATATATATATATATATATATATATATATATATATATATATATATATATATATATATAGTTCTAATTCTAATTCTTGAGAGTGAAAATGAATCCTTTACAATTCTATATTTTTTATTATCGGGAGACCAATGGCTTATATAGATCTGTAACTCTTGAGAGGTTCATTTGGTTTCATTTTACACTCTCAAGAGTTAAATTATATTTAAACATCTGAATTAGGCCTACATAATTTTCAAGAATGTACACAATTAGAACATGTAAAGAATTGTGGACAAAAACTTAAAAATCCTTAGTTTTCGGTCTGAGAGACTAAACTCAATATCAAAATTACTCATTTAGACAAACCCTGGCTGCAGTGCAGCATGGATACGGTTCATGTGGTTAAAGCAAGACGACGGCTTTGGAATTAAAGATAGGGATTGGTTTGGTGGTGGTGCAGGTGCTGCTTCCCCGTCAAAGGGGAGGGATTTGAGGGGCGGACGGAGAGACCTTTGTTTACTTTAAGGGTGGAGAGCAGAGAGAGAGATGACGGGATTAATGTGGCAGTGAGATAAAGGGCAGGGATGTCTCCTCGCATCGCTTTGTTGGGTAATCCTGCCCCGAAGCCGTCCACCCACACCACAGCTATTAGCCAGCCAGGCCCTGGCAAAGCATTCCACAACTCACCATAATAATAATAATCCTTTTTTACGGGCCCTGGGCTGGTTGTAAAGAACTGGCAAAATAGGGAGAGAGAGAGTGAGAGTGAGTGAGTGAGAGAGAGAGAGAGAGAGAGAGAGAGAGAGAGAGAGAGAGAGAGAGAGAGAGAGAGAGAGAGAGAGAGAGAGAGAGAGAGAGAGAGAGAGAGAGAGAGAGAGAGAGAGAGAGAGAGAGAGAACGAGAGAGAACGAGAGAGAGAGAACGAGAGAATGCAATTGGCAGAGGGTAAAGGCAGCAGGAGAGAGATGGAGGATAGATAGAGACAGATAGACAGAGAGCTGCAGTGTTTTTTTTTTCATACACTGTACCAAACTGGAGGGAAAATTGCTTGTGAGCTTTGGGAGTGTGCATGCTCTCTATAAAAACAGGAACGCCATTTAAACTGGCAAAATAATTGCATGAATTGAATTCGTAATAGGGCTGGGACTTTACCTACTATTAATTAAAGGAGCATTAAGTGATTTGGGTGATTTGGGGGGAAAAAAACTGGTCCCCCTTGTGCAACACGATGTGCACATGCACACACTCAGTGAATCAGGCCAACAGCCAAAAATAGCGTAGCTATTTTGGTTAAACAACATATAACCAAGTTGAAGCACATTTCCGGGTGTTAATATCCCTATGACGTGCAACACCACCCGCAAATGATTCAGTGCTTTATACACTGTATAAACCTCATGGCAGTTGGAGCCTGTAGTGTTTAGTGACTTGTTAACAATGTGGGCAAGAGGTTGTGATAAGTTGTAAGTATATTAGGCTACTCTCCTAAGAAGAATTGCCCAACACTGGTAGTAATAAGGCATTAGTGTTCTTCAAAACTAATCAGATCTCCAGTATGTTGCGCTGTGAGCTAGATCTCCATATTTTTGACGAGGAGATCTGCTGTATATACCGTAGGGAAACACTACAGCAGAATACCTAGAACAGAACCCTCGGGGGGACTCCGGTCAAATAGGGTTCAAGTGGTTAAATATGCATGGGTTGTTTTCTAGCCAGAGGCTGGATTACATTCGATACAGTTTCCCGAGGCTAGGAATCAAACCCAGGGTGTTTACAGTCATGCAGTCAGAATATCTTAGTTTGGGGGTTTACACCCCTGGGGGCACCGCACCACTGATCCAGTGGAGGAGAGGAGGAGCTTCACCCAGGCTGAAAGCATCTGGACTCACACTTCAGATTGATTATGGTTGTGATGTGTTTAATCTGGCAGGTTGAAAATCCAAAAGTTTTAGAATCTACAACAACAATTACAAAAGAAAGGAGAAAAGTACTGAATCTGTCTCTCTTCTTCAGGAGAGAAAAACGGAACAATGAAGCATGACTCACTCAGTATGGCAGGTCTAGAGACATGGGCTGCAACAATGACTCATAATCAACTAATTCAGTAATCGATTCATTGGATTGGCAACTAATTACTAATTACTAGAGTTATCATGGGTGTTTTTCCTCTTGACCATAGTATTTCCATTGTTAAGTGTAACTAAACTACAGAGCAGTGTACAAATATGACACATAACATTGATTATGGTATCAAGAACAAAACTTAAGACTTGAATATTTATTTTTAAATGACATATTCGAGTTGAGTTTAGATTTACACCTGTGTAGATATTCTTTAATCAAATGCATGCAGCAGAATAAACCTAAAGACAATAAATAGCTAAGGAAGTGTTGTAATCCGATTATTAATTATAATTGCTTAGATAATCAGCCGATGAATCGATTATGAAAATAATCATTAGTTGCAGCCCTAGTCAGAATACGAAAAAAGCACAATGACATCCACACATTGAATAATACAGGTGCTGGGAATGGAAGAACTCAGTCATCGGTGGTGACTGTTATTGGGCCTATGCAAATGAATGCATTACTACTACCGGTACTTCATTTTCACAAAAGCAGCAGGTGATCCACAAGCTCAAAACACGGTAAGAAGCGATGGACTTTGCCTTTGGACTGGTAGTATTGCAGCTATACTGAGTGAGAGAGCAGGTGCACTTTCCGCCAATGGCAGAGTAATGTTTTTATGCAGACACCCACCCTTTGAACCTAACCCTAACCAAACCCGAACCCGACCTTGCCTTAACCCCATAACCAATTCATTACCCTAACCAAGCCTGATAATACCTGATAATACCCTAACTAAACCCTTACAATAACCCCCCCACAAACCTTACCCTAACCCTGACAGTGAACATGGTGCAACGCGTGCCTCCCGCGACTTACAGCGCAGCCAGAAAGTGCACTTCCTCCTTCTGGATGTACAGGTACTTGCCTTAGTAAAAAGTTAAATCCTTGAATCCTAAAAAGCAACAATGCTGAGACAGAGACAAGAAATTAGCAATTCCATAATGTAGAAACACTACATGCCCCACATTGTAAGCATTGGTCTCATTTTAAGAATAGCTGAGCTCAGTGGTTGGCCATGCCTTACATGAAGACGTGGAGAGCGACGCTGTAAAGAATTCTCTGAAGGTGAAGGAGGAGATGAGGCCTGAAGTGTGTCTGGTTAGAAGCACAGCAGACACACTGCAGCTCCACAGCTTGACTTGACTATGAGTCATTGATAGATCTCCATATAGGAATGCCTTTTAATGAACTTCATTTTGGGGGGGAGTGATGAATCGTGCCGTTGGGACTGGAGTTATTAACCGTCCTCATGGCTCCCGCCTCTCGACGGCTCAACGCCTTGATGGATGCCTCTGTCTGCCGTCAGCTCTCAGACGAGCGTGCAGCGTAGGCCTACCTCCTGGCCTTCAGCACAAACACAATAGGAACTGTACTGGAAGTTTAGCCCGATCCCTCATCAAGTTGTGTTTCACCATGTTAATGTTTTTTTTTTTTTTTTTTTTTTTTTTCAGATGTCACAGAATGATGATTTTTTTTTATCATGTCCCACATCTCTAAAGTATATTAATGATATTATAGGGGAACTCCACCGATTTTCAACATTCTAATATGTCATTATAGTATACCCTAGAGGTGCTGGGTGGACATGATAAAAAAAGTTCCCCCATTCTGTGTTCCCAAGAAATGGAGGTCTGAAGAAAACCACTAACATGGTGAAACATCTCGATGACATCATCAAGATGTATTTTCACCATTTCTTTAGACGCTTCTTTTTTCTGAGAGCGTACAAATGGAACAAACATGCAACCAAATGACCAGGCAACCAAATGAACCCTAACGGGGTCATTTGGTTGCATGTTGAAATTTGGTGGAATTCCCCTTTAAATTATCCTGAAAAGTACAGTTTTGGATACAGTGTATATACTGTATGGTTTCCACCCGACAGATGCTATTCATAATATTCCCATCATATTCCATGGTTGCCAAATGGCATCACAATGAGCTGTACAGACTGCATTTCCTTCCGTTATGCTCCAACATGCTTCTGATCATTATAAACTAATAGACTTTTATGATCTCATTACATTTCTTATCATGATGATCACATTTTTCATTATGATCTAATTTAGCCCCAGCTATTTTGTATATCTGCTATTTTCCGCTGCCGTGGCTTCCCGCAAATTAGTTTACGTGCCAAAGCGATGTCATCAACAATCTCCTCCCCTTATTACTGCAGTCATGCTAAAACTTTGTTCAGGTCGTAGACCCCCGGCCCCGAATGAACACAGATTTATCTGCAGACTTAAAATATTCAAATATTTTGGACCCCCATGCAAGAATGTTTCACAAAATATTCCAAATATATGCTAACATGTTTGGATGATTTTGAAAATAGCAGATAAACAGCAGCTTGTATTTCCAGGGAGGGCGAAATCGACTATATCGCCCATGACCAGGTCGCAATCACGTCGCGACCACTCCCTTAACAGAGGTGCGCGAGGACAGGGAGTACTTGTCACCAAGTACTCCCCTTTCAGTTTCAGTATCCGACAGAGCAACTTTCCCTTGCATAGAACAAGTATTTGAGAATTATGTACGACTTTGAGTTGTGAGGTTGAGAACAGGCCCGGATGGAACATTTCCCAATTGGGGGGGCAGGAGAAAATGGTATGGGGGCGGCTACTTAGGCAAGTAAGTTGTTGTTGAAGTTGCAACAGGCACACGGCATGCATAAAGCTAAAGGTCTAACTCAGCAAGTTTCCCTGCCCCGCCGCCAAGCTCACAAAGGAGCTAGTGTCAAGGTGCCACGCAGTGTTCTCTGATCCATCTTACAAATACAGGAGGATCTTCTTCACCTTACCAGTGAAACACGGGGGCTAATCCCAGTCATCCTCCCAGAACCGGCCTGACAGGCAGAACGGCTGCTCAGCCCGGCTCCAGCTCTTATAGCTGCAGCTCCAACAGAGGCAGAGAGCCAGAAGCTCTCCCAACAAACAAGCACAGAGTAGGCAACCATGTCAACCAAAGTGGAAACTCCCTGGCATGTCCATTCATGTGCTGCCTGCCTGCCTCTGCACAATGCCATTGTAATCCACATGTACACCCTGTTCTGCTGCTGAACCACTGAGAGACAGACAGACAATCAGACAGACAGCGATCACTAGGCAACAAGAGGAAGACAATTGGAAGCTCGGCGGCTGGCAATCTGTGTGTGTGTGTGTGTGTGTGTGTGTGTGTGTGTGTGTGTGTGTGTGTGTGTGTGTGTGTGTGTGTGTGTGTGTGTGTGTGTGTGTGTGTGTGTGTGTGTGTATGCATGCATGCGTAAATGGTGCAAAGCACCTCTATGCAAGGCGCTTTACAGTGCACAACTTTCACGAATTCACACACACATTGATACACCAATTGCGGTGGAAACCATGCAAGGCACCCATCAGGACATTGGGAGCAATTTGAGGGTTTGGTGTCTTGCCCAAGGACACTTCCGACATGTAGACAGGAAGAGCCGGGATGCCTAACCTTAAAGTGACATTTCATTGTTTTTGCAATATGCTAATGAGATTTATAAGATTTAGAACACTTTCCTGGGGTCTGTGTAATATGTTTAGCCCAGTGTCTCTGATGTCATCGACACTACTTCCTGGACTAGTTGTCTCAGTAAGATAGCCCCTCCCCTATCCACAAGGAGGTGCAGTGCACCAGAAGAATTGTGAGGATTGTCTATAACCGCCATGTATTAAAGGGATAGTTCAGATTTTTGTAACTTAAGTTGTATGAAATGCCATTAATATAGTGGTATCAACTGTTGCTTTAGTCTTGGACTACCCCTTACCAATAGACCTTTAGCTGAGCCCCTCCCAAACTGCTATTCTCCCGTAGACTTTTAGATAAGCCCCTCCCCAAACTGCTATGGTCCAATCAGTTAAGCATAACATGCGATAGACAAACTTCTCCACCAATAGCTTTCCTATATGATAAAACATTGTTTTAAAAAAATAAGAGTCACACACACATTTTTCCACTGCATAGGCCTTGCCTTGTTGATGGATTTGGAAGAGATTTTGAAGGTCTGGTTCCAAAAATGAACCAGTATTTATTATGTAAAGTCCATGATATTTACATTAGCATGAATCAGCCCAGCTGGAAAGTGTCTTAGGATGGGCAAGAGGGCGGGGCTTACCTAAAGGTCTTTTTCACCATTTTGAAAAACATTTTCAAAATGCCGTTTATTTCCCTTACATGTTGTTCCATTTGATTGTTGCAATCTTGACAAATGTTGTTCCGCAGGTGCCGATATTAGTCCAGTCAGTTCCCTATTCAACATTTAATTAAATAGACATTGTCATGTTTGACATTGTCAAGCAGAAGTGTTCCCTTTGATGCAGATATTATTTCATTACCACACCCCAAATGTTCTCAGTTTGGGCCAAAAACCAACAACAAATGGGTATTAAGCCCTGAGGGTACTTGAGGCTGCGCTCTCAGAGTAATGGGATACTTTAGGACTTAAAGGCATTTGAGACACACTGAGTTGGATGTATTATTATTATTGGGTACAATTATGGTAACAGCAATCATTGTGTCCTGTGTAGAATAGTGGCTATTTGGCTCAGTTCAGGAGATTTGGACCGCCTTGGTATCCAATCATCTGTGAAGAGGGGTTTGTTATAACCTTGAGTAAAAAGGCATTTGCCAGATGTCAAATGGGTCTGTGGTCCTGTTCACGATTTACATAACGGGTTGCTTGCTTTTATGATCCAATATGACACCAAACCATTGCTACCTGGATTGTATACCTTTAGTGTATGCCGAAGTTATTTGATCCACGAATATATGCCTGAAAATAGTCCCATCACCTATAAAAATATATACTGTATACAGTATATAATCTACTAGACCAGATCCATGGAAGGGAACAGTTTGCATCTCTGTCCATTACTTACAAGAGTTGGGGCACATATGTGAGCTTGACTCACCATAAAAAGTTACACCTTGTGTATGTTTGAATTTCCAAAAAAGTGGTCCAGTTCTGGTCCAAAGAAACATGATCACATTACCCCAGTTCTCTTTATAGAGAGTGCTTTTTAACTACTTCATAACCTTTTGCTTATATTTACTAGTGTCTATTCTTGTTCTTTTTTCTGTAAAATTGTTTTTGTTTTTTTTGTTCGTTTTATTGCATATTGTGTCTGATTGTTGTTTAATCTTGTTCTGTACAGGACTTTGTAACTTTGTAAAGCGCTTTTCCAATAAGTTATTTTGTGGAAAAAATAACTCCTTTATGGCTGTTTCCCCTACCCCACCATAAGCGTAGAACGGGGCTGTGGGATGTTGTTCAAATTCACCTATTTACATCGCTGCAAAATGCAATATTTTGCTATATATTGTCTCTCCACCATACCAACAGTGTGTTGACACTCACACTTTTGTTTTAGCAGTGTTTCAGCCTTAAACCGTGAGTAGTGATGTGACATGCTGGGGGGCATAAACATTCCAAGAAATGTGTTCATGGATGTAATAAACCAAATAATTAGCTTTATTGAACACAGAGAGACACCTTCACACAAGTAACAAAAAAATAAACTGACAACCGAAATGCTTGAAATGAAAAAAAGAAGAAAAAAAAAGAAAAAGAAAAACCCACATTTTATTGCACTTAAGTTATAAGAAAATAAAAATTCTAAGTGAATCAAACAAAGACACAATCCCTTTAAAGGACACGAGAAACTTATTTCTGTCCGTTTTTTTTTCCTCTGGTCTTTATCGCCAGGCATGAACATGAACTGAAAAAACACCTGCAAGGGTATCTGATTTCTTAAACCAGATCATAAATTAAACAGGAGGTGGTTGAGGGGGGAAAAAAACAACCAACGAGAGAGGAGATAAGAGCGAGATTGTTTTGTATTTTTCTTTATTTTCTTCTTTTGTCTCCTTTTTTTAGTTTTTTTCAACTTTTTTTTAATATACAGTGTTACACCACTTTCACAGTTCGGCTTGAGTTTGTTGTGACTCTTATGGGGGGAGATTGAGACGCGATATTTTGGCTTTACAGCGGATTTCTGTTTTTTTTTTTTTACTGTGTCCTCGCTCGCACCAGGGACGGGGGATTTTTCTTCCCCGTTCACAAAAAAAAAAAAAAAAAAAAAACGCGATAATGAGACCGCTAACCAGTGGGGAGCCATCGCCCTCATCTGCAACACATTAATACTTGTAGCACTCCCTCCTGGCACTCGATGGTACTGCGCTTGTCAGACATTGAGATGTTTCGTTTTGATGGTGTCCGCTCTCATTTTGCGCGTTTCGTTTTTGTAGGGGGAAGAAAACGGGACAACAGTGGCTCCACCTGGACACCAGAAACTTGATGACAACACGGTCCCTGCGGCCACAGCATTTTTGTACATTTCCCCCTTAAAGAACAGGCTGAATAGAGCTTTGTCCGCAAAAAAGGAATGTGTTTACAATCCCCCCCCCCCCCTGTTTTCACATGCTAACACACACACACACACACACACACACACACACTCGCACTCACACACAAAAAAAGAACACACATACTCGTTTCGTCAAAGACAAACGGAGAAAGAACGTCCCGCTCCTCTCGTCATCAGCATCTGTCGGACATCTCTCCCTCCTCTCTCCCCGCCTCGCAGAGGCACGTTTGGCTCAAGTTTCAGTGGCAAAAAACAAAAAAACAACAATAAAACAAAACAGAAACTAAAAAAAAAGTTGATGTTATCTTTTGTCACGTTTTCTCTTTTGTGTCTCTGCGTGTCTCTCTCTCTCTTTCTTTCTCTCATTAAAAAGTCCAAACTTTTTTTTAATATAGAGTTCATTTTGGAATTCATTCTTGTCTGGGACTAAAACGTCACAGCAAATAAAAGCTCCATCTCTATTTTTCTTTTCTTGTTTTTTTATGTTTTTTGTTTTCGTTTTCCATTCATCTAGCAGCATAAATACAGTTTGGCCACTGGGGAGTGGGTGGGTGGGTGAGAGGGAGGGGTAGTGGGGTAGCAAGGGGGGTAATGGGGTAACAAGGGGGGGTAGTGTGGGGGTATTCCATGGTGCCTTTGAGCCAAGGTTGTCGACTTCCCTTTCAGCACGTTTGGCGCCCCAACAACGACCCCCTGCGACGACGACTCGACCGTTTTTGAAAATCCTGGACAGCATTTTTTTGTGAGGATGGAGGCAGCGCTCCGACCAGCTATGAAGGAAAGGAGAAAAAAAACAACACAAAGAAAGGTAGAGGACGAAAGAACAGAGAATTCAAACAAAATAAAATCTGATAAAAAAAGAAAAGGCAAGAAGCCAAAGACAGGTTGTGGACACTTTGAAGGCAAAAAAATACTAAAAAGAAAATCTCACAGGTTTGCTAATACTGGGATCCGTGTCACGGGTTGGGCAACAGTTTTAACGCGATCAGAACAGAAAACAGACAGAATATTTTTTCTTCTTCTTATGACAAAACTGAACGTTCAAAAAGGAAACTGAAAAGTTCACAGCTGAGTGTTTGGGGATGGTGACAATGTTGAGGAGATCAACAAAACTAAAAACAAACAAACAAAAAAGTCAAAACTAGTAAAGGAAAACGTAAGAGTAGGAGAAAATGCCTTGATTTTTATATATATAACAGCAGGAAACAGAACCGGAGTGACAAGTTGAGAGCCTTATTTACCCCGACCCCCCCCCCCCCCCCCACCTCTCCTTCTATAATGAGCAGCTCTGTGGTTGTGTAATAAAACAAAAAACAAACATACAAAAAAAAAAACATGCGAGAGAACTTCACCTCCCACAATCCACCTCTCTTTACATCTACTACAAACAGCTCCTCCTCCCTCTCTTTCGTTTTCCTTAATGTCGTCGCTTCAACCGAAGGTTTCCGCGGGTTGGCTTGTTTTTGTTTTGTTTTGTTTGTTGAGTGTGAAGGTGTTGTGTGGTTGTATTGGGGGGGGGGGGGGGGGGGTTAGGGAAAGGGGATGTGGTCATGGTGGTTGGGGTAAAAAATAATATACTGTATCTTTATACATGTCAACATGTCGAGAAGAAGCCAGGCTTGAGTCTACAAGTCTCTGTTTGAAAGCTGCTCCGTCGGTCTGTCCATCCGTCCGTCCGTCGCCCCCCCAAAGGGGCGAAGTTTTGATCTCCTCGACAGCGCAGGGGGGGGGGGGGCTTTTGTCTTCCCCAATCGGAACCCTCTTTCGCTTGCCTTCCCGAGGAGGCCAACCGACCGGGGATGATGCGGAGTCGGTTATAGCCGCACAACCTGCCCTCCCCGCTGCCTGCCTTGAGTTTTCTCCCCCCGTTTTGCAGCCTGAACTAGCCTCCCCACCCCATTCCTCCTCTTTCTTAAGGGGTGGATGGAGGGATCACTAGGGTTGGATGGGTGGGTGGGTGGCTGCTCTTGTCACGGGGAGTGGGCTTTGTGGCTGGATGCCGGGGGGGGGCACAGGTAGGACAGGGGGCCGTAAGAAGGTAGTGGTGGTGGTGTTGGGGGGTGGTGGTGTTGTTTGTAGCGCTGGGTTGGTTGAAGGGCCTTTTTCGGGGTACCCTATGCGGCTCTCTACGTTTTCCCACTACATATTCCCCCTGTGAGCGATCCCCGTCTTTCTCTCTCCCCCCCTCTCTCTCTTCTATCTCTCTCTAAATCTCTCGCCACCTTTTTTGTCTTTTTTTTTTCACTTCATGTCCACGTCAAAGTCCAGCACCAGCAGCTTGGTCTCCTCCGTGCCGTTGCGGCTGCCCACGGCACACACCAGCTTGGTGTTGGAGGCACGGATGCGCCACACCACGCCGCCGCTGCCGCCGCTCTCCAGCGTCACCAGGTTGCGGATGAACTCGCCCGTCTTCAAGTCCCACAGCTTGACCGTGCCGTCGTCCGAACTGGTGATGACGAAGTTCTTGTTGAACTGCAGGCACGTCACCGCACTCTGGTGTTTGTGGGGTCCTGGGGAGAGAAACACACAAACACGCACACATAGAACGGTTGAGGACAATTAATTAAGGCTTATTTTATGAATACAGATGGGATTTTTTTTTGCACCATTCTTGAGTAGATCGTTTTTGATTATGCTTATCACACCCAAAGCCACAGCTGATGTATTCATAGTCATAATTCCATCACCCCGTGACATATTTGATGTACTTAGGTGAAATTGTTATGGCGGCAGCTTCATCCAAAGATTTATGTCAATCTTTGCTTAGTAGCGCTATTGTTTCATATGATGATGCTATTGGCCACAAGCAGCACTAGCCTCCTCTCCGCCAGCTGAGGGACCTAAATAAGTGACGGGCCAGAAGCCACATCCTGTGTGCCGATCTAAAATGTCTGACCGGAAACACAGACCGAAAATGAAAATCGCTGGCAATAGCTACCTGCAAAAAAATGCTGGTGGAGTATTTGTTAATGTGAAATATCTTTGAAATATCTTTCGGGCCATCATGTTTGGTGGGGCAGTTAGGGCATTTAGCGGGGCATTGCCTCTCCCATGCCTAGATCCACCCTTGCCTGCGCTGCTATTTGTGGGGAATGTTCCACTGAGAGCAGGGGATGCTCAAGGCACGTAGCAACTCTCAGGACACGGCTGTCGATAGAAACACATTCCCTTCTAAGGAAACATGAGATAGAAGGAGTTGACAGGTTTAGCAGCCTGCAGATGTGTTGGCTCAAGGGCACACCGTCTGCAGGGAGAAGGAGGGAAGAAATACCCTCCTGGGGCGTGTGTGTGTGTGTGTGTGTGTGTGTGTGTGTGTGTGTGTGTGTGTGTGTGTGTGTGTGTGTGTGTGTGTGTGTGTGTGTGTGTGTGTGTGTGTGTGTGTGTGTGTGTGTCTGTTCTTTTAAAGGGGGGTTAACATAACATTCAACATTTTTGGGGTGTTCTCACGTGTTTTCTATCCGCCTTTCATATCATAGAGGAGCTTTAATCGAAATAGCTCTCAGGAACAGCTTTTTTTTATTTTGGCCTCATAATGATGTCATTAATGTCACCCTGCTTCGTATAATTCCTCCTCTCCTTCAGTTCCAAATTTGCATTTCCACTTTGTTTACAATGTTATTTCACCATTGTTGATTTTCCAAGCTGGCATGAAATGGAAACAAGCCTTGTTTTATCTTATTCTAGCATCAGTATTAATGACTCAACTATAAAATAATGTGCACATCAGTGCCCCCACCAACACCTCTGGACATTGTGGTGCTGCAGTTAAAACTGCCTTCAAAGTCCAGAAATGAATAACAAGACTGGTTATATATCGGAGTGGTAATTGAAGTATTGCAATTCTTGGAATGTACAGTATGTTATTTGCGCTTAATAGCTACAGAGGAAGCAGAGAATTTCATCAGAGAGAAATACTGAGAGCTTCCACTATACATAGATACAGTACTAGACTGCAGTGTATGTTTGTTTGTGTGTGTGTACAGTATATATTGAATGTGAACAGACACAAACACACACAAACTAATGAAATGAAACAAACAAATCTAAAGTGGAATCAATTATCGTCTCCCGTACAAACACAAACCAACTGGGCTTTTGTTATGGCTTTTTTTTCTCCGTTACAGTTACCATGGCAGCCTATCGTCACACACGTACTTTACAGAGCAACAGAAATTATTTATTTTCCTAATTTGCCAAACCTTATTTTAACGGAAGAAGGGGAAAAAATGGAATAGGATTGCTTCCCCACCTCTGAGCCTTTACACAGGGCCAAGCCAGCGTTCTCCATGCTCTCTGTCTCCCTTTCTAGTTCAAAGGCTGTAGTATTACAGTGCAGGGCGCTGATTTCACAAAGCACATGACATGACATGGCTGCTCCTGCCCCGGCCCTCTCCACTCTCTCCCCTCTCTCCCCTATGTCTCTCGTTCTCTTTCGCTGCCGTTGTTATTATTTCCACAACAAAGCCATCCTGTGCCATCATTACCTCTCCTTCCTCGTGACTGGCCAGCACGCCGCTGACAAGCGGGGGCCTTGTTGTTGTGTCGGCTGCCATTGTCTGTCTCGTCTCATTGAAAACACACTAATTAATTGCGTCAACTGCCCATCGCTGCTGCTGCTGACCCCAATTGGGTGACTGACCTACAAAAAAAAAAAACGCCAGAGGACCCCAGAAGCCACTTGTTTCTCAACGTTGGAGACGAGGGGACCTAACAACCCGACGGCATACAGTAGTAGGAGTTTAGCTTTTTGAGTGTATGTAACCTAAAGCTTGTTCTACACAAACATATAAATTCCCTTTGACAATGAACTGAGAATGTTAAAATCATATTGTCTGATTGTCTGATGTCATGATGGTGTACGATGACAAGAGAGGTTTTACATTTCAGCTTGGTATTTTTTTATTCAGGCACTTGTATGTGTTTATTATGGCTGCAACTAACGATTATTTTCATAATCGATTCATCGGACAATTATTTAAAATCTACGTATACTGTATGTTTAGGTTATTTTAGACGCGTTCTAACAAAAAGGTAATTCATTAAGAATGTGATTAGCTAATCATTAAAGCAACTTGTGCTGTCTTTAGGCTTATTCTGACTCCTCACGTTTGATGATAGAATAGATAGTATAGCTCAGGTAATTTAAAAATAAACATTCAAGCCATATGTTTTGTTCTTGATACTCTACACATTGTTGTTAGTGTAGTCACACTTAACACTGGAAAAACTAACTCCAATGATTAGTTGCTGATCTGATTAATCGATTACTAAATTAGTTGGCAACTAATTAAATTATCGATTTCATCAATTAATTGTTGCAGCCTTAGTGTTTATGCTATTGTAATATTCTATCTAAATGTTTACATGAGATTGTGTACAGTACTGACTTGATTTGCAGTTGTTCATTACTGTTGCATTGTTCAGTCTGACGAAACAAAGGACTTGACACAGTAGAATCTACAGTGGTCAAATCCTTTGTTTCTTTAGGCTGAATGACCCCAATATACACTGTAGATCCCAGAGATACAAGATAATAAGGAGAAGACAAAGGTTGAGGATCACTGCTTTAAACAAACCCCCTACCACCCCCCGGGACACTGTACACACTATGTACAGTGTACCAGGCGCTTGTTGTAGCCCCTATCTAACAAGACAGACAGGGTAGCCTCCCCCCCAAACCCCTAAAGTCTGCATCTTACATCTCTCCATCATGTTCTCACAGAGTCAACCCTTTGTTCTGCAACAGTGATCTGTTGTTGAATATATTGTACAGAGCCAATGTAGAGGCCCAAGAACACCCAATGAAATCACAATGAAATCTGTACGGTATATGATGTAGGCCTACTGCAACGCTTTTACTTAAAGCGGAAATAACATGGATTCCTAAAAAAAATGTAATACTTAATATCATATTGTATATGTTCCTCAAGCTTATTTCTAATGGTTTGAGCCTCAATAACCACTGATATAACCAGTCCTTATTATTTCTATATGGACAGTTTAGCTGCAGTACCACAATGTCCTGAAGTGGTGGGGGTGTTGATTTGCAGGATATTTTATAGTAGAGTCATTATAATACTGATGCTAGATAAAACCAGGCTTGTTTAAATTCCATGTCAACTCTGAAAATCAACAATAATGGACATTATAAACAAAGTGGAAATGCAAATTTGGAACTGAAGATTGAAGGAGAGGAGGAATTATACAATGCAGGGTGCATTGATAACATCATTATGAGGCCCAAATCAAACAAGAATAGCTTACATTAAAGCTCCTCCTACTGTATATGGAAGACTGATTGTTCAAACTAAATAATTCGTGGGGATAAAAACACACATGAGGGCACCAAAAACACTAAAAATATTAAAAAGTTGAATTTCATGCTATTCCCCCTGTAATGTAAGTCACTCTGGGAGTGATCTGTCCGTTGGACTTCACATCATGATTACTTTAAATCTTTGCCTTTATCACGATTAATGAATGATGATTTATAGTCTTTTCTTACAACTTTCTTACAAGTTTTTTTTACTTGCTGCTGCTATCTCTCTCTCTGCACATGTACAATACCAATACCCTTTTTCACAAATAAAAAGGAAAGACTCGGTAGCACGCCTGTACACAACTGCTGCTATTTCTCTCTTGCACATGTAAAATAAAATACCATCCAAATAATATTATATGTACAGTATATTAGGGCTGTTGAATGATTAAATTAATGATTAACTCAGTGTGTTTGGTCAGTGTGCACATGTGTTACTTGCGTTAAAAATGGTAATCAGATTAATCAACAAAATTAATTAACGCCATTAACTGGTTATTTTCAGCAACATTAATTTATACAATCATCAAGCGCTGTATTGCCTTTAATCCTTTGCACTACTGTTACTTGTTGTTTTATTGTGTCTTTATTGCACTGTGGATGAGATGGAAACGATATTTCATCCCTCTATATGTCTTGACTCACACATTGGTGTGACAAATAAAGAACCTAGTTCTCGGTCAATGTTTGTTTTGTACTGTGCCATCTAAATGCCATCTAATTTTACTGTAAGAACGCATGAAACTGCTCCCTGATGGTTTGATTAAACTACACACGGAAGAGCAAGTCTGTTAAGAGGGTCTGAAATATTGTGTTGCAAAATATTTTCCATTGCTCGAGGGCCATTAAGGTTATTTTTTTCTTGCATTAAATAAACTGAGCACTTGGATGAAATAAAAAAGGTATATTTAGTGGGTCTGAGTGCAGAGGAGTGCTCTCTGTGCTGTGCTGTGATGTGTTATGCTGAGGCAGCTATTCAACCCTGCGATTTTGGCCTCTTTCTATTTTTTGCCTTTCTATGGGGACGCCACTAATGGAGGAGATACTAATTAAACATTAGGCTCCATCTGAAACATTAGGGCCCACACCATGCGTACAGGGTCCATTAAGTCCATTAAAAGTAGTCTGTATTCTATAGAGGCACTATCTGAGCTGGGCTTTTGTTATGGCTGTCGTTTGGCATACGTGAGTTTCAGCGCTGCGTCAGGGACATTCACTCTTTAGTCGTTTGAGCGGTGCAGCCACTCTCCGACGCACAGCAACGTGTGTCCCTGCATGGCATCCCCGCTGACACCCTTAGAACTCCATATATCCAAGTCTGACCTGTTATGACATTCCATATGTTGACCTGACCTCATCAAACCTCATCACTTCCTGAAAATATCTATGCCAACCGCAGCAGCCCTTAAAAATCATAGTGCTTCACCACCTCCACATTTGACTCCACCAGTCCTACCTTTTGCCTAAATCAGAGGCAGCTCAGCGAGGCTCTTCCTGATTGGATAACAAATAGTCCCGGTGAGACTATTTCCTGGCCAATCAGGAAGAGCCTCGCTGAACTGCCAATGACAAAGCTCATAGGGCTCATTGGAGGTCTCCTGTAGCCCCTAGAGGCGTCAAAAAGATGAGATTTTTAGAGATGATCTAATTAAAGGAAGACTAATGCCTTAAACTCACCCTGGGAAGAGACGAGACAAGAGACGTTTACGGTACCCTGTAAAAGGTACCATAAAGGTGCCTCTACAGGCACTGGGGCCTGGACCTTACCTTGCAGGGTCTGCAGGCACTGTCCCGTCTTGATGTCCCAGATCTTGACGGTGGAGTCGGCGTTGCCCGACACCAGGATGTTGTCCTTGAGCTCCATGCCGCTGGTCAGCGACTGGTGGCCGGTCAGCGTGTGGATGCAGTTCCCCGTCTCCACGTCCCACACCCGGATGGACGTGTCCAGAGAGCCACTCACCACGTGGATACCGTCGAACTGGGGGGGAGAAAGAAAGAGGGTTGCATTGGTGTCCATTGGTGCAGGGCGTCTGGGGGACCCCTAGGGATCCTCGTGTATCAGGGAGGGGTCCCCCTTTTTCTTTGTATTATGGCCTTTTAATTCAAAGCATTCCTCGAGAAGATTTATAGAAGTAGGCCTAAAGTTTCCTACTACGATTTATCTAACAAATTCTTTGACATTTTGTTTCAGTAACAAAAAATACTTTTCCTAGTAATTAGTTACTTTAATAATAGAGTAATTGAGTTAACTCCATTACTTTTTAAGAAGTAATTTGTAATTGTAACTTTTTCAAAGTAACGTTCCCAACATTAGTCTTTGGTGATTCTTTTTTTAGTCTGGTTTTGTTATTTAGTTGACTAAATATCAAAAACCTTAGTCGACTTAGTCGACTTAGTCTTTAGTCTTAGTCGACAAAAGCAAGCAAGCACTTGGTCCCAGAGACATCAATTCCATGAAATAGGGGGCCGTAGCCTAATTCAGGTCAAAATGGACCTGAATTAGGTCCATTTTAGAAATCTGAAACTCACAACGCTTTGCAAGAAAATGTTGGCCTGCAAACTGTAATGCATTTCAATTCTCATCCTCTGAATCAGGCAGCCTTGCATCAAACCGTCGGGAGAGAATGTCTGAAGGGGTTCAATATCATGGTTCACAGAGGGGTTTTTATTTATTTGATTCCACATCAATTTCCAATGGTATTCAAATCTGCAAAGGGAAGAGCTCTGGCCAAGAATGCAATCAAAACGGGGATTACGACTTAAAAGGAAAAACAAAAACAACTTTTTAAAAATCATCTAAAGGGATTAAGGACTCCAATTTAATGATATCCTGGGGCTGATGCCAGGATGGATGTTTAGCATACAAACCAGCAGCCATCCTCCTACGTTCTGTGGATGAACCAGGGAGAAGGACGATTTGCTTTCATTCAGCACACCCGCTGTATTTTAAAATAAAATATTTGTAAAAAATTAAAACCACAGTTATGGTTCCAAAAAATAATCAGTTTCTCTCTATTGGAGTGCTGCTGCGCTGCTCTGTTTGACACCCATAACTTTGATTTCATTTAGCTGTTCAGATCGACTTTACTGTCAGCCTCTACACAAACTGAATATTGTTCATTGTTTTGCCGTTCATATCGACTGTACTGTCAGGCTCTACACACAAACTGAAAATTGTTAATATCGAGCAGAGAACAACACACATAAGCAGAGGACAAATTAACACCCACACACACCCACACCCACACCCACACCCACACCCACACCCACCCCCACCCACCCACCACCCACCCACACACACACACACACACACACACACACACACACACACACACACACACACACACACACACACACACACACACACACACACACACACTGTTACATGCATAATGTAGAAAAAATAACTAATGTGCACTATCCAGGATCTACTTATGGATTATTTCATCATTGCTTAGTCACTTATATAATGTAGAACACTATCCTGGGAGTCTTCATGTGAATAATATGTGGTTTTAGATATTTGAAATGTTATCAGTGAGCCCAGTGTCTGTGATGCCATCGATACTACTTCCTGGACTACATGTTGTCGCTGTAAGACAGATTTCCCCCTATCTACAAGGAGGCGCACTAATTGTGGGAATTGTAGTCCAGGAAGTCGTATACTCCATGACATCAGAGACACTGGGGGCTCACTGCTAAAATCAGAAATATCTTAAACCACAAATCACACACATAGAAATCAGCAGGACAGTGTTCTAAATCCTCTAAATGTCACCAACATGTTGCTCTGCAAAAACGTCCCTTTAATGTCGCTTTAACATTGTGAAGTGAGGCATTTTCAGCTTGTTGACTGTTGTTGAATAAAACGAAAAGAAATGCTAAATGGTGCATTTACATTACATTGTATTCTAATGATCACAAAACTATGTGTATATATTACAGGCATTTTACTTTTACCAGGGTTCAAGGTAAAAAATCATTAAAAATATTTTTCTTAATTGTGTGATTTTCAGCCTCTGTGGGGGGTATTTATAGGTAAATATCATGATGGAGTGGCATTGAAAGACTACGACAATGAACATCAATCATGATGTTTATGTGTTAAAGACTAGAAAGAATAAAAATAAATGAAATACTAATAAAATATGGTGTACTATTGATACACTGGGCCCTGCAACGGAAGAAAGAAAAAGAAGCAAGACTACTTTGGATGATTTCGCAGGATGCTGTAGTATACTGCAACAATCTGTTTTTATGAAGAGTTTGATTAAGTGTCGCAGCCACCCAGCCCACACTGTTTCTGTATAAACAAGAGCGTAGCTACGAGAACATTAAAAAATGAATAAATAAAACAAAATACACTAGCACAATTATTATGGATGGAGCGTTGTTTCTTTTGGACCTGCGCCAAGCCAGGTTGGCAAGGCAACCACCTTCACACAAGCAGTGGCATCTTTAAGGTACACACAGAGAGTCCTTCTCCACGCAGAGGCATTTTGAAGCCATCCGGGTCGGCACATATTTTACTTTGATGACACGGCTGGACAGCCTGGATGTGAGACCCTGGCTATTTCATACCCAAATTAAACAGACAAATGGACTATAACTCAAGTCTGTGGGGGGGGGTTAATCTGATCTTTATTTAACTGGGTGATCCCAACAAAAAAAAGCAAAAAGCTCTTTGGAGGCGCCATCGACGCGACAATGTATAAAGGACAAGGGGTTCCTACGGTTTGTAAACAACTTTAGTGTTGACAAACACTGTGTTTGTAAGCAGATTTGTTTACACACACACACACACACACACACACACACACACACACACACACACACACACACACACACACACACACACACACACACACACACACACACACACACACACACACACACACACACACACACACACACGTTGACAACAACAAAGTTCTGGACCGTCTGCAGGACGAAGCAAGTGTCTAGAGAGTCTGTCTGCAGGGAAACAGCTGCAGCATCAAAGTAGAAGCTACATAGAGGGGGAAAAGGCAAAACATATAGCACAATGTGCTGTGACTACCAAACAAATATGGTAAGGGGGTCCCTGACACTCCCTTTTTTCCAGATGGAGGGGAACACATTCATATTCGTCCTTGTTATGGAGGAAAACACTGACAAAGGAAAGGACCATCCCAAAAACAACGCAAGACCACACAAAAAGGAAGAGGGGGGCAAAGCCACAAGCTGTCGGCCCCGCAGATGCCTGAGAAGGCGACAGCCGGTTCACTGCGTACAGTGAAAAAAGAAGAAGAACCGTTCAAAAGACAGACACAGGAGTGTTTTGTGTTTGTTGGGGAAAACAGCTGAACAGAGCCAGCTGTTGTTGTTCTCAACAACAACAACAGTCCCATCAAGCCGGGACTGAATCTCGTTTACAGTAGATTATGTTTCTCTTCTTTAAAGGACAGTGGGCAGTCGGCCCGGCTTCATTTGCCAAGCAGTCAGACTGACATGAGAGCTGGAATGTACACTGTTACAGGAACAGCATTTTCCACATGGAGGGGGCAATGCATTACACTTTGAAAATATAGAAACTCGACTTGATATTTTAGCCATTTCTTTTTGGGGAAAATCACACACCGCTGTGACGTGAGGGGCATCCTTATCATTGCGATTGGTCATTACCAATCACAATCTGCATTTGCACTTTTGTCTTCCAACACACAAAGCTGGAAGAGCTAGCTCCCCTCAAACATATTATTTAGCTGTGTGTGTGAGTGTGTGCAAAACTTCAAAACAAAACAAACAACCGAACAAATAAAAACAGACATGCATTTGATGGTCTGGCTGAAAATATCAGATCTACAAGCTTACTCCGAAACCGGATGTATGATGACATCCTCATGCTCCTGGTGTCTTGACCATTCTGCCCTCTAACCCTCTGTAAAAGAACATCTGGGTCCCAGATGTGCTGTTCAGTGCCATTGGAAATAGCTGATTTGCCAAGAACAATGACATTGAGGGGCAGAATCTGTGATAATGCCATTCGAATGCATGGGATAGAATGGGTGTGAGGGCATTTCTTTATTTTTCCAAAATGGCCACATCCATTTTGTCCCAAATGAAATGCAGCAACAAAACGACGACCGATGATCAAAACATGGATTAAAGAACACTCAAGAATCCTTGAGTTTGACGGCAGGTAGTGTATTAAAAAGAATCATTTTTGTTGTTTCTACAGATTGACTTATTTTGGTAGGAATATGAATATGGTTTAAATGTCTGTACTGCATTGTGTGTGTGTGTGTGTGTGTGTGTGTGTGTGTGTGTGTGTGTGTGTGTGTGTGTGTGTGTGTGTGTGTGTGTGTGTGTGTGTGTGTGTGTGTGTGTGTGTGTGCGCGCGTGTGTGTGTGTATGCGTGCGTGCGTGCAAGGTACGGTACCTGCAGTGAGTAGACTCTATTGGTGTGTCCCTGCAGCGTGTGGAGGCAGGTCTCTGTCTCGGGGTCCCAGACCTTCACCATGAAGTCGTAGGCTCCGCTGACCACCCGCCGGCCGTCGTACTGCACGCAGCGCACCGCCGCCACGTGGCCCATCAGCACGTGTAAACACTGGCCCGTCTCGATGTCCCACACCCGCAACGTGGCGTCCCGAGAGCCCGACACCACCCTGTCAACACACAGCACCGAGGGTTAAACTACAACCAATCATTTACCAGTTGGGTTATACTCAAAACTATCATTTATCAATAGGGTGACTCAACTAGTAGTATCCTCAAACCAGACAAAGAGTTACGACATTGAGGGGTCAGAAACTAAGTGCGCGAGTGCACTCATGCAGCCTTATTAGGGACAAAATAGAAATACATTGTTTTCAACAAGGGCGGCACAAATAAGAGCCATTTTAGCCACAGTGTGCAAAATAACAGTAAGTATTGTATACTAATGACTGAAGTCACTAATGTTTTATTACTAAAAAACTATCTAAAATAAATTGATTTAAGATCATTAAAGCAGTGGGTCCAAATGCGTTTACGCCTACTTCTAGTCCAGGACCCTGTTTGCAATGCTCTTCAGCAATAGAAGTATTATGTAAAAGAGCCGGCATTGGCCAATCCCCATGAAGTGAACGGAGTTCAATCAGGGTGTATACGCAGTCATTAGTTTATCAACACTGAGCCCCAGGACCTCTGACCCACTCCTGTGAAATGTTCTCCACCATCAATGTCCATATTTTCCCAGTCCGGAAATATGAACCAGCGAAAAGACATTCGGAAGGTAAGCCCGACCAAGTATTTTAGGCTTATTTTAAGTCTATTTTAGGTCTATTTCAGATCTTTTTTTCAGGAATACGGCCTAAACCACACACAAGTCACCCAAATAAAACTAATCTGTGGTTACAGACTTGTGCGGCAGTAACCCGTGGCTTCCTGTTGAGGTTAGGTTTGGGTTTTGGGACTCATGAGTCATCACGGTACCAACCACGCGCACCCAGTTAAATTAGCCTGATTTAATACACATAATAGTTATACAGTATATTCACCTGTGCGCAATCATTTAGGTCCGACAGAGTGCTGCTCTTCAGCTAAGCGTTGCAGTGGAACATAAGGTGACATTTAACTGTGTGTTCAGTGTGGCATGCATACTGCTACAGTACAATTCAAATAAGACAACATTCTTTTTACGTTGTGCAACACTTTCCCAGGGGGAAAGGAATGTCTCCCCCGAGTTATCCATTTCGCAAGAGCAAAATGTAATATCCTGCTGGGAGTCCGTTCCTGTACGTTGACAGCCCTAATGAAAGGATAATCAGGGGGCAGGTAGCAACACCTGCCGCATCCTCACTGTTTTGACGCCGACTGAATGACCCCGCGGCGTTCCCCCGCATGTTCCAACTTGAAACATTCTAGGGGGAAAACACAATACCTTCTTCTTCTAGTTTTTACGTAACCTGGGGCTCTGTCATAACACCAGAGAAAGGTGGAAGAGGGGAGGAGAGAGAGAGAGAGAGAGGGCATTGGGGCGTGCTTGTATTATTTGCACACAGAGAAAGACTCCCAGCTCAACGGTGATGGAAATCATGCCATCGTGGTATTTAACACACACAGCCCGCTGCTGGAATGTGTGTATTTTTTTCCTTTAATGTTACCCACAAAAAAGATGTCGGCGGGACCCCCGAGGGCCAAAAAGCACTAGCGTTTTTGTATGGCCGATACTAGTAGTGCCTAGTGAATGAGTGAGCAAGACGATGGCTTCCAGACCGCCCGCGTCGGGGATTCATTGGCTCAATGAGGTGGTGTGTGTTCGCTGCTTAAGAGATATTGTCCTGTCACTATGATGGAGAGGGCTGCTCTTTTGTTGTGATCTCTGCGGTCAAACCCGGAGGCAGGCAGGGATCCAACTAAAAATACGCCATACAACGCCATACTAACATACTACTAAGTAGAGACTGCTCTTCATTTTGAGGGGCACTAGACTCCCCTATGTCCACCAGTTTTTGTTGTAAAGGACTGGTACAGTACATGAACAAACATTAAATGCCATTGACAGCGAGAGGACTATTCTAAATGTTTGAAAATGTTGAGTACACAGAGGTTTTATGTTATAAATTGAGGTGGAAGTCCCTCAGCATGTGGAAACTGGTGTAATTGCCATTGACAACCTACTGTACAGTATATAAGGCAAAAATGTCAACATTTCATCATGGAAGGGGGGGGGGGGGTGAAGGATGTGCTAAAATTTTAGGAATGATGCAACAATACAAGTGAAGTTTGTTTTTTTGGGGGTCCCAAGTCCCCCCCACAAAATGACCAGAAGTACTTTTTTTCGCCAAAAAGAAGGGCAGAACTCCCGCTACGGGACTCTGTCAATCAATGAATGTAGTAGCAACCACTATGTTAACGGCAAGTTTTTCATACATCTGAACTATTCCTTTAACTTCAAGTTTTTTCCACATTGTGGAAAGCAAGACTATGGTCTGATCCACGCACACATCAACCGCTCAGCCCCTGAAGCCACTGGATAACAAATGAATCCATTACATGACATGAATCATTACAACACACTGTACATATACAATATACGCTCCTGGGCCCTTTGCTGCTTCCCCATTAAGGAACGAGACGAGAAAATGAAATTGTCTCGAATCAACACTGTGCTGATGGGAAATGTATAATATATAATGGATATTCTGAAATGACTCATTCACAAGGAGAGAGAAAATGAAAGAGGCTTTTCATTAGGAGTGTCAGAGCGAAACTAGTGATTCTACGGATTATACCCAGAGACACGCCTGAAACGCAAGATCAGGTTACGCAATGTTTTGAGTTGTGGCGACACAAGGCGTACAGCACACTGTAGGACCTTTTCATATCAAAAGGTCATTATTTATTCGGCATTTGAGCCCCATAGACCAACATTTGATGGCATTTAGCTCCTCAGACTACAAAACTAAAGAATACACTGTATGTTATCGCTGACACACCATTTTTTCGACATTTTCTAATTGTGTTAACAAGAGACAGACCAGCGTGGAATCAAACCTGGGACCTGGGGTGAAAAGGGGCGAAAGCAATCCTTGACCACGACGGGCATTGCAACAGTTTTATAACCGCTGTGACCGCTTCACATAACAATTGCGACTGTTTTGCATAAGAGTCGACCGTTTTGCATAACGGTCAAGGTTAAAGTTAGTTAGGTTTGTTAGTTAGTTAGGTTTGTGGTATAAGACTTCAGTGTTTTGTATCTTACAACATTATGTATGAGTACAATACAGAGAATGTTTGCCTTTGTTTTACTGAGGCTATGTTTAGGGGTTAGGGTTAGGTTTAGTAGGGAAAACGGTCGACTGTTTAGCAAAACGATCAACTGTTAGGCAAAACAGTCGTGATTGTTATGCAAAACGGTCACAGTGGTTATAAAACCGTTGCGACGGCCGTTGTGGTCGCAGATGTGCTGGTGACATTGGATTTGGAATGATGTTGGATTTACTATAACCTCCACAGATTGTTTCAAACAGAACGACATTCACACATTGTCTCCTGACAACTCATCCCGCGGCACCAACCAAAGGTTCAGATCGAACCGGGGACGGGATATTTTTCGAAGGAAAACACATCAGCGTCGACAGCTCAGACGGAGCCGTTGCTATGAGGCGATTCACATCAATCTTCGGCCCCCGTGGTACGAGCATCGCTAATGCTTCGGCCGTCCTCCGCGTGCATGTGTAATTGGATGGCATGCACCGGCTGTCTATCATCGCGTTCAATGTCGAGCAGGAGACATGGGGGGAGGGACGGAGGACACTGCAGGCCGAAGGGCTGCCGGGAATCGTGGGGGGAAAAAGGCCCTTCCGGGCTTGCCCAGCGTCTATGTGTGTTGGAGAGGCCCTGAGCAAGGCACTTAAAAGCTCCTATGTGTAATTTTATGGGCTAAATAATAATTACGTCGCTTTTTATTATTTTTCATCAAGTATTTCTTTAATTAGATCATCACCAAAAAATCTAGTCTTTTTGATGCCTCTAGGGGCTGTAAGAGACCTCCAAAGAAATCCCTATAAGCTTTGTCTTTGGCTAACAAATAGTCCCCGCGGGATTATTTGTTAGCCAATCAGGAAGAGTCTTGCTGAGCTGCCTCTGATTAAAGAAAAAGGGAGAAGTCATCAAATGTGGAAGAAAAGAAAATGGCATTAAAATCCTGAGATTTATTGCCTATATATAATTTAACAACATAGTAAAATGTGAAAATGGGTGGAATTACCCTTTAAAATGTATTGTTACACCCCTACAGTATTAATCACCCTGTCCTAAGCTCCCTTCTCCCATAAGAGATTCAGTCCCCCCAAGGGACCAGAGACAACCAAACACTCACCCCCTTCCCCCTACAGTTCCATACCATACTGTACAGAGGAGCCTTTTTTACCTTTTCTCGTGCAGGTGCATGCAGCGCACCGTTGAGGTATGTCCGTACAGGGTGTGGATACATTCTCCCGTCTCCGCGTTCCAGACCTTGAGTGTGCGGTCCGTGGAGCCGCTGATGATGATGTTGTCCCGCATCTGGGACGACCACACGCCCCCCGTGTGGCCCACCAACGTCCGCAGACACTGAAAAACAAGAATAAGAGGGAGACATAAGACCACCAGTTTTAATTAGACTGCACCAGGAACCTTCCTAAAACAACAGACCTGTATTAGCTAAGCCCCGCCCTCTGTTAACTTGGACACTTTCCAGCTCGGTTCATTCATTTCAATGAAGAATATCATGGATTTTACACATTACATGATGGCATATGACAACATATTGCAATTGGTCATGATATTTGCTTATAAATAGCCCTCACAGAGGCTGAAAATCTATCACGTTATGCTTAGCTGTGATTAGGCTATACTAGTTTGGGGGGGGGGGGCATAGCTATAAGGTCAATTATCTTTATTCATTTATTTTTAAGCCCACATTGTGTAACCCATTTTTTCACGCAGTGCCAATTCCTAATGTGATCCTGGGCTCTACACAACCAGTGGACTGGCCTCATGCTTCCTTCAATGCATTAGGGGTCCAAGCTACCTTCTATTCACCTGACAGGGGGGGGTTTCCCTGGTTGGACGTAGTGCGTGGAAGCAACACATTATTCCAACCAGTTCCTGTCCCCTCCATCAGGCCTCCCAGCTGGCCAGGGAGTCAGTTTAGACCCCACAATTACTATTAAAATAGCAAATCTACAAGCTCACATTGCCCCTGAGACGTCGATTTCAGTGTCTGGAAGAGCTTTTGGGGGAACAGCGCTCATATCCAATCAATCCTCTTCACCTCGTCAAAAATGGAGGAAATGCGAAAAAAAAAAAAAAACTCCCACTGAAAATTTCTGTAACCTTTCGCGGAGAACAAAAATTCATACTCGATCCATACGTTCCCCTGGCACTACAGTCAGAGAAAATATCTGCGCTGACCTTTCCCTGCCTTATGTAATTGCTTTTAAGCTACTGGCAGGGGAAAAACAGGGTGTGTTGGTTCACAGTGCAGAGCTGGTGGTGGTGATGGTGGTGGTGGTGGTGGTGGGAGGAAGGTGTGGGCTAGAAGAAGAGGAGGAAGAAGAAGGCTCATTCCTCCTCATTAGGGACGCTAGATTAGCTATTGATTACGACAGTTATGGAAATCTGACTGATCAATGCAATTTGTGCCTCCGCTCGGCCCCCCACCCCGATTTAATTATCCTCGGCGTATTCAATTAACGTTTTTTTTTTTTTTTTTTTCAGGCTAGCGGTACTGATGTAGCGATGGTGTGTGTAGTGCACGTGTCTGTGTCAAAACGGATCACAATGGAAGACGGAGTGTGTGTTGTTCAGGGAGGTTGTAGAACACAAACGACCCCCCGCTCCAGCCCAGATATAAAAGTGTATAGCGCAGTGAAGGGTAAAAACAAGGGGACATGTGGGAGGGGTTAGAGGTTTTTATTGCACATGTGGGGATAGAGGGGGATGTACCGGAGCCTCCCACCCTCCTCCTCTCCTCTGTTCCAACCGTCAGAACCTTCCTGTGATAAAAGACTTCATTAACCTGGGGGGGTGGGGTCCAGGGTCAGGTGACCTTTCTGTCCACCTCTGAGTGGTGTTAAAAGGCTTCTCAGTTTCTCTCTTTCTCTCTGGACCGGAATTCCCGTTGTGTGCCGTTATTAACAGGGCACAGAGACAATCCTCAGTGTTTCAAGGTTCAGTGAATTGAACAAAAAAAAAAACATTTTTAGACCACATTTGTGGTCATTATATGGCAATACCTAATGTGTATTTGTGTATTTTTATATCAAAACGAATTAGTTCCTGTAAACTAAATTGTGCTGCGTAATGACGTCCCACTGTCATAAAAGGCAATAGAAATTAAGCCAACCTGTTTTTTTTTTTAATCTCATTTCTGAATCGTCCTCCACAAACACGGGTACCGTGTTTGTGACAGAAACACGACAGAAAGGAGAAACAGCTTAACTTGGATAATATTCACAGATTGATAAACAGCAGCTGAAATCTAAGGGGCTGTATGTTTCATTCAGGTGCTTCTGTCCATGTGCCGGTTAGAGTAATGGAGTATTACTGTAACTCCAGGCTGATTATATAGTTTGTTTTCTGGTTGAGGAGACTTAAAACATGACATGCTAGCAGTGTAGGCATTGCGGCAGCAGTTGAACAGAGGAATAATGGGCCTTAGATTGAGTATCTTCCAGAGCCATGGTGTGTACTGTATGTACGAGTAACGCCCGGGATTCGAACCCGGGTCTCCCGCGTGAAAGTCCAACATCTTAACCACTAGACCAAGAGGACATGGTCCGGGGCAGATACTAGACTTCGGAGGCCATCACGACAGAGGCTGTAACCACTTGCTATATCCGCATAGACAGCAGCGTTGCCATTCCGCATTGCGACACCTAACACCTAACGCACCCATTATGAATGGTGAAATGGAGTGGAATTCTCCTTTAAAGGTGAAACCTCTGTCCATTCTGTGCCTGCTAGAAACTTCTACCATGAGATATACAGTACCCAACATTAATAGTGCTGCAAGTTCAGCTGCCTCCTGTTATAACCATCTGTCCAAAAAAAGCCATTGTTCCCCTTCCTATGACAAGCTGTTAATAATTTAAACCCCACCGAGCACATTGATAATCTCTCCGAACTGGTGCGTAGGAAAAAAACAAAAAAACTAATTTAGGCCATGGTGAAAAGGTGTTGGGAGATTGCCTGTGCTTCTAGGGGGATTAAACATTTAAACGTGGCTTGTATTTTAGTGTCACACGCACACACTCACCCCCTGTGGCAAAAAAACTTTACAGAGCACTGCTTGACTCGCATTTCCCTTTCCACCTGTTACGTTGTTTCTGATTGGATGGTGTTCAAACGAACGTAAACTTGTGGGGTTTTTTTCCTCAACGAACCACAAACCAATCAGAATCATGGGGTGCATTTTAACCTTCATATGAGCTTAGGCCTAGACCAGTGGTTTTCAACCTTTTTGATACCAGGGCCCACCATTTATTCAGCATTTGAGCCACGGACCACTATTTGAGGACATTTTAGCCCCACAGACCCCCAACACTAAAGATTTCTTTTGCTTTTGTTCATCTTCTACTTGGGCTAATTCAGATGAATATTTTAAGTCTTGAGAGTCTAAAAATGAAACCAAATGGACCACAAGGGTCCATTTAGTTTCATTTTTACGTTCTCAAGAGTTACATCTGGTTAACCAACTTAGCTGGGGACCACCTGGAACCACCTCAGGGACCACTGGTGGTCCCCGGACCACCTGTTGAAAACCCCTGGTCTAGACTGATTTGTTGAGCGACATTTCAGATGCGCAGAACGCAGTAAATCAGACCAGAGCACTCATATGGAAAAAGATACAAACCCCTCACTGGCTTGGCAATTCAACTTGAACGGAATCATCATGGTAAATCCCTGGTATATTCTTGTTCAACAATACACCAGGCACCATGCATCAGAGTGGGCTTCCATTGCAGTGACAGGTCATGTAAGGTTTTGGCTCCTTATTCGAGTAAAAATCACTCACAGTCATGAAGCCTGCATTCTTATCTTGACTATGTGGGTATAATATATATTTCATTCTGGAGCATCCACTACAGATTCTGCATTCACACACATATTATTGCTCCGTTTGCAGTTCCTGACTTGCATTTTTACGTAATCACAGCGTCTTCATGGGGATAGATGGCTGCAGTGAGAAGGAGAAGCGCGGCGACAATGTGAATCTTAAGACACTGTTTGGGAAGACGGGAAATGAGCAGATGATAAAATGATCGGCTTATATTAGTCCGTTTATCTGCATGCGCGCGCCTGGCTGTGATATCAAAAACTGTAAGCCGGTTTCCCATTTCCTAATGAGCTTTCTTGTCATGAAGCCATCAAGGATTTCAGTTTTTTGGGCGGGTGATCACAGTGCTATTTTGACCAACTGCCTTTATGTCGATGTTGTGAGGATGAATATTCATCAGTAATGGCTATATATCATAACTTGTAACTTATAATACGTTGTACGTCTTTAACGTTGTCAAAGATGGAAAACAGCGAGTACACTCAGATAACTTCTGAAAATCATATAATTCTACTGTAATGCAGCCTTTAAAACTGAGAAATGACCACACTTTTCTTCAGGTTTTCCGAGCTCAATTGCACCCAAAACACACCCTGAAACACTTAACACGAAAACAAAACGAAAAAATAAAACTAAATGAAAATGAACGTCACAAATTCTTGGTAATATAGGCAAAATTAGTGTGTACAACATCTGTGTTTGTAAACAGATTAGAACCTAACTCCACCTCACCTCCACTTGATTGGCTCATTATGAAACTGGTGCGCTGTGATTGGCTAAAACGCCACCTCATCCCTGTCGATATTGGGAGTCTTAATTCGGTGCAGTGGCACATTCTGTCCTTTACACGTTGGCAATGTCATTCGCAAAGACCTGCTACATTACCCACTGGGCTCTCTACTCTGAGAAAAACATAAAACAGCTGAATCCATTGCCGTTAGTGTTGGCCAAACTGTCCTCACTAATGTTCTCAAGCCTAAAACAAGCACCCATTCACGGCAGAAACGGTGATGTTTGAGGCTGATGCTTTCTCTGTCCCTGGTAAATAACTAACCCGACTTAGCCATTATGTTAACGCGTCACACAGCATAATCGTCCCATTACAGGATAGCTACTTTAGTCGGGGAGGCAGAGGAATTACCGTTTCTTTGCCATTTGGGGGGCTGTGATCACCTCCATTGCCACACATTAGGCACGTCCGAAAGTACCGCTCATTTTAAACACCTCACTACATCTCTTAATATTCCCGTTTTCTCTGCACTAGCGGAGAACGGGGGACTGGGCAACGAACCAAGAAGAGGCCTCTTGAAAACGTCTAAAAGAGAAAAGGAGGGACGATTCCTCCTCTCAAGGTCGAACAAGGAAGAGAACGGGGAGGGCAGAGTAGAGTTATGATGAAGGGAAGAAGACATTCCCAAGCCCTTGCACGGGTTACCGTTCCATGACGGAACAGGAGAAATGAGATGGAAATGTGGGTGACCTTTTCCCCCCCAACGCCCTACGAGTGGTGTGACCCGTGCGTTCCTTGAGTAGGTGATTTGATGGTGTGTTATGTATGGAGTGGGGAGGTTCTGGGGTGGGGGGTAGGTGGGATAAAAGATTTACTGTTTGTAGTGTTATAGTCAAGACTACCTAAATCGAGACCAGGACAAGACCTAGGGGGGTCGAGACCAAAATGAGACAGAGACAACCACTGGCGTGCACAGAGAGTTTCAAGGGCAGGTGCTCAAATGCCGCCCGGCTTCGCCGGGCGGCGGAAAATTGAATTTTGGGGGTTAAAAACGCATAGAAAACAGCATTTCAGCATCTTTTTGCTCTTTTAAAAAGGGCATGTTGGTCCAGAGAGGGCCACTAGGGGGTGCTCAAACCCCGCTTGACGTCTATGTATGCACGTCTATGGAGACAACCATGATACTTGGGGGGGCCGAGACAAGACTAGCACCTATGGAGCCAAGACCAAGACCTAAAGGAGTCGAGACCTAGAGAGGTCGAGTCCAAGACAGAGACCAAGACATTATTTTTGTGCTCCATCCATGCCTAAATTCTATGTAGTTGTGGACTAAGACAACACCACGAGACAATGAAGTGCGAGAGACGACGAGACCGAGACAAGACAAGACAATTTGAGGGTGAGGCAAAAACAAGACGAGAACGATGAAAAAAGTTCTCGAGGCGGATCTTGCGACAATATCTTGAGAACTACAACACTAACTGTTTGACCGCAAACATAGCCTTGTTGATGAACCATGACAGTGCTGTGTATGGTAGTAGTAACTGCCAACACAACGGCGCTGCTGACAGACCCACACACAGAGAGAGAGGGGATTAGTGATGGAAACGCAAACATGGGAGAGATCTATGCTAGACAAGGAATTTACACACAAACAACCCTCACTGTCATCTCTCTCTCTCTCTCTCTCTCTCTCTCTCTCTCTCTCTCTCCCCAACATTGTATGGGTTGCTTCAGTGAAGCCATTAAGCTTTTCTCCACAGCACTACACTTACTTGCAATCAATCAACTGATTCTTTTTGTAAGGGTTTGTGTGTGTGTGTGTGTGTGTGTGTGTGTGTGTGTGTGTGTGTGTGTGTGTGTGTGTGTGTGTGTGTGTGTGTGTGTGTGTGTGTGTGTGTGTGTGTGTGTATCCATGTGTGTGTGTGTGTGTGTGTGTGTGTATATGTGTGTGTGTGTGTGTGTGTGTGTGTGTGTGTGTGTGTGTGTGTGTGTGTGTGTGTTGTGTGTTAGGGCTTTAACCAAAAAATCGATACATCGATGCATCGATTTGCATAACACGTGTCGACTCCAAAAAGCCCGAGTCGATAAGTTGTTTTTTCCCCCTCCTCCGAGGGAAAGGGGTAAAGAGGAGGAATTAAACATTTACCTTTGTTACTGTCAGCACGGACAGAAGTCTCCTTTGAAGTTTCCTTTGCAACTCTATCGGAGTCTTACTGCAGCTGCGTGCGCCTTGCGCTCTGGGCGCGCGGCGTTCCACTGATCATTACGTACACGGATCAGATCGAACAGCAAACAGTGTCAGAGGAATACAGAACTTCATCAACCAACATCTCCCTGTGCTACAGTGACCGTCTTGTTCCTCGTTTCGCATTAGGCTACGCAGTACGCACGGGACGCATGCTTCTGTCCGCGTCGTTCTCATTAATTTACTGAATGAATCAGAAAAGAAAAGCAGCGCGATGGTGGTGTTGGAGGAGGAGGAGGAGGCTACATGTAAATGGATCATATTCTGCGTTCTAACGTGTGGGCTGCTGTGTATTGATAATGTTATGTGTTTTTATGGCTGGCCTGGGAGTGGACGATGTGCAGCTGTGTGCCAATATTGTTTTCATTTAAGCTTGCCACATGCGTCATGCGTAGCCTCGCGATGTGTTTTGTATAAGCACTGCGCCCCCCCCCCCCCCCCCTCGGGAACCACCATAGAACGATCAATCGATACAACTTCGACTTGACTGTCTGACAAGTCGACTTGAAAAAATCTCAAGTCGTTAATGCCCTAGTGTGTGTGTGTGTGTGTGTGTGTGTGTGTGTGTGTGTGTGTGTGTGTGTGTGTGTGTGTGTGTGTGTGTGTGTGGCGGCAGCAATGTTTGCTTTATGTAGTATATATAGAGCCTAGGGCAGTGGTTTTCAAACCTTCTTTTGCTCAAGGTGTGTGACCATATAAGGAGCTCCTCCCTGTCCCCAGTGAGCCTCTGAAAAATATAGTTTCAGTTTCATGGACTTTGGGATAAACGCCTTTCGTCCAATCGGGATGAGACGTGAACTTCCTCCAATCAGGATCGAGTGAGGGTGGGCCTCGGTGTAGGTGCTGTTGTTGTCCTGTTGCACTTCCCTCCCCTCTGTAGCACATGATGTTACTGGAGGGTGTTACAAATCACCTAAATCATCTTAACGATCCCCCGAAACAAACCCGTCGATGAATCGATTAAACTAAATTAGTAAGATTTGAAATATGGGTTATTTTATGATGATGTTTGCCCCTACAAAAGTAACCAAAGATAAGGAGCATGTGGTCACTCTCCACTAATTGGCCAAGCCCAGCGGTCAGCAACACCCCTCCCTCGTAATCTTTAAATCTCACCGGAAGCCTTCCTTCCTCATTCTTCACATCTCTAAATCTCCCAGACACCCCTTCCCCGTTCTTTGTATCTCTAAATCTACCCAGGCACGCACTTCCCTCCCCTCAATCTGTTAAATCTTCCCCGCGGCCGGCCCCACCGTTATTGGCTGCTCAATATTCCCAGCTCGACGCCCAGTTCAATAAACAATCAGACGCCTCAGGAGCGCACAAGCTACCATACAATTAACCCGCGGGGGTGAAGGTTGGCGTCTCGAGGTGCCCGCGCATGCAGATAAGAGAGCATCTGGCGGATGGAGGACGCCCTTCCAGCAGTATGTTACCTGGAGTCTGCCAGGGCTGCCATCTTAAATCTTCTCTGACAGCTGAGACAGCCCGTTGACTGGCATCGGCAAGGACAAGGTCCGCTCTGCTAGGCAGCAGGCAGGCTGCCTTCCAAGCAGTGAGATGCGTGTGTGTGTTGTGTGGGTGTGCACGGGGTGTGTACACGGCAGCATGTATGCGGCATGTGCGATCGTGCATTGCAGACTGAAGCCTAGTGACAACCTCCCGTCTGAAGCTGGCAGACGTGCAAAACACGAGGTGGAGCAGGTGAAGACGGCCTGCTAATAAAGTATTCATTCAGCAGACGGGTGGCGGCGGCGGCGATTTTGTCGAAAAATACCGTGAGGAAGAAATGTTATCTGTTTTCTGGCTGAAAATAGCCGATATGCAAGCTCACAATGGGTGTAAACTACATTTTAGTGTCGACTAAATCGACTGTAGATTTGAATCTCATTTAAATAAAACTAGACTACACATTACGTTGACATTACGGGTGACCAAAACGTGACCAAATGAAAACTATTCAATAGTCTAAAAGTAAAATGAAAATCTGCTGTCAAATTAATACAGGTCAAGAATAGGGGATCAACAGACAAGCAGCACGCACGCGCGCACACACACACACACACACACACACACACACACACACACACACACACACACACACACACACACACACACACACACACACACACACACACACACAAGCAAGCAACAAAGTATAAATGGTGTTTTTTGGGGAGGCGAGGGGCCGTGGAAAGCATCCAAACTCCCGAGGCCCACGGGAACGGCAGAGCGGAGCAGAAAAAATAAATAAAATAAAGTGTAACGATGAAGAGAGATCCTCTCGGCAGATACCGTCTGTTTGGTTGTTGGAAGCATCGCTTGCTGCCGTGTCTAAACTTCAATCTCTAATGTAATAACGCTAAAACAAGATCAAATAACCGCCATCGCTTGCGCAAAAGCGCAGCAGAAGCAGCAGCAGCAGCCGCTTGCCTCGGTTCTTGTGGGAGATGATCAGTGCTTCAGGACTAATCGGCAATGCTATGCAATAATATGCTGATTGCTTCACAGCAAGAGTTCGCTCTTCTGCGGTATGAAAACATAATGTGTGCACGCATGCGTGTGTGTGTGTGTGCATGTGTGTGTGTGTGAGTGAGGGAATTGGGAGAAGAAAAAACTTGGGAGCATAAAATGGAAAAATAACAATTTCTCCTGTTGGGGACTAGTGTCAGTACTAAACCTTTTCAGGGGGGAGACTGAGTTGTTGGTCCGATGCACAAAAACCTGAATGAGATTTGACAAGATGATGGACCTTAATTGCAACTCGCTGATGGTTGTTTTGGGAATCGTTGAGACATAGAATATGAGGGGGGGTGTCTCTACATCAAGTAGACCATGAAAGCAGCCAGCTAGGAGCACGTGCCGGGCTGTTGACACAACACAACATTTCGTTTTTCCGGAGCCATAAACAATATCCAAGCCCTTATGCGAAAGACACTGCAAACCACCAGTCAGATTGTGTTTGGACAGAATGGTTGATGGGGGTAAACTGTTCACATTTTTCGGAGGGAAATAAAAAGCCTCAATCATCGAACTGTTATCAAAGAACAGAATGGAACAGAAAGAACGGAACCCTTTTCACATTGGCCTATAGCGCCACAGGGAAGCCCACAGGTGGAGACCTGGGCCCAGAAGGACACGTTTTCTAGTTTAGACGTTTATTTGTTTGCGCGACTATCTGTGACAGAACAGTGAGTGGGCTGAACTGAAAGATGGATGTTGGTTCAGGGTTAGATTTAGCACAGTCCTTTGTCATGCCAGGGTCAGTCATTAATGGAGGATGGAAGTCATCAGAGAGGTGCACCTGTGGTCTCCCAGGGAACAGGACTAGTAGAGCTGCAGCCTTCGCTGTTAACGTCAATGGAACATAAAAGCATTGCAAGGCCGTGCCCCTTTTCCACAGCTGATGGTATAGCTGGTCATATTATAGACGTGTGCATTTGGTTCCTCCCTTTCTGCATGCCCTACATGCTGGCTTCAAAGATGGACTAGCCCTTATATTAAATATCTCAATAAGTTCTTTGAACTTGAGAGTGGCTTGGTCGTTTCTTCTTAGTAGAGCACATAATTACAGTATGTTCCGCAAAGTCTGACTGACACACACACACACACACACACACACACACACACACACACACACACACACACACACACACACACACACACACACACACACACACACACACACACACACACACACACACACACACACCAGAAACACTATCAAACTTTGGAAAAGGCAGCATGAAACACGGTAAGGCTCCACTCATCTAAATTGCATAAATTGCAATGGAAGCAACTTCTATGTGCAATCCCATCTTCACATAACTTTTTCCCACTAATGCCAAAAAAACATGGCACCGTGTCTGTTTGTACATCGTCCCAACACATGGGCATACTGGCGCACCCGTCCTCTACTCTTCCTCCCACTGCGTTTAGCCCCCTAGTCTTACAGGGCCGCCGACTCTGGCTATAGTCAAATGTTTTACTTAAGTAAATGTACTTAGATCCTCTCCACCACTGGCACAGTGATTAGCATTCATGGCCGAGGCTCTGTGCCACCGTGACACAGACCTTGTATTGCTGCTTTATGGGGTCTGTTTACAGTGTTGTGGGAGGCTGGTTGGACCGTCTGAGAAGAGAGGCTACCAGTAAATCACTGATGCTTCCATGCCCCTCCATCAATCCATCCATCCATTTATACACTGGAGCTATTCTCTTTCTCACACGCTCACATACATACAGACACACACACAGTTCTCTGTCACCTGTTTCCGTTTTTCACACTTGCCTGTAATTCCCACCATGATCGTAGATTATGTTACTTTTGTTGACAAAGACTTAAGGTTTTCGCCATTTAGTCATCTAATACCAAATGTTGTGAGGCTGAATAGGACCAAGACTAGATGGTGTGTTATTCAAAGGCTAAGACTGATGAATTACAATGAGACAGAGAGAGAGAGAGAGAGAGAGAGAGAGAGAGAGAGAGAGAGAGAGAGAGAGAGAGAGAGAGAGAGAGAGAGAGAGAGAGAGAAAGGGACCATAGATGAAATTTCCAGTCGGCATGGAGAAGGCACTGCAGTATATCGCTATGGAGGGGGTCCAGGGACCACTTGCTGTCATTCCCTTCCCCCTTGCTGCAGTGTGCAAGGCTCTGCCTCTCAGATAGCAGTGGGCCTGCTGACTGGCTGGCGCACAGCCAAGTGATGATTACACGCATATCAGTCACCGTTGTTTGCTGATCTGACCAGATCTGGGCTCCACCAAGGTCATCTGATAGGTACCCTCACCGCCCACTTTGGGATCGTCTCTCTCTCTCTCTCTCCAAACCCCCCCCCCCCCCCCCCCCCGGCTTCCCCAGACGACCACATATCTCACAGAGGGACACGTTAAGAGTCACGGCTCCCGGTGACAGAGGGTCAGGACAGATGTGCAAATCTCAGACACGCACAAACGCACACACACACACACACAGCTGTGATGATGACTGCCGTGCACAGGGGTGTTTGCCAGTGCTACTGAACTGCTTTCTAAACTTCTAAATGTTAACTGTCTTCGTGCCATGGCTTTCACGGTCGAAACTCTTATTTTGAAGCGCCAGATCTCCGAAGCCGGATGTTATGATGACCTCATGGTGTTTCTGGTGTCTCTAACCCTCTGTGCAAGAACATCCAGGCCACGGGTCCCGGATGTACTGCTGTCTCTCTTTGGTACTGGCTGATTTGCCGGGAACACGGACATTGAGGGGGCAAATCTGAGAAAATGGCATTCAAAGGCAGGAGATAGAATGTGTGCCCATTTTGTCCCAAATAAAATGCAACAAAACAACGTTCTACAAACTATAAATTTGGATCAAAAGATGGATTAAGGAATGAAATCAATTAATTGCTGTGTTCTTCGAGTTTGGCGGAGGGCTGGTGCTAAGTGTATTAATACAGTATATCTCCCAGAATGTACAGTATATGCTTGTGCTTATGTGTGCAGTAACCTCCCCGCACCCCTGAGAAGAAGGAGGATTGCAATGCTAGGGAGGGACGGGTGGGTATTTATAGGTAATTGAAGTCATGGACTGGAAGCAGAAGCGAAGCTAAACGCGTTTAGGACAGTATTCGGAGCCCATCCCTACTTGAAGAACCGTGGCAAGCCTTCCGTAGACACCACAGAGAAATGTCCACTCGGGGGAAAGGAACGTTACATAACATCAGCCACTTAAAACCCTAAGTACGGCTTGACATGTTAAAGGGGAATTGTACCACAAAAGGCTTCCTCACCTTTATTTGCAGTTGGTTTATTTCACAAAAAAGTGGTCCAGTTGTTAAATCCTCTAAGGCTGTTTCCCCTTCCCTAACATAAGCTTAAAATGGAGCTATGGGATGTTTTCAAATTCACATTAATTTTTTGCTATACATCAATTCTTTATCATGTCAGTAGTGTGTTGATACTCACACTTTCGGTTCAGCAGTGGTTTAGCCATAAACCATGTGCCTCACCTTTTGAGACAAATGAACCACTACTGAACCAAAACCAAAAGTGAACACACTACACACTACAGCCATGAAGGAGTTTTTCACAAAATAACAACTGGACCACTTTTTTTGGAAATAAATCAACTGAAAATAAAGGTAGGAGAGCTTTCTGGGGTGGAATTCCCCTTCAGACCTTTGCCTACTAGTTTGATTAGGCTTATATTGCTATACCAAGCCAGCTATTTTCACAATTTTACTTTATCAATATAATCCCAATCTCTATATCAACAGTCGTCCGAATTATGTGGCAGTAGGTGGCAGCAATGCACACAATCTCTAGAAAAATGGTCGCAAAACCCCCACAGAGTACTGAGGACTTCTGCTTCAACAGTCACAAAAAACATGGTGTTGTTCTCATTAACATGGAAGAATCGATCGGTGCGATCATGTTTATTATCATAAATAAGTCAAACGATTGTTGGAATATGATCAGTGATGGACCTGACAATTTTGATCATTTCTAGTGACCTGATGTTAAGCGATCGTGCTAAAAATATGATATTCAACTGAAATTACAGTAATGTCATGATCATTGGGGATTAAATAATTTAGTTGACTACATCACCGGAAGGTGATGTCAATTGGGAATGTCACTGCGAGATAAAGAGGCTATCTGCAGTTCTGCTATTTTTGCCCAAGTGTTCGCCTATATCTTGTAGAATGTTGAACTATTGTACTGACATGCCCAGAACGGGGGATGCTAGGGGTGCGATTAAGCCTAGTCAGCCATTTTGTTTGAAGTGGAGAGCAAAGTACAAAGGGATTACCAGGCACCAGCTCATCCGTCATCTTTCTTCTGAGTCATCACCAAAGTACTTAAAAGGCATATATTTCCAGGTTTTTTTTGTTGTTGTTCTTCAGCACTTCAAGTGGGAGCCATGTTTGCAGTCGCTATCACTCACTCACACAGCCAGAAAGCATACCAAAAGAGTTTACCATTGCTTTAGCAGGGCCGGATGTATACCTTTCCTATTTGGGGAGGCAGACGAAATTCTAGTTCTAGTAAATCCACCTCAATCACACAATCCATCTTTTATTTTTTTTTCTTTAGTTCTGTGACCCACAAGATTTATATCTTGTACAGTAGTGGTTTTAAACCATTTTCATACCAGGGTCCACAATTTAGTTTGCTTATGTCCACAATTCCAGGCTGGGTTTCGGAAACAAAACAGGAAAACATACAGATCAAAATGACCGTTAATCTTCTACATTCTCTAGTTGTGTAGACTTAGGCTAATTCAGATGGTGAATATTTTAACTCTTGAGAGCGTAAACTCTCAAAAAGTTACATCAGGTTAACGAACTTTGGCATCATTTAGTTGGGGGCCACCTGGGACTCAAGGACCACTGGTGGTCCCCAGACCACTTGTTGTAAACTGTTGTACAGGACTTATATTTGGGCAAGATTTTTCTTTTTGAATGATGAAATGGTGTTGGTTTAGTTGTGTGACAATTGTAGTTAGAACTGTACTGTTTCAAATCACTTTAAATACACTGTAAGCACTTTAATTTGAAATTGCATTCCATTCGGCCCTGTGCTTTAGGCTATGTATTTTTGCAAAGGGATGAAACTTGATGTCAATGAAAACTGCAGTTGAAAAAATGGCGGAAAAAGTGTTTGTTATCCTCATGTTATCTCTGTTGGTCCAACGTGTGTGTGAGTGTGTGTGTGCTATCTCTCATCGTTCCACCTCAAAGCCCAGCTTAAGTACCATAATGCCTGGCAGCTTTAACCGGAGCACAGGATTGACCGTCCAATCCAACCCCCAGCCCCACCCCCACCCCCCTATAGTTCTCAGTAGCTGTGGGGACTGGAGGGTTTCTAACGGAACACTGCATCAATACCAAAAAGCTACAGAGGAAACCTATAGACACCCCGGTAGGGATGAAGGGATGTTTGCTTTGGAGTTCTTCTTCGAGGCATAACTCCAGTCTTAAACTCAGAGTCGTATGTATCTCGTATCCACAACAACTTCTGATTGGACAGAGCCATCTAGCAGCTGCCAATTAATTGACAATCATTCATTCTTGTTTTGTGCAGGTCAATTACTGAATAAGCTAGGTGAAAACTATTCAGAACAAAAAAAAAATCTCTCATGGAACGTTTGAAGCTTCTACAGTACATTGGTTATTTCTGAATAGCCGTCAGGGAAATGCAAGTCAAGCAGGCCCTGGCCAGACTGATTTGAGAAGTGGCAGATGTGCGGAACGTAGCGAATTAGGGCTGGAATCCAGGCTACAAAAATATAGCAAAACCATGGAAGTGGTCCATACAGCAGTGGTGCAAAAGTGTGGTCTGAGAGGGAATTCCAGTGGGTCCCCAGGTAGATGTTGAGTCTGGAACTAAATGGAACCTAGACACTAGGTCGAAATCACAACTAGAAAGCTTTACTACGATTAGAACTAATTCTGCTGGACCTTGTTCGGAAAAAAATGTGCTTCATTTGGCAAGCGTGAAGTCTCATTCGAATCCTAAATGTGTTTCAAAGTACTGCATTCTACTACAAAAACATGTGGGTTTCTCTTCGCTTCAAATTGCAGCAGAGTGCAGATCACTGCAGGTGTGAATGTGAATGCATTAAATACAGGGGGGGGGGGGGGGGGGGGTGAATCAATGCACCATTGAAGAAGTTGGATATTCGGTACACAAGAAGAAAGGAGGAGCAATCACTCTGCACCATGCAGCAAAAGATGTCCCGTCGACACATGTTGGGCTAAAGAGATCATAGAGGTCCATATGCAACATGTTCAGACCATCATGGGCTTATGCTATTAAAACAGATCCCCCTTATAAGTGTGCTACATCCGCATAACCTGTCTCTGCATTATATCCCTAGCCTCTGCATTATGTCCTCAGACTATAAGAAGCAGATCAGTATCGAGTTGTGTAGAGAGAGAGATTATAGATTACACCACTGCAAGAAAAAATTGGCTCAAACTCATCTTTCTGCTGAATGCTCCCTGGATCAGCAGTGTAAACGCTGTCCTCTTCTGAGCCCACAGATTAGACAGGTTTACAGTTAACGTGCAAACAAAGGAATTACCAGCATCGCACAAAACATATGGCAGCGTTTATACGCTTGGACAGCAAGCAATCTACACAACGTATGATGTACGTGTTTGTACACAAAGCCTTCTTTGATTAGCAGGGTAATGTGAGTGTAATACATGCTATTTTTTGCTGCTTTTTAAATAGAGCTTACAAGCTACAATCCGGGACAGAATCGAACACTTTGCCAGGCAGAGAGTACATGAATGCAACAAAAGTAACATCTGCAAGGCGTATTCTTTAGATAGAGGAAGTTATAGAGTCTGGACATGTGGGAAGGAAGGAAGGACACGCCATTCTTGCGTTGGGGGGAATAACACACGCACTAAGCTTTTCTGTGCCTTCACCAACGAAGGAACAGCACATCTAGTGCAGTACTGTAAGCTGAAAATAGAAGCCCAAACATCCTAAATCTTGTCAGATGCTTTAGTCAGTCGTTGTCACCGTTTCCCCCATCTTTTGTCTGTGTCCTCCTCGCACCATCTGCGACAGACCTGACAACATGTTCCAGCGAGTTAACTTGGCAAAAAAAAAAAAGACCCACTCGCAGAATCAATTGTGAAGACCGAATTCACCAGTGAAAATGTAACAAATAATAATAATAATAAAAGTATAAATGCGAGCCAGTGTTACATGGTAGCTTTCTGTACTATAGGAAGGACTCTCAGGTTGAATTTAAAGTAGCATTCCACCCCAGAAGGCTTTCTCGCTTTTATTTACAGTTGATTTATTTCCACTTCTGAACCAAAAATGAAATTGAAAGTGAGTGTCAACACACTACTGACATGGTAGGGAGAGAATGTCTTGCAAAAAAAATCGCATTTTGAAGCGATGGAAATAGGTGAATTTGAACAACATCCCATAGCCCAATTCTAAGCATATTTTGGGGGTAGGAATTCTCCTTTAAGGCACTTTTGGGACCTGCAGAGGCCCCCCAATATGGGGACATGATTATGACGCGACACTTACCTTCCCTGTGACGGCCGACCACACTTTTAGCGTGTTGTCATCAGACCCACTGACGATACGGTTGCCGCAGAACTGAAGGCAGGTGATCACATGGTCGTCATGACCTTTCAGCACCTGGGGAGCGAGAGAGAGAGGGGAGAGAGAGAGAGACGGTAAACATCAAGAATGTCTGCGTATTGCGTAACAGCTGTAAGGCAGTGATGTTTTGAACATCAAAGACGGATGAGAGCGTGGAACGAAGCAACATGAAATCTCATGGCTGAAAGTTTAATGATGATGTTTACACATTATCGCTGTGAACGCCACATGCTGCTGCTACACATACATACAGCCGACTGAGTGGAATAAATCACAGATTTCAGGCATTGGGCTTGTAGATCAATACTATAAATAAGCAAAAATGTGTCTGTCTGAATATCTGTTTGAAACCACCATAAGTCCTCACTAGCATCACCAATCGCTTTGACTTTTTACACAGGCATTCACCATAATATTACGAAGAGAATTTGAATTAACAAATTAGTGATTAATAATGCAATTATTGGTGCATTAAAATGTCCCATCCACTTACACAGGGAAAAATGTTAAACCATTTATTGCAAAAAAAAAAAACATGCTTTTTGGCCCGTTTGTTTTTTTGGCTAGGTATGATATAGCCATCGTGATCCATTTCGTATTACCCACACTGTATATCATGAGGTGTTCATATATTGACAACGGGCAAGGTTCTAGTGGATTCCAAATTCCAATATCTATCTATGTAAGCGGAAAATCGCCAAGTGCCTCACGTACTGACGTCAAAAAATAGAGGTGAAAAGAGTACATACCTCAAACATGAACATATGTTGCTACATTAAAGTCCCTATGAAATTAAAAATACGTTTTTTTCACACTTTTAGACTACGTCCGAGTGTTTGATCTGATCGGTGCTGCTGTGCTCACATGCCGGGGTCACAGGACTGCTGACTCAGCAAAAATGTCTGTCCGTGCACTTCCACCCCCTCCCCTCCTCTCCGCACAGGCACACGAGTGTGAAGAGCACCGCGGTCCACACTTGTCCATGGCGTGCAGTTCCAGAAGGGCCCCCGGCCGTCGCAAAAAAATTAGCAACAAACCGTGAAGAAGTCACATTAAAAGGCTTCGTTCTGGCATATACTCCCCGCTCCGGTCACGCTCGGCGGAATTGTGCGCGGAACAAACAGGCAGAAGCTCACAGATGGGGTCTTTTGGTTCAATACAGATGGAAAACGAGGCCATCTTCTCTCTCTGGCACAACATACACACACACACACACACACTGGGGCAGAGCATGAAACCGACCCCGGTATCGTCCAAACTTTCAACTTTTCATCAGTTCAACACTTCAGAGCCGCGTCATCGGGGCGGGCCGCCAGGCCTGTCAACTAATTCAAAGTCGTGTGATGTCAGCTCTGTAATAGCTTAGCAGCAGGCGGGCCGGTGAGGTGGAACGAGCACAGGGCGACCTTGGAGGAGAGGAGGGGGTGGGGCTGGGGTGGGGGGCTACGATGACACAGCTGACAGACACAGACGACACCAAAACGTAGGAGAAAAGGAGTGACTGTACCTTGGGTGATTTGAGGTCCCCTCTCCTCCAGTTGGTGTCTATCCTGTGCTGCCTGATGTAGGCACTCTTCCAGGGGCTGTGAGTGAAGCCGGGCTTGACGATTTTCCTTTTCTTGAGGAGGAGAGGCTCGTCGATGCCTGAGGGAGATGGAGGGAGGGAGGGAGAGAGAGAGAGAGAGAGAGAGAGAGAGAGAGAGAGAGAGAGAGAGAGAGATAGAGAGAGTAGGGCAGAGTCAGAGTCTACAATCGAGGATGAAGATTATTCCTATTGTATCCCAGATGACTTATCACAGCGATAAGCATTACACTTGTTATCGTTCTGAGAACAGTAACATACACCAGCCAAGTCAGTTCTAGCGCGTCGTCTAGTTCCTATTCTACCACTTTTTCGAGTCACAAGCTGAAATACTGGATTGTGATTGGCTTAAAAAGAGCGGTAAATTGGACAACTCCGCTCAGAACTTAAAAATGCCTAGATGTGATATGATGCAAATTAGATGCAAATGAGCAGTCAACGGCTTAGACCGGTTGTAACTTAAGATCCTTGCAAGTTACAAGTGTTTTTCTTTCATTTATACAGTATGTTAAAAAGTGGTAGAAGCATAATTTACCACGAAAAGGGAGTGGGCTGTTGACTGATTTACCCACTGTTTCAGGGTTGGGCCACGATTCGAAGCCAAGTGGCAAACAACCCTTTCATGGTAAATTCCTTACTTCTACAAATATGGAACAGCAACAAAAGTTCAACTTCCACGAATGGCGCAGAGAACATTCCACCAGGCCTCACCTTCTTCTCTACACTTCTCCCTCCACAGCAGGTTGTCCTCAGCCAGGATCCTCCAGTAGCGACACGTCTGGGCCGCCTGCAGCAGGTCCTTGGGCTCCAGGAATGACAGCACGTACAAAGCCAGCTGCCGATTGATGGGGAAAAGGGGAAGGGTGGGACCAAAACAAAGAAGAGAATAAGAGGCCGAAGTTATTCACTGTTTTTTTTTTGCCCGTCCCAGTTGGGTTCTTGTAATTAGGGTATTTTATCAGATATTTGAATCTCAATCTGGGAACTGAATCGTTAACAAGAAATTTCATCGCCAATGTGTTTCTGATGGTGTCTGATAACATGTACTAAAATATTGAAATTCAACTACTAAGCGAAAACAGGTCAAATTTGGGGTACTAGTACCCCGACTTTGATCTGTTTTTATGAGGTTTCCCATGCATTCTACATTTTATTTATTATATTTGTTATTAGACACCATTATAAACACAATGCTGTAGAAGTTTCTTGGTAACAATTTAATTCTTACTTTCATAACTTGCCCTATAACTATTAGTTGCGTTTAAAGGTGTACTTGGTAACTTGACAGGTCACTGCGGTTACTGCAGTTTTTAGATTGAGTCCTACATTTCCCAGCATCCTTTGCACAATTAAGTTGCATTCTGATTGATCCTTGGAATCAAGGACCCATAAGATGTGTGTGACGTCATTTTCAATTGAAAACATATTTAGAGCAGGCTTTGGGGGCTGAAATTCAGGGAACGGCTTATGTGACAATTACTGTATGTCAATATAGTCATAATGGAAATTTGCATATTTCTGAAAATATTTCTTTCAATGAAAGAATGACCTAGTATACCTTTAAGACTCCCATCCCCCTACCAAGTCCCATCTCAAACGCCCTGGCGCATTTCAAATCACCTGAAAAGCCATCTGAGCGAAGAGGTCTTTAAGTAGGGATTCAGAACATTTGAACGAGTTTCGCTAATGGGGCGAAATGTGTCTCTCTGATTGCTTTTTTCGAGTCGGTTACATAAGCCGGCAAGCTGGATGTCACTGGGTTTGGTCTCCTTATCTAACAGCGGCCCTGAGGCCTGTTTCTGTTAAAATTACACCCATAGACAGCAAGGAATTATGAGAATAAAAGACAATGAGTGCTGTTTTGCTTGTTCTTTCAATCTGGCAGAAAGGGGGAAACTAAATTCAATGGTAGAGGTTAAAGGACAAAATTTTGTTTTTTATGGGGTTGATTTTTTCAAACAAGGTTCATGTTTTAGGTTTTTATTACAGAAATTAAAGGATGAGTGTTTTTTCTTTTTTTTTTTTTTTTTTCATTTCATTTTTTTTAATTTGCTGCTTTATGTTGTTTTAGGGATTTTAGCTATTGCGGACAGGGGGCGGGAATTTGAAAATGGTCCTAAATACATATTTGAAAAAAAACAATTAACACTCATGTTTTATTTTCTCTAATAACAACCTAAAACATGAACCTTGGTTGGAACCCAAAAAACAAGTTGTCCTTTAATGCATACAGACACTCACTGATTGGGAGTGAGTGGTACAAGTGACCCAAAGGAAAATTACCCAAATCCAGCCTCCCCCCCAACCCACCCAAACAGACAGGTTGTCAACAAGTATCCCTGACAGGGGGCTACTGAGCTGAGGTGTGCTGCTGCTGCTACTGCTGCTGCTGCTGCTGCTGCTGCTGCTGCTGCTGCTGCTGCTGGAAATGTTATATTGGAAAGCTCACGGTTTTCATTCTGACACCTCTGGGCCAACGTTTTTGTCTTGTGTTGTCAGCTACGGTTTGATACAGAGCAAACAAAACAAAAAAAACAAAAACAACAACAGAAGAACTATCTGAAGATGCTGCTTGGGCCTCTGGAGGGCTGCACAGTCCCCAGAAGGGACTGTTTACATAGAAGTACTGGGACAGACCCCTCCATACCAATACTTTTTTCACAAACAAAAAGGAAAAGACTTCTGTGATGTAAATCGGTTTTCAATCTAATGAGTCCTGGGACTTTTATTCTGCATGCATTGTCAGGTATGGCAATATAATACCCATGGATGTGATCTAAAAGTGTAAGAAACATATTTTTCAATTCTGTGGACCTTCAAAACCGATGCTCCTATTTTGGCATCCCAGGCTAGTGTTGTCTGATTTCTCCCGTCCCCCCCAAAAAGTAACAAAAGAATATCAAGCATTTGATGAAGAATAAAGCAGGGCTTAAGCCAATAAACCCAGTCTTTTTACTGCAGGCTGCAGGTTACGTCAACCACAGAGTGAAGTTCATCTTCATTTACGACACAGCACCAAAAACCGCCGGAGGGGGATGGAAGAAAAGTGAAGGGCGTTCGTGACACAGAGCGCTGGGTTCAGGAACACGTGAGATAACTGTGGAATGATGGGTGGGGGGGGGGGGTCTACACTCACCTCTTTGGGCAGCAGGGAGATGAAGTCTCGCTGAAACTGCGGCTCGATCACCTGCATCATGTGCTTGACTTGCGTGGGCTCGCAGCTGTCGATCAGCTCGTCCAGCGCCAGCAGCTTCTCCGGCCCGCTCCAGCTCTGCACACACCATGCACCACACAGCATGGCAGGAGATGAACGCCCCAGGGGGGAAAAAAACACATCCCATGTGAGTTTTGGAGCAGTATCAGTCCATTTTAGATCACATTTATGTCGATACCGATTTTGGGAAAATCCTACACCAATGTTACCAATGTTTACCTCTAAACTTTAATATTTAGCTTCTTTTTCAAGTTAACAGTAGAATACGAGATTGAAAACATTTAAATAAGAGTGCACCTGTGACTTCATGATTTCACACTATGCTTTTCTTTCTTTCTTTCTTTTCCTGTTCCAGGCATATATCAGCCGATATATATCGGCCATTTGTACCGTTATATCCGCCAATATATTGGTACGGATACTGTATCTCCAATATTGATGCTGATATATCAGCACGACCAATATATGGGTTGTGCTCTAGTTCCAAGGGATCCACAGCTAAACGAATGATAGTTTGATTCAATTTGTCGACAAATTGAACCAAAACGTTTGCAAACCATAGAGAGAATAGAGAGGAAAAGAACACATATAGGTAGGCACCACCAGCACAGGTAATGTATAGGAACTCACATATACAAGGTCCTGTATAGAGTACAGTTACATAAGGTACACGATTAAAACATCTGCTGTGTGGATTCTGTAGGTGTGAACGACGGAGGGCAGGAATGTTTTCCCACGTGTAGGTGGAAAAACCTACCCAGCGTTATTAAAATATAAATAAATAAAAACAGCAGCAGCAGGTATATCAAATCACAGTTTCATGTGTGTGTGGGCGGTCTAAGTGGCACCGACTGCAACAAGCATGCCGTTTGTGTTGTCGTTAAAGCCTGTTTTAAGGTTTATCTATATGCACGCTGCGCGGCAGAGCGCCTTGGAACGTCGGCGAGATTAATCCCAATGTGTGGCGGCGGGGCTCAGAGTGTAAACCATGTCTGTAAACAAGCTGGCGCGCTTGTTGTGTGTCGAGTGCATCACACACACACACACGCACACACACACGCACACACACACACACACACACACACACACACACACACACACACACACACACACACACACACACGCACGCACACACACGCCTGCCCGCGTCATTCTTGCCCTGCGGCACCTGTCCTTTCTCCGGCAGCAGAAACGCATTAAAGGGCCGTTTACACATCAAGACCTGGCCTGCGTCGAAGCCGAGGCTTAAAAAGCCCCATAGAAAGAAATTACTTCGCCGAATTAACTGGGCTGAATATTCACGTAGGCTAAGGAGGGGGGAGCGGGGAGGAGTGGGACCGGTGGACCGTAGCCACGGTTTGTTTTGGAAGTGTATACCGCAATGCAACAGCGATTACAGGCTTAGTGTTGGGGGGGAGTGGGGGGTGGAATGGAAAATGTGGCGCATGCGAGCCACCTGTAATTTGGCAGTTAACGAGAGCTCTTGCCAGAGGTGTTGGCTCTCCAGGTAATCAGGGGGGATTTCAGAGAACTCCCTGCTGCTGCTGGCTGTGTGGAGGAGCAGCCAGTAGTAGGTAAGTTACTTCCAGGACTGTGTGTGTGTACATTATGTACTGTATATTGTTTATGCAGCCAGAAGAGATTAGAACCTTGTTTTAAAATGCCGAAACCCACCGTCCAAACAAAAGAAGAAGAGGAAGAGCTGAAATATTAACTCAGGAGCATGATTTGTTTTTCTGCTAATGTTACGTTGTACTTAAAGTTAATATACACAACTTTAGTGTGCACAAACTCTGAAACTATGAAACTGCCCCCGACGAATGTTTTGACAACATGATTTTTTGGCAACAACACGGTTCTGGACGGTCTGCAGGGCAAAGCAAGTGCCTGTCTGCAGGGAAATATAGCTATATAGACCTGTATATATTTTTTGTTTTTTTTGGCTAAAAGGTTGCCTATAATACCCTTAACCATGTTAATCCTTAATCAAAATTAATTAAATCAATTTGCCTGGCAAGTTAACACTGCATAATTCATTTCCATATTCCTCTCATTTGCATTCCCTACCTCTGATTTGGATGCAATGAAAGCATATGTTTTATTCAAACAGAGTGCTAAGTGAACACAGAGTAGAGGTGGACCCTAGCACCACCTGCAGAGGTGGACCCTAGCACCACATGCATTAACAATCTTTTACTTAGTTTTTAGTCTTTGGAATAAAACAGGCATTTTGAGTACATTGAGGCTTTATGTTAGAAATTTTGAGTAGGGGTCCCCAACATGTATAAACCTTGGTATAAACCTTACCAATAAAACCTTGATGTACTCAACATGTCCGGGTTCACAATGGGGCTCTATGGGCTGAGGCTATTTGTCAACACAAAATGTGAACCCTGATGGCATTTTAAAATGTCAGATGTTTACGCTTGGTGACATAGAGATATAGATCTGCACCTGTAAGAGCACAAACACCCAAAGTGCAACCCAAACATAAAACAAGTCCCCTCCCTGACATTTTGACTCGCTCCCTCTGCTGTAATCATTGTTGGTACACCAGCTCAGCGATAAGAGCGTGAACTCGCCCTGAGAGCAGGCTGAGGGCGAGGGTTCAATCCCCGGTCAAGTCAACAGCAAAGACAATAAAATGAAAAAAAAAAAAAAAAAAAAAAGGCACCTGATGCTTGGCCCTGCTTGCCACTCAACAACAACAACAACACAAGGATTGGGAGTTGAAGGGGGTTAACTCCCTATGATGTTTACTAGTGTCACATCCAGGGGGGGGGGGGGTCTCGTACATCACAAGCCGCCTGGCGCTATGGAAACAACAGATAGCCTCCTGACCTCTCTCTGGGGTCACATGACTCTGGGTCAATTGTTTCACCAAGACTACTGACTTACTAATTGCTGGCTTTGGTGACTGATGGAACACTGAGTGGAACACTGAGATCACTCCAAGCAACAATATGTTCCTGCTCTGAATACTGAATTCTATCAGTTGACCAGTGACCTGTGACTGGGCTGGCTGCTCTTTTTACAGCCTAAGGCTGTGTGTCTGTTAAAGCGCCCTCCACACTTTATTTTGGGCAAATGCTCCCAAACGTTAATACACTATGTATTGTTTATTAAAAAACACACAAAAAACACACACACAGATCCACATGATCACAAGACACTTATATATATAATATAATATATTCATATTTTACAGTCTGTGAAATCAATGTTAACTTGTTTAATGTTGCCTTTTAGCGACATTAAACCCTTAATTAATAAAAATGTATTATATTTTTATTATTTGTTTTTTTTTTTCACATAAATATCATGGTTGATGTTCATTGTTTAGCATTTGATTTCAATTGGTCATGATATTTGCATAGGAATACTCCCAATTAAAATTAACTTTTTTTGAATTCTTGATGATTTTTAAAGAACCCCTTCACCACTTTTCAACGTATATTCATATAATAGGTCCTCACTAATGTACATGATAAAATACCACTATTTTTTTCTACTCAGTCTGGGTCTTTCATGTACATTAGTGAGGACCTATTATATGAAGATATGTTGAAAAGTGGTGAAGTGGTCCTTTAACCTTTGAGCTTTAGTCTAACATTAATAAAAGTAAGTAAAATGCCTGCAATAAATATATTTATTGCCATTCGATGGGGGTTCCGGGGAGAATATTGCATGTCAAACTGAGGGTCCTCCTCCTCAGTCAATTACAATCACTACTGGAGTCATAAAAAATCTTTTCTTAAGCGTGTCCTTGGTAGCCTGACCTCAGTCTGAATTGTCATTTCGTTTCGCATCATTATTCAGACTGAGGTCCCACCGCAGCAGTTTCTGGGATGGGCGTTATCAAAGCGGCAGGCTTCGCAATGATTGCAACCAATTACAATATTGGGAAAGCAGGCGACGTTGTCATTAATGTTGGCTAATGTGCTAGCCTGGTTGCTACACTCACACTTTTGCTTTCACTTTTGGTTCAGCAGTAGTTCAGCCATGAATCATGTCTCACGCTCCCACAGCTGAATCACTGCTGAACCAAAAGTGAAAGTGAAAGTGTGAGTGTCAACACACTACTGGCATGGCGAATTTGAACAACATCCCACAGCCCCATTCTAGACTAGTCTTGGGGTAGGGGAAACAGCAATGAAGGAGTCTTTTTTTTTCTCCACAAAATTACTACTGGATGACTTTTTGGGGGAAATAAATAAACTGCAAATAAGGGTAAGAAAGCCCTCGGGTGGAATTCTGCTTTAAGAAGCACTGAGCTGAACAACATCAAGGCAGTAGGTACATCTTGGGTTCTGTGTGTGTGGGCAGCAGGAAGAAGCTGCAGTCCATCCATTGTCATACCAGAACCAACCCTGGAGGGTATTTCGTGTGTCCGCCAAAAGGAGAGGAGCCCTGCCTGCAACCTCCTACTGGGCTACGGGGCTTCCTGCCATAATGTGTGACAACGAGAGATGGCACGCCGTCATCATTCTCAGAGCATATTTGTTCTGTGCACTAGCTTTCCCCTTTGATGCCCTGCATAAAGGGGGGGTTGCCATAGTGAATCCTATTATTTATCCGAGGAGGACGACTGTGGAACCACTACCATTCTGCTACTATTCTGACAGACGGGGACCTCATTTTCGACTCGTACCGGACGGAGCCATACACAGCTGCCACATGTTGTTGTTATTTAGTCTTTGTTACGGTTTCAGTGGATGCCATACTTTCTGCACATTCCCCCAGTCCGGTCCTCCTGTGATCAGACAACAACAGCTCTACAAAAACCAGTACGCCTCCTGCAAAAAGTAGCGTTTGATGTTTTGTCTTTAAAGGAGGAAGGATATCCCAACGGGTGTTGGCTGACGTTTGATCAAAAAACTCTTAAAAGTGGCACACATACTCCTCATTGGAACCCTTTTGTGTAGTCTGCACTCAGCAGAGAGGGACAACTTGCGTATTGCAGCACAAGTGGGCCATGGCCTACTCTTGCGTGAGTAGAGTGATCCAAAAACCAACAAAAACACTTATTTTTGATATTCTCTTATAGAAAACAATAACTGCACAATTTGCACAATCTCCTTCAGGAGATGACATCAGTCATAAAGGTTATGATTGAGTCATCACCTAAACTGGGTAATCAGAATACTTCGAGGGACGGTTGACGACTGCAAAACAATCGCTATAGTGTCAAAATGAAAAAGGTTGAACAGAAAACTCTTATCTGCCTCCTGTCTAATGGATAACCTACCGTATAGAGTACATCTGAATGTCTAATATTTCTGTTTCACTATCTGCGTCAGTGTAAATTATCTGTACTGCTTCAGTAGTTTGATGGTCACGTCACCATGTAAAAGCAAATTCCGAGTTGTACTGTAGGAAAGGAAACTTTTTCCGCAAGAAAATAAAATAAGTCAGCACTATCAAACGCCTTTGAGCTTAGAAAAAAGACAAAATGTTCTTTTGAACTGAGTCTCTTTGTGCCTGTACAATGCCAAAACCTCTGATCCTAATCAACAGAAATACGGGTACATTGTACCAACCATCAGAAACCTCTGGATGCTTTTCACCGAGTCAGAGATGTGAGGGAAAAAAAGCTAGAAAAGGTCGAGAGCTGAAGCACTTAAAACCAGCTGGTAGCAAAACTACGCCTTGACATTTTGTCACATTTAAGCAGCCATTAGTCTTTGTAGTCAAAAGAGCAAAGCCATAATTTCTTCCCGTTTATTTTTGCTCTGGAGATTAAATTTAATTTACGATGGCCACAGATGCTCCAGACACAAAGGACAAGAGTGCGACAGAATGCATTACAGTGTGAGCCAAATCAAATTAAAAAAAGCTCCTGTTGATCTTTTCCCTGCTTGTTTTTTTAAAGGATTTATGAACTTGTAAACTACATTGAAAACAGATGCAGATGTTCTCTGTACTGTTGTTTTGGTAATGTTGCTCTTTACCAGTGCCTTAACGGCCAAGTTTCCATTTCTGGGGGGACATTTTAGCACACAGGATATTGCAGATCCATTTGTATTTACCTCTGAGTAAGATGACAGCCTCCATAGAGTGACTAGGTGGCAAAGAGTTAGAATTCTTGCTAAGCATCCCTCTACGTTATGAGAAATGGAGGCACTGGAGCAACTCAAAACAAAAGCGACAACGTTTCGGATGTATCAGACTCATCTTCGTCAGGTCAGCAGCCAGGACTGTGTGCAGTCGCAGAAGCGCTTGACTGCAGTAGAATGTCTGTGATTGGTGCTTCAGCGCTGTTGGCACCATTCGATCAAACCGAAAATAGCTCTTTCCACGTCGGATGACCCGGCGGAGATGTGACTGACTGACACATCCAAACGTTGCCACTTTTGTCCCTGCACCCTGTAAATTGAATTGAAGGCTTCTTAAACTGTCTGGAGTTTGCTTCAGTGCCTGCCCTTTCTCCTGCTACAGTACGTGCAACAGGGCTTGAGGTGCGGCTGGAAGTACTCCCTGTTGCATCGCTACAGTACTGTACGTCACATATTCTAACCAAAAAGCTTTCAAGATGTCCAGTTTGATATGAAGACACACATTTCGGCCCTGAGGTCCCCCTCCCCTCCCACATTTGGCATTGCCGCAGGTTGTCTGTATTCTAATGCAGGTATTCCACACTGATACTGATACTCATGCATGCGTTTTATTATCATGTCATGTAGTGTGTGCTGTATGAAATAATCTGGCCTGATTATACTGCAGCGTGGGGTTTGATATGATGTGTGTAAAAAAATAAGTTTGGAGCTACAAAAATGCCCACATCACTATAATAATTAAGCAAAATGTCTGAATGTCTGTCTGTCTGAAGCGAGCATAACTCATCACTGGCTGCACCGATCACTATGATTTTTCACACAGTCATTGACCATAACATTAGGAAGAGACTGAGGAAGCCCTTTTGCCAAATTAACACACCGTTGATTTATAATGAATTTATTTGTGCATGAAAATTTCCCCATTAAGTTTATATGGGAAAGTCCGACGGGGCCCCCTAACGTTACACAATTCACAGGCCACCGTCATTGCTGTTACCCCACTGCCTTATTTCCACTGCTACACCAGCAACACAGCTTATAGTGGCCGCGGTGTTGTTGTCGGGGAGGAGGAGGAGGAGGAGGAACACCCCCGCTCAGGGTTCTACAGTCGAATGGTCGCATTTGTGACTACATCGCAACGGAACGGCGGTGTTCGCTAAAAACACGCAGATCTACAAGCTAACAGCAGCCGACTCTTGCATGGAAGAGAGACCAGGCCAGCCTAACTTCTTCTTATTGTGTCACTCGACACGCAGCGCTGCGCGCTCGGTCCGTACAACAGCGGACTCTTGCATGGAAGAGAGACCAGGCGCACGGCACACGGACAGGTTGCATGCCGAGCCATGCCGAGGACAGCCTAACTTCTTCGGAATTCCCTGCACGGGGCATATCGTATTGTCACTCCCAGCACTGCGCGCTTGGTCCTCTACTAGCTCACCGACCGCTGTATTCACACAATATGATGTTTACTTCCACAGCAACTTTAGCGCCTGCGTGTGTGTGTGTGTGTGTGTGTGTGTGTGTGTGTGTGTGTGTGTGTGTGTGTGTGTGTGAGTGTGAGATCGTGATCGCGAAGCGTCCGTGGCTCAAATGCTGAATAAATGGTGGGCCCTGGAGTCAAAAAGGTTGAAAACCCCTGCATTAAAGCAATTACATACTTACATGATTGGTATAACCTATTAATTCACTTTAATTCACCCACCCATGATCTGCTAATTCACTTTACACTGTACATTATTTGTTGCTCATATATTTACACTGTACATTATTTGTTGTTCATATATTCACAACGGTAAGGTCCTAGTTAGAATAAAGACAACCTGCAGCAATGCAAACTGGACCTCAGGGGTGAAATGTAGACAAAAATCAAGTACACTATACCTGCATATGGTATCACAGGGATCAAGGTAGCTTGATGCCAAATGTGTTTTGGTGTGGAATTCTCCTTTAAAATTTAAAATTGTCGTTCCTGATGAAGGTCCAGAACTGTGGCTGTAATTCTGTAATCAATTAACAATTCGACGTGGCACGTTGTGAGCTGTGCGGTTCGGCTACTTTCAGGCTTAACCAGGTACCAGAAGCATTTTCCAATTCCACGCTACGGTGGATATTGTAATGTGACAGCGGGACCAAAACAACAAGGCAGCCATTATCTTTCGGAGACTAAGTGAACGTTGATTGAGTCGAGCATCTGCTTCTTCTTGATGAGCTTTACAGGACTCGGGAGAGGTCCACAGTGAGAGGACAATGAGGAGGAGGAGGTGGGGAGCCGACTGAACCAAAAGAAAGGCCGAGGTTTGAGGCTTAAGACAACAAAAATGCTCACCTGAAATGTCCGGAGCCATTCTTGGAGACCCGTGGGCGGCTGGATGGAGGTGATCCGTCTCCGCTGCTGGCCCTGGCCATGGCCGTTCCGGATGTGGCCGAATGTAGTGGGTGTGGCCGGGCATGGGACGATCCCCGTTGGGCTGGAAGAGACAGAAGAGACAACGGTAAACGGCCATGAACGTTAGGGCCAGGGCACTGCAAGAAACATCACAGTGGAAACAACACGGCACCCCCGTGCACCACTCAGTGGTTTGCTATGAGCTTGTAGATTTGATTTTTTTACGATAGCTAAAGTAATGCCAATAATGCTAAGTAGTGCCGAGTAATGCTAATAACAAAACTGTGCCTTGTGAACTATGAATTCTAATTAGCTAAAGATCGAATAGATGTTTTGAATTCTTTGAAATTCCCTCTGTTTTTACTCACAGTCAAATTAGCATTAGTTAGAACCTAATTCTTGCTATTGACCCTTGCAGTGAACCAGCGGCAGGCAGTGGTCAGTCCTGAACTGACCCCCCTTCTCTCCATACAGCTGCCTTAAAATGGGCCACCAGCCAGTTAATTCACATCATCAGAGCCAAGTACAAGTTCATTTCATGCCAGATCACGTAAAAGGCCGGTGCAAACATCAATGCAAACTTCATAGCGTCGTTTTGAAAAATCTGAGCGTGTACCAAAGGCGGGACCGAGAATTTAGACAGAAAGCGAAGATGGACAAAACAGAGTCTTGAGGGACTAAACAGAGTCCTTCTTTCCAATCCAGATCCAATACATGTAGTAGAGTCATAATCTGAGGTTTTGTGACCATCCTCTCGGAAGGATGGTTTGATGATTGATTTGACATCTTTGGACCCTTTATAAAAGATTTAGCCTCCAGGTCCCTCGCAAAAATCCCAGCATTTTTTGCTAGAGGCCCAAAATCCAAAATGTCTGCCCAGAAATGTGGTTTTTCCTTCATTTATCCTTCATAACTTGAAATGCATTGATTTTACGCCCCATAAATGTATTGAAAGTCGATACAAAGTTGGGCATTGCGGACAATTTGGTACCAAGTACATGTCTGTATCTCCTACGGTTCCCGAGATACAGCATATAGGTACTTTCACAGAATGAGGAGAGCAAGACATTTGTAACATTTATTCTTAAGTCAATCAAATGGTGATACAGGCATGAAAATTGGTACACACACTCTTCAAACCCCACTATTTCTAAAAGTACAGCGTACCCTGCAAAATTACAAGATGGAAGCCCCCAAAATCCAAGATGTCCGTCCAAAAATGTGGTTTTTCATTCATAACTCGAAATACAAAGCTTTTAAGCCCCATAAATGTATTGAACGTTAATATAAAGTTGGGCATTACGGACATTTTGATACCATGTACATGTCTGTATGTACTACGGTTCTTGAGTTATAACATATTGGTAGTGATGAGGCACCACAAGGGTAACATTTTGGCATGTTTCACTCTTTTACTCAAAGATCCCTTTATGACCATATCTACTATTTTCAGGAAACGGACCTACATGTGTCTGCTATCATAAACCACTTCAAGTTTTTCAATTGATGAAACGGTTCGGAGGTTATTAAACCAAATGTGAATGCTTTTCCGGTGTTAAATTTGCTGCGTATATTTGGCTAGCATAAGCCATGCAGAAATGTCTGTCTGTGTGCATCACACTGACTCTGTGCTTCACAATAAGTGTATATGTGAAGCGGACGCACCAAGTGTGGCATGTGTGATAGTGTAATGGTATAATGTGCTAATAGGTGTAATAGTGTAATATATGCAATAGTGTAATAGGGCTAATAGTGTAATATCTGTGCATTAGGGTAATAATGTAATGGTGTAATATATGCAATAGTGTAATAGGTAATATGTGTAATAGTGTAATAGGATGATATGTGTAATAGGGTGATATGTGTAATACGTGTAATAGGGTAATATGTGTAATAGTGTCATAGTGTAACACGTGTAATAGTGTAATATGTAATAAGTGTAATAGGCTAATAAGTGTAATAGTGTAATATTTGTCCATTAGGGTAGTAGTGTAATAGTGTAATAGTCCAATATATGCAATAGCAGTATAGTGTAATATGGTAGTATGTGTAATAGTGTCATAGTGTAACATGTGTAATAGTGTAATATGTAATAAGTGTAATAGGCTAATAATAGGCTAATAAGTGTAATAGAATAAAAAATTCACTTATTACACATATTACACATGTTACACTATGATACTATTACACATACTACCATATTACACTATACTGCAATTGCATATATTACACTATTACACTACTACCCAAATGATCAATTACTCTATTACACATATTAGCCTATTACACTTATTACATATTACACTATTACACATGTTACACTATGACACTATTACACATACTACCATATTACACTATACTGCTATTGCATATATTACACTATTACACTACTACCCTAATGCACAAATATTACACTATTACACTTATTAGCCTATTACACTTATTACATATTACACTATTACACATGTTACACTATGACACTATTACACATACTACCATATTACACTATACTGCTATTGCATATATTGGACTATTACACTACTACCCTAATGGACAAATATTACACTATTACACTTATTAACCTATTACACTTATTACATATTACACTATTACACGTGTTACACTATGACACTATTACACATATTACACGTATTACACATATCACCCTATTACACATATCATCCTATTACACTATTACACATATTACCTATTACACTATACCACTATTGCATATATTACACCATTACATTATTACCCTAATGCACAGATATTACACTATTAGCCCTATTACACTATTGCATATATTACACTATTACACCTATTAGCACATTATACCATTACACTATCACACATGCCACACTTGGTGCGTCCGCTTCACATATACACTTATTGTGAAGCACAGAGTCAGTGTGATGCACACAGACAGACATTTCTGCATGGCTTATGCTAGCCAAATATACGCAGCAAATTTAACACCGGAAAAGCATTCACATTTGGTTTAATAACTTCCGAACCGTTTCATCAATTGAAAAACTTGAAGTGGTTTATGATAGCAGACACATGTAGGTCCGTTTCCTGAAAATAGTAGATATGGTCATAAAGGGATCTTTGAGTAAAAGAGTGAAACATGCCAAAATGTTACCCTTGTGGTGCCTCATCACTACCAATATGTACTCAAGTACCGTAGTACATACATACATGTACTTGGTATCAAAATGTCCGTAATGCCCAACTTTATATTAACGTTCAATACATTTATGGGGCTTAAAAGCTTTGTATTTCGAGTTATGAATGAAAAAACACATTTTTGGACGGACATCTTGGATTTTGGGGGCTTCCATCTTGTAATTTTGCAGGGTACGCTGTACTTTTAGAAATAGTGGGGTTTGAAGAGTGTGTGTACCAATTTTCATGCCTGTATCACTATTTGATTGACTTAAGAATAAATGTTACAAATGTCTTGCTCTCCTCATTCTGTGAAAGTACCTATATGCTGTATCTCGGGAACCGTAGGAGATACAGACATGTACTTGGTACCAAATTGTCCGCAATGCCCAACTTTGTATTAACTTTCAATACATTTATGGGGCGTAAAATCAATGCATTTCAAGTTATGAAGGATAAATGAAGGAAAAACCACATTTCTGGGCAGTCATTTTGGATTTTGGGCCTCTAGCAAAAAATGCTGGGATTTTTGCGAGGGACCTGGAGCTAAATCTTTTATAAAGGGTCCAAAGATGTCAAATCAATCATCAAACCATCCTTCCGAGAGGATGGTCACAAAACCTCAGATTATGACTCTACTAATGTGACCCTACACTTTCACTTAATGCGACCTGCAGGTTAATCTAGGAATATTGTTATAATATTGACTACAGCTGTATCAATTCCTGTATCAACTGGAGGACATTGACAGGTAGAATTTGAGATAATGCCATTTGAATGCGTGAGATAGAATACGTGTGGAGTTTTTTTTTCCAAAAATGGCCTCACCCATTTTGTCCCAAATGAAATGCAACAAAACGACGATCAGGAAACAATACATTTGAATCAAAATATAAATTAAAGGGGACAGTTAATGTATTAAATAGGAGATAGTTGGCTTATTCAGAAAAGTCACGGCGAGAGCCATAGAAATGTACTCATACTGGGGGTCCTTGGTATATACAGTATTTTCAAATATACATGTCTGGAGGCTAATGAGTGTCATTTTGGAGGAACTTGACGTGAACAAGTTTGGGAACCACTGTGCTATGTAACTGCAATGGTCTCCATCATTGACTGACACTCCGTGGAATGTATGTATACACTTCACAGTACACTCTATGCATCCAAATGCAGATCCATAAATAACCAACGTGTTCTCCAATATCTTTCAAGGTGTTCTTTTCTTCAAGGCCAATGCAGCTTTTTTTCTCCCTCCTCCTCCCCTCCTCTATCCTCCGGAGACTTCAAAGTGAACGCAACGCTCAGTTCCAAAGATTTACGTTCAATTTCAGCCTGGCATCTCAACGCAACCTGCTTGGAGGACCTTGAGGGCACTGCGGGACTTCAAAGAGGGCAGTTGTGCGCCCTTGTATTTTATATATATATATATATATATATATATATATATATATATATATATATATATATATATATATATATATATATATATATATATATATATATATATATATATATATATATATAATTTATTTATTTATTTATTTATTTATTTATTTATTTATTTATTTATTTATTTATTGATTCATGCCAAGGGGCCCCAAGGCATGGTCATGGCAATGTCCCCTTACATGCCCTGGCTGCTTCACCAAACATGATGCCATGCAAACAACACAAATTTTCCCAAATATATTTCAAATTCAAGTGTTTATAGTTAAAACAATTTGAAACACTACACTACACTACTAATTACAATTGTCGCAGCAGTAAACCAACACCGTTTTATGCATGCTGCATTTTTGTTGCAACTTCAACAACAACTGATATTATCAATGCTTACTTGCCTATATACTGTATAAGTCCTGTACAAGATATAACTCTTGTGGGTCACAGAACTTTGTTGTTGTTATTTTCAATTATTTTTTTTTCTGGTGAAAACCAATTAAATAATCTGTTTTTTTTAGTCCATTCTGATACCAATATGGTATGGCCGATATGGTTTATACCGAAGATGCTACCAATTACTCATGCATCCCTAATCACACCCCTTGAGGGTCTCCAGACCTCGCTTTGGGAATCACAGCTGTATATAGTAAATAACCGCTCTACATGCTTTGATTAATTTTGCTCTTTTTGAACGCTACCGCTGTACCCCAAAAGTATTAAAATATGGTCCTTGAAGTGCCAAACAAGAGCAATCGATGTAAACCAAGTGTGCTGTCACGATTCTTTGAGTCATGGAAAAGAGTTCAATCAATAGAATAATGCCTTGGATGGAGAAACTCTGATGGGGGGGGTGGGGGGGGGGGCAACAACACGCTTCCCCGCCAAGGTTCAAACCTCAGCACTTCTCATTCTCTCTGCCCGGCGACAGGAGAGTACAGCATCAACGGCACAGAGCCCGACGGGGGTCTGTTGCATAATGGATTCAGTTTTAATGGGATGGGGAAGAGCTGCGACTGGGACCAATTACATGGCAGCATTGCCAGGAAAGCCGCCGCTGCCGCGCTCGCAGAAAATCTCTGGGAAACGCCAACAACAGCCTTGTGGATGTGTTGTGTGTGTGAGTGGTGTGTTGTGTGTAAACAAACACACTTTAAAGGAGAATTTAAGAAACCAGAAGCTTTTCTTACTTCTACTTGTAGTTGGTACCTCCCCACCAAAGAGGTCCAGGTGTTATTTTGTGCAAAAATTAAGTGGGAATTGAATGGGGCATTGGGGTGTTTCTTTTTTGTATGTAACGCCTCTTCATAATGTAAATAATATCCCAAGTGGCACACTTTACTACTTGTTTTGATGGAAATAACCCAATTAGCACAGCACCACCTCAATGCCCCATTCAATTCAACTCAATTGGTAAGGAAAATAATAGCTAAATGAGGTGGGGTTTTTTTTGCACAAAATAACACCTGGGCCTCTTTGGTGGGTGCACACGTAACAACTACAAATAAAGATGACAAAAGATAGCCTTCTACAGTAGTCTGAGATTCTACTTTAAACATTCAAGAATAGGATGGGGAGGGGGACCCAATGTGGACTATGGACATCACATCTGCTGCTATACAATTACAACATCTGTGGTTATAAACTTTTAAATGTCAAGGACCATTTACATATCTGTATAGATCCATTTACACGTCTGTAAGGACTCATTTACATATCTGCAAAGACCCATTTGGACAGGAAAGGTGAAATCAAGTTGCGACTGAGTCAGACGGCCGCGGCTAATAGTAAATGAGTCCCGTCTGAAAGTGACTAAATGACCGATAGTAATGGTTGTGACCGTGTTCAGGTATCGTATCTGTTGGCAGGTATCCTATCCATTGCGGCAGGTATCATATTATCTGTTGAAGGTTAAGAGGTTAGGTATAGGCGTAGGTCTTAGTGAGGTTTAGTAGTAGCTGGAGAAGAAGGCGTGGGACAGTAGGCTATCGGTTGCGACTGTTACTATCGGTCAGGACTCATTTACCGTCAGCCTGCCGGCACGTCTGCCTCGGTCGCAGATTGATTTCGCCGTTGCTCCATTTGGAAGCATCCGAGACTAAGAGGAGTCGTTAAAGCGAACCATCGGAGCGTTAAGAGGAAAAAATCATTAAGGGAGCGGAATCGTGGAAGTCCTAACCCACCCCCCACCCAATCCTGGGGGGAGGGTGGGAGTGTTTGACTCTGTGCACGGCACTGCACATGCACGTGCGTGCGTGCGTGCGTGTGTGTTTTAATTTTACGGTTATCTCCGCTCACATCTCTGGCTTTTCCGTTTCAGCCTGGTTCTTATCTAGATGTGTGATACGCGGCAGCACTTCAAAACCTGGGAGATAAGTGTCCTAAAAAGGTTAGTTTCAATCACGCCCGTTGCTGACATTATACTGCTCCATTACTGGATCTACAGGCTCTCTGAAAGGGGTGTAGATCTAATGATGGCATCTGCTGGTCATTGCATCCAGATTCAAGTCTATCCTGTAGGTATTCTATTATATAGTATGTAATATTATGTAAGATCTCAGATTTTCACCACACTCATGTAAGACAGTGGTTTTCAACCACGTTCATAACAGGGCCCACTATTTATTCTGAATTTTAGCCACGGACGACCGTTTGGTGTTGACTCAAAACTAAGGATTTTCAAGTTTTTGTCAACGATTTAGGAGAGATAACTGGCAAAACGTTGATCAAAATAACAAATTCTCCTACATTTTCTAAATGTACTGTATAGATTCAATGAAAATTAAGTAATTCAGATGTTTCAATATAATTTAACTCTTGAGAGCGTAAAATGAAACCAAATGGACCTGTGAGGGTCATTATAATACTTGCGAGATAAAACGAGATAAAACCAGCCTTGTTTAAATTCCATGTGAACTTCATGGTTGAAAATCAACAAGCAATACCATTGTTGAAAATCAACAATGTTGGACGTTATAAACAAAATGACACAAAATAAAAAGTTGAATTTCATGTTATTCGCCCTGAGGTAAGTCGTAGAGAAGACTTAACATTGGGAGCATATCTGACTGAATCAACTGGGCCTGGCAACTGCCAACCTATTTCAATTACTCAAGGAAACGACTGTCTTTAGACGTACCTATGACACTTATCTAACTATAATTAAGCACTCTGTCTGTCTGTCTGTCTGTCTGTCTGAAACAGGCATAAGTCGTCACTGACTACAGCAATCATTCTCAGTTTTCACACACTGATTGAACATAACATTAGGAAGAGACTGACGAAGCCCTTATTTCAAATTAACACGTCCTTGATTAATAATGAATTTATTTGTGCGTGTAAATTTCCCCATTAAGTTTATATGGGAAAGTCCGACGGCCCCCTAACGTTACACAAATCACAGCCCACCACTATCGCTGTTACCCCACTGTCATATTTCCACTGCTACACCAGCACTGGAACAAATGGTGACCCATACAATTTCGCTGGCTATACTGTGGCATGCGCAGTGCACACGGGCCACCGTCATTACTCATTTCCTCCAGGTTTGTTAGCCAACCTGCAACAGCTTTCTAAACTTTGGGACGAGTTTCGATTTAACGGATGGCACGGCATACTGTCCATTTGCCGGCACAGGCTGCGGGCTGGAACGTTAATTCACCCGTTTTATCGACACAGAATATGCTTTTGATACACTTAACTCGACGCGATGTTGGAGCAGCAGGACGGAGGCAGTGTGAAGGGAGCGACAGACACCACTTTACTGTATATACTGATCCAGGCTTCATGGGAACTGTCCGAACTGAACATGCGCTCGAACTGGGAGATATTATTGTCACCGTCACCTTTTAAAAACAAGCAGATCTGCAAGCTAACAACTCCCCCGCTCAGTCTACAGTGAATGGGTATTGCGTTTGCGACTACATTTATTCTTCTATCGTACAGCGGCAGTTTTCGCTAAAAACAAGCTGATCTACAAGCTAACAACAGCCGACTCTTGCGCTGCGCGCTCGGTCTGGTGCAGCAGCTTTTGTACTAGCTCACCGACCGCTGTATTCACGAGATATGTGTTACTTAAGCTGTGCGTGTGCGTGTGTGTGCGCGCGACGCGTACTGCATCGCTAGATAGAACCCCCCCCCCCCCTCCACACACACACACACACACACACACACACACACACACACACACACACACACACACACACACACACACACACAGTTATTACGTCCCCCTTTGCCAGTGGCTTTATGATGACTGTCCACAGAAACAGCTACTTTAATGCAACAAAAGTGAAATCACATTCATCAACACGTTCCTGACCCCCCTTACTTTGCCTTAATTGTATTCCCATCCCCCCATGATCAAGTATACTCACAGTCACAATTACATTAAAGCAAGCAGAAATTCACATGATCATTGCTATAATCTATTAATTCACTACCTACACTGTTATGATCAATTAATTCACTTTACACTGTATATCATTTGGTGTTCATATATTCACAACGGGTAAGGTCCTAGTACAAGTAAACTATATACTTATTTTACTGGGGGGTTCATTAAGGGGCCGCTCGCAAAATGTGGTGGTTGATTGAGAGCCTCCAAAAAGCGCTCCAGATCAAGAGCACTAACATGACTAACATGATCGTCGTTAATCATTACTCTAAATGTACTCTTACCTTGGATATTCCGAGCCTTTGCAGGGCTTTTTGCCTGAAGGGAAAGATCGGACCTCGGGGCCATGGTCTAACTTTCTCTTCATCTGCAAGTCAAAAGAGGAGGGGGAGAGAGAGACAGAGAGAGAGGAAGAAGAGAACAAACAAAAGGGGGAAAAACAAGTTTAGGAACACAGTCTGAGCCAGACACTGGAGAAGGTCACATTTACAATCAACACAGACACCAACTCTCCACTCAGACATTCATTTAATCACATATCCCTTCCCCCTGAAAAGTAAATAACTGCACTCAGCACAGAGGAACAACCCCAACCAGGACTAGAAGTCATCATTTGCAATCCACACCCGCCGCTCCCGCTTCTCTTTCTAAATCTCATCTCCTCTTTATACAGTATATATTTATATAAAAAAAGAACAAAAACATCCTCCCTCTATACTTTGACACACAAGAACAACTCCAAGAAGACGATGAGCAGCAGAAAAGGAAGACAGCCTCGAAAAAAACGTCTGTGAGATGAAGATGAAAATTTTTACCCAAGCGAGGCGACGACAACATCCTTAATACCATGTTACAAAAAATTGTGCACGATGCCGTGCGCCCCGTCGTGTCAACAGGTGTGACGTCAACGCGTCGTTATTACAGCCACGAGACACGCACACGCACACACACACACACACACGTTCCACGTTTCATAGCATTCCAGCTGATAATTAAAAAAAGGCTACGACGAGTCTTCTTTCATCGACACAGATATTGGAAGAGGAGCAGAGTTAAGGCCAGGTTTTGTTATGTATACGACGACAGTACCAATGTACAAGCTCAGAGTGCGTCATGGACGAGGCACGCTGGCTCCCAAGGACTATACAAACACGGGTAAACATGGTACTATGGTCATGAGCAAGCCCCGATGATTTGTCCCTTATTAGAGCCCGACCGATGCTACATTTTTGGGACCAACGCCGATTTTTGGTAATATAGGCAACATTAGTGTGTACAAACTCTGTGTAAACAGATTTGCATGTAACCCCACCTCACTCTATTGCCCCCCCCCCCCCCCCCACATACACACACACTAGCATCGCCTTGTCCTGAACCCGAAGAAAGTTTTGACAACAAGAATTGTGACAATACACTTCTGTCAAGTTAAGTCAATTTTTAAGGTGTCCAAACTAAAGTTAATAAAATATTTGTGTGTGTGTGTGTGTGTGCGTGCGTGCGTGCGCACGTTCGAATCACGTTGCTATGTGTTGTGAGCTTACAGTAGTTCATTTTTGCTATATTTGTACAGCGCTGTCAAAGAATTGATGTAAGTTAGTATATGATTTCTAATGTTTCTGCCCTGTTTGTGACATTTTGAAAATATCAGTCTGTTGAGTGATTATGCAAGGCTTATGCTTGGATGAAACTAAGGCACCTTTCAGTAGGATGTACAGTACAAAATGTGACAATACATCCCTGTCTGTCGACAGATCATCCCTCTCCTGCCTGCAACGAGCACACGTTTCAGAGCAAACATCGATCAAAACGTTATATTGAGTTATGAAGACATTTAAAAAGAAGGAAATCATTCTAATGGCCTTCTTGATTAGAAGCAGTACTGTGATAAGTTCAAAGTCAAAGCCGCTCACAAGGGAAAAAAATGCAGATGAGCCAGCGATGCAAAAAAAAAAAGACACCTATAGAGAGGCGACGCATTGTTTAGAGAATGTTACATTAATATGAAACTGATGCAGTTTCCCCATTAGAGGCTATATTATTCCTGCAGAACAGCCTGTTAAAAAGTTTTTTATTTATTTTTGGGGAGAGGTTACTTGGGGACCGGCTTATACTGAAATCCTACGCTTGTGTGCAGTTAATTATGTGCTTTGTCAAAATTGTCCTGCAGCCGTTTCTGGCTGTAGAGCCACTCCCTATACCTGCAGTCTGGCATGGGACAACACTCCGGGGGAGGTTTAGAGTTTGATGTTGCCTCTGTGCCGTGCGTCGGGTACTGGCAGATCTACGAGCACGCAGCAACGATGCAGATCTACAAGCAACAACACGTTGCAGCAGCTGCTTGTAGATCAGATATTTTCAGCATGCGACCAAGTGTTAAAATGACTTGAATACTGAGTGTAATGTCCACTAGAAACGTCCAATAGGGGTGTAGCGATATCGCGTAAAACTATTAAAACTATTTAAACATCTGAATGACTTAATTTTCAAGAATCTACAGAATTAGAAAAGGTAGAAGAATTGTTATTTTGACCAATGTTTTGCCAGTTTTCTTTCCTAAATTGTAGACAAAAACTTGAAAAACCTTAGTTTTCAGTCCGAGAGACTAAACTCAACATCAAATGGTGGTCCGTGGCTACATTTCAGAATGAATAGTGGGCCCTGGTATGAAAATGGTTGAAAACCACTGCACTAGTGCCACAAGTACTACTAAAACCAAGTATAAATCAGGCAACAGTACTGCAACATGCTGGGGGGATATCTTGGGAAGTCCCAACTGTTTGCGCCGTTCTAACCGGCACAGAGATACACATAAATCCACAATTATTGCACAATAAAAACATGTCTGGAAGCAGCCGCGAAGTGCTTTGGAAGGATTTGTGTAGTTCCTGAGTGGTGCAGCGTTCAGGAAGGGAACGGGGTATTGGCTGTGAAACTTCCCCTTCTTGTCTGCTCAGTGTATTTGCGGTAGAGAAGAACACAAGTGTGTTCTCCACATGATAAAGACTGTTTCTTTTTTCTCAGCTTGTCGTGTTTTAGTGAGTACACCACCTCGCATCCATGTCATGTTTTCTTCTGTTAGACAACCACCCGTGTAGCGTGATAGTAAAGACCGGAGTTGTGAATAAACAAATCTTAAAGCTACTAGAGGCAACTTTAGTGTGTACAAACACTGTACAAATCTGTAAACAGATGTAAAAAAAAAAAAAAAAACAGAATCTAACTCCGCCTCACCTCCACTCTATTGACTCATTATGAAACTGCTGTGGTGTGATTGGCTAAAACGCTGCCTCACCCCACACCCGCCACTCACATTAGCACCGCCTGTCCTGAGCCCGACGAATGTTTTGTTTTCATGATTTGTTGACAACAACAAAGTTCTGGACTGTTTGTGGGACGAAGTAAGTGTCTGTCTGTAGGGAAACAGCTACAGCATCAAAGTAGAAGCAACGTAAGGAAAAAGGCAAAACATATATAGCTACATAGCCAATTTTTGGCTAAAAAGTTGCCTCTATTACCTTTAACTGGTGGTATAGTTAGCAGTAAGCAACATCTATAATGATTTTTCGCAGATGTTTTTTTTTTCTTTTTGGTGTGGGTGTGTGTGTGTCTCTGCGTGTTCCGAAATAGCAGACGATGTGGTCGAGGAGATAGGAAACCCAAGGACGTGTCGAGAATGTGAACTATTTTGATTTGTTTTTGTTTTTTGTTACGACGGAGCCACCGAAATGATAAACCACAGTGACGAACGAGGCCAGCTGCAACCCCAGGTTTTCTGAGAACAATAAAAAATAAACCCTCGCAAGGAAATAAGAAGAGAAGGACGAAAAAAAATCAATTCAAAACCCATCAACTCACTGTCTGGGACTGAATACCGAAGCCTGACAAGACCGATAGATCATGGAGCATGGTACTGTATGTGTGTACCATCATGTGTGTGTTCGCGAAAGAACACGTAACCCTTTAGATGCCAATTCATACTACGCATGTGCCCTAGCGTATCGTCATACACCGATCTACAGGTTCACGTTGCGACAGCAGCTGCACCCTGCTTAGTTTTGTGGAATAATGTAGTTGTACTGCGTGGCCTCAGTGACCTCCACAAAATGTCCGGAACAGCTTCATATTTCAACACAAACCCAGAGCTGAACTCACCCCCACGGGACACTGTACAGTTGTCAGTTAATACAGTTGACACCACGATATTAATGGGCGGCATTTCATACGACTTGAGTTCCAAAAAAGTCCGAACTATCCCTTTAACGTCGCGCAGCAACGCAGCACTATTAAACCAAGCAGGATAATCAGTCAGCCTGGAGTACACTCCCTCCTCCCTCCCCCTCCTATCAAAGACTTATGGTTGTAGAATTATTTCCCCAGGTCACTGGAGTGTGACTAAAGGGACTGGGCAGAGCGACCTCGGGGGGAAATGAAACCAAGCAGCGGCTGCCATGAAAAGAGCGTCGGTACCATGATTAAGAAGCATGTGCGTGTGTGTGTGTGTGTGTGTTGGGGGGCTCAGAGTCAGATCAAGGCAGCAGTCAGAGCCCAAGAGCACGTTGGCAGGCCCCTGCGAGGGATGGGGAACCAACAAACGTCGAGAGAGACGCTCGCGTAAGATCCTCGAATCTATATTCCATCACAAGTCTTTAAATGTAAAGATATGCAGCTGGGAGAAGAGTTCCATTGATTATACCGGGAGTTGGAGGATTGACGGCGGCTTATAGGATTCCCAGCCTGCTTTTTTTATGCCGACCCCCCCCCCCCCCCCCCCCCCCCCCCTTCCCCCATTCATTCAAATCCACCTCACCCACACCCTTGTTCTCCAAGGAGTGATCTCACCACGTTGGCAGTTCAATAGGCAAAGGAGTGCTGGGGGATGTGTGTGTGCGCGCGCGTGCAAAAGCTTGAGTTTGAAAGAAAAAAGAAGCAACTGAGCGAAGATTGTAAGTGTGAGGTGTGTGACTGTGTGGCGTGTGTATAAGGGGGGAGGGGGGTGGAAACCTCCAGCTCTCTAAGTGATAGCGCTGAGCAGTAGAGTGTGCACATGCGCATGTGTGTGTGCGTGTGTCCATGTGTGTGGACAGTATGTGTTTAAAAGCCTGGGAAAAGGTAACCGGAGACGAGCAATAGAGAATGTTATGCTTGGAGAGCGCTTCAAATCAAGACTGTTTTTTCTTGGGTGGTGGTGTGGCGTCTACTACTACTACTAGCAGCTCCTCCAGGCTGCTCTTTCTTCAGACTCTCCCATGGCCAAGAAGACAGAGCCAGAGGACAAGAATGAGCACCACAGATGGGAGCAGAGAGAGAGAGAGAGAGAGAGAGAGAGAGAGAGAGAGAGAGAGAGAGAGAGAGAGAGAGAGAGGAAACATGCAATCTGGGAATTCTAGCCACTCTACCGGGTTTGCGTAGTAGTAGCAGCAGCACATACTGTTACTGCACAGATCCTACTGCTGTCCAGCATCCAGGATGCGTTTGGAATGAATGAATGAATGAGTGAATGGATGGACGGTCTGACACAGCTCTCCTGTGTCTCTTCCACTGTATTATCTACTAAAGCTCACATACCAGATATTTTTAAAGGCAACTTCAGTGTGTAGAAAATCTGTTTGTAAACAGGTTTGAATTTAACGCCACCTAACCTCCCCCATCTCTATTGGCTCATTATGAAACTGCTGGAGACTGCTGCTGTGATTGCCCCCCCAAACACACACACACACACACACACACACACACTAGGACCAGCTTGTCCTGACCCCCTGGCGGAATGTTTTGACAACATGATTTGTCGACAACAACAAAAAGTTCAGGACCGTCAACAGGGCAAAGCCTGTCTGCAGGAAAACAGCTGCAGTGCAAAGTAGACGCAACGTAGAGGGGGAAAAGGCAGAAAATACAGCTATATACGATATTTTGATTTTGGGCTAAAAAACAACCACAATCTCTCTCTAACATAATAAAGCCTCAATTCACAGAAATGACATCCACACACGCGCTATACGACGCAAGTCATCTGAAATGTTTTTCACCAAGAAGAACCCGAGAGCTGGAGATATACACACATTTTCAGAGCATGTGTGGCAGGCAGGCAGGAAGAAGGAAGGAGGAAGGAAGCCCAATAGGGCGGGTGGGGGGCTCACTTTTCAGAAATTATATCTGTTAACAGGATTATAATTTTGCCTCTGGGAGAGAAACAAATCACTGGTGCTTCTGCTGCCCCCATGAGACAGGGAGAGGGGGGGGGGGGGGGGGGGGAGCGCCGGAAAAGATCGTCAGTGAACACGCCGCTTAGCTTCGCTTCGCTTCGGGGGAATGCACTGACGCTGCTACACATGATACCAGCACTGTTTAACACAGCAACGCAAATGGGGCTACAACTCAAAACAATGAATTATTAAAAAAGATCAAGGGGGGTGGTGGTGGAACATCGCGGCGGCTACACTTGACGATGTTCTGAGTTGCTGCGATGCGTCGCTTTGCTACCAAAACCCTATAAGACAAAAAAAAGCACTCAGCACCTCCTGCCTCTAACGCGTTGTTGGCAAATGAACACCCCAGATTAGTCAATTTGTTTGCATAATACGCTCTGCGTGTAATCGGTGGCAGCTGCAAGCTCCGCATTCACATTTTTTCCCCCTGAAAATGGTACGACTAGTGTGAACAAGGGGAGGGGCGCACACACACACGCACACGCACACGCACACACACACACACACCACTCGTCGGGGATGAGCTGAATAATATCTCTGTGTGTAAATGGATGATTAGCTCTTCAATGTGCAACACGATCCAAGAAGGACAGGGGGCCCCCATGGTTCACCCTTCATCAACTCCAACACTGTCAATGTCAAGCACAGTTCTGTTTAAGACTCACACCATTTTCTCATTTTCTCGCACCATATCCCCCCTGAGCAATAGACATTTTTTTTAAATGTCCAGAAACCATCTACAAAATGAAAGTTTTAAGGATCACATTTGAACACTCTTTGTACACTTTCCTAAAAGAAAAAGCATTAACATGGTGAAATGCGACTTGACGTCATCAAGTTGCGTTTCGTCATACTAATGATTTTTTTCTTCAGACCTCCATTTCTACGAAACACAGAATGGGGGAACTTTTTTATTACGCCCGCAACATCTCTAAGGTAATGACATAGTATTTTTTTGAAAATGGGTGCAATTCCCCTTTAACCCCCAAAGCTTTAGTTTTTACCCCATTATTTTAGACATCTAAAAGCCTACAAAACCTTCTCCCCCAAAGCAATGCTCCTTGCTTCCCCTGCAGGGCAGAGAGCTGGCATTTGGTTGGTTGGGTCCGTATCTTGGCCGTCCAGCAATAGCCAAGCAACATCCTCCTCCTCCTGGAGGATATTCTAACCTCACAGCAGCACGGTCTGGGGGTCTGACACAGTGACCCATTATCTGCGCTTTAACGCCCCTTCGGGGGAAGTAGTGCACCCTCCCTGCATGTCAGGGATATGGAATACGGGATTGGCGAGGCAGGGAGGGAGGCAGAGGGGCTTTCCTTTCCTTGAGGAAGAAGAACTACTACACAAGCCCCGTTGAGACATAGCCTGTACCAAGTGTACCACCAACTATCTCCTATACGGGGATCTCACAACAGCAGCACAGCACGCAGGCACTTTAGAAGATAGCAATTTTAGCAACAACCGCAGAAGAGTGCCACGAACGGAGCCTGCCGTGTATAAGGCTGCAGGGATACAAGAATTGCAGCAGTGCAGGCTGTCACTACCGTATATCCCTAATAGAACCAGGGTTGCCGCGTAACCTCCAATTATACGACATCCCTCCACCAACTGAATGCAAGAGAATGTATATTCTAATATTGTATGGAGAGCGGAAGGCAAGCAAGGAAGGGGTTGGTGGGCGGTTTTAGGGGGGTCGTGATGTATATTAGCCTAGATTATTGTGATGGCTTTCCTATAATTATATACGTGTTCTCTCTTGTCCCTCGATCTGTGATGAGAGGGAGGACCCACGCACACGCACACGCACACGCGCGCGCGCACACACACACACACACACACACACACACACACACACACACACACACACACACACACACACACACACACACACACACACACACACACACACACACACACACACACACACACACACACACAGGCTCGTATAGGGAGACGTGAGACGCAGGTGCACAGCCCATGCCAGCCCCGTTGATTCAGCATAGCAGCAGGAGAGAGAGAAACGGATGATTGGGGAGGGGGATTAAATGAAATGCGATTTTATTAACGCGGCTGGACGCGTCGTTAATATGCTGATTGATTTTTAATCCCCCACCCTCCCAACCCGCCCTCGAGCCGGACAGAGGCATTTTTTAAAAGGAAATTCCACCCATTTTTAACATAAAAACCCGACATAGCATAGTAGCATAGTAAAATGTTGAAAAATGGGCGTACTATGCCTTTAATAGTATGAGGGGGAGTAACGCATTAATGCAAAGCGATTTTGCACATCAATCAGACAACATCTGGTTGATCCAGTCGGTCCACTGTGTCCACATACATACACCAGATCGGGTGATGGGATCGAGTCTCTGCACTGCCAGTCAGTCAGTCCCTCAGCCCCCCCGAACGGTGAATGAATGAATGCGGGAGGGAGATGTCATGATACAAGTCTGACAGGCAAGCGGCAACATTGCATGCCCGAATCACGCCGTATAGCGACGGTAAACTGTAACACTACCACCCGCACCACGCCTCAACCTCCTGGAATAACGTGCCTGGATGGCACCGCAGTGGTCCGCAAGCATCACGACGATCATGATCGGACGCCCGTAGAGAGAATATCATTTCATTATAGACTCCCTACGTGTCCGTATAGCTGTAACTGCTTCTGTGGTTCTTGGATTGCGATGAAACTGCAAGGCAAGACTCATAGAAGCACTTACTAACGCATATATGTTCTGTCTGTAAGTAGGTATGATCACGATTCACGAAAAAGAAGCAGAACGGGGGGAAAAGCACTAGGCTACTCACTTTATAGAATATCATCTTTAAAGTGCCGTAGAACCCCATGTTGGCTGTGTGGGGGGGACGTCTGACGTGCAAAGCAGCAAGGGGCTTTTCCTTAATAGTCCTCTTATAGTATAATAATCCTCCTCTCGATCTTCAGTGGAAATAATTAAACGATTAAGTCCAATAAATAAAAACGCGTGGCGGTGGCGTGGGTGGTGGACAAGGACAGGGGGGTGGTGGTGTCGCTCAGCGTAGTAGTAGTCTTCTGCTCAGGTACATCCATAAAAGAACGATCCGACAACAACCCTAGCATCTGTGATGATGTGAACATGCTCCAGTCCAGCAGTCCAGTCCACCAGTCTCTGCTGCTGACGAGCTACCTCGTCTGCACGTCGTCAACCGTCCGTTCCGTGTGTTAGTTTGTGTGTGTATGAGAGAGAGACACGGAGAGAAAGTCCCACTGACTGAATGCTGTGTGTGTGCTGCTGCTGTCCTTCTCCTCTCCTCCCTCGGTTAAAAAGGAAAAAAGGCTATAATATATCCGCCGTGCAGAGACAAGTCACTCTGAATGAGGCTCAGTCAGTTAATAGTCACAATGCGGAGGGGGAGAGAGAGAGAGAGAGAGAGAGAGAGAGAGAGAGAGAGAGAGAGAGAGAGAGAGAGAGAGAGAGAGAGAGAGAGAGAGAGGTAGGGAGCGATCCTGCTGCAAGCTGCATGGAGGCTCCGAGCAGAAATAACACGAGCAGGGAGTAGAGAAATTGACAGAGAGAGAGAGAGAGAGAGAGAGAGAGAGAGAGAGAGAGAGAGAGAGAGAGAGAGAGAGAGAGAGAGAGAGAGAGAGAGAGAGAGAGAGAGAGAGAGAGGTAGCAGCAGCTGGAGAAAGGGGAGGAGTGGAGGCGACTACTAGAGAGAGAGAGAGAGACAGAGAGAGAGAGACGCATTGACTCTGGTGCTCTCTCTTCCACGGAGGATGCAACCACACCACATACTCCCTCGCTGGCATACGCAGAGGTAATTGTTTTTGCCTCCAAAATGATTGCTGCTGCTTGCTGCTGCCTCGAGGCATGATGCACGCAGCACTTTTACTTACAACTAACCGATTTAAATAAGACCATATGCACTGGATGCTCGAGCTATTACATGTCACCATGCATACATTACATTTAACAAACTTAAAGGTATTAGGCTAGGCCTATATAGGCAACTTTTTAGCCATAAGCCCATATACAGGTATATAGCAAACATATCTCATCTGGCTCATCATGACAAGGAGGTGCTACTGTGAGGGGGGGGGGGGGGGGGGGGGGGCTGTGGGGGGTGATGCAGCATTTTAGCCAATCACTGTGGAGCAGTCCCCGGCAGTTTCATAAGTTAGATTCAAATCTGTTTACAAATACAGAGTTTGTAATATTACTTAAAGATCTTGAATACATAATTCACAAGAAGTCGGCACAATTACAATTTTGAAGAATTGTTATTTGGACCGCTAAATTATTGAATAGTGGATGAAAATCAAACAAACCTTTAGTTAGTACCTTTAGAGTCTGACGGATTAAACCTCGTCAATAGGCAGTCCTCAAATGATGAATAATATAAGTGAAAACTATTTAAAATCACTGGTCTAAAAACACTAAAGCTGCCTTAAAGGGGAATTCCACCCATTTTCAAAATTTTCCTGAGAGGATACAAATGTGAACCAAATGGACCCTAGCGGGTCCATTTGGTTCAATTTGTACCCTCTCAGGAAAAAGGGGTCTGAAAGAAAAATCATTAACATGGTGAAATACATCTTGATGATGTCATCAGATGTATTTCACCATGTTAATGATTTTTTCAGACCTCCATTTTTAGGAAATACAGAACTTTTTCCATCATGTCCACACAACATCTCTATGGTATATTAATGACATATTAAAATGTTGAAAATGGGTGGAGTTCCCCTTTAAAGGCAAAAAGAGTACCACAGACATGCTGTTCTAACTGAAGGAGGGGACTGTGTTCATCCCTCCCCGCTGGGGGAAAGTAGAGATGGTTTGGTCTGACATTCAACAGTCTGCCAGCAGCAGCGCATCAATTAGAACCAGCAGAGGAACACACAGCTGGGATGACGAGGGCTAACATGCCAGCCACTGAGACAGGGGCAGATCTAGGCATGGGCATGGGGGGGGCAATGCCCCCCTAAATACCCAGTCTGCCCCCCCAAACACGATGCCATGCAAAACAACCCAAGATATTTCAAATTAAAGTGCTTATAATTAAAATGATTTGAAACACTACTACTGCTACTACTACAGCTGTGTCACCACTAAACCAACAGCATTTCATCATTGAAAACAGAAAACTCTCTGAGTCAGACCTTTAGCTTTATGCATGCTGCGTGTCTGTTGCAACTTCAACAACAACTGATGTTATTATTGATGCTTTACTTGACTAATAAAAGTCCTGTAACCGGGGCAAGAGAAAATGGGCAAGAGAAAAGGGTATGGGGGCGGCTTCATCGCCCGTGTGGTTTCGCGCCACGGGCGATGAAGTCGCACCCATACCATTTTCTCTTGCCCCTCCAACATGTTCTCTTGCCCTCCCCAAACGGGACATGTTACATCCGCTCCTGCACTGAGGGGAGAGATACAGTGGCCACTCCTATTACAGTGTCATTATCATTCTTGCACAGCTCTTACCGACAAACCAACGTTCACCAACCACTTGTTGAGGCCACCGACAAGCACAGACACATCCAAATATGGGCAAATGTGTCAAAGACTTGTTTTTTTCCATGGTTCATTTTAGGTTTTCTGTTTTACACACTGTTATGTTTTTTTTTTTTTTTTTTGTTCATAACACCCACATACTAAATGTCAGTCAAGTTTCCAGGTTTCATTTCTTAATTAGAACAGGACAATTAACTCAGTCCTCCCTAACGGCACTTTTGACATATTACTGTATTATGCAAAGTGCATCCTTGCCAATTACGCTTTTTAGAGCACCTTTAATGATATACTGTAATGCTGAGTCACTGCACCGGCTCAGGTCTTCTTTTACTACCTAATAGAATGCTAGTGAATGTTGGCCTGAGCTGAACTATCGTTAGCGCCAACTAGCGGTGACAAAGGTAGTGTAGTCTAATGGCACATTAGGAGTCTACCAGTACCAGTGGTTCTCATATGTTTGATTTGCAAAGACCAGAGTCTTCAAATGGAACCAATTTCAGAGTTTTATCTCAGAGTCACAGGCGTGTTATGATCATTCTGTGTTTTTGATCAAATTATTGGCCACTCCTTCTGCATGCTTGTGGCAAAAACTGAATGTTGACAAAAATATCTACCACAAGCCAACTGGTCTCCATGGAGGAACAAGTTACACCACACCACCCCTCACTCATTCCACAGGTGATATTTTCCAGAGCATGCCAACACTGCCAAAGGTAAAAACGAAGGAGCTTACTACAGATGATCAGTTTTCCCAAACAAACAATTCAAATTCTCTACTTGAGTCAATACTTTTCAAGCCATTCTCATAGAACGCACAGATTAATGTGTCGCTCGATGAGTCTGTGAATAGATCATTATCAGCTTAACCCTGTTAAAAGTTGTAGTAGATATCCTTCTAGCCTTAGAAAACACTGGCTTAAAAGTCTTTACTTATAACTGTCACACATGTTTAAAAGGTATTATAGGTAACTTTTTAGCCTAAATGAAGAGTATATTTTATTTGCCTTTTCTCCTATACATCACTTGTACTTTGATGCTGCAGCTGTTTCCCTGCAGACGGCACAGAACTTTACTGGTGTCGACAAATATTTGACGTCAGGCTCATGACAAGTCGGTGCTAGTGTGTGGGGGGTGAAGGCGCAGTTTCATAATGAGCCAATAGAGTGGAGATGAGGTGGCATTAGATTCAAATCTGTTTACAAACATAGGGCTCCATTTTCATTACCATCTAAACCCCTTATCCTAAACCTCTTATCATTGTTTTACTATTTTGAAAAACCTTTTGGAATAGTTCAATGTGACAAATCTATTGACACATTGTGAGCTTGTAGACTCGCCATTTAAGCTAAAAATATTATTTTTTAATAGTTTAAAAAGGCAAAAAAATTAAGGGATGAGGGGTTTAGCGGTGACGAAAATGGAGCCCACAGTTTGACACTAAAGTTGCCTATAATGTCTTTGACCTGTACATTTGGACTGTTTTTTTATTGGATGTGTTTGTGTATTGTATGTGTGTATTGTATTGTGTATTGTATTGTGTGCTTTTCTATGGAGCCCGAGTCTGGAATAATGCATTTATTCATTCTACTTTTTTTTCTCATTTCAACAACATGTTTAACACAAAGCACTGTTTCACACGTCCCAGTCAACAGGCTGTAACATGACAGAACACAGGGCTGCTATTTTGGCCGCGGCCGCGCAAAAACATTTACGTCCAGCGTACCTGCTTATTGACGCTCAAACAAACGGACAGCCGTTTTCCACCTTGATATGTAAACAACTCGACGCGTGGCACGCCACGGTTAGCAGAAGCTGGCACGCAACGTGGCGGATGGCTTGCTGCGTGGGGGGGCGTTCAAAACAAATCAGATTGAGTGTAAACATCTCTTCCACGGCTAAGAATAAGCCAGGTGATGTAGTCAGGAGGAAAGAAGAAAAAAGGGCCATTCTGTTTGTCTCTCTGTCACACCTGGTGTCACACAACACTTCCAAGAGAGCGGCAAAGGTGGGAGGCAAACAAAGAGAGCACAGGAACCTTATTATCTTATTTAAATAAGAGAAAAGGGGGGTTCGCTTTGTGCGGCTCTCCCATGAACAAGCACGGAAGTTTCCATTGACTCTGGAGGACACAAGTCTAAAAAAGAAAATAACCCTTTTCTCTAACACTAGATTCTAGTTTCCAACACTAGATTCTAGTTTTTGATGCTAGATTCTAGTTCTGACAATAGATTCATTTTTTTCTGATATTAGATTCCATTTTCTGACGCATGATTCTAGTTTCTGATGCTAGATTCTAGCTGCTGATGCTTCTAGTTTCTGACACTACAGTAGATTCTAGCTTCTGGCAATAGATTCTAGTTCCTGACGATTCTAGTTTGTGACACAAGATTCTGGTTTATGACACTAGATTCTAGTTTTTCTGTTAAATGTATTTGTGTCAGTGATGCTCAAAATATTACATGCCAAGGGGACCCCCAGAACTATCTGTATTTGGCTACGGAACCTCATCTGAAAACTGAAAAAAAAAAAAAAAAAAAAAGTTCTAGGGATATGACAGAAGCAAAAAAAAATGTCTTTCCTTCTGAGCACTTACAGGGCGAAAATGTTTGCTCTGAAAAATGCAATGTTGTAAATTTGTCGTTTTTCAATAGCTTAAAACAGCAAAGATCCAAGACAGAATGGGATTGGCGGCATTCAGGTGCCTGCTGTGTGCGACGCTGTTGTTACCCAGTGCTACTTTAAAGTGTAAGTAACCTGTTTTGCACTACTTTTCCCAATCAAATTGTGTCATAATTACAAACACATTTGCCAATACAACAATACTTGGTGTGTATTTGCTCTGGGGGCTATCAGAAGAAAGGTGGTCCAACCCCCGAAGCACTGGCCAATCACGCCGGAAAGTTACGAGTTGATATGGCGCGTCATTAGGAGAACATCTCATCGGGTTCCCATTGACTTGCATAGACTTGCATAGAAGAGTGGCCGTGGGAATTACCATATTAAACACTCTCGTAACTGAGTACAAACATAACACTGTTAATGATCGTGACCGGGGATAGAGCGGCCACCACACGTTGTTTTTACTCAGACAGTCTCTCAGACCGTTTTTGCAATATCCATGTTGAAACAGAGCTAGCGTATGTGGCTAATAGTTCTACACACTGCAGTCGCGAGGGGCGTGCCTTCACTCCAGCTGACCAGTGACTCAGAGCCATCTAGTACAAGACTTGCGACATTGCGGAGTCGGAAACTGAGCGCTCGAGCTGCCTGAATGGAGACAAACTGGAGTTCTTGACCAAGCCAACGTTTAGTTGTTTTATTCTGCCGCTGGAATGCGAGGGGACTCGGTGGATGGATTATGGACATTACGTTAGCAGCAACTGTGCTTTATGCTGGGATAGAACCATGACGATAACATTAAAAACAGGAGGAGGATTTGTGAAGGAGAGAGTAATCTTGGTAAACATGCTCGTAAATCAGGGGTTTTCAACCGGTGGTCCGTGAAAGAGTTCCAGGTGATCCCCAGCTAAGTTGGTCAACCAAATGTAACTCTTGAGATCGTAAAAATGAAACCAAATGGGCCCTTGCGGGTCCATTTGGTTTCATTTTACACCCTCAAGAGTTAAAATATTTATCATCTGAATTAGCCCAAGTGTACACAACTGGAATGGATGGACAAAAGCAAAAGAAATCTTTAGTTTTGGGGTCTGTGGAGCTAAATGTCCTCAAACGGTGGTCCGTGGCTCAAATGCAGAATAAATAGTGGGCCCTGGTATCAAAAAGGTTGAAAACTACTGTCGTAAATAACCGAACGAGCCAGCGGACCACCGCTGCGTCTACCCACTGATCCTGATCATCTCGGAGATTAGCCCGTTCGTGACACTCTCATCTCGCTGGCGATGCTGACTACAGCTCCTCGTAGCTGTAGTCAGCATCGCCAGCGAGATGAGTGTCACGAACGGGGCTACTCGGAGATCAGCAGCAGCTTCGCCTTTACAATCTCTTTCACAATCTCATGTCCGGGCAGTAGCCTTGTTTCCAAGTTTTACGCACACTGCTACCACATATAGTGGACTTCCCCGTTAGCCCCTTGGTCCAGTCAGCACGCCTAATGCGTGCGAAAGTGTCCCATTTTTGGCTGCCTTTTCGTTTTTGGGCCAAACGTGTATCGGAATTCCCTTCCCACCTATATTGCTGCACCCACCGATTACGCATCTCTTTGGCATTTTCCAAAAGTTGTAGACGACCGAAAAGTTGTTCCAAGAACTGAGTGCTATAAATAGTCTCGACTCCACGCTGATTCTGTCTATACTCAATAAGCACATCTGCGTTGCTGTGACGGTACCATGCTGACGAGGAGCAGGGCGTGTCCATCGAAGTTAGCATTGCAACAAGAAGAAAAGACATTCTCCTATTGTCGTCACAGACCCGCGACATCAACAGATTCAGAACTACATTTCCCAAAGTGGCGGATGTAGTAATTTTATTTTTATAAACCTCAAATGTGAGATGTGTACAGCCCCATCAGGCATTTTAAATATATCATTGGGATACTTAGGCTATTTTTGAGGGACATGTGTCAACAGTTTTGAGAGTTTTTTGCAGGTTACCTAGTGCCACTTTAAGTTAGAAAGTGACTCTCAATTACAACTGCACTGTATATGCCGTCACTCCCAAGTGGCTATGGTGTTTTTTACAGAGGAGTGAAGAAAGTCGATTCAACGTTGTAAGCCAAACAAATCTTTCCACCCTTTCTCAGTTCGTCTGTGCCTGATTTTTTTCCTGTTTTCTTTCTTTTTTAGCACTTGTCTAGGGAGGGGGCTTATGCGTCACGATTCATAGTCTTGCCAGACACTTGTCTTCTATGCAGTCATCTAAGCAGAGGAATCAGTGGGTAGATTGTCTGGGGCATACACCGCACTGCAGGCTTGCTTCCTATTGTTGCTGGTCTGAAGCATGGTGTAGCTCTTGAATTCTGCTGTTTTTACGTATCTCTTTTACTTTACTTTAGTCTTTTGAATAGCATTACATAAAAAAATGAAAACTGATTCTGATACAAAATGTCTTCTACATCCGGACAGTTTTTCTGAATAAAACTACATCAGAGGTCCTCAATAATTCATGTCAAGGACGCCTCAAATCATCTGTATGTGGCCACCGACTCCCTTCTGCAAAGATGTAGCTCCAGGGACAATCCTGGAAGCGAAACGTTTGAGTCAAAAACATTTGCTGTGACAGAATATACAATGATTTGTGCCGCATTTTCAAAAAAATTCAAAAGTAGCAGACCTACAAGCTCATAGCGTACCACTCGGTAGCGTGCTATGAGCTTGTAGGTCTGCTATTTTTCAATAGTTAAAGCTAATGCTAATGCTTAAATGCTAGCTATTACTTAAACCCCAAAGAGCTTTCCGGCCTAAAACTATTGCTAGGTCTATATTGTGGACAAAGTCACCCCGCGAAAAGAATAGAGATGTGCAACAGTCTGTTTAGCAACAACTTGTAGTGTAGGTCATGTGTGCAGAGTGCTGCGGTGGATTAGGATTTTCTCTCTGTGTAAGTATATCAGCTAAGAGTCTCTAAACTGTCAGACACAGGGAGCACAGGTGCTTGGCATCATCCAGGTACACTGCATAATTTCCGCTAATAGCTCTGTACTGTATAATGCATGGAGGAGTGAGGCTGGTAACGTGAAGCCGTACAGTCTAGGGATACCAATTAGGACCGCACCAAAGCCATTTTGCTTCGTTATTAGTCCTTCGAAACCCCGCCGCAATTAACCTCGCAGAACATCTGCATCATTCATCATGAAATAAAGCAATAATAACAAAAACAGAGACACAGTCACTTTCTCCTGCAGGGAAAGGTTCTTCTCAGGTGATGGGGCCTCTGGAGATCTATTGCCAGTAGACTTTGAGGCACTCAACGCCGTTATTCAATCATCTATAATGGAGTGGGACGAACCAACAACGTGTGTTGATCTGGGATCTAACTCTATAACAGAATTATTTTAACCTGGATTTTTTTTTTACAATAGCTGAGTAGAAGCTGAGAAATAGTCCACTTGCCAAGTGTGACTCCATCTCCTACCCTAGGGGACACGGGGAGAACATGCAAACTCCACACAGAAAGGCCCTTTTGCCAACCCCACCTCGGGTATGGGCACAGATGACGCAGAGGAGCAGACAAGCCGCCAGCACCCACAGCAGCGCCCCTAGCGGGAATCGAACCCAGGACCTTCTAGCTATGAGGCGACAGCACTGACCACAGTGCCACCGTGCCCCCTATGATGAGTGAGTTTAAACCGGGTTATACACTGTCTGGGTGCCAGAATGGGATTAAAAACAGACTATAATTAAGACTGTAATTAAGACACCTGTGTTTGTGGAGGATTCAGGAATGGGATGAAAACAGGTCAGCTTAACATCTATTGGATGTGATAATGAATGCGTCATCACGCAGCACGTTTTCATTTTCAGGAAGTAATTTTTTCATTTAAAAATACACAAACGTGAAAATGTTCCTATTTTTGGCATATATTGTTGGGGATGGCTAAAAAATGACCCCAGATGTGGTCTAAAAGTGTGAAACGTGTTAACGTGCTCACAATTTCACACTGCCTCTCCTCCCTTCCTGTTAACACACCTCAGGAAAAAAACAATATGTTTTTGATCATAATTACATGGCGCGCACACCGGTTTCCATGGACCTGTGACCCCGAACGAATGCTGAAAACCACAGCGCTGCCTCGCCTTGGGAGGAGCAGCGCTGCTGCTGCTGCTGCTGCTGCTGCTGCTGCTGCTGCACCTGCTCCTTCATGTTATTATAGTACATCTGTTTGAGGTGGTCGGGGGTGGAGGCGGGGGGTGGGGGGTATAATATGGACCTCGTGCACACACACACCGCCGGGTTTGTGTTCTCTCCTCTCCCCCAAACGGTCGCCATGGTGACGCCCCCCAAAAGTGCACTAAATAAATCTTGAAGGGAATCTTAGGGACTTGGGGAGGGGAGAAGAAAGGTGTCCTGGGCAAGGATGGGTTGTCGGGAGTTTTCTTTGTGTGTGCGTGTGTGTGTGTGTGTGTGTGTGTGTGTGTGTGTGTGTGTGTGTGTGTGTGTGTGTGTGTGTGTGTGTGTGTGTGTGTGTGTGTTTAGAGGTGTCCCTCTTGAGCTGCCCCCCCCCACACACACACACACACACCATCATCACAAACCCCCGTCCGCCGGCAGTCCGTTCCCCTTCATTGGTCCAACCTTTACACAGCACATTGGAATGCCTGGCATGTGGGATGTGGGGAGGTGTGGTGGGGAGGGGAGGGGGTTTGGACCGTGGGCCTTTTCAATAGGGGCCGAGGTCCTCCTTTGTCGTCGTTCCCCTTCTGCTGCTCTGTAAAGCATTAACGGACCCCCCACCCCACCCCACCCCTCCTTCTCCAACTGGCCACCCGCTTATCAAAACCATCTCCCCCTGCCCTCCCCTCCCCTCCGCCTCACAATCCGGAGACAAAGCGCAGAAGAGACAATTTTGTTTTGCTTTATATGGGTAGATAGACAGAGACAAAGGTATCAAAACAAAATCCTCCATTTTAATTTACTAATGGAACCACCAGACAGGGAAAAACACATAAGAATGTGATAAAAGGGTGTACTAATTTTTCTCTGTTGATCCTTATGTATTTTTTTCTGTAGAAGCCATTTCTGAGATATACATGTTTATATCTTAATGAAACTATTACTTACTATTTGATAAAAGGCCTTTTTACCAAACTTCTCTCAGTTGATTCTTGTGTATTTTTCTGTAGAATCCATTTCTGAGAAATACATTTCTATATATTGCATAATTAATTAGATCATTAGCATACTCATTAATTAATATTTACAACAAAAATGTAGGATCAACTGAGAAAAGTTTGGTACAACCTTTTATCACATTCATATGTGGTTTTCCCTGTCTAGGATTAGTTCCATTAGTAAATTAAAATAGAGGATTTTTTTTTTGTAGATTGGGGTCCCAACCCTGCAGGGGATTAAAACAAAAGGGACTAATGCCTAGCGGTATTAAACTGGACCTGAACTATATTTGGAACCCAGTTCCCAGCCATCGTTTTCCACAAAAAGTGTGGATAACATGGTATTGGAGGGCCGTGAGAATCTCTCGGAAACTGAAGCTTACATCACTCAAAACCTCAACAGACCTTTGACCTTTATAATCTCCTGATGAGTAAATTGTGACGTTATTGTTTTGATCCATTTCCAGGCCCTTTTTCGGCCATGTCAAAGTCAGTCTGTCTGTCCGTATGAGCACCAAGGATGTGCTTGGCATGTGATGTATAGCAGGGGTTTTCAACCTTTTTCATCCCAGGGACCACCATTTATTCAGCATTTGAGCCACGGACCACCATTTGACGACATTTTAGCACCAAAGACCTAAAACTAAAGAATTCTTTTGGTTTTGTTCACAATTGGATTTTGCAAACAAAACAATGTAGACTGTGTGTGTGTGTGTGTGTGCGCGTGTGCGTGTGTGTGTGTGTGTGTGTGTGTGTGTATATAAAAAAGTGATCAGATCGGGAAATATCGGGATCGGCAGATACTCAAATGATCGGGATCGGATCAGGAGCAAAAAAATGTGATCGGGACAACACTAATATTGAGTGAAAAATTCCCCACTTATGAACAAAATAAAAATGTGTGTGTGTTTATTTTATTTTCATTGTTTAGTTACAGTGGGCAAGTATGTTAGGACTATTTGTCATATTAGCCAAGATTTTTTTTAAAGATTTTGCATTGAAGGAGTCCTAGAGAAGCAGGTGGAGGAGTAAATCCTGAATCACACTCGGATCGTCTCTTGTCGAAGTGCGACATAACGGCGGCACAAAAACCAAAGCAGGGAAGAGGCCTAAGCCGAGGGCTGCGCCATCTGCGGCCCCAGAGAAGAGGCCCCCGTTCTTGAGCAAATGTTTAATGTGGTCGGTGCTGCCGAACTTGAAGGACACAACAAATACTTCCTGGGCAGCGATGCGTTACTAAATAGAGCCATGTCATTGTTTGATTGTCCTCACTGTGACAAAATGAGCAGGGGGTACAAAGGGGGGCACGGGGAGGGGTCCTCTCTGCTCAATGGATTTTCAGCAATGGTTGATGGTTGGCACATTCCTCACTGGACAGATGACATGCATGTGATGGGGGGGCTGGGGCTCCATGAATAAGGAAACGATGGATCATGGCGTTCTCGCAAAGCACGCACACACAGACACACACAAAACCCCGGCATCGTCTGCATGGGGCTGGGATTAGCATATCCCCTTAGCCACCCACGCGACCATAACTCCTCCGTCGTGCCTGAGGTTTGATGGGGTCAGGTCACCAAAGGAAATTAAAAAAGTGAGGGCCCACTGGCAAGCAGCATCTCCCCTGTGACATCGATGAGGTCCACAGGAAATAACAAATGGACGAAAAAGGAGGTCAGCGTTGGCCATTACTGGCAATTATTTACAGATATTTCTTTTAGTTACCGAGCCCAGTCGAGTAGCGACTGTATAAGAACTCGGCTGAAGTCTGGTAGAAAAGAAAGAACGCCTGAATGCGACAGAGATATGGGGTGTTGACAAACTGCAGTAAAAAAGAAAGAAAGAAAAAAAAAAACTTTTGACATTTAGCAAAAAGCTGCAAGGTTGAAGCCCCCTCCGGTCTGTGATAGCGCTCATTCAACAGACACTGGCATACAGACAGACACACTGGAGGACCAGCCCCGTATCGGCAGGGGGAGGTTGTGGGTGCGATAACGCCGACATAAATTACAGAGACAAAACTAATACCGAGCTTTATTTGTTGTTTATCACATCGCGGCATCTAAATGGCACTTGTTATGTCCCCGCAGGAAAAAAGCAGTGAAGGTCACATTTTATGATGGCACAACAAGCCATTGAAGCTGACTGATAGCATTGTGCGGTATTTGAAAGGGCAAAGATATAAAGTAAATTGCATAACCAAGTTTAAAAAATACATAAACAGGTATGGGGGCTTTGTGTTTTATTCGGCTTAGGGAGAGAAGGAATATTGACCTTTTCCTTTGCCATTTATCTAGCCCAGCCGTGCCTTCTGTGAAAATAGAGGGGGAAAACAGTGAAAATCTAAATTGTATTTACTTCCCCGGTGAGATAAAGACAGAGGTTCAACAATAAATAGGAAGCATTAGGGGGAAGACAAAAGGCACTGTACTGAAGTTAAGGAGAACACGGTAGCGTTTCTCTGAGCATCGTTTGTATTTCTTGAGTCCAGCAGAGTTGGAGACAGTAGAATATGAATTCAAAAGGCAGCTGGGATACACACTTTTTGCTCCTATTCCTACATATTTTGATCAACTATTACAGAAATTGGTACACATGGTCTCTGGACCTGTCTGATTAAATGACCAGACAGAATTTTGATTATGGGTCTCGTTCGGCCACAAAAAGTGCCACAAATCATGCACCAAATGTCCAATCCTGCCCAAATTTGAATCCCAAAACCATTTCCATTTAGGAGGTGCCACAAACACACAAATTGCAACCTTTTGTTGTAAAAACATGCAGGTGACTTGACAAGTTCACACCATAACTGGCTGCCAAAACTAGTGCAAGGGGCCTATAGGCGACTGCGCCAACCACACTGTGCAATTTTTTTCCAAAAGGGCGTAATTTCTAGTTTAAAAAACGGGAATCAGTGCACCAGAGTGGCACATGTCTACTGTATAATGAAATGAATTGCATTTTATAGCTCCTTTTCAAGTGCTAAAAGCACTTTACAACGGTTCATGCATTCATACATCGGGAGGCGAAGCAGCGAACATCACAAGTTCTCACATTAACACACCATTAATGTTGGAAAGGCTCACACTGCCCGACTCCTTGGAGGCAGAGTGGGGTTTGGTGTCCAAGGAGGACACATCCACAACATGTGGATTGGAGGATCCGGGATTCGAACTGCTGACCCAACAATCATTGGACAAAATTCTGTATCACTCCTCCGAATCCACACATATATCTATATCTACTTAGATTTACTGCAGTTGACTTCTTTCAGGGTCAGTCGCAAAGGTCGTAGCCCTATGCTCTTCTCCTCGAAACAACAGCCAACTTGTCTAGTGATTTATTCACGTCAAAGCTGCACTCGAGCTTGATCACTGATCTGGGACGCGATTGGTTCAAAACGAGGAGGAAATGGAAGCTGCTGCCGTTGGTGTCACCAGGGGAACCCGAATAAATCAGCCCCGGTGGAGGAAGTACGGTGAAAGGGGAAGGAATTAACCCCTCTGGCCTTACAAGCATGTGTATGTCTGGGATAGATGCTTATACGATTCACGCAACAGGAAGTCCAACATTGGCTCCACTGTCGACCCGTCTGCGCCCGACACAATGAATGACTGTGGCCCTTCAAAGTAAAGTTGACCTTTTAGCAAATCCACGCTTTTATGGTTCTAGAGGGAGGATTCCAGGATGCTGGGAATCATGTGATGGCCACAGAGCCAAATAATGCAAAGAATGTTTGTATCATGAGCATGTACGTTTTCATTTCCATGGATAAAATGGACGTCTGGGGGCGTGTCCACTTCAATTTGGCAGATGGTAGCGCAAATGTTGCGACTCTGCTGATTCATTGGATTATGACACTTATTTAGCCACCACCTTAAAAATTAATATAACTATGACGGCAGCTTATTCTGACTGCATAACATTTGATAAAAGAATATCAACACATGTGTCAGTCTAAAAGGAACTCAAATAGGTCACTTAAAAAATAAATATTCAGGCCATATGTTTTGTTTTTGATACTATAATCATTATTATATGTCATAATTTGCTTTGCGGTTGCTACTTTACATGTATAACTATCATCAGATTGTAAAGGTAGAGAGATCGATCACTGATCTTTTGGTTTCGTCACATTTTAACACTGGAAAAAAAAAGTTAATTTGGAAAACATCCATGATAAATAGCTCCAGCTCCAAAAACTCCAGTGACTAGAGGACAATCTGATTATCTGAAGAGGATAATCAATTCGATTACGATTAATCGGTTAATTGTTGTAGCCCTACACGGTACTATCACACATGTACACACACTTCTCTCTGTGTCGCTTTAATTAATTATTCTCATGTCCTGCAGCTGCGTCTAGTTTCTGCCAGGTGCCTATGGTATAGAATGCATTGGTGAGGTTTAGTCAAACTGATCGATAAGCTCACATTGCATTTTTTATAATGACAGAGATGGCAGGTTGAAAGTGGTTAAGGACAACCTCGCATCGGGAAAAAAATATGTCACCAACTGAACCGGCACGATGATAGTAGGCCTATATATTCAATATACCACCACAAAAGGGGGTCACATTGGTGACTAGTTTGCAGCTAGAATTTCGTCATGTAAGTAGCACATCCTCCTAACAATAGAAACACCCGACAACGCCGTTCTCTCCCTAAAGCCTACATAAGCCCATGTTCACTTTATTTGGTCCATTGTAGTACTACACTTCAACTGTCACATCTCATTTACAAATTAAATCGAGGAAGGAGTTTTTCTTTTTCTTTTTTTTTTGTTTAACAGACGATGCCATTGAAGCTTGGCTCGACGTTTACACAGAACCGGACAAAAACTAACAACTAATTACGCAGGGAAACAAACAGCCAAACAAAATACACACAAAGAAGAAACTAAAACTAATTACTATGCATTCCGCAGGGATCTGAACGCAGCTACGTTAACACCTGCTGGGCTTTGGCTGCGGCGCTGAGTGTCTGGGGTTTGTTGAGGAGTTGCCTTGGCACTCCTTTGGGACAACCAAGGCTCTCTGGCGTCGTCTCCACTATGTTTGACCTTATTGGTTGGGGGGGAGAGGGCTACCAACCTAGAAGCATTCATATCACACGCCAGCAATCTGCTCCATGTCCCACTTCAAACAATCCACTCCTTCTCTATAAACACTTGTCTTAAACCAGTCTGTACTTCTGGTGTTTTAACTTTTATTGAAAAATATAGCAGGTGTTCACACCACTCTGTGGCGCACTATGATCGATTGGGGGTGTGTCTTGGTGTATGTGCTGTTGTTGTCCTGTGCCCCCCCCCCACCGTAGAGCGTGTGCATGTGCGCATCTTGTTACCAGGAGGGGGGACCCGAATGACTGAATGCTCCTTTGACACTCAGAGGAGATAAGAAGAGCTCTGACTTTGGATTTGCCAGCAGATTGATACGAGTGCATTTTTGCCGGTGTACATTGCAGCTGAAAAGGCATCAGAACACACAGAGAAAATCCTAGATGACAGAAAAGCCAATGAACGTTCAAAATCCAGGTTGTGAGGATGCAATTGAGCCTACAAAATAGAAAATTAAATTAAAGTTAAGATCATGAAACCTTTCCAGAGGTCTACAGTGTATTAGGGCTACTCTAGATCAAAACATTGGTGCATTCCTACAACATTCTCCTCTGAATAGCAACGGTGAAGAGATTCTCATCGTTTCTCAAGTCAGATCTGAGCTCCTTGGATGATGAAAATAAAGCATCCATCACAACATCCTCAGGCCTGTTTTGCCATTTCGTTGTGGCCGTATGATCCTAAAAGGCAATCTCACAATTTCCTCCATCTCTGGAATGGAGGATGAGGAGTCATTTGCATGCTGCACTGTCTCAAGCCAATGGTTATATCAGGAGGAAATACTCTAGCCCAGTGGTTTTCAACCTTTTTGATACCAGGACCCACTGTTTATTCAGGATCTGAGGACATTTTAGCCGCACAGATTTTTTTTTTTTTTTGCTTTTCTCCACAATTACTGGGTGGATTTCAGAGAAAACAAAACAGGAAACAAACGTAGATCAACATGACCATTCTATATTCTATAGTGTAGACTTGGGCTAATTCAGATGATGAATAGTTTAACTCTTAAGATTATAAACATGAAACCAAATGGATCCTTGCGGGTCCATTTGGTTTTATCTTTGCACTCTCAAAGAGTTACAGCATTTAGCCTGGGGACCACCTGGAACCCTTTCAAGGACCACTGGTGGTCCCTGGACCACTGGCTGAAAACCACTGCTCTAGCCCTAACCCGCTGGAGGGAGGGAGGCGTTGACTCTCCTCCTAATATCGGATCAGAGGAGCGTGTGCTATTCACTCACCGCGTCTGCAAATGGTGGTGGTGGTGGTGTGTGTGTGTGTGTGTGTGTGTGTGCTAACCTGCAGTGCAAACAGTCAGCAGGGGCTGAAATAAACAGACATTGGCCATCGCCGATGCATTCCCCTTTTGATGATTTGTACGAATAGTTTCCGGGCAGACTTTTTAAGAGGCCATAAGAACAGTAATGGTGGACTGCCGTCGCTGCAACAACAAGCAGGATATTTCCGTCTAATCAGAATTCATCTCAATGCCGAATAATCAACTGGAAGGCAGTGTGCTGTTTTTTTACGGAGATAAATGACTCCTCATTGGGTTATGAACCCCGGCTTGGTGGTGCATTACATTCAAGGCCTAGCAACGCTTGCACACACACACACACACACACACACACACACACACACACACACACACACACACACACACACACACACACACACACACACACACACACACACACACACACACACACACACACACACACACTTCAACATTTCAGCCTACGTAAGCTGATGTTATGATGGGAGCCCAGGTCTGCCTCCATTCAAAAATAACTCCCAAATTACAGGTCAAGGTCTCCACTAACAATGCTAATATGCATTTTCATTTAGAGGGCCAAGCGGCCAGAGAGAGCTGGAGTGGCTGAGAAGGAGGAATGCGAATGAAACGGCAGCAACAACACGAGCAAATCCCCTGCAGCGCCGCCGCTGCTGCTCTGCTGGCTACAGGCCTGGACTTCCAAACTTCATCGCAGGACAAACTGTAGTGTCTTTTGCTCACTATAAAACAACCCAGATTTGCCAGAGAGCAGGAGTGAGGGGTGGGGGTGAGTAGTGGTGTACCAACTTCAGCGCTGAGATAAATGCTTCCAAACAGCTCGTGGAACAATGGTCCATAACTCAAAAGAAAGCCCAGGCAGCCCTTTAGTAGAAGACATGCTGAAGAAAAGGGGGGGTGCTGAGAAGCAATTTGGGATTGTGGATGCGGTAACCGTTGCGGGTTTCAGTTCCGGTTGTCTTTTTGAAGATTAAACCAAGATGAATTATATCGACAGGTGAAGCCCCGCCGGAGGATGAGAGCGAATTCAGTGGGGATGAGATAACGTGGAAGGAATGCAGGTGGAACGTGTTAAACGGACCCCTTATTTTTTTCTTTTTCTCCGGAGCCGACCGAAAGGTTCAGAGAACGCAGGCTTCTCCTTTCCCTCAGCTCTCTCTCACTCTCTCGTGATCTCGGCTGCATACAGGCAAAGAGTGACACTCTTTGTAAACCGTCAACAAAGGGCTGAAAAGACGCGACCGCCGGCTCGAAACCACCACGCAAACAAACGCCTATTTTCAGAGAAAGCGGCGGCGGGGTGTGTTTGATCTGGAGGCCTAGAGACGTCTTCTTCCTTCCCATGCATGGGCTGTGCTGTGCTTATGTGCAACCCCTTCCCTTCCCATGCTTGGTCTCCCGACTAAACGGCCTTCTGGGGGGATTAGACTTATCTGGCACACACGTTTTTTTATAGCGACCGACTCAACTGCTAACCCGTTGTCTCACTTCATGCAGAGATTGACAGAAAGAGAGAAAGAGTGGGAGAGAGAGAGAGGCGAGATAAAAGGGAGATTGAGAGAGAGAGAGAGAGAGAGAGAGATAGACGGCAAGGAAACAGAGGTACAGTATAAACAGAGAGAGAGAGAGAAAGAGGGAGAGAAATAAATAAACCATGGGTCAGATTTTGAAGGCAGGATCAAAGCGAAGCTCACATGAAAGCGACGCAGGACGGACTATGTTTTGGCAGATTTTCTGTTCTGGTTGAAATTGACTGACGCAACGGCGCGGCAACGAGCAGCCGATGCGGAGCAGCGGATCGGAGCGAGAACAAGTCGAAGCGAATCATTTCTGAAATTCCGTGTCGTGTTATGTACTTATGTGCGCGCTGCTGAAAGATTGATTATATCTTGAATAACAAAAAAAAAATAACAGAGCTGATGTAAGACGATCGTGTCACACGAATAATGAATTAGGTGCGTGGTGTGTGTGTGCGAGGGAGGGAGCCCATATGAGAGCAACATAACAGGAGAAAGATAAAAGAAGATATACTTTGCATGCATGTTGTGCATGTGTGTGACTGTGTGTGTGTGAGTGTATGTGTGTGTGTGTGTGTGTTAGTGTTGTAGTTCTCGAGACATTATCTTGTCCCAAGGCCAGTCTCAAGACAAACTTTCTCAAGACAAATTTTCAAACAATCAAAAATTTCTTGGCCTTGTTCTCATGCTAGTCGCGTCTTGATCTATTCTTGACTCGTAATCTTGACTGTAATTGTCTCGACCTCGTTTTGGTCTCGACCCTCCTAGGTCTTGTTTTTGTCTCGATTTGGGTGCTATTGAGTACACCACTAGTGTGTGTGTGTGTGTGTGTGTGTGTGTGTGTGTGTGTGTGTGTGTGTGTGTGTGTGTGTGTGTGTGTGTGCGTGTGTGCGTGCGTGCGTGCGTGCGTACGCATGCAATGTGCGCTGACTGGGAAACATGCTTTCTGATGTCAGAAGCAGACCTTTCTGCATGAGCGAACTCCTGCAAGGCATTGCTGCTAGTGTGGAAGGCTGTAGCAGGGACATGGGGGGATACATCGTTTGTTCTACTGCCTTAAACATGATACAGGATGGATCAGGTTGAGTGCCTCGGCTCCCTGAGATCTCAACTCTTAGGTAATGTGGGTCTATGGAGCCTCGTAGGGGATGCAAAGTACATAGGCCAAGATCTTTTCTTTAGACGACACATCTTCTTTCTGGCTGTTGCGTAATGTATGGAGCTAAAATCTTTTGTCTTCAATTGTCATGCTTGCCTTGGTTATAAACTGGAAGTTCAGAAATATAACTTATTTTCCCCACATTAATAATAAAACATTGTATTGTATCTTATATTGTTTTAATCATTGATTTGTTACCTTTACAACCAGGTATGGTGTGTAAAGATCGGACATTCCTGGAATGAGTAACACTGCTAAACGTGTGGATTGCATCCCCAAAGATGTTTCAACCTTGCATCGAGGCAGATTCTGAACCTATGGGGTCAGAAACAGCATAAACCAAGTCAGGAAAGTGACAGGACCCATGCTTATGTGCCTGGCACACACCTGTGACAGAGTGGCACACACCTGTGACAGAGTGGCACACACCTGTGACGGAGTGGCACACACCTGTGACCACGCATGGGTGACTGTGGCACACCTGCCAACACTTGAAGTCCAAAACAACAGTGAATGCCAACAGAACAACATTTCATTTTGGCACGTTTTTGAGTGCAACCCACACGTTTAGCAGTTTTACTCATTCCAGAAATGACCGATCTCTGCAAGCCATACCTTGTTGTAAAGGAGACTAATCAATGATTTAAACAATATAAAATAGAATACAAATTGGTATTATTAACCTGTTATTTCCCCAAACCATTACATTACTGTAATAAAAGTCGAAACCTCCTGGTGATGTATTTAACGGATTATTCAATCCCCAATGATCATGACATTAATGTTAGTTGATTAGTATGTTTTTAGCATGATCGGATAAAAGGTCGAACTCATGTAGAAATGATCAAAACTGTACATAATTGTGCAGACTGTTGATATATAGATTCACTTAGGATACAATTTATTCTGATGACTTAATTGATTGATCCATTCAATTTGTGAAAATAGCAGCCTGGTAGAGCAAATAAGCCCAAGTAAACTAGTAGGGTTAAGGCAGAGAAAATAATTTCCAAAGTTAGGTTTCCGAACAGTATATATATTTTCTCAGCCATAGAATCATTTTATACTTTTTTAAACACTCAGTCGGAATAATTTTAAAACGCACACGGGGCCTTACTTTAGGTAATTTTGTATACCTCTCTTACAATTTGACATTTATTACACGCCTTTTACATGAAGGCTTTCCTTCTTTAGGGATGGGACCTGAATGCAAGGCTTAGTTTAGCGGCGTTCATGGCCTACTGCAGGGCTTAAATTAAAGTCAAACCCAAGCTCATTTCACACACGTTTACGTGTCAGAGCTTGCAGAGGGGGTTTTTACCAGCGTTGTTGCCGCTTCAGCAAAGTACCGTCCCATGCAAATGTCAGTGCTCAGATTAGTCCACACTCACGTATCAAATCTCACGACAAGAACCCTAGTTGAAGGACTTTTCAAAGCAGATTTACTTCTAAACTCGGCGGAATTCCTGAGCGAAGAAGAGAGACAATTGCATATTGTCGCTGGAGGATTTTTCAGCAGTTTGTACATACAGTAGAGACCCAGTTTCCACCTTGCTTGCTTCGTCTTTAATCCATTTCGAACTGACACTACAGATTCGACAAAATGTATGTTTTCCTCCCAAAATAGCAGGTGTACACGACTCATGGTGCGCTACTCTGTGGCATGCCATGAGGCATGTACACCTGCTTTTTTCCAATGAAACACAAAAGATGTTTCCACCAAATACGGGTTAAAATTTGAGTATTGTTCCGTGGCAGCACCGTGGGAGGGTAAAACCAAACAAACAGTAGAAAACCAAACAGCCAGAGGCAGGTGTGATGCTGCTCAGACAGGAAAACAATAACAAATATTGGAGGAGCAACACAGCAACAGGTCTGTGTCATACGCACCGTAATGCTCATGCCATGTTTTGTAGGGAGAATATAAATTGCTACCTTATTGAAGATATTGTGTCCCAGCATACAATAAGGTCAGACTAAAGAGGTCCTTTGTCCACCAGTCAACTTTGAGGCTAAGTTGAGTTGTAGTCATGGAGTGATCTAGGTGATGGACATTGCTCTTGTCTTCATGTCTTGATGTATGTGATATTTTTTGTTGCGTCATGTCAAATGTGTAAATGTGTCTTTGCATAAGACGGCTGTTATGTCGCAAGACAAATTTCAGTGTGAACTGATAATCAAGTACTATGTGCTATAATATCATAGCATATCATAGGATATCAGTTCATCCTCTGCTTGTGCTGCACATGGTAAAAGTATCGCTGAACACTGTGCTCACGATACGTTGGAATTGTATGTGCACGACAGACGATTGTGATTAAATATACTGTAAGAATGTACGGTCACAATATAAGACAGTTCTCAGACAACGTGCGGACGACAATTGAAGTGTTCTACAATGATTAAAACTTGGGTAACTCGCAACATGCAGAGGAAGTGTTAACCATGCCGATTGGGGGTTAAACCAGGTTAGGTAATTTACTAGACCCTTTGTGAATCTCGTGTCTGTGTATTCGTCCCGCGGGGTCTTTCTAAATGAAAGAAAAAAAGCTTTAATATCACTGCTACCGAGACAATTGATACAAGCTACACATGCACTAGTCAAACTGACACTAAACACGATTATACCACTAAACAACGCCCCCCTCGGGGTGGAATAATAACATTTCTACTCTCAGTGAATGCGAGTAAATAAAAGGAGGGCATATGAGTAATTTGTTTATGCAGGAGGAGAACAGGAACGAAGGCAGTCATCCCAAAGACTGCCACGCTTAGGACCCAGAGACAACCGTTGACTGCCTGCGCCTCTTAACAACAGTGTAACACTGCAGGAACCACGCTGCATAAACATCCTGTTTGCGAAGCTGTCTTGGATGCTAAGATGCCAAGCTGTCAATCCATCCTAGCTCCAGAATACGCCAGAAAATATTTCTATCGGCATCAACGGCTAATCGGAAAAGACATTGGGCGTTTTATCCCAAGCATGGAGAGTTTTCTAGAACTGGAGTAATTCGACTTTTTAGTGAGTGACTAAAGGTGAACGGCAGTGTGTGTTGTTGTTGCAGTCCTCGGTTTGCCAGTTGCCAAAAAAAACAGCAATCAGGTTTTATATCAATAACCCCAAAAGACCCAATTTTGTTTTTCCTCATATAATTAATTACTAATCCATGTATCTTTTTTAAAATTCTTCTTTTCACATGAACACCATGTTTGATGTTCATGTTTAGTCGTTCAATATGATTCGTCATGATATTTCCATATAAATACCCCTGCACAGAGGCTGGAATTAACACAATAAAAAAATGTCTGAACTGGCAAGTGATTTGGAGTGCATTTTTAATTAGTTTTAACCTTTGACCTTTAACCCTGATAAAAGTAAAAATGCCTGCAAAAACATATTTTTCTGATCGAAAGAATGTTCTAGAATTAGAACTAGACTATGTGCATTTGTTATTTTGAAAGATATCCCCAAAAATGTCAATATTTAGTTTATTATATTTATTTTAATAATTATTTTGCAGATTTAATTTATTTTGCATTTAATGACACATTTGCAAAGTACAAGTTGAAATTAAGGGTCTTCTGGGGAAAAAGCTAATAAAAAGCGCTTTATTCGCATTCTATTTGACGGTACACACTGTCCAATAGTTTTGTGTTAAAACTCTGATCCCCCAAGGCACAGTCAGCACACGGCTGACCGCTAAGCTGCATCAGAGGTGAGGTCAGAGGGAGGGAGTGGTCCTTAGGGACAGAAGGTGGTCTTGTGGGATCCGGCGTTGCTGGACATGTCGGGCAGAGAGGTCAAGTAGCCTCCGTTTCATTTCCCTACAGCCAGGGAGCAAAGCGGTGAACCCTGCAAGGCATCAAAGTCTCCCCGAGTCTGTCTCCTCTCCTCTGTGTGTGTGTGTGTGTGTGTGTGTGTGTGTGTGTGTGTGTGTGTGTGTGTGTGTGTGTGTGTGTGTGTGTGTGTGTGTGTGTGTGTGTGTGTGTGTGTGTGTCTTCTTCTCTTCCTTTCCCACACACGAACGGACGCACACGCAGTGAAAGGTCATTTTGGATGGGCTGTGGGTTAATGTGCCTAGCACTACATCTTCAATGAGTCCTGCATATTTTGGGTTTTGCACACGCGGAGAAGATGAGGGGGGGCACCGACACAAGCGCATCCCCTCGGTTTTCTGCACACGGTCGTGACTGAATGTCTAAGACCTGGATTGTGCTGAGCGTTTAAAAAAACACTTGGAATTCCATATGTTACAAAACAAGTGATTCTGTCTCGACAAGGCAGTGTAAGGCTTTACTAGTATCTTTACTAGTATAAAGAGCTACCAGCTCCTCACTAGATATGCACTACATGACAAATGGGTAACAGAACGCAGCAGAGTAGTGTAACCCGTGTCTAGAAGAAGGGTTAAATATACACCCTGTAGAGTGCCTAGATCGCGGTGGAACGGCTTATAGGGGAATTCCACACCAAAACACAACCTCGCCCTTAATTAACCCCTGTTGCCATAGTAACCTAGCTGGTAAAGTGCATACTGTAGTTGTCCATGTAGTCCAAACGGGACCCCCACACACACACGCCCCAGTTCCCATGTTAAGTAATGATCCACTCAACTGACAGATTGTTGTTTTTTTCCCCCACAGACTGTCTCCAAATGGTGTCCAGAAATCCATGTATGCAGTATTAGCCTAGCATTGGTGTCCATTGTTGTTTTTAATCACTGTACTCTGTCCAGATGCACACCCTACAGTAGTGGTGCAGTACAGTGGCTACAGACAACAATGGCTGCCGATCGCATTGTGATAAAAAATATGACCATTTCCACTGTCCTAAGTGTTAAAGTAGTAGTGAGAATAGAAGATATACAAACTGTATTCCAGGGTCTCCCTGGGGTCTATACTTGCCCCCCCCCCTTTTCCACCCAAATTTTCATCAAATCTGTCATAGAATTTATCCAATTTTTCGTCGATCGTTTGGCCTATTATGACAGGCCTGGAATAAGGGACACCAGGGTAAGCATGGTAGAGGTACTGTGGGGGCTGATGGGGAGAGAGTTCATCCGGTGACGTTAGACTGACTTGAAGTCCTGTCTGTATCTATAAACACTCTGCTAATCTAATAACCAGCAGTCACAAAAGTCAACGTCTCTTTTTTCGGTCCAGTCGCTGCGAGGCGGCGGTAGGTAGGGAGCCCAGCCGGACGCTTCCATTAGAAAGGGTCAGCTGTAGTTCAGCTTTGGGCAGGGAGGTGGGGGGTGGCTGATGTTAGGGGGGGGGCTATAATGTGCACAGTTTGTCCATCTTTTTTTTCTTTTTTCCCCCAAAGGCAGTGAGGTCTGAAACGGAGGGAACAGCATGTCTGTTGATGAGGTGCGACCCACGCTGGGGGCTCTGGATCGGGGTGACCAGATGCCCCTCTGTGCGTGGGACAGTGCCTCGATTTCTCCAAGACTTTTCAGGTGTCCCACAAATTGAGACCCTGTCCCACATTGTGACTGACAGAGTTGAGTGTTCAAAATGTCCTAATATTTGGCATTCTGTTGTCTCTTTTCTTGCTATACATGTGGTATAGCAAGAGAGTCTGTGTTCCCCTGGTGCCACTATATATTTCTCCAGTTGGGGTCACATTGTATGTACTGTCGTATTTAAAAAATAGATAGCTCTACAAGCTCAAAATGCATCACACTGTGACAGGTTTTGAGCTTGTAGATCAGCTATTTTTTGCTATATTTGAATCTGAATAGTTTTTTGGAATATGACATCAATGTCCTAAAGGTATTATAGGCAACCTTTTAGCCAAAAATCAAAATATAAATAGTAGCTACATTTCTTTTGGGGCTTTTTCCCCTCTATGTCACTTTGTCATGCTGCAGCCATTTCTCTGCAGACAGACACTTGCTTTGCCTGTAGACAGTCCAGAACTTTCTTGTTGTCAACAATTCATGTTGTCAAAACATCCGTCGGGCTCATGACAAGGCGGTGATAATATGTTGTGTGTGTGTGTGTGTGTGTGGGGCAATCACGGTGCAGCAGTCTCCAGCAGTTCCTTAATGAGTCCATAGAGTGGAGGTGAGGTGGAGTTAGATCTGTTTACAAACACAGATTTTGTACACACTAGAGTTGCCTACATGTACCTTTAATAATCTGCACCGGCAATGTGTTTTCCACACTTGTCCCACACATGGCAATAATTCTGTCCCATAAAATGTAGACAGTATAGATCTGGTCACCCTAGCTCTGGACAGTGAGGAAAGTGCAAAGGAACAACACAGCCGTGGGGCAGGAGGAGGATACAAAAATGCTTTGTGTGTGTGTGTGTGTGTGTGTGTGTGTGCGTGTGCGTGTGCGTGTGTATGTGTGTGTGTGTGTGTGTGTGTGTGTGTGTGTGTGTGTGTGTGTGTGTGTGTCGTGTGCGCATGGCCTGCTTTCGGATACCCAGTTTTTTATGTACTGTGTATGAGGGCAGTGAGAGGACACCGCCGGAACGTCTTATACCGCTCCCGTTCCGCGACCTTCTCAAACCCTTGTCTTCGAAGTAGAGAGAGACAGTAGAGACAGTAGATGGCCTCTTAAACGTTCCTTGGCACGCCCACTGCTAACAGGACTTCCCTATTTTGGGCATCGTCTCAATATAGGCGTCGTTTTAGCCGTGTATGAGGATCATCTCGGTGGGGAAACAGATGTTAGGTGGGCTGGTAGCATGGGACTCACGTGGAGAATTGGGATTATGCAACTGTTACTATAAACAAAAACACCTCAACTCAATGTCATTGTGAGTAAGACGTTCGAGTGAAAATAATACTTTTCAAGTGGATATTTGACCCAGTATGAAGCCAAAGATAACGCCAAAACGACTAGCCTATTGCTTTTAGTATTATTAGCTCTGCCACCCAAGCCTGGCATAGAAGACAATGGGGAAAGTTACGCCTTCTGCATGACGTCACGAAAAAATAGCATCTCACATGGGCCATGGCACGTGCCCCTTTAAAACTGATGCATTAAACAATGAAAACATTACTGGCAGGTAGCTGCTGTTCTACAATCAATTAACTTGTAAAGCTCATGAATATGGGGGGGGGGTATTGCACAACCACAAACAAAGACGTGAGGATGCAATTTCTGATTGCATAGCATAATGATTTGTTTTTTTGGATTGTCGTCCAGACTGCTGTAGCGAACACAGCAAAAACTAAATGGCATTTCAGTGTAAGAAAGAGAAAGTTCTACTCAGTAATCTGTCTGTGAGGCAGCGGTACTAGCTGCTCCTCAAGGTTGTTGGCATTATCGCAGGGCCACAGGTTGTGGGGGAGGAGGTGGGGGGTGGTCTGCGCCACCCCCCTCCCGGGAGGTCTTCAGCCCCGAGGCGGAGGGTGATTTGGGTTGGCGAGGGCGAAGCTCCAACACAGACGGCCCCTTGTATTATTCAGCAGCGGCAATCTGCCTGCCATTACTAAAACATGGCGTCGCGGAGAGCAGGAGAGAAAAAAAAAGTTAAGTGCCGGGGGGACATTTAAGTCGAATCATCTCTCCCCCACACCTTCTAAACGGACCTCCGCTGGGAGCAGGAGGTTACGCCGGTCCCCCAGTTAGCATGCATGACTTCATCCTCGCACAACGCAGGCGGAAAAAGAGGATCCTCGGTGATACGACAGCACGTTGTTACAGGTCCAGCGCGGCTGCCTCGTCCGGCGCACACTGCCCTTTAGATAGACGCAAAAAGCCCAGTTGGTCCCAGCGCTGCGGGGGCTATAGACGAGGAGAACGCTGCCGGCCCGCCGGGGGACAAAACTACTTCCTGTCTCGAAAGCAGAAGGCTTGGAAAGAATGGCTCCGTTTCAACGCAAGCCAGATTCACCCCCGATTCCGCTGACGTTTGGCCATTGAAATGGTCAGAGGAGTGTGTGTGTGTGTGTGTGGGGGGGGGGGGGGGGGGGGGTTGGGTTGCTTTGCCTTTGCTTCCCTTCTTTGAAGTGCTTTTACCTGTCCTGCATTTTAATGTGTCCTTCTATAGGTCTGTGCATGGTGCGCTACGCTTTAATTCCTTTGGACCTGAGAAGAAACCATTCGACAAATGTCTTCTAGAATCGTCACAGTGGCCTGAAAAAGCTCATTATTTGTACGTGAGTGGCATTGCCGGTTCTAGGTATTCAGTGACCCTATGCAAGATTAGTTCATGTAGCCCCTGTGGAAAGAAATGTGATGAATAGGGATAGGCAGATGTATCGACCAACCCGGTATTATCGGCTGATGATAATATAAAAATATGCATTAAATTGGCGTTTTTGTTTTTATAGATACAGTATGTATAGTCACACAATCGTGAAAAAAAAAATATGGGGGACCTTCCTCCAATTACGATCGAGTGGGGACAGGCATTGGTGCACGTGCTGTTGGTCCGTTAGGCGGTTTTCCAAATTAACCAAATCAGTGAATGTCGTTGATATCAGTATCGGAAATTAAGAGTTAGACAATACTGTGATATCGGTAAAAGTCAATATCAGACATCTCTAGTGATGAACATGCCGCTTTGAGATCAAAAGTAAGAGGCTAGAACCGGCACTGCTCCTCAATATTGGGTCCTCAATATTTCAAGTCAATGACCCCCCCAAAAACATCTACATATCGGTGGCCGATTCCCCTGAATGAAAATATGTATTTCCAAGGATCACATACATATACTTTTATAAATATTTGCTACAACAGAATACTTGAAGATTCTGTTGGGTTAACGAAGACTCTACTAAATGGATTAACGAAGACTCTACTAAAATGTGGAGAGAATCAGTGGGGAGACTCATGCGAGAGAAGTTTCTTCTTTTATTATTCTGGGATAACATTGGTGGTTGACGGGGTTCAATTCAGTTCAAATTCAATTCAGTGATTTTCTGAAAAAGCCCAGCCTTCATTAAGAGTTTGCACCACAAACCCGATGCCCTGAGGCTTCAGAGACGCACAGAAAGAGAGAGAGAGAGAGGGCTAAATTAAAAATATAATTAATGAAATAACTCGAGGTCGACTACAGATGGACACCATTTTTTTAAGAAAAACCTGCAAAGCTTTGCAAGTTAATTAACTCATTCCATTGTTGCGGTGTATGTACACTCTCCCGTCGGGGAGCATTCGAGGCAAACAAACCAAACGCTCCACGATTATTTACCCCGCCTAAGCAATTCATAATGCACGGATGGCAGCCCCGCAAAATGAACGAGGGAAAAATAACTCCTTCTATTGTTTAAAGCTTAAAAAAAGGTCAAGGGCGGAGGATAACCAGCAGCCACACATCGGCGCATAAACACAGCCTCTCCACTGTTTCAAACAAACACACACACACAGTACAGTCAGTGCAAGACTGAATGGCTGCTGCAAAGCTAAAACAATGCCAAGAGTTATATAAACCAGACCAAAACACAGTGCCGCCGTTGGGGAAGGGGGGGGGGCTGTTTTGATGTTTTTTGCTGTTTTAATTGGACTATTAATCTCCAATAAATATAAAGACAATGAAGAACGTAGTGCAACCAAGACAGTGGTGTTACCGGTAGGTACCCCCTCACTGCATGTTCTCCAACATGTCCCGTAGGGTAGGTACCCTTTGTAACTACTTTTTACCTACTTTTTTACCTACTGTGGCGGTGAAAAGGGCAGGGTCATTCGCCCCCTTTTACATACTACTGTGCACGTCCCTGGTGTCCAGTATCTCACCTCCCACCCAACAGAACCACTCCGTCAATCAAAGTTTCCAGCCCTCTCTATAAAACCCCAGTGACATCAACAGTCAGCGGGACACGGCCTCGGCTATCCGGGGCTAAAAATAAAGCGGTGCTGGTGGAAGCTTTCTAATGATACCGTGTGTCACAGTGTATTCACATCATGGCAGGGGAGGAGGCGCGTCGTGGCGGACTCTCGCTGTAGGAGGCCCTTCTGTGTGTGTGCAGCATTCTCTGCCTTTGCTTGAAAACTGCTCTCTCACTGCGGCGGTAGCACGCTGTGCATAATGTTAACACGCTTCTTCACCCGTCCTCACGGCCCCTAGTGATTATTACACTTATGCTGGCATGGATCGTACGTGTCTCTGGAAACTGTTGCTGGAAGGACAGGGCAGAACGCTAACCGTTACGGCGGAAAGATAATTCCCCCATTCGGTGTCCTAAACGACGGCAGTGGAGACTGGCTCCTCTGGTTCAACCTTCTCCCGTTAGGTTGTTCAATTAGGGCCGAGATGTGGTGACTGTGTGATGGCATATGACCGTTTCAGACTAATATTCTTGCTCGTCGGACCATGAAATGACCCCTGAAGTCTGCTGGACCACCACCAAAGGGAGAGAAAGGATGAATTACAGGTCAGAGCCGGATAAAGGTGATGACTCAGAATAACTTAAGTCGATTTTCAATTACACCTCCTTCTCTTTATAGGGACAAGTTGGACCCGGAGAGCCGGTGAAGGCCAACTGAGGCCAAAGCGCTGCGTACCGTGTCGTGTCTGTATTTAAAGGTAATAGAGGCAACGTTAGTGGGTAAAAACACTGTGTTTGTAAACAGATTTGTTTAAAACAGAAGCTAACTCCTCCTCACCTCCACTCTATGGCTCATTATGAATCCGGTGAAAACTGCAGTGCTGTGATTGGCTAAAACACTGCCTCACCCCCCACACAACCGCCCTCCCCCTCACACATTAGCCACGCCTGTCGTGAGCCTGACGAATGTTTTGTTTTCATGATTTGTTGACAACAACAAAGTTCTGGACCGTCTGTCTGCAGGAAAACAAAACACAGGAGGAGCACTACTGTTGTGCTGAATCAAACAAGATGTTCCTGAGAGCAATTTACATTAAAGTTTCTATATGATACGAAAGACTGATTGTTCAAACTAGATAATTTGTGGGGATAGAAAACACACATGGGCACCAAAAACACAAAAAAATGAAAAGTTGAATTTCATGTTATATTCCCCTTTAATACTCTCCACTCAGCTACACTCCAAAGCTTAGCGTCTGGCATCACTGTCACAATAATCAACTGTGGTTCACAGTGACTCAGCGTGACCACTCTGCTGTGGCTTTTCACTTCACACTATCACTGAGCCCATCTTGGCAAAAGAGAAAGTACTGAGAGGGAGGCAACTCATATCTGCATTTCTCCACTACTATAATTCAGGTTTCTTTCCCTTTGTCGCACCAATCTATGGCTTTGATTATGCCGGTCCTTTAGAGAAAAAACTGAAAAGAGATGGAGCGGTACAATAACGATCATGTTGAGAGAGTGGCGGGGAGGCTGGGGCTGGGAACTATGAAGCAATGTCTTTCATCAGCAGCCCTCTCTCTCCCACCATCTCTCTCTCTCTCGAATACCTTAAGTCTTTGGTGCGTGTGTCCCGTAAAGCTCGCAGGGCCATTATAAATCACACCCAAGTCCAATTTAGAATCCATCAAGAACTTGAGTGCCTCAGGAATAACTTGACTTTCCGTCAAAGTATTTCACAATGCTAAAGCCATTGTTGCACGCGTCATGCATACATGCAATATGTCCCATTTAGTTTTTTCTATTTTTTTTTTACAGCGTGGGCCATGTCCACTCTGGATAAAACAAAGAATTAATAATAATAATGGATTGCGAATTGTCCGAACACGATACTCATCTGCCCCCCCGACTTTATTTAAACCTACCCTCCGGGCTTTTTCAAGTTACATGAAGTTACATGTAGATCAGGGTGTCTACTGGGTGTTGTCATTCAATCAGTTCATTAGCCAATAGCCTGTACATAACAGTCTGTGACAACCCACTCCAGAGATGAGAATGGGACAAAGGGTCCATACATTCATGAACACTAGGTTATAAATACATATACATATATCCATGTCCACCCTGGCCCACCCGTAGCTACGCCCCTGGAAGTACAAGAACGTCTCTTCTCCTTGGCGCCTCATCCCACTCTCTAAATGAGCATTACCAGACTCTGGAACATGGAGGCTGAATGAAGGCACTGGGAAAAACTTGGTGGACTAAAAATAGCCGTTCCTCCTCCTCCTCCCGCAGACAGAGCGTCTTGCCCGTATCCCCACCACAGTAGCATTCTCCGAGGGAGGATTTTAAAGAGGAGCTTCCCGCCCAAGGGGTAAGCCACGCCACCATTGTCTTATTGGAATCTCAGTGGCTGCGTTTTGGGGAATATAATATGCCTCCGGAGGAGGAGGAGGAGGAAGCATATTATTGTCATTCTGTCTCCTCTGAGGTAGGGCTGATTTATACCTCATTATGGCACCCCCCTCCCACACACACACACACACACACACATACAAACAAATGCAAGCCTGTCTACAAGCTCAAAGCACTGCTGTTGTTGTCTCTTACCAGCTAATATCCAGCACTGTTAATCCAGTCTATGCAAAAGTTTCCACACACACACTCCTGGGATACCAATCATGTTTACACTTTCAAGACTTACATCTGGTTAAGCAACTTACTATCATTTAGCTGGGAACCACCTGGAACCCTCTCTCAGGGAACACTGGTGGTCCCCGGACCACTGGTTGAATAAATCTGGCCTATAGCACTACCTTGAGGCCACAACCCGACCTGTTGGTGACCTGTGCCCAGAAAGGCACTTTTTCTATTATTTTCGGAGTAGGCTTGGAAGCATGTGATGGAAGTAAGAGTGAATTGAGCGTGGCCCAGCTGGTGGGTTATTGTATCTAATTCTACAACCCTCCTCCTCCCCCTCCTCCTTCTGCTAACCATGTCTTCTTTTTTCTGTCTTAGCAATCTCTCCTTTTTCCCTCCAGGGCCTGAACTCTGTTGTGTGAACAGACACTGAGTGGGAGTCGACAAGGCTCATTGCCACACAGCACGTGTCAGGATGTCCCCCCCACCCTGCTGGATCCCCCAAGTTGCTATGGTCAGTCAGCGTGATCCCATTTGATCTATTTTACAGGTCTATCGGCCTTTTTATATACTTAACACGCAAACAATCCTTCTCAAGATGGTCTGATACCCAACAATCCAAACACCAGGAGTGAGTGGCGACTGCCTGCCTCTGTGTTCATCTTAGCATGCAAACAATGCTACTGAAGATGGATAAGAGATGGAGACAATACCTATTATCTAAAACATCAACACCTGAACATGGTACTGACAACAGGATAAAAAATAGGTTTGTGCTTACCTGTGTTGGTCACATGGTCCAAGCAATCGACAGGCAGAACATGAAAAGAAAAGAAAAACAAAACATTAGAAAAAGGCAACGATGAAATATCAAACAAGACACAGTACGTATTAAGTATCAACATATCTTCATATAATAGATCCTCCCTAACGTAGGTGTACATGATAAAATACCAATATGTATATTTTTCTACTCAGTCTGTGTCTCACAGGAGGGTTCTGGGCAGTTCAGAAACCTGTCCTCCAATGACATCATCATAGAAAGCCTGCGGTTTCTATTAGCTTGAATTTCCCATCAATGATGTCACTGGAAGACAGGTTTCTGAACTGCCCACAGCCCTCCTGTGAGACACAGACTGAGTAGAGAAAAATAGTGGTATTTTATCATGTATATTAGCAGTACCAATTATATGAAGGTTGAAAGTGTCCTTTAACACTAGAGCAATAGTGCTCCGATTGTATTGTTCTTCGACCCATTTGAATCGTTTAATCAAAACTGACAGAAATCAGTCGTAGCGCCAACAACCTGTAATCCATGTGTCACATACTTGTGCACTATGACTCACGTCAACACAATAAACTCCACACAAAGACAGTCATGGAAATTGGTTCAGTTATTAGCGAGTGAGTCACACTTCTCTGAGGACAGAAATGTGCCTCTAGAACAATTCTTTCTTTTGTAATATGCATCGTATTAATAATACGCGACACTGAATGCAAACATTGAATTATCGTCAGTATAGTGTATTTAGTATGCAAAGGATGAGAGCTGTACTTCCATCCATTATTGATAGCGCTGCCACAGGACTCGGGTGTAACGACTCCAGGGTTTGGGAGCACAACGCTGGCCCTTTAAGGAAAAAACATACGTCAAGGCCGACATCCAGGAGCTATGATAAGAACGGCTTCTGATTTAATTTGGCGTGTGACTTGATGGATGTGTCCTTCTAGTCGAATACAATTCAAGTAGATCGAGATTGGGAAAAGCCAGACGAGTTTAGAACAGACGTCGGCTTAAAGAAATGTGTTTCTCACTAGACAGAGTCTTTTGCGTTTGAACCTTAATTGATTGTGACATTTTTCTCGTCACCTAAAAAAAAACTGTAGTGGAGGTTTCATGTGAGAGAGGATATACGTGATATACACGATACACATTTCTGCATAATTGGATGAGAAGAGGGGAAACGACTTGTCCCATCACTTTTTTATGGAGTGTTTTCTGGAAACGATCCCGTTCTCTTTCCCTCTGCTGCTGCTGCTGACGGAGGCAAACAAACTGAGAGCGACTCAGAGGATGTATCTGCTCGGCGTCTTTCTCAGGAAACGACTCCCAAAACCAGACAAAACACTAAGGCTGATTATTTATTTATTGGGGAAATGTGATTTTTTTGTACTGTCAGCCTGTTCTGACAACAATCAGACAGTGACAGATATGTATTAATTTGCTGACCTAGACAAAAAAAAAACTATTGATTTTTTTCTACCAGCATGCCTGTGCCGACGTGTAAATGACGCAGCAGTGGTTTTCAACCTTTTTCATACCAGGTCCCACTATTTAGTCAGCATTTGAGCCACGGACCACCATTTGATGACATTTTAGCCCCAGAGACCCCAAAAACTAAAGATTTATTTTGCTTTTGTCCAAAATACCAGGCTGGATTTTAGAAACAAAACAAGCAAACATGCAGCTCAAAAATGACCATTAATCTTCTACCTTCTCTAGTTGTGTAGACTTATTCACATGATGCATATTTTAACTCTTGAGAATGTAAACATGAAACCAAATGGACCCGCCAGGGTCCATTTGGTTTCATTTTTGCGCTCTCAAAGAGTTACATCTGGTTAACATACTTTCCATCATTTAGCTGGGGACCACCTATAACCCTTTCAATGCCCACTGATCAAAGCTAAGACTAAATACATCAACAATTTCAACAAATAAGAACTACACCAAAATATTAGGAATGGACTAGTGGACAGAAGTCCTTTTTACCCTTGGTTGAATGCTGAAATTAGATTATTTACAAGCTCACAATGCAACACAGCATGATGCGTTGTGAGCTTGTAGATTGTCTAATTTCAACAACTGTAGAGTCAGTCATTAACAAGGCCCACCAAAACGCAATTTAGTCAGCCAAATCAATACCAAAACACATTTTTAGTTGACTACTTGATTAAAATCTCATGATACTTAAAACTAGACCAACACCAAATACTAAGTTTTAGTAGCAAAAAATGTGACTAAAACTAAAGGAAGGCGATTCAAAAGACTGACAGTTCTCAACCATCCGTGCCCACACAGTATGTGGATTGGATCAGGCCACAAGCCACATGAGAGATGTGTTTTACAAAACTAAAATCAATCATTTCCCTCCAAATCAACAGTGTCTGATCACACCGCAGGGCAATACGTGTCAGAAACACGCTGATGCTGGTGGGAACACCAGTCAACAAATTAGAGTCGATACCGGCCAATATATTGACTGCATTTCCCCCTGTGGGATATGAACCAATTTGAGGGTCCTTGACAAGAAATGTCTGAGTACTACTAGTTTGTACAATGAATATCCAGCGAGGCTCAGCCGGATCGGTGTCGGCAATTATGCAGACATTGTGAAACTTACTTTCAACGTGGAATCGCACATTATATGTGAAATTTTCCACAAGCATAAAACAGTATGAATTGGCCTTCACTGGTGAAACGTTCATTTTCTGAATAGGGCAAAATTGGTGAAATTATGTTTTTATGAAAGCAATAATGTCATTATTCCTTTATTTAATGCCTATAAGCAAAGGGTTCTCAAACAGAAAGTCCTAATCAAATCAAGCATTTGAATTGGATTGCACAGATCTTGTTTTCCACAAAGCATCAATCATCCCAAACATCAGTAATTAGACGTCTAAATACTCAACGAAATCGGACCCCCAAGGGACCCTGCCAAGCGGCACACTTGGGTCTGAATCACATCCATCAATCCAAGGACCAATATGGAAGTCCCTTTTTTCACCACCTTGTCTTTTAACCTCATGCTCTTAAATGATCAATATCCTTGACAGGATCCTAAAGCCAATCATCATCATCGTCAGCAGAAGCTCAACACTGCTTTGGTTCAGAGTCTCAGACACAGAGAGGGATGGTAATGAATGCCTTGCCCGGGGGCTCTGCTGCGTCAGAACTGACCCCCATACCTCCCTGGCGCTGACCTTTTCATGTCTTAATAGTCAGCGCCACAATGGTGGCCATGTGCCTAATGGTTTAAGGCCTGCAGCCCATCTGCCGCGGCTGGATGGCTGGATGGCTGGCTGCAGCCACAGTTAGGAGGAGGGGGGTCCCAGTTATGAAATGGACTGCTTAAAGGGGAATTTCACCCATTTTCAACATTTTACCACATCATTAATATACCTTAGAGATGTTGTGTGGACATGATAAAAAGTTTCCCCCATTCTGTGTTTCCTAGAAGTGGAGGTCTGTAAAAAATCATTAACATAGTGAAAAACAACTTCATGACATTGTGAGCATCTTTGGATGTGTGAATGAATCTGTTTCTGTCTGTTCTCCCTTCTTTTAACTCTCTCTCTCTCTTTTTAGGCATTTTATGATGAAGGGATAAACATAATTTTATGTCTGTTTCAACGCAGATGTAACTAATACTAAGTAACCTTGAACCTTGAATGACATCATCAAGGTGTGTTTCACAATGTGAATGATTTTTATTTTAGGACCTAATGTGAACCAATATAACTAATGCGAACCAAATTCACCCTAGCAGGTCTCTCAGAGCACAACGGACTGGGTGGCTAGGCTAGCTAGTTTCTTGGGACATTTTGTAGTTGTATAGTGACTACGTGTGTCATTTAAAACAAATATATTATTTCTCAGCGATTCTCTTAGCTAAAGGGTAACTGGAGTTCAGCAGGCGATGTTATCTGAACTGGATGAAATAACATTAAACCAATACCCTTGCGTGTAATATTGCTTAATTCCACCCATTTCCAACATGTTACATTGTCATTAATATGCCTTAGAGAGGTGGTGTGGAAAAGAGTTCAGGATATTAGTCAGAAATCCAGTTAGTTAGTAGACAAGGTTCCTCCATTCTGAACTGGAGGTGTGAAAAAGAATCATTACCATTATGAATTAGATCTCAGTGATGTCATCAAGATGTACTTCACGTTGTTAATGATTTTTGAAAAATAGCAGGCGTTGAAAAATAGCAGGCGTACGCAGCTCACAGCGCCACTGAGCCGTGAACACCTGCTATTTTTGGAAAGAATGCAGAACAAATCTTTCAGTATGTTCTTTCAGAGCAAATGTTTTGTAGAATCTACAATGTCAGGACAAAATGGGTTAAGTTATTAATTCATTGATTTATTTCCTCCTAATTAGCTTCTTTCTGCAATGCTTTTGAAAATAATCTTGGATTTGTTTCTCTCCTAATCATGAAAAAAACATTTTTTCTCCCTTTTTTGAAGTGTCCCAGTCCATTGTTAGTGCCCCAGCGTGGTGGTGCAGGGCCTCCAGTCCATCTGCTGTGCTGTCTGCGGTGCAGCCTGCCACGCGAGGAGGTGTCATCTCCACGGGCTGGGCTGGTCCTCTGGGACAGCTGTATGCTAATGAGCTATATAGACCCCCCCACCCCACTCCCCGGGCACGGGCAGCAGGCACAGGGACCGCCAGGCAGTGCAGCGCAGGCCTGAACAAGGACCCCCTTCTCAGCCAAAAAGGAGACGGCCAAAAAAAAAGAAAAAGAAAAGAGAAAAAAACTTGGCAGATTAGCCATTCAGGAAACAAAATAAGGACCCCGGGCACAGACGTGGCTGCCCCCCGAAAATGAAAATGAAAACAAACGGCCCGGCCCAGCCCAGCGCCGGAGACAACAGACAGTCCTTTTTCCTTTTTCTGACAACTCTATGAGGAAGTCTGCCGGCGGCCAGCGGTCACCCTGTTGTCTTCCCCTCCATAAACCCATCTCTCACACGCTGAATACGTGCACAGGTTTCTATACTAGTTCAGAGCCTGCAGGGGGAAGTTTGTGCACGATGCCGAACTCCGAGTTGACTAGAACACAGATTACAGATGTTTGGAAAGATTGTGGCTCAGCCAGAGGGCTACTTTTTTCTGATGCCTGTAGTGCCACTTGGTGACCACTACGCTATATACTGTATAACTAGGCAGCGCATCAGGGCTGCATGATCGGCAATGGGAGTGCTTTTAATGGAAATAAACAGACAGATTTACAAATCACATCGTCACAGGGCAGATGAGGAGGGTCGGAAAATGTTTACCATTTATGTCAATATTAGCCAAAATGGACTCATCGGCCAGGTTATAATTAGCCCTTCTTTAAGTCCCTCCCAAATCTGTCCTTGGCCAATTGGCACGTTAGAAAAGGAAAGCTTGACCTGCATAGCAACAATTGCTAAAACTATCTTGACTGGCATTGGACAGTGACTAAACTCCGCCTCTAAGGAGGGGGGGGGGGTGAGAAGGGCTCATTGGAACAAATCTTTATGAACTTCTCTAACAACGAGAGATGCCTTTCAATGCATGCCCTGAAATGGAGTATACCCCCTTGAGGGGAAAAAAGATGAAAGATAAAAAAAAAAAAGAAGATATCTCAGACAAGTGAAAAATCCGAGACAACATCCTCCCACGTTCAGCCAAGCAGCATGAAAGGAGAGCAACATGTCTTATCTGGAGAGAGAGAGAGCGTCTCTCTATCTGATCAAACAGGGCATGGTGCCCCTCTGACTGGTGCAGGTGTTGACTCCTAGCTGGGAGGGTTGTTTTTATGGGGGGTGTGGGGGTAGAGGAAGGAATGGCAGAACATTGAGTCAGAGAAACATTCCGATAAGGACAGGTTGGTATAAGCTGACGGCTGCAGCGATAGTAGCGCCTGCAAGGCAAAAACAGCATCAAATCACTGCTGCTGGGGAGAACTGGAGGCCAAGCCATGCAAACTGGCAGGTTTAATCCTGATGCCACCATGACGAAGGACAAGCGGGGGTGTGGGGGGGTCCCTCCTTCCATCCGTTTAAAGGTGTTGCCAGGCAACAAGGCTATAGCTCCGGCTGGCCTCTGGGCTGTGCTGTAGTAGTAGTAGTAGTGGTGGTGGTGGTTGCACTGCCTCTGGTCTCATCCAGGTGGATGGATGACACACTTATTTATTTATTTTATATTTTTTGCCCCTATCACAGAAACCAATTGACCAATCCTGGCCCAACCGGGAGGGTGGAGGGGGGAGGGGGGGTGCTCATTCAGTTAATGAAAACAGTGGCAGAGTTTGTTAATGAAGACTTTCAATTTCACCCGCCTTATTATCAGACGTGTTATTTTTCATCTCGTGGAAAAACACCAGAAAACATCAGAGGAAAATATAGCCATTTGGGCAGCCGAACAGAAAAAAACACCCTACTATGATCACAGTGTTACAACAAGCCAAGAATTTGTTGTCGTTGCTTTTTGTTGTCATAATAACGTTGGCGGCAAAATGCAAAACGAACGGAAAAAAAGAGTACATTACTGGCTCTACTCCAGCAATTTGAAAGGATGATCTGCCCTAATGCTGCGGCGTATCATTACATTTGGCCCTGCTTGGATTCAGCGCACTAACAATGCCATGAACATCCGGGCACAGCCCCAACAGACTGGGAAATGATCACTTTTAAAGGCAGCAGCCAACCTTTAGAGCTCCCACCCTCTCTGTGTCCCCTAGCTGTAATGGGCCTGCCATCTGTCAGCCCAATGCAAGCCAGTGACGATGTGGATTAATTGTTATGCGGGAGGGGAGACACGCATAATATATAATACAACACAACAATTGGAATGGTTGTATACCGTTTGAAGAGAAGAAAGCACATGCAGCCTGCTGCGGGGGTCGGTTCTGCATTTGGTTCCATTTGTATGCTCTCAGAAAAACAAAAGTCTTAAAAGAAAAAAAAACATTAAATGTATAGTAAGTGATTTCACTTAATTCAAATATTGATAACCTAACTAACTATTTCCCCCTCTTTTTTGGCTAATCATCCCTACTATAGAATGTGGTGACCATATAAGGGGTTCCTCCTTGTCCCCAGTGAGCCCCTGGGGTCAATAAACCCTATAGTTTCAGTTTGGGCTTCGGGAGAAAGGCCTTTCGTCCAATCAGGATGAGAGGGGCCTTCCTCCAATCAGGCCTTGATGTATGTGTTGTTGGCATGTTGTGCTCCCCAGACTGTAGAGTGTGTGCACATGCACATCATGCTACCAGGCGGGGACCAGAGGGTTTTCCAAATCATCCAAATCACTTACTATACCTTTAACATGGTGAAAGACAAGTGTTTCACCAGCTTAATGATTTTTTTCAGACCTGCATTTCTAGGAAACAGAATGGGGGGCTTGTTTTATCATGTCCACACAAAATCTCTAAGATATATTAATGACATAGTACTGGCAAATGTTGAAAATGGGTGGAATTCCCCTTTAACCAATTTTAGGCAAGAATACCTTTTGGTGTTTTTAAGCAATACGGTAGCTCACATTAGCTTTACCCATTGAAAAAATATCAGATCTACAAGCTCAAGCTCGTGTTGTAGTGCTCGGTGCTCTGTGGCACGCAGCAACACAAGCCAATCACCTGCTGTTTGAAGACGCATCGTTCACGATGTGCACTAGGATAAAAAAAAATGTGATTGCATCGGTGTGATGAATCAGCACAGCAGAGTGCATTACAGAACTGTGGTGAAAAAAGGGACATATAGGACATTTGGGGGCAGTTGAGGATAGATTGTGTGAGTATGTGTGTGTGAGTGTGTGAGTATGTGTGTGTGAGAGTGTGTGTGTGTGTGTGTGTGTGTGTGTGTGTGTGTGTGTTGTGTGTGTGTGTGTGTGTGTGTGTGTGTGTGTGTGTGTGTGTGTGTGTGTGTGTGTGTGTGTGTGTGTGTGTGTGTGTGTGTGTCGTGGGTTCGATTCCCCCAATCCCGACAAACTTTGCCATCCGTTTGTCCTCCACCCACAACCCTCTCCCCGTTTCCAGACAAGCTACTGCACGTCTATTGAAAAAGGCAAAAAAGCCTCCAAAATAAAATAAAATATGAGTGTCAATTTCACTCTGAAGAGCGTTCAAGTGGAAGCAAAGCAATCCGAAATGTGGGGTAAAAAAAAGCTTTTTAGCGCCGTTGCATCAGCTTGTAGGGGTTGTGAGCTGTGTCTATCGAGGGCAACTTTCAGCGAAACACAAAATGGAAAAATGCACTACTACGGAGCCCAGAGGGACTGCACAGCCCCCACTCAACCATATTATGGGGTTTAAGTGGTTAAATTAACGATGCAGTGTTTTTTCCTCTGTGTCCTCGTCCTCGACAAGTGATAGACGGGTGAGAGAGACAGAGTGGGCCGCTGTGAGGAGGGATTCCCCCACTGGAACAATGAGGGGCTTGTTGTGTGGATGGCGAAAAAGAAGAGAAGCGTACATTCCTGAATATATGAGGGCGGGCAGGTTGGCATCACCACCAACCACCAGCCACCACCACAACAACAACTACTCCACTTCACATTAGAGCTGTTGACACACCGACCGGCGGGGGCACATCTCGCTATGCGGGGGCTCTCCGAAAAAAAAAAAAAAAAACACGTCCAGAGTCGTGAATATAAAAAGCTCCACTACTATAATAGTCCATTTGCAAGAATGTGAAAACTGGCATGTTGGAGTACACCAAGGTTTTATGTTAGAAATGTTGAGTACAGTTCCACCGGCATGTAGAAAGTGCCGGACATTAACTTGCATATGTTGAGCAATTTGCATAACTAGAACTGCACTACCTGTGCACTGAGCACAAGTAGGCCACGGCTTACTTGTGAGCATCATGAAATCCACCTAGTTAGTCATACTGTATCATATATTGCATACTGTACATACTGTACATGATGAAATGTTCTGCCTTCTATAGGGTGTTGGTCACATGAAAATTGCTCAACATATGCAACAAAGCATCCTGCAGTTGCTCAACTTTTCGAACGTAAAAAACCTTGGTGTACTCAACATGGCTCTGTTGGCTGGCAAATAGACTATAATATGACAGTGGATGGGTGGAAAAAATGAAAAAAGAAACCAAATAGAGAGAGACGAGTTTTTAAAGTTGAAGCATTGGGGTCGTCAGCTTATTCTAGGAGGGGTTGGGCGGGTGGAGGGGTGAGTGGGTGGGGGGAGAAAAGTGCTGAGACAATCAAAAAAATAAGAACAAGGCAGTGACCGCGTGAATAAACATAGCTTAACTGAAGCAATTTAACCGAGTCACAGAGTGCTTTTGTGATAGGAATGGCTTTAAGCTAACATTTGCCATGACTGGGTTCTAATGAGTGTTAGTGGGCAGAAGGGGACATTCTCCCTTTTATTTCCCTCTACGCAGTTTTTCTTTTTTTTCCCTTAAGACCGGAGCAATTCCACAGCATCCTTTTTAAGATTAGCTGGGAGGTCTCCGGAGGACATGATATGGAAACCACCGCTTTTAATTAAAAAAAATGCAGCCCCTTCTTAATCTCCAGCCCCTCCTCTCAGCTAGGAGTATCACACACTAAACTCTACATATTAATTAGGGACCTTTATAAATGATTTCAAGGGGGAACATTGTTATTCCACTAAGGCTTACTAACGCCTCCCCCTCCTGAGACTAATTTGGACCATTACTGACAAAACAAGTTAAGTAGCTCATTTCATACAAACTCCTTACAAACTTTTCACATCCTACACACTTACAGTGTGTGCCATTGCCAATGTAAACTTTTCTGTTGTTGTTTTGTTATAATGCATGGGAATAGTTTTCCAGCACAAACTCACAATATTGAGCTTTTCTAATTCGTGTAGAGCCAAGCAACAGCCATGGTCCTATGGTGAAAGTGTGATATTAACACTTTCACCTTAGGACTTTTTCTGGAGGAAATCGTAGTCAAAGTCTACAGTACTATGTGTTGTTCCTGTGAGGTGTTAGGATGGTGCTGTACTGTTACTGTTATTCAGCAGTACCAGTTATTAGGAGTTGGCTGTACTGTACTTTGTGTCGTCTCCTCTGGGACGTCTCCCCTGCCTCTCAGACAAGCAATACTTTTTTCCACCACCAGAGAATACTTGTCTGGTAAACATGAATGCCAGGCAAGGGAGGCTCTGCTGCCGCCTGTCAGACCGCAACAAAGCAATAACAGCAGCTTAAAAACGTATTTATAAAAATAAAGGGATCGTGTAAAGGACTGGTGTGGTGCAGTGTTCCCAACTGGCCTCTATATTTAGCCTGTGTCCAGACCCCCCTAGCGACTTCATTAGCGAAAAGCTTCTGGCGACAAATCTAGCTACTTCTTCCTGATGATTTGTGAAAGTCAGCAGAGATAAAAGCCTTTGTTTTTCTTTCATTTTCCTCTCCCTGTCTCCATTTGCTGATGGAGCAAGACAGCAGGGTGCCTCCTCAGTCCTCAGTGAAGTCAATGACATACACAAACGTGCACGTCGTGGCCGCGAGTGTCAGTTCTGGGACTTGTCCCTATTTGTTGCCCCCACTTCTCAATAGAAGTCTCTGCACAGGCATATCCCACCCAAACCATTCTCACACATAGTAGTACACTGTTCATTTTAGTATAATATGCACACATTTATTTCAGTATAATCTGCACAGATTGTTGCGTGTTCTAGTTGTATGTGGATGCAATTCCAATTCCATGCCTATACTACTAAACCTCATGAGACTGGGTAGCCCATCCCTGCGACTTCTAGAGCCTCTAGCTACTTCCTTTACTGGGGAGTTGGCAACACTGGTGTGGCGTATACAGTATGGAGTGATGGTGGTTAAGAAGAGGAGGAGGGGGAGGGGATGGGGGTCTTATCGACTATGAGGCTGGCAGCAAGAGACCGCAAATTTCAGTGTTGGCTCAAGAGTAATAACCAGGTTTTAGAACAGGCCCAAAGTATCTGCATTGAGGAACATTATAATATGCACCCGTGCATCATTATACCCCAAACCGTTCCAGTTTTCAAAAGTGGAAAAGTACAGGCAGGAGCAAAGCAGGGATGATTACACCCAGGCTCTACCAGATGCCAGGCTCTGCCGTCTGTCTCTCTACTGGATGCTATCGCCAAACCAGGCTGCTGCTGAATAAAGATTATGATTAAGGCTTTTCTGCTTTTGGAGGGGCGAAATCCCCTCCCATGTCCAGATTTTATTGGTGTACTGTATGCGCTAACACATCCCACGCAAACATTGAATCATGTCCATTGGCAACCATTGGCAATGGATGGGGAAATGCTGTGTGCGGTTGGTGCTGCGTTTTAGCCAATCACAGCACAGAAGTCTCCAGCAGAATCGTAATGAGCCAATAGAGTGGAGGTGAGGTGGAGTTAGATTCTGGTTTTAAACAAATCTGTTTACAAACAGTTTGTACACACTAAAGTTGCCTCTATTACCTTCAAGATCCAAAACAGAAATCGTAGGCCTGGGACCCAACCTAGTGAAAATAGCTTACAAATTTGCAATTGTCAAAAACAAACCAAATCGGAACTTATGTGAGGACGCTAAAAATACTATACTTTTCTGGCCTGGATAATGACAGCCCCTACATTCAAACAAAAAAAGTTCCATCTGACAGTGTTAAACACTGTTAAACTCGATATCCCGTTCATTTTATGCATGCGCATAGCTTGTATTTGGTTAACCAGATGGAAAGATGGTTAACCAGATGGAAAGATGGTTAACCAGATGTAACTCTTGACAGCGTAAAAATGAAACCAAACGGACCCTTTTACACTCAAGAGTTAAAATATTCAGCATCTGAGTCAGCCCAAGTCTACACAACTAGAGAATGTAGAATATCTGACTGCGTTAAACACTGTTAAACTTAATATCCCATTCATTTTATGCTTGTGCATAGCTTGTATTGTAGAATTGATTTTATTTATTCATTTTTGAACTTTATGTAGGACACGCAAAAAAAGGGGGAGGGGGGGGTAGCAATAAAAGAAGGCTCCCAGCCCGGCCCACAGTAGTGCTGTACAGTGTCTCTACAGTTGTGAAGAGACAGCGTTAACAGGACAAACTGGCCACGAGGTCTTTTTGCTTTGCTTCCTCCCAGTCAGGCCTCCTGGGGCTCTGTGAGCGCTCCCACACTCATCACAAATTAAACAGGCTGGCTCAGACCACCTCAGCACTTCAGGGCCTCAGGCAGCAGGCAGCAAAGACGACACGACACTGATGCTGCTGATGCTGTTGTGACGAGGACCCTGGGAGAAGGGCGGGGAACTGAGGCATGAACATCAATAGTCAGCGTGAGCCTTGAGCGACTCTGCCGTCTGTTGTCCGTTGGTCGGTCCAGCCCCCACCGCCACGTCGCCTCGCCGCTCCGTTACGCAATAACTTGCCCTGACTATTCTATTTATGAGTCATCAAAGGGCACAACATACTTGCATCAGCATTTCCTATGCAACATGTTCTCCAGATTCCTTGATGTAAACACCTTGATCATCTGTGTCATCATCATCATCATCATCATCATCATCACCATGCAATGTACTAAACCATACACCGCTACAGACACTCTCTCTCCCTCTCTCTCCCTCTGATACAAAGCATTCCCCACAAGATTGAAGACATCATTGTTTTACTGTGCGTTAGTCACAGCACTAACTCTTAGTGCTGTGCTCTTAGTGCTCTTAGAAGCTCCTGACATTTCTGATTACTTAAAGAGGAATTGCACCCATTTTCAACATTTCACTATGTCAATAACATAGTACCTTATAGATGCTGTGTGGACACAACAAAAAAGGTAGCCCCATTCTGTGTTTCCTAGAACTGGAGGTCTGAAGAAAATCATTGAGATGGTGAAAGACAACTTGATGACATCATCAAGTTGTATTTCACCATGTTAATGAGTGTACAAATTTGAACGGTCTCAAAAACATCTTGAAATCGGGTGGAATTCCCCTTTAACAATTTAAGAATTGTCCTAATCCTTCCGAGACAAACAAAAAACAAGATCCAATGCAACTTGGCTAAGAGATGGATTATAATGCGCTGCCTTGCCTTGTTTTTAATAGCCTGCATACTGCTCTGTCCTTGGAGAAAAAACACAACAGCCTGCTGTACAGGTGAACGGTGACAGTGTGACTGATGCCTGTAATCATAGGATATTCCATCTTGGAAGGTCTGCATGGTGGGATTATGATTACAAGCACCCAGGCAGCAACACGGAACATAGAGAATCTATGCACAATTAAAAAAAAACGTGGATGAACAGATTTCAACGACTACATTTAATCAGATGTTGCATTTCTGGCTCACTCACTCTTCTCCACAGTTTTCTCCATTCTGCTTCACCGCTTAAAGGTATAGTAAGTGATTTGGAAAACCTTCTGGTAGACATGACAACATAAAATGACTAAGATGTGACTAAAACAAATAAGCGTTTCGTTCAGAAGACCTAAGACTGGCTGAATCTAACAAAAAAAGCAACACTGCTCATGTCATATAGGTTTGCTTGCCGATGTGAATACTCCTCTCACTCAAATCCAAATCCATTCAAATATCCAGTAATAACATGGAAAATCTCTCTGGGCTTTTTTTAAGAGAGCCTATTTGAGTAATACTTGGGTCCCTTTATTTAATTTTAACGGCATTGTGGACTCAGACTCTCTGACACTGTTTAGCGCAGGTTGGAGGACACTGTAGCTGCGTAGAATCCTCTCCATTCAACAGGGTGCACAGTTTAGCACCTCTTGTTAAGCTTAATGTGAACTTAATGTGAAGGACGCTCGGCTCCACATTGCAAAACAAGCACACCGTTACATCCAAGAAGCAGTCAGGAGAGATTATACTGCTGCACACAAATGAAGAAAAACAGACAAAGCTGTTACTGAGTCCAATGAGCGTCGCCGCTGTGGGAGGCTAAAGGCTTATTTACAATTAGGTTTGTTGGTGGGTCAGTGCCACAAACTGAATAAATACAGCCAATCTACACAACACATCCCTCTATATATATTGTACATCCCTTAACATTCTAGCCACCAAAGGCTTGATTGCTCACCTTTAGCACACCATTTTTACCCCGTGTTGCCAAATCCGCGCCTGGGCGCATCTACTACTGTAGTTATTTAATATTTATATGGAGCAGCCGCACAACATGACTCACCATTACAGTTTTGTTGTTCTTAGACAGATGGTTATCATTCATCATCCTCCACTCCATAGAGATCCATTCAAAACAAAAAACCTTACACACTGTTTTCTCAAAATAATCCATTCTTTTGTGAAAAGCACCCTATCCTAGCGTTTTAAAGGGCGAAGGGCTATATTTTTTGCCTTTCCCCCTCTACGTTGCTTCTACTTTGATGCTGCAGCTGTTTCCCTGCAGTCAGACACTTGCTTTGTCCTGCAGACGGTCCAGAACTTTGTTGTTGTCAACAAATCATCAAAACAGAACATCCATCGGGCTCAGGAAAGGCAAGGTTGTGTAGGGTGAGGCAGCATTTTAGCCAATCACAGCACAGCAGTCTCCAGCAGATTATGATGAGCCAATAGAGAGGTGGGGGGGGGGGGGGGGTGTTGTACACACTAAAGTTGCCTCTATTACCTTTAAATTGTAAATTGTAAAGTAAATTATGAAGTCAACTAAAATGTATGCACTGAAGTATTGCAATGTTTGCTTGTCTGGAAATTGGAAGAGCTTCACCTTGAAGCTCAATCAGACACCCCCGTCTTTCTTAACACGACTTGCCGATGTTTCACCAGAAGTAATGGTTAAATTAAGGGGGGGAGGGTAAGAGCCTAATGAGGCCCAGCTAATCACATCAGGGCTGTTGGCTAATTGAGGGGCCGGAGGCCCGCTCGGCTGCCTGAACGGGCCGGGGCCAGGCGGATGGGGGGGAGTGAGATGCTGGGTTTCAAATCTAATGCAGTCTCGTTGGAAAGGCTTCTCACGGCCATCCATCACGCTAAACACAACAGCACAACATGTTACTGACAACGCCGGGCGCTGCTAATTCCCTTTGGTAGTACGGCAGCCGCCATGCTGTGTGTATATACCTGGGGGCTGGGGGGGGAGAGTGATCTGACATCCACCTGCCGTTTATGTGCATGTGTTTTTGTGTGTCTATGTGTGTCTGTGTGTGCGTGTGCGTGCGTGTGTGTGTGTGTGTGCGTGTGTGTGTGTGCACTAGGACTATGCTAGACTTGTGAGATCCAGATGTCGCCACCAAGTGTAGTAAATGGACCATGTAATGACCATTTCCCCGGACCCCCCTGAAACCAAAATGTTGTTTCCGTGATTAGCGACAATTTTTTGGGGAGGTGGGTGAAAGTTACAATTAGGAAAATAATTTCAGGTTGGGTTGAGAGGGGTTTGGTGTAGGGTTTAGGGTTAGAGTTAAGCTGTACGGTTAGAATTTAGATTTAGGAATTGAAATATGATAAAAATGTTATGAAAGGTAATAGAGACAACTTTTTAGCCAAAAAACAGAATAGATATAAAGTTATATTTTTTTACTTTCTCCCTTTAAGTTGCCTTTGCTTTGATGCTGCAGCTGTTTCCCTGCAGACCACGCCTGGCTTCATCCTGCAGACATTCCAGAACTTTGTTGTTGTCAACATATGATGAAAACAAAAACATTCGTCAGGCTCAGGGCAGGCGTGGCTAATGTGAGAGGGGGAGGGGTTTTAGCCAATCACAACACAGGAGTCTCCAGCAGATTCATAATGAGCAAATAGCAAATACACACTAAAGTTGCCTCTACTACTTTTAAAGTCCCAGCCCTATCACAAGTATAGTAAAAAACCAACATGTGTTTGTGTGCGTGCTTGCATGCATGCGCACATGTGTCTCCATGTGTGTGTGTGCGGGCGAGGAGGAGAGCCATCATTGATTTCCCATTTGGTTATTAGTAAATTAATCCCTCCGACGTGCTGGGCAGAGCAGAGGCTATTGATTGCTTTGTTATATGGCCTTAAAGGAGGCCTTGCATTGCTAATCAGTGTGTGTGGGTCTTGCGGGGGGCGGGACGGGGGAATGGCATCAGTAGTAAATAAACACTAACTCCTGCTCCATGCAAAAACAAACAGGGGCTAAACAGCCGGGGGAGCGCGGGAGCACAGCCCTGGTCAAACAGCCTGTGACCTCTGCATTGTGAGTTTCAGACCAGCCAAGGAAGGAACCACAAGGAGGAATGTGTAAAATAAGAATAAAAGACAGCAAATGGTGGTATTTCAATCTATGCGCTCGGAGTTGTCCCTGTCTCTCTTTTATGTGTTATATCGCCTCTACTCCCTGCTCAACATTTTTTTTAACCACTTGGGCACTTTACATTTACTCACCCCTCCGTCCAGATGGCTCACGCCCCAACGACAACCACAGATCACAACAGTTTGTTTCTTTTTGATGATGATACCACAGGCTATACGAAGTAGTTCCGGACATTTTGTGGGGATCACTGGGGGCCAAAGTAAATGAATAAAAAAAACTAACCTAATTTGTATTTTTGGCCCCTCTATCACAGGGAACTGTGAACAATGGGAACTATGTTTTTTTTTTTTGTCTGTATCACTACGTCCGTCCAAAAAGTAGTTCCATGTGACCAGAACTCCACCCTCCACCCCCCCCCCCCCACCCCCCCCCCCCCCCCCCCAATGACCAAACTATACTTAATATTGACCAAAATCAGAACAGAAGTCCCACCACGGGACTCTGGACATTACTTTTCATTTCTTATGATAGGATTCCTTTAGGATTTGGGGGAAAAGTCCCATAGGATTCTTATCCCCCCTACCAAGGCAGTCCTAGACAACTCCACTGCAACAGGACAGAGATGTACCGGCCAGATTTTTAATGGAAACTGCAAGACAAAAAGGCAAGGAGTGGGGAAAAAATCATCATAGGAAGCTACAGTCTATAACTGTCAATGGGAGGAAGCGTGTGTTAAGAGATTAATGAAGTTCTGGACAGTCAGAAGCATATAAAAAACGAGAGAAATATGTCTGCATGACGCTAGAGGCGTCACAGAGAGGTGAGAGGCGTCCGCTCGCTACAGACAGCCCAGGGGTTTTCAACCTTTCTGATACCAGGGCCCACTATTTACTCAGCATGAGAGACGTGGACCACCATCTGAGGACATTTTTAGCCTCACAGACCCAAAACTAAAGATTTCTTTTGCTTTTGTCCAACATTCCAGGGTGGATTTGGGAAACAAAACAGGCAAACTTGCAGATCGAAATGACCATTAATCTCCTACATTCTCTAGTTGTGTAGACCTGCGCTAATTCAGTGTCCATTTGGTTGGACCCTTGTTGACCACCTGGAACCCTCTCAAGAAAACCCCTGAGATAGCCGATAAAGCTCAGATGGTCGCCGTCGGGAGCAGAAACCATGACTGTCTGGATTTCAAGCGAGCGTTGTGCTAAGGAAGCACGTGCGTCGTACGTCGGCTAGTTTCAATATATTTGAGCGGTGCAACCATTCTAGGGCCCAGCTTTGTCCCTGTGTACACACAGCCTGGGACATCAGTCTGATTTGCTGCGCTCTGCACATCTGAAATGTCACTTTGCAAATCGGTCTGGACAGGAGCCTATCCTCCCCACAGGTAGGCGGGGCATATGAAGGTTGAAATGCATCCAAGGATTTGAACTGGTCTGCACCACCCAGTTCACACGTTTGTGTGATATTTTTTTATGATTTAAGTGAAAGTGAAAGTACTTAGATGTCCCTGTGGGGTTTTATTCACAATTATATTGGATTCATTGAAACTCAGCGTTTTTTTCCTCTTTTACACACACGCATGCACGCAGGCGCGTGCACACACAGGCCGCGCGCACACACACGGTTATCACCCAACATAAATGATGGTCTACCCCCTTATGTTTTGACAGCATGACTATATCCGAGATAAAAACTGTTTATTTCCCCAGACTTATCCAGTGGCAGTGATGGGATTGTATTTATTGTCTTCTGTTGGCTTTTTAGGGTGATGCAATTACATTTTAATACTACTACTAGCTACTCCAATATAGAATTTATATCTACGATAAAATATGACTTTACTGGTTCAGAAACTAAACCATTAACATACCCACTGGTTGATAAAATATATATATATATATATATATACTGGAAACTGGTAAAACAAGGCAGTGATTTGTGATGTAAAATTCCCACTGACTGGCTGCTAAAACTGCTGAGAAAACGGGAAAAAGGGGAAGTCTTGTGAGAATGTTTGGCCAAAAGAAAATACAATCTAATAGGTTGCTATTGTATGAAAACGTACCTCATTACACCAAGAAAATACATCCATATACTGTATATAAAAAGCTTACGGACAGGGATTTTACTGGATTTGGCTGGGCTTGACGCGCAGCGTCTTGTCGAGACTCAAAACTTGTATGGCGGAGCAACATGGTGTTAATGCAATACAGATGGAAATGGTGGGTGGCTAACATTGCGGACTGTAATAAAACCAAAAAAGACATGTTTTCACACGGACCGTTAAAAGCGGTGCTGGCATTGGCACGCTCACGACATAATAAGACATCAAAAACACCCCTTGAAACGCTCTGCCTTTTGTCATAACAACATGTTTAACACTTATAGGCGCCCCTTTTTTCTCTCTGCATATTTTCTTTTTTTGTTTTGGGACCACCACGTGTTGGTGTTTTTTTTTTTTTTATCCGTAATAACGGATGGATCTTCAAACAGCTTCCCAGACGCTCCCCAGAGTCTTATCGCTCTGGAGCATGTGCTCCGTTTGAAGTGCCGTTTTTCCCACGCAAAACCGTAGTCGAGCCTAATTCATAGTCCATGTAGTACGGCGGTTGTCATTCACTGTCTTTAAAGTCAGCATATGTACTTGTACATGGCTAACAGCAGCGTGTCATGGCCATGCCACGCGTTAGCCTGTAGATCTGTTCCAGACCTCAAGTTAAAGTACGGCAGTAGTAAAGGTTTTGCTTTCACATTTTCGTGTGTGTGTGTGTGTGCGCGCGCACGCGTACGTGCGGCGGACATGCCAGCTGACTCATGCTGTATATCAGTGTTTCCCAAAGTGGCAGAAGCCGTCCTCCTCTTTCCTGATTGGATGAAGTCTTTGTCTCCCAAAGCCCAAACTGAAATTAGGATTTTATTTTAACTCCTGAGGTTTACTGGGGACAGGGAGGAACTCCTTATATGGTCAGCACACTCTATAGTAGATGTGATTATCACGACAAAAGAAAAAAAAATCACTGATATTTGAATTAAGTGAAATACTTACTATACCTTTAAGGGTCCCCCCCCCCCCGTTTTGTTTTATTCTACGGTGGGGTCTTGCTGAGCCTCAGGGGGCGATGGCGAGAGAGCCGGTGACATTGAGCGTGAAGGTAAATTGAAAAATTGATTGCTCCCATTGGAATGGAGAGAGAAAGAGAGAGGTGGAGAGAGGTAGAGAGAGAGAGAGACGCCCAACGTCTTTAATATGGAGGCGATTTGACATTGCACGTGCGTGGGATGAAAGGACGACGGATGGCAGCAGAAAGGAAACACCATATGTTCTGTCTGAGATGAGGACAGTGCCTCTGGGCAGTATGGAACCTATAAAGGGCCCTGATGTAGGCTCTATGCACACAGCAGCCATATCAGAAAAGAAATTGTGTCTATACCTCCTTCATAGGTCATACCAATTTTATACTACTGAAGGCTCCGCTCCATACTGATCAAAACAGAGTCAGGGTGCCGATACTGAGCACTGCTGCAGTACTCCATGTGGGCCTCAAAGTCGGGGTCCAGTGCCCTTGGGGGTCACCTAACAGTATGCATCACTCTTGAGAGTACATAAATAGATAGGCAAGGGTAGCCTGGCTCCAGCCCTGAATCGCCACCTTAAAATAATAACACTTCATTCTTTTCCCCTGCGATTCAAGGACTGGTGTCCCTCCCTCCAGTGTCGTTAGTATTAGTTGAAAATCCAACTACAGCAGCTGTAGTTGATTCATTATGTGTATTGTCTCCCCCTCTAGACGGTGAGGGGTATTTGCAGAGGCGTCTGAACTACAATAAAGATGTAGGCATAAGCAATCTCTAATGCCCAATCCGTGACACTGACTGCTGCTTCAAATGAATTGGAATGGCACCAGTAGGGGTTAGCAGCCTAACCTAACAGCAGGGTCTAAAAATGCATCCATGCCAGTTATGGCATACTCTACCTCATAACAACTGCATTGGATTCAGTGCAATAAAGTACAGAGCCTATGCAGTAGGGCTATGCACAGTGAAGATGTGCAGCAGCACGACACTTGGCTTGGTAACAGAATGACACACACCACTGACATAATAAAAAAGGCTTTGTATCTTCTTTTATATAATTTATAAACCCATTTAATTTGGCTCTGCTTGATTCTAATCTATTTAGGTGGCTGATTTGTAAAGACTTTGGTGATGATCTTTAGTACAGCAGCAGGTGCATTGTTCAGGGCATTAGTGACCCACCCAGTACCTATCCTGCTGACCGTTCAGCCAACTAGCCACTGACGGGCCTGCAGACTAGAGAGAGGCAACAACACAACACAAAACAAAACAAGGCCTTTTTGTGTGGAGTTCTTCATGTGTCCCCCTAGGCTATAGGTAACCTCACAAAAACATGCAGTAATCCTAGTCTGTAGACCGCCTCCCCCTGGCCAGCCAGGACGCCTGATGGAGGGGACAGGGACTGGTTGGTGTTCCTTCCACGCACTATACTGTATGTCCAACCAGGGGAAACTTCACTCAGGTGTAATGAAGCAACTTGGACTCTCAGGCATGAGGAAGGCATGAGTTCATGTCCGTCACTCTCTCCATGTCCACCCACAGAACTAGGTTGGCGGAGGGTGTGTAGAGCCCTGGATCACATTAGATCATTGACACAGGGGTGACACATGGGTTACAAAAATCGTGGGATAATAAAGAAACAGTCAGAGGCATGACTCTCAACCTTACATTGCAAGCGGAAAACAAGTATTGCGGTTCATTGCCAGCCAAAAAGAAGCCCCTCGAGCTGTCGCTTCGGCACCCCCTCGCCATCTAATGCTTCTTGCGGTTGCTGACGATACTGTCAGGCAGTCAGTCGCTTAGTATCCGGCGACTCTCTCCGTACCCTCTCTGACAAAGCGTGGAGGAGGAGGTGGAGTACAAAACCCCCTGCCTGAGAACAGTGGGTCTTCTGTGTCTTGCTATATAATCACGGCGGCTGACACATTCGATTAGACGTTGTGACGGGAGGGGGGCCACTGCGGCGACCCCCTGCCTCCGAGCCACAGGTTAAGACATCCATCACACAATACCAACGGCCCGCCGTATGCAAACACCCATCTTGTCAGCTCATAATACAAAAAAAGGCGTTATAGCAGGAATACCAAACAGAATACGCGTATCGTATATGAGGCTTAACCGCCTTCCACCTGCAGACGTTTTCTGAAACTGTGAAAGTAATAGCGGGGATTCATTTATAACGGCCATTATCGCCAGCTTGTATGACATAGCACAACACTAGGGCTTTAAGTGGTTCAATGGGCCAATTAAAGACTGGCGAGGGATAACAAAAGGTCATGCAGATAGATTGCCATGGAGACGTGGCAGCATTCGCTATGGAAGCTGCTCTGATCTCTGCTGTATTGCGCAGCCTTGGCCAAAATGGAAATGAGACTGTTGTATGTTTTTCAATAAAATATTCGACTCAAGAGGCCAAGACCAGATTCTCTTATTGCAGAGTTGTTCAGATTTTTTTAAAAAATCTAATTAACTTAATTTTTCCTTGCCAAAGTACGGCTTCCACAACGAAAACTAAAGCTATTCAATCTTTTTTTTTTACCACCGACCTTCAGGGGAACAACATCCCCAGCATTTTGGGCATAATTACCGTGGCATTAAGAGCCGATAAACAGAACGAGGGCCGCTCTTAGCTCTTAACGTTAGAAGCGACAAGAGGCTTGCTGAAAAGCCATCATAGTCGTCATAACAACCCCAACGTTCCACTGAGGCTCTCCTAGTGTCCGCCGTGTGAAAAGAGATGGTTGTTTTTGAAGGGCAGCGAGTATCTGAGATACTTCACGACTGCTTGCACATGCAAATTAACAGAATGGGTGGGGGGGGCGTAGGAGAAGAGGGGCGGAGTCTTGGACCAAGAGGAGAAACACAGTAGAGGTAAGATCTGGATGAGAAAGAAAGTGAAAAGGGTCTGTTGTCGGTATACCAAGTCAACCTCTGGACCTTTACACATGTGAACAGAGCTGCTACAGAGCTGATCTTAAAGTGGAATTCCACCGTTAGGGTCCATTTGGTTCCATTTGAACACTTTCAGGAAAAAAAAAATGGGTGGAATTCCCTGTGTTTTTTTTTCCTGTACACTTTAGATAGTTCTGAGAAAGAAATGCCATGTCCTAAAGTGACTTAAAAAAATGCTGCCATTTGTTCTGATTCAATGTGACATACAGCTATTTACAAAGTGTTGTACTGCTCCTCCAACTGTATATACTTTCCCCATGTTCAACTGGCTTTTGTTATATTGTGACACTTGCTTTGGCATCTTAAAACATATGTTTTCTACAGTTGAACTGAATCGACTAAGCCATGCGACGAGAGAGGGACCTCTTTTTTACAATCATCTCTGGCCTAATCCGCTGTTGAAAAGGTGCATACAACAAAAAAAATGCCAGTGAATAGATCAGGCATGCAAAGGTTTTGGTATAAGCTGTAATAAAAACTAAAAACTAAAAAAACAACAACTAGCAACCAGCATGTAAATGAAACCATCTCACTCACTGGGCTCAGCTCTCCCCAGTCCCAGCATCACAAGCTCCGAAGCCTAAGTTTATGTTGCCCCCTAGAGGCAGCACCACGCCATTTCAGTTTTAGTTCTGCAGATCCCAGCCTAGGCAACGATGAACAACATCCAAGATGCCTGTCTTTGCCTCTGTGTGTGCATTTCACACGTAAAACAATGCTTTTCAAGATGGTCTGATGCCTAACAAGCCAAGCAACAGGAGTGAGTCGGGACTGCCTGCCTCTGTGTTCATCTTAGCATGCAAACAATGCTACTGAAGATGGATAAGAGATGGAGACGATACCTATTATGTAAAACACCTGGAAATGGAACTGACATGATTTAAAAAAAAAAAGAGTTAGGTTTGTGCTTACCTGTGTTGGTCACATGGTCCAAGCAATCGACAGGCAGAACATGAAAGGGAAGGAGAAAAAAAACAAACGTTAGAAAAAGCAACGATGAAACGTCAAACATCATCATCATCATCATCATCATAACCTTTATTTCAATTCGGTGTACAATGAGGGCATGCCCTCATTTTCAATGTAGCCGAATGTACATAAAAAATAAAACAAAAAGGAACAGAACAAAACACAATATCAACAAAACAAAACAGAATAAAACAAAGCAGAATACCAAGACAGAGGTATGCAGTAATTACTTATTACAATTACAGGTGCGAGTAAGGGTCCTGGAAATTATTTCCCTAAATTGACCCAGGGAGGGCAGAGAGGCCATGTATGTATGGTATGTATGTACTGTAACTAAACACACACCACATTAATGCATTGATTCACTGACTTTATGACCAACTTGAAACCCAGTCTCTCTATTCTGGTGGGCAGTGTTGATTTCACTGATTAAAACTATGCGATATCTGGACATTTTTGCCTTATATGGCAAGTCACTGGTATGCATGGTCACATATAAACCACTATAAAGTACATTCCTCCACACCGACAGCCCAGTCAGCAAGTGGATTCATAAATGGATGTATACAAAGACAATATTTTAGGCCAATAAAATAAACTATATAGTATGAAATTTCACACTCCATGCGGCCGGCTGTCAGACCGTGACAAATAGGCCTATTGAAGCAGTCATTCCTTTTTCCTCAGCAGCACAAGAAATCACTTGGTATACAATAAATACACGACAGCAAAAGCAAGATAAGCGTGTCTAAAATGTGTAATGCAGTGTACACCGAAGCCTCTGCGAACTCAGATAGAGCAAAACAACATCCTGGAAACAACAACAACAATATAACTATCACTCTAGAGGCACAACTGGAACGCCTGGCAAACATTAGCATTCGAGAAATGCTATGATTTAGTTACTTAGTTAATTGCAGTGGTGGTGGTGGTGGTGGTGGGACTGGGAACAAGAGAAACATTAGCATGAATATTCACGCATTTGTATCCGAATGCTGCTAAAACGTTGTCGTCGGAGTTTGTCTCCCCTGCTGCAGTCTTCTGCCCAGGAGGAGCCAAAGCAATCCTCGACCGCGACGGCCGTTGCAACCGTTTTATAAGTGTCGGAACGGTTTTGCATAACAGTCCTGACTGTTTTGCATAATGGTCGAGGGTTAAGGTTAGGTTTAGGCATATGTTTTACTGGGGTTATGTTTAGGGTTAGGGGTTAGGGTTGGATTTAGTAGGAAAAACGGTCGACTGTTATGAAAAACGTCCGTGACTGTAATGCAAAACGGCCAACTGTTATGCAACACAGTCGCTAATGTTATGCAAAACGGTCACGAGTAGCGACAGCTGTAAAACCGCCGCGACAGGCGTCGCGGTCGAGGATTGCATTTGCTGGCTCTCCTTCTGCTGCTGCATAAATCATTTAGTTTGAGAGAGGAGGGGGGCTGGAAATCAACAGGCTAGATCCAAATAAACAGGAGTGAAGATCTTCTCTCCATACTAATGCGTTTCCGTCTGAATGCAGGGGGGTGGAGGCGAGGCATCTGGGCTTTTTTTTTTTGGAGGAGTTCAAAAAAGTGGTACCCCCTCGAGTGTCTCGCCACCCCCAAAACTACCCTCCTCCCACCAAACAGTCCAGGAGGGCCCCGCCGCCGTGATTAACGGAGTGTTGAGCTTAACACAGAAGGATTCTTTGTGGCGTATAGGGTGGAACAGAGGTAAACTGGTGTACTCATCCGTGTCTATTAGGGGAGGAGGAGGAAAATGGAAATGATAAAGAGGGGAGGGGGGGATTTAAACACATTATCAAATATTTACGGTTCAGACAAGGACTTGCTCAAAGTCATTTTTTTTCTATCCCCAGTAGCACTAGACACTGTGTTTAACCACTGAGAAAACCCTTAGTAGTGTTTCAATTCTGAGGATAATGGCCTATGAGAGAACATTTAACCAAAAAAATATCCGCAATGTCACAATGCATTGCAGCGTGACACGCTATACTGTAAGTTTGCCCTGCGGATCAGCTAGTTTTGAGGAAGAGAGATTTGAAAGCGATGAAACATGAGGATACTGCAGGATTTTTTAAAGGCTATAAATAAGTAAAAACAGTGATCTGGCATATAGGTGTACATTGTATCTGATAGGGCTGCATCTATGAACCATACAATCACATTCATATAAACAGTACGGTATTATGTACAGTACAGTGCTGTAATAATTACATCCTTGGTATTCCAGGCATTTGGCATACATGTCATTTTCCATCACTGAATGAACCATAACTGTCAATCGCTTTCATTTAATTTTAATCGCTTAATGCATTGCAGAAAAAGATTTTTATTCCGAAACGTCAAATAATCTCTCCAGTACAGAGAATAGGACTTTCACAAAATTATAAGCTTAGGAAAACTGCAAGTAAATGAGGTTTCATCAGGCACGGCGGAACTAAGAGACAAATTAAATGAAATGAAGTGATTATCATACACAGGCATCGACAGACTGATTTTCTCTAATTAATTTTCAACGTTTTAGGCTGTACTTGGCCCGCCAATGGCCGGGCCAAGTACAGTTACAAGTACAAATACAGTTACAGTTTCCATGTTGAACTATAATCCGATGACCGCGAAAGAGAAGGTAACTGCGACATGTGCAGCAATGAGAACCAAAGACAATTGTTGATATAATTATGACAACACACCACCGCACCATGAAAAACACAAATCGGAACGAATCACTGTATAATTGTTATTTAAGTAGGCCAATGTTTGCATTGTGAAAAGGTGATGACGGCGACGACTGTGCAGACCATGAAGAAGGTAAAGTCTACTCAACAAGAGCAACAAACAAGTGGCAATCGCCCTCGATGCAGACAGTCGGAGTGAGGCGGATGTCATTCTGCTACGACGGACAAGCAAGTGACAGAGAGAATTGGCTTCTGGGTCAGAGCACTCCATTTTCACTTTCTCTCCCCCACCTGTACCATCCGGACAGAGTCCTAATGGATAGTCTCATCCGGTGGCACCCGTTTGAAACGCACAGAAGCACAAAGCAATCTCTCTTGTTTTGATTTTGCACTTCTTGGGGGGAGAATGAATGAAGATTGGACGGTGGGCAGTTATCATGAAAACGTCTGCAGGAAATACACAACACTGTCTGTCAGTGTGGCCACGGACAGGTCATCTGATTTGACCCATTCTATCCCTCCCCTCCGGCCACCCGGCATGTGTGTGACGAAGTGTCCCTGAGCAAGACACTTAAAGCCTTCTCCTGCTATCCTTGTGGCCTCAAAATGTCATTCCCAACTAGAGGTTTCAAGCCAAACCAGATCCTATTAAAAGCAGGACTGATAAAACTGATGCACTTCCAGGAACACAGAAAAACAACAATTCAGAAGTGAGCAAAAGAAATATTGTCATTGGTCAAAACAGCTGAAATGGTCCTGGGCGACAGCCAATTATTTTTATCTAAACTCTAGACCCTCAGGGGCCCAAATTTCACACTAGGCAGATTTTAGACGCTAAAAACTAGGCAGAAAATAGGTAAACTGCGCCCCAAAAAAACAAAATCATGACAATCTGATCAACCATCAGGGTAAATTTCCCCTCCATAACATATCTATGTATCAATTGTAAACACAACACACAGCACTTACTGTAAACCCTACTGTATATACTTTTCTAACTGGAGTCTCCCTGGGGAATACACTGCACTTAGTCCACTCCTCATTTTTCTCTGTCCACAGAAAATAAAGAAATCTATAACTTCACAGCAGAGTGGGTGAAAGTGGTTAAAGACCCTGTTGTTACGGAACTGATGTTGCCTATTTTTCTTGCTTTGACTTTTTCATGTCGCCCTGTCAGAATAATACTGCCTGCCACATTCCTAAAGTGCATGCAGCTGTTGGACAAGAGAAATGTTATGGCTCTTAAGAAAAATTAAGAATTAGAGTTCTATGACAAAGAAAGTAATCCATCCATGGTTCTATAATTCACACACCTACTGTAGTGTCACGGGACGGAGCCCAAAAAATGAGATGTCATGGCATTTTTTGAGGAAAGTCATGATGTTGTTAGGGTTAGGTTACTCAATTTCTTAAATGGTGACTCATATCACTTGTGATAATTACTTAATTCCTAATTGATAGGGTCACTTGCATAGCTTGGCATACGGCAGAAATGGATTCAAAATCATAGAAACATCAAAATCATAGAAACAACACCTTAAGTAGCTCTCCTCAAAAATGATCAAGGTCATGTTCTGAAGGATTTTTTTGCCATTTGGTCTCATGACTACTAAGAGAGGAATGAGGGAGTTTGAAGTCCCAGAGTCAAACTGCAGATACTTTATCCAGCATAACCACCCAAAAAAAATCGGATTTGTCTGACTGCTCTAGTCTTAGTAGTTGTGAGGGTCAGGATGGGTTTTTTGGGAGGACGGTACATCATTGGAACAGGGCAGGGCAATGTGCTCAACTCAAGGGAGCGACCGACATTACGGGCCATAAATGTTTAATAAGCTCGTCCGCTGTGCACAACGGTAAATATAATAAATATTTAAGAGCTCAATTCGGAGCTAGTCATCCAAAAAAAGTTCTGTGCGATGGATCCTTTCTCTGTCAGACTGCAATCGCTGCCACTGGAAAACTCAAGGGTCCTTTTACTTCGAATCGACCTGACAAACCTAGCTCTGTCACGCATATAATGGAGTTGGATGTTTGTTTGAATTTTGCTTTGTTAAAAATGCATTATTTATTTGATCTTCCGTGCTGTATCCCAGACAGATACCGGAGAGTGAGGAAAGCGACAGCAAAGAGAAGAGAAGAAAGAGAGATCAGGCTTATTATTATTATTTTATTTTTCTTCGCCAGGTATCAAGTTTTGAGCCCCACCTTTACTCCTTAGTCTTACATGGTGACCCAAATTTTTTGTTTTCCCAACAGACTTATAAGTTGTTGTTTTTATCAGTCTTGATTGAGATAAAACAAAACTACCTTAATGGTTTTCCATGAACCATATGGCCAAAGCACAAGCCAATAGGGATCTTGATACCGATCTTGTGTCTAAGGTGCCAATTTGAGTATTTTCAAAATAATATATATTTTTTAAAATTATTATTTAAAAAACATGTCAAAACTGTATGTGTGCGGAGAGGAAGGTCAGAATATGTACGACTTGTAAGTCTGTCATAAAGACGCAAAATGATATTATAGTCACATCTGATTCACACTTAAAACACATCGTATGAAAGGTCGGTAAATTTCCGATCCCAGTTCAGAGTGAATATTGGCCGATATGGCTGATCGAACATCGATCGGTGGCCAATTGTCGGTGCATCTCTAGTCTCCACTATCCAGTCAAATCATCCATGTTGATGAACTGAGTTTGGATGCTCTCAGGATCTTCCCGCTGCTCTCTTGAGTTTGAAGAGGCTCGAGAGAGTGTACAACCAATAACCAAAATGTCCCCTTGCGAGTCCATCCGCATATGTTTGCACACTCAAAGTTAAATGAACAGAACACTGGAGGAGCATGCTACGACTGTGTAATGCCAAGGCAATTACTGTACTTGCCAAAATCGTCAAATGGATGAAACCAAACAATATATCTGACAAGCTGGCTAACATTTCACCTCCCGCTGTTGATATTACGGAATGATCTGGCCAATGTCATCTTCTACTACTGCGGCAATGTGCCTGTTATGTTTCATTTAGCCTCGACACCCAGGCTTTCATTTTCGTTCGCCTTGCGCGAAAACGGAAAGCCTGGACTAACGCGCGTTGGAAAGTGGCCTTGAGGGGCGTGTCAACCTTCCGGGGTGGGCGTCGCTCTAAATGATGTGACGTAGAACAGCAGTGGACGGGCGGGGGAGGGGCCGGAGATGACGACACGTTAGTGAGATCAAATCAGAGCGCAGCACTTCCGCGTGTGGATCCCACGACACCCCCGCCCCCCAAGGCCAAAATCATTGAGGGCTAGACCAGGCTATGTTTCATTCAATCCATGTCGATGTCAGAAGAGACATTTCCCATGTCTGAGAAACGGGCAGTTATGAAACTCGGTCCAGGCTGACACCATCTTCACAGCAATCCTTTGTGCTGGGTATGAATTACTTTATTCTGAAATAACCTATTGTGCTCATTCTAAGACTTTTTTTTCCTCAAATTGAAATATCCTCAAAAACCGGGGTCATATTACTGGGGACAAGACTACTTGACATTCATTATTCTTTTTGAGCCGTCTTATATTCAGCATGTCACAGTAATACAAAACCGATGGAGGAAACACAAAATAAAGGTACCCATAAAACATTTATAAGTGAGACTTTGTGTTTTGGAACCAGTTCCGTGGCTTTCACCTGATTTTTTGATACAGGGACCACCATCCTGACTGATTTTTGAACCAGGAACCACCATCCTGAACTCTACCTGACAAGGGGACAAGCCCTCCTTCATTCACTTTTGACCCCTCTATCACATGGAAACTACTATTTAGGTGTAGTGATATGGAACAAAAAAAAACATATTTCCATGTGATAGAGGGGTCAAAAATAAACAAAGGATGTGCTGATATTTTAAAAATAGGTAAACCACTAAATGAATGAAAAGTATTTCACACAGCTCAACTTAAACTATCCCTTTAACTGAAGAGGGAGGAAACTGCAGCAAAGCTTGAATGTGAGCCATCACTCAGTCTACTCTACATCTGCACACACATGGGCACACAGAGTGAGCAGTAATAAATATCAGTGTCGCTCAGAGCTGGGCACACATTAATCACTCCTAATGCCTGGTCTGTTCACGGTGGAATAGTAGAAAATGAGGGCTGGAGTCCATGTCTGAGCTAACATTTGTGTCATTCAGGAAGTCTGTCTCATCCATCCTGACCTCATTTAACCAGACTAATGAGGAGGAGGAGAGGAGAGACCAGCGGTACAGTACAGTCCAGTCCACTGGGTGAGAGGGACTGGACTGAGGGGAGTGGGGCGGGGCGGGGTGCGGCCGCGCTGCCCGTCGGTTACAGATAACACTGGGATTGTCTCCCCATTTACCAGAGCAAAGTTGTGGAAAACGTTTTTACCTAAAGCAGTTGGTTCTCACAGCCACTTTTTTGTATCAAGGCCTGTCGTTTATTTGGCATTTCAGCCATGGACCACCAATTGAGAACTTGAACTTTGAATATTTCTTTGGCAAACAAACAAAAAAAAAAAAAAAGAGAATTGTACTACATTCCCTAAACTGTCCCTCATAGGTTTTTAAAGGTATAGTTAGTGATTTGGTTTATTTGGAAAGCCCTCTAGTCCATGCACATGCTCTATAGAGAGGGGGAGTGCAGCATGCCAACAGCACATGCACCAAGGGCAGGGCCGGGACAGGGAGGAGTAATAGCCAAAAGAGCAAAAAAAATAGCAATATTTGAATACAATATTTAAATTACGATCACCTTTACAACATGATGTAGAGATCGGACATGCCAGAGCATTTCATGTTGCCACATTTGAGGGTGCAACCACATGTTCAGTAGTGTTCTCATTCTAGGAACGTCCGATCTCGCCACACCTTGTTGTAAAGGGGACTAATCAACGATTAAAACAATATAACGTACAAAACGGTATTATTAAGGTGGAGAAAATAATTCACAAAGTTAGGTTTCTGAACTTATGTGGGCCACTTATGATAGGGTTACTCTTGACAGCATGACATCACTCAAGTCATTAGTTTTACATTCAAGAGTTACAAATCTATATAGCAATGGTCGACTTAGCTTTAACCTTCTATCATTTAGCCTGGGCAGCAGTGGGCGCCTTCAAGGACAACCACTGGTGGTGGTCCACAGACCACTGTTTGATGAAAAATGCACTGTTGACTGTATCTACAAACAAACAAAAAATAAACACTGAACTATTTCACAGAACTTCTCCAAGACACATACATTGTGAAATAAGCTCATGATGCTGAAGGGTAGTCAAAGGAAGAGAGGTGCTGTGAAAAGGGAGACTCATCGTTCCTCTCGCCATGAAGGCTTCTTCTTTGTGCATCTTTACACAATGCTGGAGAAGCAATAAAAAAGATGGACGAGATAACATGACCTTGAAGTTAGTCTCATCAAATGTGCTGCAGTGTATTCTTTTATAACCCTAACACTGTTTTAATAAGAGTCAAGGTCCACTATTTATATTGTATCAATTGAAAATCCGATCACAGCAACAGCCCTGTCACTCAACAGTGTCAACTAACAAACATGGCGGGCCCACACAGCAGTGTGACCGCGACCGCTCAATCTGACTATTAAATCGTTTCTTTAAAAGAAGTACCAGGTTTCATGAACATCATCATCCAGCATATTTTACTACTTTTGTTCACACGCGAGTAGCGCTTGTTGTGTTTGTTTAGTTAGAAAACGGGCTAGCCCGTTAGCCACATGAATGACACCTACATCATGTGCTATCCTAAAATTCTGATTGGTTGGTATGAAGTTGAACCAATGACGGAAGACGCCTAGAGTATCTGTAATGGGAGAGACTCCAATACTACGAGTGAAAAGAGACGGCCATTGGCTGAAAAAGGTCTATTGTGCTTTTTTAATTTATCGTTATAAACAATAGATTGAAGTTGGATTTCTCACGTTCGAGGCACTAGTCAAAGTTCAGCCTCCAGTGATTTAATTTCTTTTAGTGAAAGTGCACTGTGCTTCAAAGGCTTTTGTTATTTTTTCTCTCCAGCTGCTGGAGTCGTAAGCCCCAACATGTGTTCAGTGTTCAGTGCCGCTGGCCAAGTGTGGGCACACAGAGAGATGTGGTAGATCAATGGTGAATCAGAGAGGCATCACTCCCGCTGCAGAACATGACAGTAGAAACAAACCACCTACTACACTACATTTAATGGTATTCAAATCATTGCACCAACATGGTTTGGTGCATTGCAACTACAACAACGGTAAGTATTAGTTCTTCTCTTTAACCCCTTAAAACCTCAGGCTGATTTGTACAAATGCCTTCTAAAAGTAGCAGTAGGTAACCAATGGGAAAAAAATAATGATAAAATATAAAATCACAGACAATTCCTGTTTTAAAAAAGAACGATATGTGTCAGTCATGTCATTCACCGGGACTCAAAACGGGGTTCTCTCTTCTGAGTAGTGGATGTTTTTTGGCTTGGAGGATATATGGTGTTTTGATCAGTAATGGTCCTTTACTCGACCACAGGTTGTGCATGTCTCACTCTCAATAGAACAGCTTCAACGCATGTAATATGTACACAACCAATTGTATCAACAACAGAAAATCAGGAAAATGTAACCTTTAACTCCAAAGACCCCCAGGACTGTCTCCGTGCGGCTCTAGCAGCTACTAGTTAGAATGGGAGTCTATCATAGCATGTATGGATGGGTTGCTTTAATTATACAGTATTCTCATGGGCTGGCACCTTGTCCAGCCTGGCAGTGTGCCGTGGGTTCGACTACTGATCCCAAGGGCCTTTATTAGTGCATGCCTCCAACACACACACACACACACACACACACACACACACGCACGCACGCACACGCACACGCACACGCACACACACACACACACACACACCATTTGCTGTTAGACTACTGTCTACTATCCCTCCATAAAATGATCTAAAATGAAGGTGAATGCCTTGGTGTACAGATGTGGATTTCAGTGGCCCAGGGCCACTGTTTGTTTTGTCTGTTTATTTTCCCTGGCATGCTGCTGTTCCAAGGACCTGCGCCTTGCCTCTGTAAACACGGGGCTAAATGTTCCTGGCATTGTCCTGCCTTGCCCTGCACTCACCATGAACTCCTCTGTGGAAATCAACGGTGCAATGCCAAGGCTGCCTGATACTACGGACACAAACAAGTGGGTCTGGAAGAAAGGAATTGTGATATTAAAGATGGAGTCTTTAATATTTGTATCTATCGTTTCTTCCTGGGGGCTGAAACCTTTCCAGTTAAACGCGCCAATGAAAAAAGCTGTAATATAGTGACATCAATGCAATGCATCAGTGCAATGCACTGCATTCATGTCGATTGGCTAATTTCAGTGCAAGTGTAAACAGGGGCTTAATAATTAGGACCTGGCCTGCAAAATGAAAAGAACGTCCTTGAGACGCACAACTATGCAACCTGATGGGGGACTGGCCTGTCAGTCAGTCTGTTGCAGAGTAAGCCAATTGGATATCATACAAAAACAAACAAATCCACCCCCTCTTGCGACTTGGAATTTTCCCCTAGTCAATATTGTCTTTATATTGTTTTGCTGTTGTTCTTCTTCACTCAATTTGAGCGCGATTACTGGAGCAAGTCTCAGGGAATAGCAGCTGCTGTTCCGAAGAAGACGGGGTGAATTTTTTTCCTCCCCCTTGGTCTTGTAAATGTTTGATGCCGCTGCAGCAGTTGCTGCGAGCGTCGCCTTCACCGCCACCGCCGAGCAGGGGCGGATCTAGGCATAGGCATGGTGGGGCAATGCCCCCCTAAATGCCCAGTCTGCCCCACCAAACATGATGGCATGCAAGACAACCCAAGATATTTCAGTGCTTATATTTAAAAGTATTTGAAACACTACTGAAAATGGTAAGGGGGCAGCTTCATCGCCCGTGTTGCTTCGCGCCACAGGCGATGAAGCTGCCCCCTTACCATTTTCTTCTGCCCCCCCAATTGGGAAATGTAAGATCCGCCCCTGCCGCCGAGCAGCAGATATACATCCTTTTTGGTCACATGTTCCGGCGGTATGGCACAGTGTGCAAACACCGGAGCGGATGTGAGAAACCAGGGGGAGGAGTGGGGGAGGGGAGGGGAGGGGGGGGGGTGTAGGTGGCCGCAGTGCACAGAGGAATTGTCAGGGACACTATAAATAGACATCTGAGTCACCCGCCGCCCAAAGTTATAGACGGTGGCACTTTTACATGGCAAACGCATCCATCTCTCCTCTCCGCCTCGGTGTTATGTATAATTAAATGCCTTCGTCGCGTCCGTTGGGGGTGGAGGGTGGGCGGGGGGGTGGGATGGGATGGCATATGGAGACTCGGGCTTAATTTGATGGCAGGCTTAAGTAACAAGCCTGCAGACGCACTTGCAAGGACCAAAAGTCAGGGTTGTTATGGAGCCACGGTGCGAGGTGGGGTGTGTTGTGTTGTGGTGTGGTCATGGAGGAGTGTGGGATTGGAGAATGATGAGCCTGTCTTAACCGAGGGGCGATGATGGAGGAGGGCCTTTACGTTCCTGTGTTCCGGTGGATGGGAGGACAGCAGCCCGGGGGAGGCCATTTCTAGGGTGTCGGAGGCGGTTTATTAATAGTGGTGGCGAGGTTGAAAGTCCCGCACCATGTGACGGTGTTTCAACACTGGTGTTCCATCTTCAAACGTGGCTCATGCGATGCCACGGCACGCTCTGTGTCATTGTGAGGCACCGAACAGGGTTCTGCTGCTAAATGCGCTCCCTTAACCCCCCCAGGAGCTACAGACGCAAGGTATTACTTCCATGAAGATACATGTATCACCACAGTCTCAAAATCAATCACAAACCGTTTTATTTCTGAGGGAGGAGGATAGCATGACATTGGTACACATGATGAAGTATACTAGTACTTGGACGGGACCTCGTTGGTATGAAATGATACAAGTTGGGAGCGCCTCAGTGCTTTCTTTGGTCATTTGTCCTCTTGTTTGTAATCATGTTTTTGTCATGATACACACAGACACGGTGGAATTAGCACTCACAATAACCACTGCGGCCGCTTTGCATAACAATAGGGACTGTTGTGCATAACAGTCGACTGTTTTGCGTAACAGTCGCAGCCGTTTTGCATAACAGTCGACCATTTTCCCTATTAAACCTAACCCTAACCTCAGTAAAACCTATATCTAAACCTAACCCTCGACCATTATGTGGCGGTTATAAAACTGTTGTGACGGTGGTAGAGGATTGCTTTCGCCCCTCCTGGACTAATGCCAAACATGTTAGTTATGTGAATAGTCACTGTAGTCCCGTTGTTGCCTGGGTATCACTGTTTTGCACAGAGCATTGAACTTTTTTTTACTGTATCACATGCTGTTTACATTCAGACCAATAGACCAGTATTCATTCAATCAAAACACACACACACACACACACACACACACACACACACACACACACACACACACACACACACACACACACACACACACACACACACACACACACACACACACACACACACACACACACTTAAGTGGGAACCCTCAGCCGACTCTAGGAGGTGATGAAGGGGCAGCTTGGTTAGTGAATCATTCATGTGAAAGCCAAAAGGAGAAGTGGAGTGAAGATACAGCAGCATCTCAACATCACACTGTAAGCTGCTGCACCAATCACACTGTAACCTGCTGCACTATTTGTTTATTAAAAAAATCAGACCAGTCTGAAGGGCTAATTGACTATATTGGGTTTATTGGCTGTCAGACTATTGGTTGTCACTGTCAGACTATTGTTTGTCAAAGACTACTGGCTTTCAGACTACTGGCTGCCAGAGACTATTGGCTGGCAGAGACTACTGGCTTTAAGACTATTGGCTGCCAGAGACTACTGGCTTTAAGACTATTGGCTGCCAGAGACTATTGGCTGCCAGATTATTGGCTGCCAGAAGTAGGCTATTGGCTGTCAGAGACTATTGGCTGCCAGACAATTGGTTGTCACACTATTGGCTGCCCCACTATTGACTGCTGGACTATGTAGCCTGTACTTTACCGCACTAGCTTTCATAATGCTCATGTGCATGTACTTCTACACCATATAATGCTCATGTGCATGTACTTCTACAACATATAGTCTGTACTGCACTGTGCTCTGTGCTGACACTGAAATACTCCGTTTCCCATCATGCACCTGCTCATGAATGTGAAGCTCAACATCGCCTGGACTGGCACAACAAATATTTGGTGCATCCGTGGCCATCTGTGGTGCACATCAATTTGTGGCAACGGCGGCTGCGTGACATGATAACCGCTGCCTTAATTCACAACCAGAAAAAAAACACAAGATGGTGAGAAGTGATGCTGACTGCAGAGTGAATGGCTTCTTGGAGAGCAAGAGAGAGAGAAAGAGAGAGAGAGGGAGAGAGAGGGAGAGAGAGACCACCAGCTGTCCGGCTGTCCAGCACGGAGCTGTTCCCAGACCAGCAGAGCAGAGGGAGAACACTAAGGAGGAGGTCTGCCAGGAATGGCCACGCTTAAGGATCGATTTCAAGGGCAGGGAGTGCAAGAAAAAAACAAAACAATAACAACAGCTAGATCAGCACTTAGAGGAGTACAAACTTGTGCGTTGCGCAAAAGTAGGCCATGGCCTACTCTTGCGTGAGCGGAGCGAGCTAATACTCATGACTTCAGCTATAAAGGTATTATGTCACCATTACATCATCACCCAACCCGACCAATCGGAGTACCGCGAGGGACCAGGTCTAACGCCATCTATTGGCAATCTATTGGCTCCCGGAATAAACTCAGAACCCATTTTATAATATCCTCTACAACAGTGGTTTTCAATCCTTATCATACCGGGGCCCACTATTTATTCAGCATTTGAGCGATGGACCACCATATGTTGACATTTTAGCCCCACGGACCCAAAAGTAAAGATTTCTTTTGTTTTTGTCCACAATTCCAGGCTGAATTTCAGAAGCAAGACAGTCAAACATACAGATCAAAATGACCATTAATCTCCTACATTCTCTAGTTGTGTAGACTTGGGCTAATTCACATGATGAATATTTTAACTCTTGAGAGTGTAAACATGAAACCAAATGGACCCGCAAGGGTCCATTTAGTTTCATGTTCACACCAACTTTCCATTTAGCCTGGGGACCACCTGTAATCTTTTCAGGCACCACTGGTGGTCCCCAGACCACCTGTTGAAAACCCCTGCTCTACAAAGTCACTTTGTCCAACTTAATCCTCAGTAGAATTGCATGTGCACTTCTGAAAAAGTTTATAAATTATAAACGCGAGTAAGTCGAGGTGTACTGTAACTTTTAATTGATTTTTTATACTGTTTCGCATTGCGGACGACATCTTGTCAGTGAGTCTAAAGAATGAGCTAACTTCTAACTTCTTTCCCTGATTGATTGACAAGTCCTCCAGAAGAAAAAATAAATCAATACTCAATTATCTCAAACTGGGATAGTATAAAGCCTGGTGTCATGTACAGCAGTCAGTCCGTCGAATTTGAGTGTTTACTTTACACGTCAATGTTGTTTTTAATGTACACTGTATGGGAATGCCTTTTGGTGGAGTTTTTTGGTGCATTATGTTATAATGCATCAAAAACTGTGTGTTTGACAACACACAATGTTGGGATAATCAAATCATTTCTAAGAATCAAAACGAAACATCCTGTTTTTTTTTCTTCTTGCTAATTCGATATTGTATGATAATATTGTGTGTGGTGTCATGATTTGTTGAGACATGAGTTGGCTTTGTCCACGCATAATCGTCTTTATATAGATCATTTTTGAAAAGTCTATAAGGAAAATGAATGGGGAATCCATTTCTGGAAAAAGGGCGACTTCACGAGAGGGGCGGGACTGCTCAGCTCTATTGTGTCTTCACAATAACATTTTTTTCGGCAAACATTTTGCTCTTGCAAAACGTCCATATAATATTTGAGTCCTGTGATCAACACTATAAATGCTGTGCTGGCACTCTGCAAAAGGAGACAACGGTGGGGGGCCAGTGACGGGGTGGCGAGCTCTGCGTGCCAGGAGCGTGCTGCCTGGCATATCCGATGCCAGCAACTCCACCACCGCTGTGTCCTTGACCATGAGAATATTTCCAATCCAAAGTCGTTGCCTGAGAAATGTCCCCGTCTCTCTCTCTCTCTCTCTCTCTCTCTCTCTCTCTCTCTCTCTCTCTCTCTCTCTCTCTCTCTCTCTCTCTCTCTCTCTCTCTCTCTCTCTCTCTCTCTCTCTCTCTCTCTCTCTCTCTCTCTCTCTCTCTCTCTCTCTCTCTCTCTCTCTCTCTCTCTCTCTCTCTCTCTCTCTCTCTCTCTCTCTCTCTCTCTCTCTCTCTCTCTCCCTCTCTCTCTGTCTATAGGTGATCATCCGTGAGCAGGGCCGGATCTATCCATGGGCAGGAGGGGGGGGGCAGTTTGAAACACTATGCTACCAAGTACAATTGTCGCGCCAGTAAACCAATACCATTTCATCATTCAAAAAAGAAAACTCTGAGTCAGACAGTTCTGTTACAACTGCTGTTATTATTGTTGCTTACTTGCCTAATATAAGCTCTGTACAAGATACACATCTTGTGGGTCACAAAACTGAAGAAAATATATAAAATAGAAGATAATATTTTGTGTCATAGATATAACCCTACAAAATACAGTTATTTGGTGGTGGGTTTGGGGCAAATTTAAATGGTATTGGGCCGCCACCCAATAACATTTTCGCCCCCCCTCAATTGGAAAAGGCTACATCCGGGCATGTCTGTGAGCGTGAGGCAGGGGAGCCCCCTACCCTCTACCCCGGTACAGTACACACAGGGGGGACCACACACTGAGAATGAGGACAGAGGCAGCCAGGAGAGTAAAGGGTGTGTGGGGGGTTATACACAGATTAAACAAACTATGCAGACAGCCGCATCAATTACAGCCGCTCAAACTATCCATTCACTGGTGGCTGCCTCTGCTGCCAATGATGAGCCAATTACAGCCCAGTGCAAGTGGGGCCTTGTGAGAGGGAGAGAGAGGAAAGAGAGAGGGGTGGGCTTATTGAAGACAGAGAGATAGACAGGGGTGTTTGCAACGGCAAAAAAGAACATACTAAAGGCTATGGAGAAGTGTAGCAGGCAGGCAGGCAGGCGCGCACGCACACGCACACGCACACGCACACACACACACACACACACACACACACACACACACACACACACACACACACACACACACTAACCGGCTCACATTTCTGGAGGAAGAAGAGGAATCACGGCACATAGGGAAGGCTTTTTGTTGCAGAGATAATTACACCAATGGGAAACCAGCACAGAAAATCAATGACGGAGGTAGCAGAGGAAAATAATTAATTGTTTTCGGGGGGCATGCCTGGCTTGTAGTCATCAAGTCAAGGCCTCTCACTGGTCTCCCAAAACAAGGGGAAGGATGTTGTTCTTTTTCCATGCTTTTCTTTGTCTTTTTCTTACCACTAAAAGTGCAAATAACATGGAAATATTTTAAAAAGTTTTTAATACTTAATATCATATTGTATATGTCCTTCAAGCTTATTTCTAATGTTTTGAGCCTCAATCACCACTGATATAACCAGTCCCTGTCATTTCTTTATGGACAGTTAAGCTGCAGCACCTCAATGTCCTGAGATGATGGGGCACTGATATGGAGGATATTTTATAGTAGAGTCATTATAATACTGATGCTAGATAAACCAGGCTTGTTTAAATTCCATAGAAAATTCCATGGAAAATCAACAATGATGGAACATTATAAACAAAGTGGAAAAGCAAAGTTGGAACTGAAGACTGAAGAAGAGAAGGAATTAAACAAAGAAAGGTGCATTGATGACATCATTATGAGGCCAAAATCAAACGAGTTGCTCCTGAGAGCAATTTACATTAAAGCTCCTGTATGATATGAAAGACTGACTGTTCAAACTAGATAATTTGTGGGGATAGAAAACACACACACGTGAGCACCAAAAACACACAAAAAAGAAAGTTGAATTCCATGTTATTCCCACTTTAAAAGGTATATGCATGCTGTAGACTATACACTACTACCCAGTTAACTGGTATCCCTGTAAACCACTGATGTATCATATAAACATGCCTCCTTTTCTGTGCGTGCGTGCACATGTGTGTGTGTGTGTGCGCGCATGCGCATGTTTATAGCTCTAAAAGACACCCAGACACAACACAAACACAACACCCAAACATCCCCAACCCTGTCAGTGCAGCTCAAACATACTGCGCTGTGGGTGCAGAAGAAAACCGAGGGTTGGAGCTGCCATTTTCAAGCACGTAAGCACAGTCTATCCAGCCCGACTTCAAAACACCCCCGAGAGCAGAGGCAACGTCTAGACAACACATCTATACGATAAATACCAGGTGAAAATAAGTGAAAGTTTCAAAGCATGGGCTTGCTGCAGTCTCTATGATGATGGTGGTGATCATTAGGCTGAGAAGAATGAAGACAAAGAGAGACAGAAGTTCTAGGGCTGCATCTTTTAATTTGACTCTGTTTAATTAACAACTAGAACTGCACTCAGTGGAGTGCAAAAAGTAGACTTTTTGTTACATTAAATTGGAGTATAGCATATAGTCTTTGTTTTGCACTACTGTTCATCTTCATTGGCATGGCAATGCTGTGAGACATTCCTGAGGGGTACAATGTGTCTTAGCCCCCACTCCCTGCCGACCCGCTGGGAAATGTCAATGCCTTGGGCCTGCCCTGTGGCAGGTGGGTCTGTCCCCTTGAGCGCAGCAGCACAGCACTACAGAGTATAAAATGATCCCGTTTGTAACGCCTATAGCTTTCGACTCCGGGGGGGGGGGGGGGGGGGGGTATTCGGGTTTGTTGCTGCTCACGCTGGTGCGTTGAAAATTGCCCTCTCCCATGCTTGTATCGCTGTTTCATCATCAATGACACGCTGACATTATTAACGACTCCGGCCAAAAGTCAAACTTGAAAAGCTATATGAAGGGTAGTGTAGATGCACGCTGTAAATACTTCCAAAAGGCCAATGTGATCGCAGAGTATCGAATAGGAGCCACCAAACTAGAGTTACAGTTAAGTCTCACACAGCTGGCTAATAGCTCCCTTGACTGACATGATAAAAGTACAGGGGAAAATAGGCGACGGACAGCCAGTTCCACTAGCATCTGTGGCTATGTGGCATTTACACAACTTAGAGCCAGGGACTCTCATCTTAAACATGTGGCAGTTATTGTCTTCGTTTGAACGGTGTGGTGGATGGCATGAAGGGAACAGTATGCGAATATACGGGGTGGTAGTTAGGCTAGCTACGATAGCTAGCAGGGCTGGATTGATGCGTATACTACATGCACGCCTCTCCCTGGAATGGGCCCCGCCGCTCAGAATAGCCGGTGGCAGATGCCTTCCTCCCCTTCTGTATGTTATTTGGAGTCCAAGGGCAATGGAATCCTGCCTCGCGGGGCACAGAGGTGGGAGCACGGCTTGCTTCAGGACGTAGAGAAGGAGTGGAGGAGGCATGGGGAGGGAGGCATGGGGAGGGAGGAGGTGAGAGCTGGACAAAAGCATCGGCTGCCAAACCCCACGGTTTTGGCACTGGTGGCAGCAATGCTTGCATGTATTAACCTATGCAACGACTGATATCAGGCCAAAAAGAACAGGTTGAGATGGCAGCGTGGGTGCGAGGAGGTACATATTAAGCTGGGCTGCCACCAGGTGGGGTTGTGCAGGAATGATGAAAACGGTTCAAGTTTAATCTGCTTGGACCTGAGAACTGTTTTTTTTTTTTTTTTTTTTTTTTTACAAACGTCTAATTCATATGTCAATGACCCGTTAATATCCCCAAAATCAACAGTATATGGCCACTGACCACGCCCTGGAAGCAAAATATTTGAGTTAAGAACAGAATAGTCAATTTGCACACAATTTTGTACTGTGTTTGTAAACAGATTCGTTTAAAAATGGAATCTAACTCCACCTCACCTTCACTCTATTGGTCATAGCGTGCCACCGAGTGGCTCCGAGTAGCACACTATGAGCTTGTAGATCTGACATTTTTTTCGATAGCTAAACATGTCAAATCGGCACTCATTCGCCAGTATATATCTTTGGAGCTTGAAGGTGAGTCAGCCGTCAGCTGCTGAAGCCATACCACGGAGGGGCGTGTGTGTGTGCGCGTGTGTGTGCATGCGTGCACGCCTGCGGTGGGCGAGGCAGTTTTAAGATCACCAAGTTCAGCCCTGTCGGATCATCATGCATCAGCCTGTAAAACTGTAGGCCTACTGCCGTGTCATTGCGCTGCAGGAAGCCGAGTCAAAACAAGCCCTCCCAGGACCGTTAAAGGCTCTTTAAACACGGCCGTGCTTGGCAGGGGATGGAGACGATGGACTGATTGACTGCTTATGGACCTTTGGACCGACATGCAAATGTTGGTGGGAGGGTGAGGGACAATGTCAGAAACGAATGGGAGGGGAGGGGAAACGAAGTCCGCAAAGTTTTTTAACCACACGCAAACAAAGCCTTCCAACCAATTTTTTTTGTTCTTGTCAAGGACAGGACATGCATGCCACCCAGCCCGTCAACAATCTCACTATACGCCAGCGGTGACTTGCACTTTATTGCATCAGGGCGACAGAATAATAGAAGAGCGAGAAAGAACACTTCAAAGACAAGTCACAACTAAGACGTTGGGGCCTCGTCCTGTGTGTGTGCCTGTGTGAGTGTTTGAGGCGTGCAAGGTCTCCAGTTGTATATATTTGGAGGCCAAAAGGCAGCAAAGTGGGTTTTTAGAAGCCCAGAGAAAGACTATACTGTTGGTGGTGCAGCAGACTAAAGAAATGCCCACCTTCCCTTTACCTGGCTTTATCTAGAGAGACACTAATTTAACACAGGGTTTGCTGCTTTCCAGCCCAAAAGCTTATCAGAGGAGGTATCCTGCTGCAGAATACTTTGTTTTTGTTCAAAGCCACTAAAGTGTTCACGGGTGGAGAGGTAGAGTACAATACGTTACAGTAGCAGAAGTGAATTTATTCACTCTGCAAGAATTGATTTACAATTGGCCCAGTGATAGTGGCCAGTCAATCTAAGATTTTACAGGAAAAGAAATTGCAGTAGTAATCCTCCTTTGGGAGGGATGCGTTGAAAGGGAAATTCCAAAAAAAAAAAAAAAAAAAAAAAAAAAAAAAAAAAAAAAAATATATATATATATATATATATATATATATATATATATATATATATATATATATATATATATATATATATACACACTGTATATAGCAGCTGCCTTAAAAAATGAATAGCGAAATATTTTAGCAGTCCATGTTATTTGCACATGAAGTAGCAGGTAACTTTTTAGAGGTTGTTCGCGATTGCCATATAATCATGTTTCGCTATTTGGGTGACCCTAACGATCATGAAAAATATGCATTAAAAATAAATTAAATAATTGAACAATTACTATTCCAATTTTCTTTTTCCACTGACTTTTTTTTTCAGCCCAGATTGACTTGCCTACAGGCAGCTTTGTTATCAGTCACGTATTTGAATTGCCTGGATCTGCTGTTTCTACAGCAACAGGCAGGAAGGAGTCAACAGAACAACATTTAAAAAAGCCTCAGGTTTCACATTGAGAATATGACCATTTTTATGCAGCTTCCAAAACACGACAAGCAGCCAGAATTGTTTTGAGAGAGCTACACCTTCTGCGTCAACATCATGCATAAAACGAAAAGAGCCAGATAGAGCCGAGAGGAAAATTTGCAAATTTTGGCACTCGAAAAGAAACTTCACAGAATTTGAAATGGGGGCTATAACCGTTGGAGCCGAGAAGTTGTTTATAGAAATACGAGCGGAGCGGTTGACGCACACACAGCAGCAGAGACAGCTATCAAACACCCAACCCCAGTCCTGCTTTTAGCAGCATCAGATCGTCATGTCATATCACCCTGTTTGTCATTTCGCCCTGCCAGGTTGCATACTGTCTCGGTTAAAGTGCAAACACTTGGTGTGGGCTCCACAGCATGCACAGAGAGACCAAGAATACAAATAATACCAACTATGGAACTGAAATACCCAAGATGAAATATTAGGAATACGACAGTATAACTGTAAAACCGAGGAAAGACTGACAAAGTGAGTGGTGTAGATTTAAAGGTATAGAAGTGATTTCACTTTTTCAATTTTTTTTTCTCATTTATTGGCTAATCCTCCCTACTGAGCCCTAAATAAACCCTAGTTTCAATTTGGGCTTTTGTCTAATCAGGATGAGAGGGGCTTTCCTCCACTCAGGATTGAGCAGGGAGGGCCTTGATTATATGATGTTGGCCTGTTGCACTTCCCCACACAGCGGGAGGACCAGAGGGTTTCCCAAATCACCCACTATAACTTTAACTGTGAAAGTCAGGACTATTTCCTATACTGTATGTACATCAGCAAGTACAGAGCTACTTAGTTCTTTCTTCATAAACACCATTTCTGTCAGGGTTGTGACACTGAGGGGTCAGAAACTGAGAAACTCGAGAGCCATTTGTGCAGCTTTTCACAGAAAAAAAGTAATGTCCATGTCCGAAGAAATGGGTGCGCGTTTGCTATAAGGAAAGTGGTTTGCCCACCAAATGTCTCCCTTGCTCTCCCTTTTCTGATAGCTGTTTATATGCACATAGTTGCAATTGGCAGCTCCAGATCACCTTACTGAGGCAGCAAGGAAGGAGGAGGCAGGGACCAGGCATGGGGGAAAGTAATACCACCCTCCCCTTCCCTGTTAATGCACTGCTGCTCCACATGGCTGTTCGTGTGTGTGTGTGTGTGTGTGTGTGTGTGTGTGTGTGTGTGTGTGTGTGTGTGTGTGTGTGTGTGTGTGTGTGTGTGTGTGTGTGTGTGTGTGTGTGTGTGTGTGTGTGTGTGTGTGTGTGTGTGCGTACAGTATCTGCTGCTCTATATGCCTATAACAGCTGGATGCCCATTCTGGCCCTAGGGGAAAAATAAGGGTGGGATTTCTCTTGGCACCGTTTAATTAGGAATGCAACGCAGGTTCAGAGCTATTTTTAATCAGTAGAGCACAAGTGTGTGTGTGGGGTGGAGGGGTACTGCACATATCTCACTAGAGATGTCTCAAGATATAAAGAGTGTGAGTGCCTGCATCTCCTCAGACGCGGTGCAGGAACATCTCATCTCAGTTTGTCCAATTGGGGAGGCTCACTCGGCACGACAGGATAGGACATGGTATAGAAGAGGGGGTTGATTAAATGCATTGTAATTAACGTTAGAAAAACAAATAATCCCAACGTCTTAACGAGGATGTGACACGTCGAGTATTGGAAGAATGCGTAGAATGCGTGTGCACAGTTTCGTGGATCGCCTGGAATGAGTTCCTTCTGAAAGCCAACAGGGTCCGGCAGACTTAAGCAGCCCCGGTTCTCTCACCGGGGCCCCCTCCCTGTGAAATCCCAGCTATGCCATTCAGAGGAGCCCCAGCTGCTAGGACCGTCGCACTACCCACGTGGCGCGCCGCGCACCATCAGGGGTAACAGCCTCGTAAAAAAGAAAACGGGCCGCGTGGGATGGATGATCTTCCGTTGGGAGTTCCTTCGCGGCTGTAAAAAACGGTCCAAATGTGCCGTTTTCATTACAGTCGATTAAGGAATGCGTGGGAGGAGGTGCCCGGTGTCGGAGGAGCACTCCTGTCTGCAACGTTTCAATCTCCAGTTGAGAGAGATCGCCGCGGTGGAACGCGATCATCCGTCTTCCAAGCATCACCAGCTGCTGGCATGCTAATAGGCAATTTTAACGCCTTTGCTCGCAGGGATTAAAAACGATGCCCTGGCCACTGTAGCATAAGGGGTTGCTTTATTTTATCTCCATCCTAGATACAGTCACAACCCGAAAATACTGCTGCTGTTTAATCTTGTTCCAGTGGCCTTGCCCACTTCATGGTAGACCTTTTTGGTCTCAGCAGGTAGCCCTGGAAAGCCATTTGAACATTTCATATTCAGATCTTGACATGACAAATCACAACCTTTTTGCGTATAATGAGATTTAAAAGGGCATTCAAGACGAGAGTCACTTTTCGTTACAAAGCAGAACCCTCACATACCGATGTTTAAACTTTATAAATAACAATTTAACCAATAGCCGATATTGCTATTGTATATACTTGTGTAGTTTTAGTGTTTATTTCCTTCTTTTTCTTCAATACAAGAAATAAATGTACAGGATCTACAATACAATAAATATATGTTTAGGATCTAGACAGCTAGATACAGCTTGATAGATGACTGATGACCAACATAGTCAATGCAAAATGTATGCTTATCAACAACTGATAAACATCGGCTACAGCCATCAGTTAATGTCAGTTTTATTTGACCGATAACAGCAAACAACGGCCAAAGCGCCATGTGGACCGATACGTCAGTGCATCACTACTCACAACCACTCATTATTATCAAACTGACATGATGGGGTCTGAATTAAAGGGACATTTCACTGTCACTTTTGTCACTTTTAGGACTGAATTAAGTTGAGCCTAATCATTAAATCTCAACAGGAGGACATGTTGTACATCTCCACAATCCTTTTTCACACTAATGAATTTATACTGAAATGCTGAGTCATGCTGGACGGATCCTGGTCTTGGTAGAATGGATGTAACAAAACACTTGAAATGCAAGCTCATGTTCACTAATATTTATTTACCAATTACTATTGTACACAACCTACCTAAAATAGGGATGCTTGGGTGTATGTGTTGTAAACATTAAACACCCCAGACCTCGGGCTTTGATCACCAGCACCCGGTTCGCTGTCTGTCCCACATTTGTGTCCTCACTGTAACAACACAGAATACAGGAGATACAGTATATGGCAGGTTGACCATCCCTTTAGGACAGCTATTTAAACCCATGGTGGGTTTCAATAATAGTGACTTATCTTGGCCCACCACCCAGTCCGTCCGTCACCCACACTACCCTGTCTGCTCAGCCTTTGAACTTGTGTGTCTGACACGTAAAACAGTGCTAATGAAGGCTAAATTATCGTTCTGATCCCCTTTGTCTCCAGCGGGCTGCTTTGCCCAGTGGCTCATGGGCTTTTGATGTGAGAGAGGAAGCAAGGAGGGTGGGAGGACAGTCCCCTGCCGTCGCCCGGCAGCAGCCTTGCACCCCCCCCCCCCCCCCCCCCCCTTACAGAGATCCCAAATACGTTCTGAAACTTCGGCAGATCGTATTTTAAAACCCGACTGGATCACTGTCCTGCTCCTATTCCTCCTCCTCCTCTCCACTGCGATAAAAGCTGTCATTACCCCTCGCTGCCCAGTGCAGAACGGCTGCTCCTTTACAAGGGAGATGTCTTCTTTAAAGCGCAAATAACATGAATTCCTAAAATTGTATTTAACACTTAACATATTGTATATGCCCCTCAAGCTCATTTCTAATGGTTTAAGCCTCAATAACCACTGATATAACCACTCCTTGTCATTTCTTTATGGACAGTTTTGCTGCAGTACCTCAATGTCCTGAGGTGGTGCGTGACTGATATAGTAGAGTCATTATAATACTGATGCTAGACAAAACCAGGCTTGCTTAATTTCCATGTCAACTTGGGAAATCAACAATAGGGACAAGAGAGGAGAAATTATACAAAGTAAAAAAAAATACGAGTTAAACTTCATGTTATTTCCCCTTTCCCCTTTAACTTAAAAACATTGGGGTCGGCCGAATATAAAGCTCAACACTCGGATTTAACGACCTTCTAAACGTACTAGAAAACATTCTACTATATAACACAATGTTAATATAATGTTAATAAGAGAGCAAGCCTCATCGAACTCAAAACTCTCAAAGAGCACCGGCTGCAATTTAAATTGGCCTGTGTAAAAAAATGTGACCCCCCCCATGTCTCTCTGTTCTCCTTTGACCTCAAACTATGATCTGCAGCTCCTGACATTATGGAAGTGACTATTTGTATGTCTCTAAATGTTTGATGAAATGAAGTGGAAACAAGTGTTCTTAACCGGTTTGTCCATTCACATTTGTCAGTTTGCATCGAGTTCTGCTTGTAAATGTAATTCTCCAAGCTGTTAATTTTAAGCTATTAAAATTCCAATCAATCAATCAATCATATAATCTAACTAGAATGCTTGCTCAGCAAGTCTCAACTCAAGGAGATTGTAAACAAACATTCAGTTTCGTATAAAGGTGAATTAGTTTAAATAACACCCCTATGGTCCCAGTGAGTGTACTAAGCTATAATGCAGCTGTCGACTATAATGTCATGTACCATATACAGTCCCACATTGCGTTGTGCTGAACTTGAGACCCCGATAATTGCCGATCCGAAGGAGAGGAAAGAGTCCATCAAAACGAATATTATAAACGTCACAGCACAGAGAAAACAGCTTTTTTCTGTATTTTACCGTAACACGAAGAAACAGGGAAACAAAGGCAAGCCCCCTAGTAATACAACATTATGAGTAAAGCATTGAATATTTACATGGTGAACACTGAATACCGCAACATGACGGAATACCAATCGGACTTATTTCTCCCAACTGGTACATTTTCTGTCACCAGCCTCGAAAACCTCAACTAAAAATAGGCCTTTTGCTGGCGGCCTTTTTAAGGTCACAGCTTGGGGTCCTGACTATGGGTGAGGCAGCAGCAGGGAAACGCTTTGCCCGTGAGCGCATGGACCAAAACACAGCATTACTATTCAACAAACTGAAGCAAACATCGGACAAAAATAATGTGGTAAAATAACCCTTCAGTAACTGCTCCTAATATTCGACGATGGCAACTCGTTTCAAATAGTAATTCAACATCAGATATGTGAAAATAAACGATTAAACCGATTTAAAACAGGACCTAGTCTTGCATCCTAATAATATTTCCTTTCAAACAATTCAATCCAAAAGCATTAATATGTCACCGTCTTCTAACATGGCAGAACAAAGTTCCAGACTATTATACCATTGTCTAATTTCCAGGATATTATGCTAACTTTCAAACCAGAGTGTGCAGCGGTTAGTGTTGAATTAGAAAATTAATAATTCAAACTCAACAAAATAGTGATTTTTTAAAGGGATATTTAAGATTCAGTCCTGAAAGGAAGTGAGAAACATCTTGAAGAAAAAAGGGGCTGGAGGGTCAAGGAGGTCATTTGTTCTTTTTTTTTTCACAACAACCTTCCTTGACGTTCTTTATTTTTAAACACCGCACTGGACCAAAGAAAATTCAACTGTGAGCAGTTTTGGGTAAAGATACCGAAACAAAGTTAACTGGACCGACAAAAAATAGTCGAGCACCGTATAGTGCGCTATGGGTCATGCGAAACAAGCTGGCATCTTGATAAACTACCACTAACATAGAGTTCAAAGTCACCACTGAAGAGCAAGTTAAGCAGGGCTACTATGGCCTAAAAACTATGGTCCATATATGCCGACACGATCGGGGCAAGAAATAACGTTGTGCCATGCAATATAACATGGTGAGGTGAATATGTATAGGATACAGTTTTTAGGACGACATAGCGACTTAATGCTAATGTTAATGCCAAGTATTGTTAATAATGCTAATAATACGTATTGTTAATAATGCTAATGCTAAGTATTGCTAATTAGTTTTTAGGAAGACATAGCAGCATTCTGACAGCCCCTGTCATTTCAGGCCAATTCTGTTCACTCTCGATCGACACAACAAAAACCCAAGTTGGGGGTGCCCAAAGGGACTCACCCGTCTGCGACAGAACGGTAAGCCCTGAGCGATGATGTTGATGCTGAATATCTTGAGCACTTTCTGGGGCGGAAAGACCTCCTTGGCCATGTCCAAAGGATCCAGAGCGGTGGCGGCGGCCAGGCTCTCCGGGGGCGCCTTCGGGGCCTTCTCCTCCTCCTCCTCCTTGGGCATCTTTCTGCGGGCGCCGGCGGATGCAAAGCGGGCGATGGGGCAATGCCGCAGCATCGCAAAGGAGGGAGGAGAAGAAGAAGAAAAAGAAAGAATTGCGCGGACTACTGGGTCATAGCCCTGAAGAGTGTAGACGACGCGGCGACGGGGTCAAGTCAATAATGTCGGGAGCTGTTGTGGGAGAGATCTCTGGTTGAAATATACGGTTCCTGGTGGAGGGGGTGTGGGGGTGGGACGTTGTTGGTGCGGAGGACCTGCTCTCAGGACCAGTCCAGTCAGAACTCGCTGCCCCGCAGGCCTGCTCCTTTTAAAATATCTCCAGGGTGTGAGGTCACTGTTTGTGCCCCTGCCAGCCTGAGCAGCAGCAGCTGCTGTCAGGGGCTTGAGAAGGGAAGGGAAGGACGGACCACGCCCAGCTCACCACCCCTATCTCATCCCCCTTCCACATGGAACCCTCCTCTTCTGCCAGCTCACAGACAACCACCGCCGCCACCCCCAGCCCCAGTCACTGTGGAATCTGCTCTCGTGACCCCACTGGGCGTGGAATGTGTACCAACAGTCGTCCGACAAGGCACATGTGTGTGAGCTTCCTCATCGCAGTCATTCTCCGACCCCCTACCCCCTACACACGACCCCCCACGAGCTTCTGGTACTCCCAAACCTGCCAGGGAGGAATAATCAGCTGTTTAAACGCAGCGGCAGCAGAACCATGGCGATGCGGTGAGCAAAGTGCCGTACACAATGCGCAGACAAAACAGGTATACATTCTCGTTTGGGTGTTTGGATGTTTTCTTTCGGCTTCTTAAGCAATGACTAGCGCCCAAGGATAACTTTCGCCGTGTCCTCTATTCGCCGAGGTGTTAAGGAATCCCAATACCGTCTATGCGAGGGGAAGTTGCCTGAAGGGTATTTCAGGAGCCTCATTGCGCACAGTTGGTCAGTATTAGTATGTGTGACACATTGCACTTCGACAAGGCTTTGTTCGGCCCGGGCTGACAGGGAGGCGGTATGTTTGTTTACCCCCCCCCATTTTTATATAAACTGGAGTATAGTGCAGGCTGGTCAACCTTTTTTCCCTGCGTTGTTGGCTGTCAGTGTTCGACTTCTCCAAAGAGGCCTAAAATATCGAGACACTTCTGACAAGAAAGCACACAACGAACTTGCGAAAGTTTGCTCGACGCAGGGTCTTTTGGAATCGAGTTAAAAACACACAGCACAAGGACGTTGAGACCTCAGTATAAAGTCAAAGAGACACAGGATGGAGCTGTAAAGTACTGTAGATCCTTTCAGCTCGGTAGGGAAAACTTATCTACCCGACGACGACAAGGAATGCTCGCCATCCTCCACGCGCTGCCCTTTCCCATGCATTAAACATTTAACAAAAAAATTGAGGCCATGGTCTTCTCAAACAAGTTTTCTTGCTGTTTTGCTTCTAAAGTTGGGGAAAATATGAATAATTCAGTCGAACAATGGAATCAATCATCTACTAGTGAACTGGAGTTATCAGTGAATCATATCTTTCAATTAGTCGTTGCACCACTAAACGTACCAATTTGATTAATAATTAAAGAAAAAATGACAGTAGAAACCAGCATGCATGTTCTTTTGGCATTGTAGCCTTTTTTTTCTTTTCATAATGTTCAGAATAAAACAGCTATTTAATATGGACCCAAGAATCACTAGAGAATCAATAGAATAACCCTGTCAAAAAGTATATCGGATGCTAGGACCTAACTAAATCTCATATAAATCAAATCAAGAGACCGTGCATGTTATGAGCTATAGAAAACTGCTGAAAAGACATAAGGTCTCCCCCCTCCCCCAAACCACCCCCTACCCAAACAGCGAAGCCTTGCGCAGCATTCCACAAGACCCCAAGGTTAAAATCTGCTTACGTGTCTAAAATTCCTACCAATTACCTTTGGCTGGATCATGTTATAGCGGAGCTGTGTCTATGTCACATAACTCTGTCAGCCAGAGATTAGCTCCCATGGCTCATGTAACCTGGATGCATAGAAATGGGAGCTCCGTTGAACTGAGAGACATGTGGAATCACACGCCTGCCCCTTGTGCAGGTGTTTCTCTGCTTGGCAATCTGGGTTCAACAAGTAACTGATCACCAATGCAGTTTTCATCGCCAGGATGAGATGAGAAGATAACATAATGAGGGCTGCTTGAAGGTTTTTTTGATTAAACCTTTTTCACACATCAACAAAATTGACACAAAACGTACTTTAAAATGAGGATGTATGCCTCATTTTAAGACTGTATCATATCATGCTAAATCATCTCAAATAGCCAATCTATAAGCTCAGAGCATGTGAGCTTGTAGATAGTTTAGAATGTGTTCTTTTCCGTTACTATTGCCGCAATCGTGGACCAGTGCCAGGCCAAGGGATGTAGGTGTTTCTACCATGTGAGTATTTTTTTTTTAAATGCTGGGCTAATTCTTATCAAATCTTGTGATATGGAGGATGCACAGCAGGGTGCAGTGCAGTAGCTATTCAAGAGATTTCTCCTGCCAGCACTAAATTGTGTTCCCTTGTGCTAGTGATGGTGAGACTGAACACTTGTTTTTGCTCAGCAGATGTCAACATTGGACTTATTATTACAGCACATTTTAAATATGGTTTTGGAAATGGTCAAATGATATCTGGGAGATTAATGGCTAAAGAATTCTCACATGCAGAGAATAGCATGGTTATTACTCCTAACAAAATGAAACCAGTTCATTAAAATGCTTGAGGGCTTTTTCCTCAATGGGGTTTCTCCAATTTAGTAATAATTCAAATAGATTAGCAGCATGCTTGGCGTGATAAGATAAGGTTCAGGGTTTGAGGGGAGCAATGAATCAGCTATTTTTAATATTCATACAAAATCACGTGTGCTAATTTGACTTAGTGTGTATAAAAAATAATTTAAAATTTGGTTCTGCTTGTACTCTGTGTGACGCGTAAAGGGTCTTTCTTGGTTCCTAACCCTCAATTACTTAACTGGTGATCAACTGGAACCTTATGAATCTACTGTAGTAATTATTAATATTTTATAATTGAAGTCAAAAGCTATAGTAGGAGTTAAAGGAGAGTTCCAGCCCAGAAGAGTTTCTTACAGTTTCTTGCAGTTGATTTAATTTTTAAAGTGGACATACATTTGTTATTTTGTAGGGAGAAATCCTTTTTCTCCTACCCCACCATAAGCTTAGAATGGGGCTATGGGATGTTGTTCAAATTCAGCCATCTCCATTGCTCCAAATGCATTTTTTTCTATATATTATCTCTTCACCATGTCAGAAGTCACGGTTTATGGTTCAGCCATAAACTGTGCACCACGCCCCTACCTTTTCAGATAGCTGAACCACTGCTGAACCGAAAGTGTCAACACACTACTGACATGGTGGAGAGAGAATATATAGCAACAGATTTGGAAATTATGGAAATAGGTGAATTTGAACAACATCCCATAGTCTTATTCTAACCTTATTTTAACTGGACCACTTTTTTGGAAATAAATCAACTGCAAACAAGGTAGGACAAGGTAACAAAATGTCACTAGCTGGACAATACCAAACTGAACCACATGTTCCGGGTTCAGCCAGGGAGGGGGGTCACAGGGGTCACATTTGTTGTGGGGGGGACCGTGAGAGTGCTGCAGTGGCGGTGGGGGTGGGGGGGGGGGGGGGGGGTACTACACACTTTCCATTGTTAAAACAATCAGTTTTTAGACTTTCATTTAAAAAAAATAACAGATGCACAAGCTACAGACGCTCTGTACAACATTTTGAGCTAATATTTGATCTGCTATATTGGATCATTTTAATGAGGGCGCTTCCCCCTCATTAAAGGCATCTCTTCACATTTTGACGTAGAACTGCACCAATCTGCATGAAGCCTTGCATGCACCTGCCTCCCTGAAGGACAATGACAAACCTTTGACCTGGATTTTTCACATCTGCCTTTTATAGCGCCACCAGGAGGCCAATCTTTGTAAAACAAGTAAGTATTTCATATTACTTCCATATACTAACCAAAGAAAAGAACACAAAAAATAGAATATGGAGGTAAGAGGTTTTCTGCGCCATCAGCAACAATATCAATATCAGAACTCTTGACTCCCAGGCTGATCCGGGTCCATTAATAACCCAGTATATTTCAGGATGGGGCTCTAGAGTCTAGCCATAGTGGTGTTTGCTTGTTGTTTTGGTGGGTTGTTGTTGCTTTCTGCCCGATTGGCTCCATCAAAACGATGGCACGCAGTGTGAAGTGCTCCATACGGAGCCATTCCACAGCCCCATTAAGAATGAGAAATTAAATACAAATGCAACAACAGAGACTCTCACCCTCTGTGCACACTGGTAGAAGACTGGAGCTCAACCCATGCCAACTCCTCTCTCTCATAGCTTCAGGGCGTGTGTGTGTGTGTGTGTGTGTGTGTGTGTGTGTGTGTGTGTGTGTGTGTGTGTGTGTGTGTGTGTGTGTGTGCGTGCATGCGTGCGTGTGTGTGCACGAGTGTCTGCGTGCGTGCACACGCATGTGCTTATTGGGGTGGTAGGGGAGATGTAAACAGTCTGATATGACAAATAAGTTAGGATTGATGATATCGGCTTTCTACAACGTAATTAAAATGTTATGTCAGCCATATTAACCCTGATGTTAATTTAATTGTGTATATAGGACACCCTGAAAAGAAGAATTCAGTAAAATGCATTTATAATAATATAAAAAATATAATAAATGAATTCCGATAGTTGGTTATCAGGTCGGCAAACCCGGCAACTGTTTGCATTCACCTCGGGAATCCTATCTGTTGCGGTAGATATCGTATCCGTTGCGGCAGGTGTCATATCCGTTGTGGCAGGAATGATATCGATCGGGTTAAGGTTTGGTTTAGTTTTACTGAAGTTATGTTTAGGCAGGGTTAGGGTTAGTTTTAGTAGTGAGCGTGAAGAATGGGAGCAAATGATAGCATCCCAGATGCTCATGACCTCATGAACGCCCATTCATAACTAAAATACTATATCGAAATAAAGCACAAAAAACAAGAAAGTGTTCCATGTGTTCATAAGCATCATTAAAATAACCCCTGATTGCGAAAGGGGTGAAGTGGCCCTTTAAGTAAAAACTGGAAATAGTTGGCAGTGGCTGGAATATTTATGTCTTCAGCATGTCACAGTACAAGTGTCCAGTCCAAGTGTCCAGTTCAGGTGTACAGTCCAAGTGTCCGGCCCAAGTGTCCAGTGCAAGTGTACAGTTCAAGTGCCCAAAACCGGCATCCCTTGACGGTTATCTCACTTGGACTGGTTTCTACATTGTGCTTGAAAAACAAACCCTACACACCATGTCAGGTACTGTACACATGTGTGTGCGCGCGCGCGCACACGCACACACGCACACACACACACGCACACACACACACACACACACACACACACACACACACACGCACACACACACACACACGCAAACGCAAACTGCGTATTTGGGAGAATAATACCTTGTGGGAACTCATTAAAATTGCAGGCGTGCATTAATAATTCATATCCGAGGCTCTGCTATGCAGCGCAACGATACAGGACTAAAATCTGTTTGCTAAAAGAAGGAGTATGATGGACAGGGGCCATAGGGACGTTCCTGTGTACAAACAGCGGCTGTGAATGTCATACTGCTGATACAGGACTGGTCAGCATGTGGACGGACCACGTTGTCCAAACACACACAGCCGTTCCCTGGGGGGTCAGAAACACCATGTCCCTGAAATACACTACTGCTGCCCGGGACGCTCTGAAATCTGGACATTGCCCCAAGCAAAAACAATCTCAGGCTTTTAGCTCCGACAGTAAAATTCCTGACACGCGTTTCAAAGCCAATACACATCACTGGGACCGCGGGGAAGGCTTCAGTCTTTCCTAAGGCCCCCTCTCAAACCTATTTTAGCAATGGTTTTCAACCACTTTCATACCACCCACTATTTATTCTGCATTTGAGCCACAGACTACCATTTGACACACACCTGGTGACTGGATGGCATACACCTGATGACTGAGTGGTACACACCTGTGACTGAGCGGCACACACCTGTGACTGTCACACACCAGCCAGGACTTAAAGTTTAAAACAACAGTGAACGCCAACAGAGCAACATTTAATTCGGCCATTTTTTTAGGGTGCAACCCACCGTTTACAATGTCTGATCTTTACAAGCCATATCTTGTTGTAAAGGTGACTAATCAAAGATTAAAATTATATCATGGTATAATACACATTGGTATTATTAAGGTGGGAAAATAATTCCCAAATTTTGGCAATTGATTTTCTGAAAGTTTTTTTTCCTTCTTTCTGCCCCCCGCCCCAAAAAATCTGTTGCGGTAGATATCGTATCCGTTGCGGCAGGTGTCATATCCGTTGTGGCAGGAATGATATCGATCGGGTTAAGGTTTGGTTTAGTTTTACTGAAGTTATGTTTAGGCAGGGTTAGGGTTAGTTTTAGTAGTGAGCGTGAAGAATGGGAGCAAATGATAGCATCCCAGATGCTCATGACCTCATGAACGCCCATTCATAACTAAAATACTATATCGAAATAAAGCACAAAAAACAAGAAAGTGTTCCATGTGTTCATAAGCATCATTAAAATAACCCCTGATTGCGAAAGGGGTGAAGTGGCCCTTTAAGTAAAAACTGGAAATAGTTGGCAGTGGCTGGAATATTTATGTCTACAGCATGTCACAGTACAAGTGTCCAGTCCAAGTGTCCAGTTCAGGTGTACAGTCCAAGTGTCCGGCCCAAGTGTCCAGTGCAAGTGTACAGTTCAAGTGCCCAAAACCGGCATCCCTTGACGGTTATCTCACTTGGACTGGTTTCTACATTGTGCTTGAAAAACAAACCCTACACACCATGTCAAACCTATTTCAGCAATGGTTTTCAACCACTTTCATACCAGGACCCACTATTTATTCTGCATTTGAGCCACAGACTACCATTTGACACACACCTGGTGACTGGATGGCATACACCTGATGACTGAGTGGTACACACCTGTGACTGAGCGGCACACACCTGTGACTGTCACACACCAGCCAGGACTTAAAGTTTAAAACAACAGTGAACGCCAACAGAGCAACATTTAATTCGGCCATTTTTTAGGGTGCAACCCACCGTTTACAATGTCTGATCTTTACAAGCCATATCTTGTTGTAAAGGTGACTAAACAAAGATTAAAATTATATCATGGTATAATACACATTGGTATTATTAAGGTGGGAAAATAATTCCCAAATTTTGGCAATTGATTTTCTGAAAGTTTTTTTTTTCCTTCTTTCTGCCCCCCGCCCCAAAAAATGAGATGCTGCATCTCAAGAGGCCATCCTTTCAATAAAGTATAATTCTCCAGCATACACACACTCTCACACCCTGCATAATGACTGAACAAGCAACACCAATAACTGAACCACTCCAACCTGTGGATGTGCTTCAGTTATATCATCAGACCTCTGTCTCCCTCCGGTGTCTGGCACTGGAACTACAGCCCTGCAAATAATCACTCCACTCCAGTCCATCATTATGGCAAATAACCTGTGCTGCTATTACAAAGACGTTTTGTGTGGAGCGGCGACGGTTGTGATATATATATTGTGACAGCCACTACACAGAAGCATGGCAATGACTCATACTTGACTCATACTCATACACCGTCCGTGTCGAGGGGAAACCTGTGTTTTGAAACCTCGTATGAAACCTTGCCAAGAAGAAAAAAAAGTAGTCACGACCGACGAATGCCATTCATTAGTTCAGAATGTCTACGATCCACCAGTGTTGTTGCTGTTTTTTTGAGAATATTTGCATAACACACAGTTAGTCTTTTAGTCCCAATTAAGTCTCCTCAAATTAATGTTTGTTAGTCAACTTTTAGTCAACAAAAAATCCACCATCATTTAGTCTAGTCTTTAGATATTTTAGTCTATTATAATCAGGGATTAGATTATTTGACATCCAATGTTCTTTTTTTACCTTGAAAATGTTGTTTGAGTAATCTTATATTAAGGAGAATATGGTATACTCATATATAATGTCATTAGTCTTAGTTTATGATTTAGGCCTAGTCTTTTGACACACATGTTAGTGTTTTAGTCCCATATAGTTTACTGAAATTCTTAGTTGACTAAATACCAAAAATCTTCGACTTAGTCTTTAGTCAAAAAACAACACTGCACCACACAAACACACTTTAAATGTCTAGTAGATGATCTTCAAAAGAAAAACCTGCAATGCATAACAAGGTAAAGCATTGTGGGGAATAATAATATTTTTATTATTCCTTGTAGCTTTTCTGATATACGCCGACAAGGAGAACAACTTTTTCATTACATCAAATGACAGATTTGCCCGTCTCATGGGAGCACGAGACGGCAAAAAGCAATGTTTCGACCCGATCCGTCATTCCGTCACCCATGCATCATCACCACCACCACCATCATCATCATCCTCACACTGAAAAGAGAGAACATAACCGGCGGGAAATCAGGCCTTGTGGGGAAAAAAATAAACGACAGCTCTTATTAAGCCTCTCATTTGCTGCAGTGAGTTGGAAGAAGCTGCCAGTTAAGGTGTTCGTAGCGTCTGTGAGGGCCAGCGCTGGTTGTTTCCATGAGAACAGGAGAACTGATCGGCCGTCAGTGTGACGCCGGTGGAGGCTGACAGCGTGTCAACCCATTAGCCTCGGTCAGCCGTGTGGGTGGACAGGAAAAACAACAGCAGCCAGTACTGGATGTGTGGACGTGTGCCACAACCAGACCTCTAACCCTCCTACTGAGACCCTTTGCCTTCACGGTAGTAGTAGAAACCTCCACACTACAAAAATACAACTCTCAAAATAAGCTAATATATACAGTATATACTGTATAAATACAACTTCAATTTTGACTAAAATAAGCAAAAAAACAGCCAATGGAACTAGTATGTAAGAATCTTGACAAGCCAACATACTAGTTCCATTGGCAGATTGTTTTGCTTATTTTAGTCAAAATTGAACTTGTATTTATGTGGAGTATATAACTATATATTAGTTTTTCATATGCCAAAAGGTGCTTGTTTGTTGTAAAATATGACTCAGTACCAGAAGGTTTCAAGATTGTATCACTTAGCAAGATAATCAAGTTCAACTGTATAAAAAACAAGGCCCAATATTTTGTGGCCCAAGGCCCAATATTTTGTAGATGGTGGATCATCTTTTATTTTAAGATAATAAGCTATTTTTTACTAGAACTAAGCCTGATACACCTGGAAGGACTTTCCGTTTTTGCAGTGCCGGAATTTAAACCTGGGTCTCCCGTGTAAAATAAGTTTATTTTCTGGAAGTTAGCCCGTGCTATGAGGGTGAAAAACAAACTAAACTTAGGTATAAATGTAAAACGTTAAGGGATGAATAGGAGACCAGCCACAGCAGAAGTGCTAGTGATACTGAATTAGACATACTCAGCCATACAGAAAACTACGCAGGGTCCTTCACAATGATGCATACCGTACCTGGCGAACCATGGACCCCTGAGGGAGGGTTCATCATTTCCTGTAGGCCTACCTGGTAAGAAAATAACTAAAATACAGTAAGTATTTTGATTGCAGCTTTATAACTCTGAGAATGACCAAATGGAACATTTGTTCCCTTGAGGGGCTACAAACGAGCACTGTAAGTGTTGACTGCGTACTTGATTCCCCCGCTATTCCATGTACACAGCTGTCAACTGCTTCCAGATATTGTTCATGCCCCTCCCCCCCTCCAACAACTTTGTTACCCTGACTAGAACAGCCTCTGGTACAGCGCAGAACTCGTACACGAAAGGTAATGGTAACAACACATTCATAGAAAGAAGCCAGACGCTCTTGTTTCGAGGTAACAAAAGGCTGGCTTTCTTTTCTTTTTTCCTTCGGCAGCACTGGCGATAGAGCGATCACAGGGAAAGAGAAGGCAGAGGAGGAGAAGCAGAAGAGGCAGAAAATGATGTGTGTGTTGGCATGGTGACAGTAATGGCTTCCCCAAGGCCAGCGGCGGCGGCAGGGCAGAATGACGATGTTGCTCCGGCCCGCGCCAGCACAACCCCTTCGGGGGTCGCCTCCCTGCGACTCCAACTAAATGAAGGCCATTCTGGGAGCCGGGACTCGCACTAGTAATAATGACATGACCCCCACTGACAGGACAAGGGTGAAAGAGACGTCGGTGACAAGGACTAGTGTTGTAGTTCTCAAGACATTGTCTCGTGGTCTCCGTCTCGAGACCAGTTTCAAGACAGATTTCCGCTGCCTTGATTTTGTCTCGCCCTCAAATGTCTTGGTCTTGTGTTAGTCTGTGTCAGTCACTTTATCTGTCTAGTGGTTTTGTCTTGGTCTCACTCTCAATTTGTCTTGGTCTTGTCACGATCTCAGAGCAAATGTCTCGCGTCTCTTTCGCCACCGAGACAACTCGAGACGAGACAATGCAAAAAAAATGTTCTATGTCCATTGTTCAGACCAAGGAGCTATTCATAAAGACAGCTGTCGTATACAGAGCACAGTGCTGGATGACACGCATATTGCTAGCAGTCCACAAACTGACAGTTAGTATAGTACAGTAACAACTTAAGTGTCTGCAATGTGTTATGTTGTACTATTACTACTGAACAATCAAAAATTGGCTTTTTGGCCTCGACCTCTCCAGGTCTTGGCCTCGGTATCAACCCTCGGTCTCGGTCTCAACCCCCTAGGTCTTGACTTGGTCTCGATTTAGGTGGTCTTGCCAACAACCGTAACAAGGACGTCGGGTCGGGTGCGTGCAGGGAGCCAGGCGGCGGGGGGCAGGGGGGTATCCAAGCAGTAACAAGAAGACAATTGGAAAAAAGAGATATGGGAGAGGGAGAGAGAGAGAGAGATGAGTCGGCACCACCACAACGATGCAGTGTTTCCCCAGAGGGGCCAGGCCGACGACAGCCAGGGAACCGGGCGGCGCGGTTCCTCTCTAGCCCCTAGCCAAAACAGATGGCAGCGCAGTGCGGTCAGTGGGAAGTGGAAGGGTAATGATCATTTAACTGACTCTCAGTACCTCATCAATCCCGTTGTTGGAAGCTTGTTGTGGGATCGGCAGCGGCACTCTGGCAATATGTTGTTGGGGGGGGGGGGGGGGGGGGGGGGGGCTGAGCAACAGCAACGTAGCCGCTAACATGCAGATTGGCTACTTTCAGCAAAGAGATTTGATGTAGAGAACAGGTTGGCCTAGCAGTGCTCCTTTTTAAAAAAGTAGATATAAGCAGGTCTTAGAAATTGTGTTTAAGACCATGATCAAGAGAGTCTTGATCTTTCACCTAAACTGTAAATTCTTGAACAAACTTTTAGGATTGTGTCAATGGCTACTGTACAAGGAGAGGGTGATGAGGGAAGGTCTGAGCATCACAGCCGATGGCTCCCATCCTCTCTCCAGGTAGTTTGCACTACAGAGTTCCCCTGGAGACCAAAAATATTTATAGGAAGTATTTTGTTTCCACTCTCTCCAGAGCAGTCAGCATTCTTAATTTGACAGAATGACCTACTGCATGACGTGATGGTGATACTGTACTGTACCTTTAATGTAATGTCTAAATGTATTCTGGTGAGTTGATTTTCCATCCTGGTGGACAATAAAGTTTTATTATCATTATTATTATGATTATTATTATTATTATTATTACCCATTATTATATTATAGCTCATCTACAAGCTCACATGTGATGCAGAAATGGTGCCGGTTTGGTAGTGCTCTGACAGTGAAATGACGGTCCAACACAACGGTGCACACAATGTGAAAAATCTCACCACAAGAGTTTCAAAAGGTTTTTCTTTGCTGTGAGGAGTTGCAAACGTGTGAACTAGCCTTTTAGAGGGAGTGAAATGCGCCATGTCAAAGTGTGTTTTGGCAAAGACAGGAAATCCACATATGAACGTAGAATATATTGACCCATCAGCTGCAGTCGTCCTACTCAAGTCTTGAAGCCGAGTCTGACCCTGAAGTATAGCCAGCAGAAAAGGGCATACAGAAATAGGCTGGCATGAAAACTGCAGCTCACAGTCATCCTGTTGGTTTTGTGCAGCACACACCAACAGCCTCAGTCATTATTACCATGTAATTTTTTGCCATTGTGACAAAATAAACCATTTGTCACCACTGATCACCAGATCATTCATGACGTTTATACAGTATTGGTATAGTAAACGCTCGATCGCACTATTTATATAACTATTGATATACTACTGTTCGATTGATATATTAGGATACATACATACACCACTACTATAGGTGTGCATACAGCAAAATGTAATGACTCCTATCGTGCAGCTGATTGTAGGTGAAAGGTTAGTATGCATGACATGTGCACGGACGTGCACACCCACGCACACGAAAATGAATATGAATATTCAGATAGCCCATCGTACCATCTGTTCTGTGAAGCTCTCATAAGAACAGTTCCATTGTGTGTGCTACAAGTTAAGCATCCTCTTTGTTTGGGTTATGGGATTACAAAAAATACATAATTTTAACAGATGTTATACATCGTACAGCGTATTCAAACCCACCGGGGGTTCATTCACACCGTTCATTCACGCCATCAAGCCATATCCCAAGGAACATGACGTTGCAAGATCCTCCAGAACACACAGAGTCAGACTTGTGCATCAATGCTGCACAAGACTGTCCTCCGGGCCTGTACAATACATAACATCCATGAAAAATAAATAAATATAAATTTTAAAAAGGCCTACTCTTTATGCTCGTCTTCAATGTTTAACATGCTGCTCATATATCACCCATTGTTCTAGGGGCAAACATTACTAATACATCAACCCCATGCCACTCTAAGGGGCGAATGAGTCAGTGTATATAAGAACTTTGGCCAAACTCATGAAATCCACAGATTGGATTTAATGACATGGCTTTAGGCCCAAGATGCTGTCTGGTATAATGATGTACGGTATATTCTGTCTGTGTATCTGTAGTGTATAGCGTGCATCTATCTACCTTCAGTAGTGGATCAATCAGAGTGCAAGAGGTTACACAAAAGCACCTTTGGCTATGAGAACTTGAAATGCCCTGAGAAGTAATGTCACCTGGTAATGTTCATAAGGTTTTCAGGATTCAAACTCAAAAATACAAACAGTAGCAGATCTACATGCTCAAAATGCATCACTTCTTACTGTTAAGAGCTAACAGATCTATTTCTTCCTTTTCTATCAAGTGAAGGCCAACAGGAAAGAGGGGTAGAGAGAAGCCTAAAAATTACAGAGACTTTAGCTGTGACTGTGCAATACTTGATGGTATTGCACAGTCACAGCTGTTACACACATAATTGGCTCTTATTTGCCCCTCCCTTGTTGAAAACAATGCATTTCAAACTCAGGTTTGTCCCTCTTTCAGGCTGCAACAGCCCTCCTGAGCGCTCAGTTTTTTGACCCCACAATGTCACAGCATTTCGGCTGGTCCGACTTTTATTTTGGGTCGACCATTCTGGTATTCCTGTCCAGACCTTGTTTGTGAGCCTCGTCCTTCAGAGTGATGGTTAATCCTCTTGGGACCTCAAAACAAGCTGCCATCTCTGGGCCCCCAATGCATATGACACAGTATATAGATATCAACACCTGCTAGCAAGGCCTAAACAGCCAGCAGTCATGTTAGCCGGATGGACGGACGTGCATGACCACAGCACATTCTGACAGACACTCAAGACATGCTAATAACCAAATGTCGTGTGTGTGTGTGTGTGTGTGTGTGTGTGTGTGTGTGTGTGTGTGTGTGTGTGTGTGTGTGTGTGTGTGTGTGTGTGTGTGTGTGTGTGTGTGTGTGTGTGTGCGTGCGTGCGTGCGTGCGTACTGCGTGGCTTTTTAACGACTCCGAACACCATATGCCTGAGAAATAAAAACAAGTGGAGAGGTTATTTAAGTTATTTTTATGTGACACCCACTCAGGGGTCCTGTATGTTTTACTCACTTTTAACGTGGTGGGCCAGTGCATGGCGGATTTCTGGGGGTGTACTGTATTTCATTGGAGTCAGGCAGAAACCTTGTATCCAGTAGTATTTTGTTATTTTGTAAATTAATGACATATATTTCATCATACTAGAGTGTCACACAAAAGTACGGTAGTAAAAAATAGCAGATCTACAAGCTCTTTAATCATCTATTTAGATTGTTTGGGGGGGATATACAAGGTTTCCACTTTCCAAACAGAGAGCTGCGATTAGAAAATGATTCCAGTTGGAGGTTAAACGGTGAGGTTTCACTCCCTGGTGGAAACTCAAGCCTCTCTAACACAGTACCAGCAGAGTCAGCATGGTGCTGTAGCTACTGTACTACTGTACAGTACCACAGAGTCAGCATGGTGCTGTAGCTACTGTACTACTGTACAGTACCACAGAGTCAGCATGGTGCTGTAGCTACTGTACTACTGTACAGTACCACAGAGTCAGCATGGTGCTGTAGCTACTGTACTACTGTACAGTACCAGTCAGCATGGTGCTGTAGCTACTGTACTACTGTACAGTACCACAGAGTCAGCATGGTGCTGTAGCTACTGTACTACTGTACAGTACCACAGAGTCAGCATGGTGCTGTAGCTACTGTACTACTGTACAGTACCACAGAGTCAGCATGGTGCTGTAGCAACTGTACTACTGTACAGTACCACAGAGTCAGCATGGTGCTGTAGCTACTGTACTACTGTACAGTCCCAACAGCATGGTGCTGTGGATACTGTACTACTGTAGTTACTGTACTGTAGCTACTGTACTGTGGCTACTGTACTACTGCAGCTACTGCACTGTAGTTTAGCTACTGTACTGTAGCTACCATACTGTATCTGTCATACAGTGTGTTGTACTGTAGCTGTCATACAGTGTGTTGTACTGTAGCTGTCATACAGTGTGTTGTACTGTAGCTGTCCTACAGTGTGTTGTACTGTATCTGTCATACAGTGTGTTGTACTGTATCTGTCCTACAGTGTGTTGTACTGTAGCTGTCCTACAGTGTGTTGTACTGTAGCTGTCATACAGTGTGTTGTACTGTAGCTGTCATACAGTGTGTTGTACTGTAGCTGTCATACAGTGTGTTGTACTGTAGCTGTCATACAGTGCATATACACTGCGTTGGGGAGCTGACATAGCTCTGGCACCAGGCCGGGGGTCACAGAGGAGACTCAATGTGTGGGAGACTGTAAACGGAAATGCAGCAGAGGACATTATAATATTATATCCAATAAATTATTTTATATGCATTAAATCCCCCTGAAGATGATCATAGGAAAAATGCATTAAAACTACTAGATTGCACATTACATGCACCCATTCATACACCACTGGTGGAGAAAACCATGCAATCTAGGGTGGGGTATGTTTTAGCCTTTAGTTTCTCAGAAGAGAGTGAATTCCTTGAATTATAGCTGAACTGTGTAACATTAGCATTGAGCAATTATCTACAGCATGTCCAGTACACACGGTACAGCGAGGATGTCAATACGGCGCCTACACACGTCCAGCTGTCCTCCTCCACTCTCTCACCACCACCGTGTCCACGTGGTTGCTTTGCTTTCTGGGAGTGAACTCTGTGCACACGGTGCACGTTGCCTCCCCTGACCTGCATATATACAGTACCACTACTTGGGGCCAACTCGGCGCACAACGTCCCTCGTATCCGCGGTGTTATGCACATGCACAGATTCTTTACGCCAAACATAGAGCGATCATCCACTATGCGTTGACCCCGTTGCTCTCTCCATCGTCGTGACACAGCTGGATCAGAAATGCGTCCCAGGCCACGACCTTTCGCAAGCGTGAAAGGCAATCTCTGGGTGTACACGGCAGGCTGACTGGTGGTACGCATCCTGCTTGACTTATGGATATCCAAAAGCTATACATATGTGTGTGTCGTGTGTACTACAATTACTACTACTACTATGATATATCTGCTGCTTGACCGGTGACAAATGGCTAAAAGCTACCCACTGGGAGGGGGGAAATTTGTTGCAGTGTTCAAGTTTCCTGAATGTAGTTAGTTTCAGATTAAGGATAATGATTATTGGCAGTATTTCACGTCATATTATTTCATAATATGACGTGAAAGTAGGAATGATTGTTTTTTTGTCAGAAGGCTTTAATTACCTGATTCTACCTAACCTGTGTGTGTGTGTGTGGGGGGGGGGGGGGGGGTTGACTCCCACTTCTAGGCCACTGTTGCTCACAAATTAGTCCAGGCTTTCCGTTCTACCATACAGAAAAGTGAGTGATGTCATTCTAGTTTAGATTTTTTGCGAGCCCAGTGTCTCTGGAAGCTGGCATTGGCATTGGCCTGGGCTCAGTGTTCAAGTCTAAAACAGAGTGACGGAAACAGGAAGGCTTGGCCCAAAACAAACTGAGACCCTGATTAAAGGCAGAGTTACGCCGTCATAAACCCCGTTCACTTCACAGGGTCAGTCCTCAGCGCTCAACGTCTCTCATATCTGCAGTGTTATGTAGTGTTGTAGTCGAGACCACTTAAATCGAGACCAAGACAAGACCAAGACAACCACGGCAGTGTTTCCCGCAGCGCTCTCTTGCTAAGGCGGCCGCCTTGACTGAACCCCGCCCCCGCCATGACTACGTTTAAAAAAAAATGCAAGCTAACCCTTAGCCACGGACGGATCCAACTAGGACGGCAGTGGCCAACCCGCGGCTCTTTGACTGGCTTTGTGCGGCTTGCGGAAGTTGCGGCAGGGCTTCCATGACAATTGACAAGCCTCAAAAACGCTCGGCCTGGCGCAGCTATTCATTCCCTACAGTGCTGGCCAAACATTCCACCGCGGCGGTGGGGTGGGGGGGGGGGGGGGGGGGGGGGGGGGGGGGGAGTTTCCCGGAACGGTGCGCCCGCTGTTCTTTAGCGTTGCGTGCGCTATTTTGTGGTGGTGGTCGGGATGGAATGGGACGGTGCACGTGCGCCGTCGTTGTACCGTTTCGTGTTGGTGGTGAATGGAACGGTGCGCGCCGCCGTTGCCGCCGTGTCGTGCGCCGTGCGTCGTTTGGTGGTGGTGGTATATCACACCATTCCATTGTGGAACGGAGTGCCGGCATTCAGTCGTTACACCACCCCCACCAAAAATCCCTAATCAGATACATCCCAGTGTCTGTCTTCTTTCTTTTCAATATTTACAGAAGAAAAAAGTATATTGCTATTTGTGTCTGCAGCTGTCTTTATGAATGGGTCCTCGCTCCGCACAATGAATAGAACTTTTCCTTTGCATTGTATTGTCTCGAGAGGTCTTGTTGGCGATCAAGACCCGAGACAGTGGCTCCGAGGTCGAGACAAGACCGAGACAAAATTATACGAGAACAAGACGAGACCACAAGACAAATGAAGTGGAGATCCGCAAAGTCAAGACAAGACCAAGACAAAACAAAGCGAGACAAAAACAAGACCGAGACAATGAAAATTTGTCTTGAGACTGGTCTCGAGACGATACAATGTCTCGAGGACTACAACACTAGTGTTATGCATTCACAGATTCTTTACGGCAAACATACTGTAGAGCGATCATCCACTATGCTAGGTTTTGGGGCCGAGCCTTCATGTATATTCGACAGGAGGAGTCAGGATTCACACCCACCAACTTCACAGACCATTGGACGACCTGCTCTACCCTCCTGAACCACAAGAACCACAAGCACCAAATCCATGTGTGTCAGTGACCATATATAAACGTACATGCTGTCAGAAAGCAAGCCTCAGCTACAGGCATACCAGTAGGAGTACTACGCATGTAGTATAGTGCCAACAACCCGGCGCGCGCGCACGTGCGCACACGCACACGCACACGCACACACACACACACACACACACACACACACACACACACACACACACACACACTAGAGGACACACTCACCAACAGCAGCGCCACCTTCTTGATGGCATGGTGGCCCATGGTGATGAGGGAGGGGCTGTCCAAGTCCCAGTAAAACACACGCAGATGCTGGGAAGGTGTGCTCTCTGCTGCTAGTGCCCGAATGGGGCCAACAATACCTCACTCCAAGTTTAACTATGGCTCACTCTTTAGCCACTCTATAGCTACCTCTATATGAACAGGAAATGAAAATAGACAGAGAAATAGATATAGATAAGAGTAAAAAAGAACAGAGATACAGTGAGAGAGAGTGTGAAAGAAGGCCACAAAGAAATGTGGTTGCACATTTCACACACATACACAAAAGACGGTCAGTCGGTAACAACCGTGCGCAAAACTACTAGGCGGGCACATGTAAAGCCACATGGCTCAGCATAAAAAAGGCACATTCCTGGACTGCCTGTTGTGGGGATTGGGGATGGCTACAGGCTGCAGCGTATGTATGCCTAGCCCTGCCTGCCTGTCTGTTTGTCACATGTATGGAATGGGTGTGGTCCTGGGCAAGGCTGGTCTACAGCGCCATGCTGTGTGTGTGTGTGTTGTGTGTGTGTGTGTGTGTGTGTGTGTGTGTGTGTGTGTGTGTGTGTGTGTGTGTGTGTGTGTGTGTGTGTGTGTGTGTGTGTGTGTGTGTGTGTGTGTGTGTGTGTGTGTGTGTGTGTGTGTGTGTGTGTGTGCACATGTAGCACCAAACTGTTCCCCTGCAGGGCTTGCTTGCTGCAGTCTAATGAATAGACATGCTCTGGCAGACCCCAGGCTATAATGTAAATGACATTCCAATATCACACAGCAGGCTGACACTATATAGTCACATGGTGTGAACTGTCTGTGGAGCCATATTACAGAGGGGCCTTCCACTCATGTGTATAGCCTCTACACACAGACTCTAGATTAAACACAACTATCCACTATTGAGCACTGCATGTGGGAACACCTTCTGCTAAACCCAGCAGAAAGACAGAGACAGAGTCAGAGAGATAACAGATAGAGAGCTTGGAAGGAACACGTTATTTGAATGTGTGAGACCAGGATGATTTCTCTAAAACTACACATGTTTTTTGTGATGGTACCTACCCTAGGGGACACAGGGGAGAACATGAGAGGGTACATGCCCAAGGGGAGATAATACTCCTAATACATCTGACAATATTTACAAAAAAAAAATCTTAAACGTCACCGCTGCGTCATCACCTACAGTGAACCAGCCAATCGGGAGTCAACTTAGGGATGGTCGACGACCACAAACCGATCGCAGTGCTTAACAGAGGAGGTCAAATTGTGTCAGCAACAGACCGCAGCATCTATTTAGAATTCTATAAATAGGTCAAAGCATGTATTTCATGATAACAATATGAGTATAGCACACACAGCGCACACACATACACACACGCAGGTGTCAGTGACAAGTGAAGGCAACTGACAATCTCATGAGCCATCTCTGCCATCAGCTAGCATTGACATAAATACTGGTCCATTCTGTTAGACATAAAATAGAAACCAATGTGTTCAGAAAGCCAGCACATCCATTAGTGTTGTTACTACACAGACACAACACAAAATAATCTGGCAGCTATCAATAGACAATCAATAGACAGGTTAAATAGAGGCAACTTTAGTGTGTACAAACACTGTGTTTGTAAACAGATTTGTTTAAAAACAAAATCTAGCTTCACCTCACCTCCACTGTATTGGCTCATTGGTTAAAAAGAGGCCTCTATTACCTTTAAAAGGAGAGTTCGTAACGGAAATCCAGCCTGGAATTGTAGATAAAAACAGAATAAATCTTTGGGTTTTATGTCTGTGGGGCTAAAACGTCATCAAATGGTGGGCCGTGGCTCAAATGCTGAGTAAATAGTGGGCCTTGGTATGAAAAAGGCATGGCGATCTAAAAACCTTCCTGTGCCTTGTTGAAATGCCATGCACCGTCTGTAGAAATAAGTCTGCCGTTTTTACTATTCTCCAGTGAGGGCTGTCTCTCTGCCCGCTGTGTTGGCAGTGTGTTGGCTATGGCATGTTTTTTTTTTTGTTTCACAGGTGCTATAAAAGGCATCTATAAATTGTACACGAGGATCTGGCCGAGTGCTACTATGCTACGAATGTGTCTTGTAATATTTTCACTCCAGCATCGCAATGTGCACTGACAGCGTGACGAATGTACAGTGGATATGCCATGGGGTCAATTGTTGTCTGCTGGAGGGATTGCATGACATTGACAAAACAAAAACAACCCAATAAAAGGGTTGTTTGGTGCTTTTTTTAACAATTCCTCTGCGGATCACGATTTACACAAGATTAAACATCGTAGAACACTTTAATTTCAGTTTGTCGAGTTGCCTGGGTATTGTATTATATATTTAATTCACTGTGAAAAGCATATTTTGCTAATAATATTGGGACGCTGGACGCAGACATTGTGACGAGGCGTTCTGATGAAGTAACAGCAAATCAACCAAGCCCCTAGTCACTAGGGCTTCTGGGAAAATGAGGCCAATGGTGCAACGAGCATCCACAACTTTCTTAAAGGTATTATACAGCCAACTTTTTATTATAAAAAAATCAATAGAATACAAGTATTTTTTGCCCTTCTCCCCTCTGTGTCGCTTCTACTTTGATGCTGAAGCTGTTTCCCTGCAAACAGACACTTGCTTTACCCTCTCCCAGATCTGTTTACAAACACTGATTTTGTATACACACTAACGTTGCCTATACATTTAATGTCAATGTGATTTGCAATGCCGAGCTTTATGTTTGTGCAAAATGGTATTTGCAGGGTATTATTTGCAGGGTATTATTTAGGGAAAAAAAGCAGATTCAACACAACAATGAATTGGGTTTGCGATAGTTTGCTTTAAACAATGAAAGGAGGGAGGAAAAACGAACCAAAGAGGTGAGCAAATGAAAGATACTTTAAGGCTACGTTTACACGGAGACTATGTGAACAGAAGACGCAAAAGTGGCGTCGCGTCTTCACTTATTATTTCGCGTCTAGACGAGCGTTCTCATGAGGAAATCTGTGTGCATACAGTGACGCAAAAGTGTGTAGAAATCCATTGGGCGCGCTGCCCTGTGCCCCCGCCGGGTGCACTTTCTCCGCGGCGGTGCTTCGCGACCGGCTCTGGGTCGGCCTGGAAGGGTCCGGCCTAGGGTTTAATACCGGGAAATCCTCCGGGAGCCGTCTTCCCGGAGGTTATCATTTCTTTCTCAATTTTTCCACACAAATCGTGTTTTTCCAATATCTGTGAGTGGTAAAATCAAATCTATAACCCTCGCATAAGTTCCAAACATCACTGATAATTAGACTATGCAGCGAGGGGGCCACACGGCCACTCAGCGAGCAATGTGAAATAACTTACAACACAGGTAACCCCCCCCCCCCATGTCCACCGAGGCTATTGATATTACAATATTACAATATATACAAAATAAGTTATATAACTTGCATCCCGTAACTTGTTGTCATGTCAGACAGCGACTAAAACATGCGTAGTCAACAACGCTTCGTTTGCATTGATGAGCTGGAAACGCAGCTGCAATCAATAGTATTAAATGCCCTTATGCCCATACCAAATATTTGTTCGTCAAGCCTCAATCATCGTATCTTACACGATGTACAAGAGCACTTTTGAGGCGCGTTCTACCATCGTATCCTCTTGATGTGCAGACAACCTTATTATGCGATATCCAAGACCACATTTGAGACGCGCTGTCAGCCTCTCTCTCTCTCTCTCTCTCTCTCTCTCTCTCCGATGTCCTAACCTTCCAATAAGTAGCCTATTTTGCGTGCCGCATTGCTAATATTTGTGTAACCGGCTTACATTTGTATTTGATATTGTTCATATTTCAACACGAGTCGCCCAAAGCGCCTGCGTTGCCTAGACAACGTGAGCAGAACAGCCAGTTTTGCGTCTTGGCCTGTTTAGGCGGAGACGCTGCGCTGGAGCGTATACAACTTTTCCACTTTCAAGGGTGGTTTGAGATTTTTGCGTCTTCAAGCCCAAAAAACGCCGTCACCATATAAACGAAAGGCACTTCTGATAAAATATTTTATCGTCTTTACTCGCAAGCGTCTCCGTGTAAACGTGGCCTAAATTCCTGGGTGTGAATGCACTCGGCCAATACACCAACCACAACTTCTAATGAAATAATACTATCCAAAAGTTGGTCTTGCTTTATAGGCCACGCTTTCTGTGATGGATTGTCGTGCATGTCACACAGACCCAAAATTGCAGCATGCCTTTTTTTCCTCTCAAGTCATCGTACCAAATGTCACTTCGACAACTCCCTCAGCAACCGCCGCGACTTGATAAGTGAAGATTTTTTGTCACTTGGCCTGAAACCGTACTTCCCATCAGGGAGGGAATTTGGGAACACAACACCCTTCAGGACAAAAAGCTGTCCTTTGAACACACTTCTCCTATCGATCGCCTTGCCCTTCTTCCCCAAACTAATTAATTCCCAGAGTGCAACGCTCCTGTCCTATACGGTATATGAGCTTCCCAAGGCCTTTTGGTTTCAAACTTAGGTATTTCATTCCTCCTGATAATGACCCATTTTTATTTTATTTTTGGCATCCATCTTAACGCCTAAAGTTAACCGTCTCCTTTGTGCCGACGACTGCCATGTATTATGGTGTGATTATTATGCTATGCTTATGTTGAAGAAATGAATACATAAGAAACAGTGGACCACAATGGGTAAAAGTCACCAGGGATTATTTTTTGTTATCCTTCGGCCTTAAAAAGCTAGATTAAGTGATTTCACTTAATTCAAATATCTCTTGAGATCTCCTTTGGGGCTTTCTCCTTTTAATGCCTGCCTTTGCCAAGTGCTGTTTACAATACATGACCGACTAATAAAGTATTAAACCAATCCATCTCTAGCTCAATACCTAAACACAACATCCTACTAGCTTAAGTTAAGTTGGCTCAATTTTCTTCTGGATATTTCACACCCGACATGCTGTTTCAGGAGCTGCTAAAACCAAAACAACACATTACATTTCATGGAGGCATTCACAGCGCAGTAACCTTTTCAAGTCACTAGAGGGAGCTCTCAGCTTAGAAAAGGCATGACCAGCCACACTACAAAAACAGTAACCCTTACTGTTGATGAGGTGAGGGCTGGCAGAAGGCGATAACAGCTGTGGAACCGTGCTGCTGCTTCTGATTAGTAACTATCTGAAGCCCACACACATCATCATCATCATCGTCCATTCATTCAACACACGCAAACGGACAAAACAAGGCTGAAGTAAGTCCGCTTGTTTCCTCCCATACTGAGACGCAAAGTTTAAATGGAGTGTGCCAGACTTCTCTGCAGGGAGAGATTATGAATTACATTCACACACATTTACATGCAAGGCACCAATCTGCAAGTCGGGAGAAATTAGTGTTTCAGAGTCTTGCTCAAAGGCGCTTTCACACACTAACCCTAGGGTTGCCCGGGTTCAAACTGCGATTCCCATCCAGTCTCTATACCCTTGAGCCAGGCATGTCATTCATATACTGTACCATATGCATGTATTGCCTGCGAATGGGATTATGCAAATCTACGCAAAGTGAGAAGACCAACCTACCAATAGCGTTTGGATAAAGTGTAGTATGTTATTATGAGGTGTTTAAGCTAATGCTGTTTTTATAGGAATCAGACCTCAATAACTATACCCTGAATATGGCTTAATATCAAAAAAGTAACTTTTTTTTTTTTCATTAAATCCTGTCCAAAGACCCACATGTCAAAAAGTCCAGTAGGGGTCCTTCAACCAGCTGAATGATTTTCTTAGCATCCTGTCCAGTAAGTTCTTCTAGGTGACAGACATCCATTACCAAAAACACCTTCCTCTGCCTGAATCAATAGTTCCCTCCTGTAGACCTGTAAATGCGATTAAGGAGCAAACTCACACTTCTGCAACAAGAACGTGTTGCATCCAGCACGTATCTAGAGGCTTCAGAACAGGCCCGGATGTAAGATTTCCCAATTGGGGGGCAGGAGAAAATGGTATGGGTGCAGCTTCATCGCCTGTGTCGCTCACAATTCTATGTTACGTTATGTACTATATATGTTATGATTATTTATGTATTATGTTATTTTTTTCATTGATGCTTCTGAGCTGGCCTGGTGTTTGGCCGCGGGGGAGCAGTGAATGGTGATTCGTATTCTTTCATGCGTACCATCCATGAACAGAGGGAGATTGAGAAATAAAGTGGTTCTTCACGGTGTGTACTGTATAGTGCGTTTCCCTTAACATCAGAGTGGATAGGGGGATAAAAAGAAAACTGCGAGCACAATGCATGACAAGTGGGATCAACCCTCTAGTTCCTATTGGTATGTAACTCCACCGGCTCCACAATTTCCAACAATCTATTGCCTAACAAGCCAGGTACGATACCAGCCAGCATCACACTGTCCATGTTCTCACTGTTGATAAAAATAGCTCTGTTTAAGACTTCAAAGTAAAAACCTACAGTAAAAAGTAAACTATTCAGGCT
>CM076973.1:36494177-36679177 GCA_039105355.1 Benthosema pterotum | reverse complement strand
GACAGCTGATAAAGGTGGTTGCCTCGCGACATCAAGAGGCATGCAGTACAGTAGGCGCGCCGAAAGCTGCAATGCTTTGTGGACTGCATTCATTGCCAGTGTTGGGCAGTAGCTAATTAAATATTACATATTACTGTAATATCATTACATTTTCCAGCAAAAGTAAAGATATTGCAAAATGTGTAATAAGTAATGTTACTCTGAAATGCCTCATTACATATTACTTTTGAGCTTGTTGTTGCATATGAAAATAGAACAAATTTACAAGCTATTAACAGATAACAGAGATGTTCTGCAGTTTGTAAATCCTAAACCTGCATTCTGACCTGCAGTACAAGTTATCGCAGTTGTCGCACGTAGTCACTAAACAGATTGTGTTGTACATCTCATATTCCTTTGTGGGTCTCCCACCCACAAAGGAATATGAGATGTACCGTGGACAGGGGAAAGTAATATTGTTTTGTGTAATACATTATTCTTTAATTCAAATAAGTCATAATTAAAGTAAAGTAAAGTCCTAAGTAAAAGTAACACTGGTCACAACACAGGGGGAAAAATGGTGTGGCGAGCCATGCCGTCTATTTATTCAAAGCTACAGACGCAGATGGAAAGAGAAGAGATGAAAAGGAAATAATGAACTGGCAGGTTGGTGTCTAATTGTGGTATGCTCAAATGGGCATCCTGAGACCTCACAATCTGATCAATCACAAATCCATGACCACAATAAATATGTCGATGACATCAGAGACACTGGACTCACTGCTAAAACCTAAAATACTGTATCTAAAACCACACATTACACAGAAAGACCCCCAGGAAAGTGTTCTAAATCTTCTAAATGTTATTAACATGTCTCTTTAATGAATACGAATTTGGGATTTCAGCCCCCCACTGATCTGATTTCCATTAACTGTAATTCAAATATACCCTAAAAATGTTTAGGTCAACACTGCATGGATATGGAGTTTGTCTCTCGAGAAATCGGACATGTCCACTTCATCAACATTTCCCACGTTATTTTTTGCAAGATCGTGGGCAGAAACTATGTGACATTCACCAAACAAACAAACAAGCTGTTTGGCATCATTCCTTTTGAACTCAGGGAGAAAAAGGAAACCTGATAGGCCCAAATGGGTTTTCTGTTACATCTCCCGTTAAAAATAATAGAGGCAACATTTTAGCCAAAAATCATAATAGATACATAGCTATATTTGTTGCCTTTCTCCTCTCTATATTGCATCTACTTTGATGCTGCAGCTGTTTACCTGCAGACAGACACTTGCTTCTTACAGGCGGTCCAGAATTTTGCTGTAGTCATGAAAACAAAACATTCGTCTTTAGCCAATCACAGCACAGCAGCCTCCAGCAGTTTCATAATGAGCCAATAGTGTGGAGGTGAGTTGGAGTTAGATTCTTTAAACAAATCTCTTTACAAACACAATGTCTGTACACACTAAAGTTGCCTCTACTACCTTTAACAGTTCCAGAGTGGATCTGTTGTGATCAAGGCACGGTGAGTCAGGTGGTGAGAAATACATGCATTTTTTCCAAAGTACCAGGAAGCAGGTCTGAGACGGACAAGAAGCATTGTGGGAAATCACAGGCACAGTAAGTGACTGTGTGCGTGTCTGGGTGCGTTTGTATGTGAGAGTGACGGAGTCCAGTCCAGGTGTGTGTGTGTGTGTGTGTGTGTGTGTGTGTGTGTGTGTGTGTGTGTGGGTGGTATAAGCCCCCAAGCTAAGACGCACCCTGGGAATTGGCGGTTTCATTGAACATGCTAAAATAAGATGTGCAGCTGTGGGGAAGGGATGGAAGTGACTTGTGTTAACTGGAAGGTACTGTACTCCAACAAATAATCCTACAACAAAACAAAAAGGGATCTAACTTTGCCAAAAGGGTTTGGCCATCCTGAAGGACCACATCAGATAGATACAGTCAGAAGAGAACCAGCTGCAGTGTGTGTGCGTGGCGGCTCCATCGTCTGTCTGGACTCCATTCAAACTACGGAGCTCATCAAGACAAAACAAATGTCTCACTGTTTGTCTCTCTGCTCTGTTTTCATACATCCAGCTTTTTGCTGTCCTGTAAGTCAGGGGGTTTTCGACCTTTTTCATACCAGGGCCCACTATTCTTTCTACATTTTAGCAACGGAATCCGACCACCATTTAATGTTGACTTCAGTCTCTCAGACCTAAAGCTACAGTAAGCATTTTCAGGTTTTGGTCGACAATTTAGATAACTGTCAAAATCCTGGTCAAAATAACAATTCTTCTACATTTCCTAAATGTGTAGATTCTTGGACATTAAGCAACTCAGATGTTTAGATATCATTTAAATATGGACCCTGACGGGTCCATGTGGTATCATTTTACGCTCTCAAGAGTTACAGATCTACAGTATAAGGGTCCATCTGGTTAAACTGTCCATCATATAGCTGTGGACCACCTGGAATCCTCTCAGGGACCACTGGTGGAACGGCTGAAACCCACTGCTGTAAGTGAATGCACAATACAGTATAAGTAAGACATGTTTTTTCCCCAAAAAAGCTGGCTACTGATTGGTTGTCACCTCTAACCCTACAAGGACTGCAGTTGTCATATAACATATTTTATTAAAAGGTATATAGTAAGTGATTTCACTTAATTCAAATATTGTTTTTTTTTTTTCCTTTTTCTGGCTAACCCTCCCTACCATAGAGTGTGGTGATGACCATATAAGGAGTTCCTCCCTGTCCCCAGTGAGCGCCTGGGGTAAAAAACAAACAAACCCTAGTTTCAGTTTTGCTTTGGGGGAAAAGCCTTCCGTCCAATCAGGATGAGAGGAGGCCTTCCTCCAATCAGGATGGAGTGGGGTGGGCCTTGATGTATATGATGTTGGCCTGTTGCACTTCCCCTCATTCACGTACAATATTTGACCCGAGAAGCTTTTTTTTCTGCCAATTAAAACAGATTGGTATACAGGGTCAGAGAGGGATAGGTTAGTAATTTCAGATCAATGGCAGTCCTTATTGGTTGGATTCTTCTCCCATTGATCAGTACATAATTTCCTCAACAAATCCTAGTTGTACAAAGTAGTAGTAATGTTGAAATCACCTTGGGCCAGCTTTGTCCATGAGACATCTAGGAATGCATGAATTGATTGTATCATTAGGTCAAGCCATAAACCCTGAATACTGTATCATCAATAATGGGCAGGAACCTCTTTTTTCCATATTCAAACTGTTTACATTTTTATTTTCCCCACAAATGAATGCACTCCCTTTTGCATTTTTATTTGAATCTTGAAAAGTTAACAGTTTTGGAAATAAGGATGAGGATTCCACCCCCACAAAAGCGATTTGCTTTGTGGTAGTGTACATTACACCACTAGATAGCTAACCTAAAAGCTCACCATGCAGGTTTGGGTAAAATCTGTTTGACATTAGGGTTTATTCCTCGCTGAGTGGAGTATTGTCACGACAGAGATGTCTTAAAAATGTTCTGGAACCCGAGAACAAGCAGTGGAAAGCCTGAGAGATATCCAAATGACATCACTCCAGTAATCTAACCTGCTTCTCCAGGAAAATACTTTTTCCTCCCGTCCTACTGAATGCATTAGTGGGAGATATATAAAAAGATATTGAAAAACGGACTCTATCTAGTCTCTAGATGTAACTCAGAAAGTAAAAATGAAACCAAATGGACACTTGCGGGTCCATTTGGTTTCATTTTACACTCAAGAGTTACATTCATATCATAAGCTTATGCGGTCTCTTTCCCCATCAATGCCAGAATGATGATTATTCATCGAGCTGTAAAAAACGATCACACTTCACATTCCTGCCCACATGGGGCATATTTGGCATGATGTACCAAAATGGAACAAATGTTGAACTAATTTTAACAAAAAAGAAGTCTCGACTTGAACGAGGAAGAAATCTTTGTTTTGTTGGATTTTGTCAGCATAATATAAAACATGGTCAAGTCGTAATACTCTCTTCCAAAGAGCCGGTTTGGCCGGCCGGCCAGACAATCTGTCATTTGTGCCGTATCTCAAAATATATCCGCAGGCGGAAAACAGAAGAGAATAACCATTATGGAAATAAGCTCAGATAATACGATTTTAATTCATGCATATCTTTTTTGGCGCTGTGGAACAGTACACGTTTTTAAATTAATGAAAGATCTGTCCTACTAAATGTAATCCTTCCATGTGATCACTCTGAAGCCTGTAAAGGCGACGCAGTGCGAGTTCTCTCTGTGTGTGTGTGTGTGTGTGTGTGTGTGTGTGTGTGTGTGTGTGTGTGTGTGTGTGTGTGTGTGTGTGTGTGTGTGTGTGTGTGTGTGTGTCATCCCGACAGGTTCCAGTACAACACAAAGGTGTCACGTGTGAATTATCTGGAGGAAATTGCTTTTCCTTCCTACGGTCTACTGGGTGTGATAGCGGTGTAGGTACAGACTCAGCTCCTAGCTTGTCATAGAATAAACATACCATGATTTACAATGAAAAACAACCCATCTACAGTAGTACAAGCTCACAGATGGTGACTGGAAAATAGCCGATCAACAACCTCACGACACGACTGAAAATAGACGATCTACAAGTTCACAACACATCACAAGTGAAAATGGATCAGCACTCGGTAGGGTTGCGCGTTGCACACAAGTAGACCATAGCCTACTTGTGCGTGAGCGGAGTGGGCTAATACTCATGACTTTAGTTATAAAGGTGTCTTATTTACCTCACAATTACGTCACCATTACATCCCCCAATTACAGCAACATCCCAACCGGCCAATCAGGAAGCCCCGAGGCACGACGACCATGCACCACCGTGCACCATCCGCTCCACTCACGCAAGTAAATATCTGATCTACAAGCTTACAACATGACGTCACGCCTGAAAATACAGGCCCACAAGTTGCAGTGGAAAATAGGTGTTCTACAAGCTCACAATACGGCACGAGTGAAAATAGTAGATTGTCACGACTGAATGTAACCAATCTTCAAGCTGTCAACTAGTTGCGGCTGAAAATAACTGTTCTACAAGCTCACGACATGTCACGACTGCAAATAGACTGAAAATAGGCGATCTACAAGCTTACAACAAGTCTGCATGCCTGTAAATTGTCTGTTTTGGGTGCAGGACAGACACGCAATGTGCAATGAATGTAGAGTATAAATCAGGCTTGACAACTGACAAGACTCAAGCATTCAGCCTCCACTGCATAATACAGAATCTCTAATCAATCACGCATCATTAAGCTGCCATATTGACATGAAATATTGATCACACTGCACACCAAACCAAACCCTTGGTGTGTCTCGCAAGCCCTTCGTTTCAGAGGGGCGGTTTGTCGGCTGATTGTTTTATGGATGCTGGCCGCTGGCCATGCATACAATTCATGTCTTTTCTCTTCTGCTTCTTCTGCAGTGTATTTACTGTTGTTTCTACTGACAATCTCACATCAGGGACTAATAAAAGGTGCTCTTGGTGATAGCTAATTGGCCACGTACCATGTTTTATACTGGGTGTCAGCATGCATGCAGGGGGTGTTGAACGTTGGGCGTAAGGACAGGAGGACCCTACCCATCCTGCATCCTCCCTGTGTCCAGGGGCGGAATGGCCATCTGGAGTACAGGGAGTTTTCCCGGTGGCCTGCGCCACCTAGTGGCCTGGACAGTTTTTTTTTTTAAAGTCCAAGGCAGGCCAGGGCGCCAAATGGACCCCCCCCCCCCCCCCCCCCCCCCCCCCCCCCGGCGGCCTGGCAAAGGCAAAATTGTCCCGGTGGGAAAATATGTGCCAATCCGCCCCTGCCTGTGTCTGTCAGGTCAGACAGCCCAGTAGAGATGCTCTCTCTCCAGGGCCGGTTTTTACACATTTTTTTTTACACACAGCAATATAAATCGTCGCTTAGGGCAGGTGTTTTCAACAGGTGGTCTGGGGACAACCAGTGGTCTCTGAGAGGGTTCCAGGTGGTCCCCAGGCTAAATAATGGGACAGTTGGTTAACCAGGTGTAACTCTTTGAAAGTAAACATACATGTATGTTTACAAAATGCATTTTTATTATCTACAACAGTCCTAATAGACCCCAGAACATTACATCAGGCCACAAAAGATTACAGGATCTACTGAATGTGACAAACTGCCATATTGAGCCTATTATACAATGTAGAGGCAGTGTGCTGCCTCTTTCACATTCAGTAGATCCTGTGAACTTTTGTAGCCAGATGTAATTTCTCGGGATTTAGTAGGACTGTAGTAGATAATAAAAAAATGCTTTAAACTTTGTAAACAAATAGATATATGTTTGAATGCCTCCGCAACCCTGTCAAAACAGCTATAACCCCATAGTTTGGGGACCTCTGATGTGTACTGTAGATGTATTCTTCTATGTGTTGGCATGCGTATGCAAAAAAAAACAAAAAAAAAAAAAACATACAGGTTAAGGTGCGAAACCCAGGAAAACCAGTTGATTGCGATAGAATCAGCAAATGGATGTTCTCATCATCAACAATAGACAATCAGCCAGTTTTGTTTCCATCCAAGTTATAGTCACACATTTGCCCACAGCAGTTCATTAATGGATTTAATAAATGATGTTTCTGTGATCAACACAACACGCTGCAGGCTGGGCAATTAGCAGCAGTAAGTAAGCAGCAGTAGCAGTAGTAACTAACAGGGTCCATGAGTCATCCACAGGCACCTATTTAAGAGTCACGCCAGCTATCAGTGCATGGACAACTGGGGCTGAAAGCTACACAAGAACAATAAATCAACAAATAACACTATTTGTCTTTCTGTCTCTTTCGGTCCTTCCATGTTATTTGTCCTTCTTGGTTTTTGTTTTTGTCTCAAAAAAGGAGCTTGGCCATGCTTTTTCCATCTGCTTGTTTTATTTCAGTGCTTTTCATCCCTTTTTTATATCAATTTCTATGATCATTTATTCTGTATTTGAGCCACAGACCACCATTTGATGAGGTTTAGCCTCTCAGACCCCAGCACTTTGTAGCACGTTGTATCGAATACTGTATCATTGGATGCACTTTTGTTCACATGATTAGCATGCTGCACTGTGGCACAGTGCAGCATGTTCATTAACAGGGAAACGTTGATTTAAATAAAAATTCATTTACATCCCCTGTGTATCTGTACACTGTATACAACATTGTGTATACTTATGCAAACTAAAATGTGACATTTATAAATGTTTAATGGACCACTTCACCACATTTCAACGTTCTTCATATAATAGGTCCTGACCAGTGTTGGGAATATTACTTTACTTTGTTAATATATTATACTTATTAATTATTACCTTCATTTTAAAGCAATATATTATATTACAATATTACTGTCTGAGCAAGTGAAATATATTAATATTACTATTACATATTACTTTAAAAAATAGTGCGTAGGCCAGTGGCATGCCTACAATAAAGCAAGCCCACTTGGCTATCTGGCCTGGCGTAGACCTACCTCATCCTACTCAACTATGGACAGTTAACACATGAGTTGAATGTATTCCTTGAATTCATGGACGCAAGTAAATAATTTGATGACAAATAATAGAAAATAAGTAATTTAATTTCTACAGTTGTCAATATAATTTCACAAGTACACTTGCAACGAGACAGACAGAGTAATATTGAAAGTAATGCAGTAATCCAGAAAGAAAAGTGTAATTTATTATATATTTTGTGTTAAGTAATATATTTATATTACAAGTTACTGCATTTTGGTAATATATTATGTAATATATTAAGTTATGTAGTGCACATGTCCCAACACTGGTCCTGACTAATGTACACGATAAAATATGTCTGGAAGATGGGTTTCTGAACTGTCCACAAAGACCTCCTGTTTGACACAGACTGAGTAGAAAAAGAAAACAAAAATAGTGGTATTTTATCATGTAAATTAGTGAACAGGTTACAGGTACTGCACAAACGTTAATTTTACACTGTCAAATTTTGATGACAATAAAAAAGACATAATATGATCAGCCCTACCACTAACTCCTCCTCCTTTATCCTACGACAACAGCTGTGGGTGTGGCTTCAGTTCAGGTGAACCAGGCAAATCAGGTATACTTAAACTGGACGGTGTTCCCACATAAAAACAACATTTTAACAAATACTGTGCACTTTTTTGGGGAAAAAAACAATCCCTGAGCATTTGGTTTAATATCTTTAAACCAAATGGTCTATTCGGGTAATAACTCTCCCATCAATTAGCTGGGGACCACCTGGCTCAAGGACCACTGTCCTATTTGACAGTACAATAATTCAGAAGGAACTCATTGACTAGCGATGGAGGTACTGGTCTAGGGGCGGGGTGGAGGGAGCTGACGCACAAACCTCTCCTAAAAGAATGCAGAATGCAATGACAGGCTAGCAACCAGGAATGTGATAATTTATTCACACAGCAACCAGAAAATAGCATCTTATCAACACCTTAGTTTAACCGCAGCGCTCTAGCAGTAGCCAGCCCACAGTACAAGTTACCATTGCACTTTATAGCCATTTTATAAATGGGAAAACCAGGAGGGGCGAAAGCAATTGCAAAGGCCGCCGCAACGGTATTGCATAACAACAGCTATGGTTTTGCATGGCTGTCGCAACAATTTTGAACCGTTTGAACCGTAGTGGACTGTTTTGCATAACAGCCGTGACGGTTTGCATAATGGTCGAGGGTTAATGTCAGTTTTAGGCATAGGTTTTAATGAGGGTATGTTTAAGGTCAGGTTTGGCTAAGGTTATGTTTAGGCATAGTTTTTACACTACATGACAGGGCGACGGTGAGTCAACTAATTAGTTAACTAGTAAAAATCACTAAGCACTAGTTTACGGGCCAGTTTAACTGTAATTGTACATGGCGGGTGCCTCATCATTCTACTTTCCTCTTGTCAAACTAAATTAACCACACTTTGTGAGTGAAAGGTTACATTATTATATAACCATTAATCCACAGTCAGTCACGGCAGCAAGGGGAGGCCAACAAGATAATAACCCCGTTCAATAAATCATTCATTGGACTTTGCAACGCGGCCAAGAATACAATGCTGACGAAATTGAAAGATCCATTACTCACACAACAGGCCACATTCACTATTCCCATTCAACAGTTAAATCAATAATTTAAAAAAAGGTCTGGAATGGGTCAAAACAAAAAGTTGCAGAAAACAACAAGGGCATAGAGGTTATGGGGATCAGCGATGACTCAGGAAAATATGATGCGGCTGCAGGGCAATTCATGTCTGGAAGTCAACGTGTATTACTACAGTGTGTGTGTGTGTGTGTGTGTGTGTGTGTGTGTGTGTGTGTGTGTGTGTGTGTGTGTGTGTGTGTGTGTGTGTGTGTGTGTGTGTGTGTGTGTGTGTGTGTGTGTGTGGTTATGATAGTTAACAAAACACTAACTAAAAAACAAAAACTACAATTCCAAAAAACAAACGATAACCGAACTGTGTGTGAACTGTGTGTTCACAAAAATAAGACTATATACTGTATGTACTGTAAATTCAAAATGTGCGGTCTTTACACTTGTTGTACAAGTGACAACAATCAACAATTAATATGGTATAAACACAATACTATACCAAGGGGTATTATGAAAGTTGAGAAATAACAGTTTTTCTTTAATTATATAAAACATACCCTGATATTTTTGAATCCTATACCTGACAATCAAAGCGCAAAAAAAAAAAAAAACTAAAACTACAACTAAACTAAAACTAAGCATTTTCACAAAAATAAAAAAAATAGCAAACCCATTCTAAAAAAACAAACTAAAACTAACTGAATTAAAAAATAAAATGTAAAAACAAACTAAAACTAAACTAAAAATGAAAAAATCCCAAGCTATTATAACACTGCTGCTGTGCATGTGTGCGTACCTGCATGCGTTCGCCGACTGGAACAACCGTAAGAAGGGCGACGGCCAGGGGCCCAATCATAGACGGGACAGATGATTGTGTGACGGTAGTTTTCAGACCACTGAATGCAACATGCACAGGCCTGGCTGGCTGCACTGTGGCGCTTTGGATGTGTATCCGACTGTCCGGCTGAGTGTGCGAAGCGAAGCGGAGTGTGTTGTGTGTGTGTCTGTCTGTGTTTGTGCATGCGTGCGTGCACACACACACTTACCAAGGGCCAGCGCCCGCGCTCTCCAATTTTAACATTTCGCAGACATTCTTAATTCATGATTTACACTAAGCAGGAACAACACAGGCAACAACGCAGACTACTGGCCACATAACAAAATGGTCGAAGCTATAAGACCTAACTATAAGACCTGTCTAAAAGTTGTGTATCTGTACAATGAGACTATGAGTTGACACTATCCCGAGAACACTAAAAATGAGTAAAATTTAGCCAGACGATTTTATTTTTGCCATTTTCATAAAGTTGCTAATGTCTGAGGTGGCTGGGTCTTTCAGTATCTTCATGATGCTCAGTGATATCATAGAATGTGGGTTTGTTTCCCTGCACACTAAATGGACCCTTGCAGATTCATTTGGTTTAAGTTTTACAATCTCAAGAGTAAAAAAATTCGGCCCGGTCATTTTATGCGTGAATATGGCACAGACCAGCCCATTTTTGCGCGAATTTGACCCAGACCGGCCCAAAACAAAATAATCAAAATGATGATACAAACCAACAGACCTACACAAGCCTTTGCTGCTCTCACAAGAATGATGGTGGCAAAATGAAACAAGATAGAACAGGGGTTATTTGTCACTCACTGATACAGGTACAATACACGCCTGTATTACTATTTTTAGCACCCCCTAGTGGCCCCCTATGGTCGCGGCCCACCAGGAGAGCTCCCGGTACTCCCTGTGGCCAGTCCGACCCTGCCCTGGTATCAAAAAGGTTGAAAACCACTGACTTAAATAATCCGCTGATGAATCGATTATGAAAATAATTGCTAGGTGCAGCCCTAGAGGACATGCGCCATGAAAAGCATGCCATGTTCACTATACAGTAACCAATCACAGTCCTCGGTGTTCAGATGCACTGACAAGGTAGGGTGGGTGTGATTTTCACACCGTGTGTTCACACTGTGGGGAAGTGCGAGGCGCCAGGTCCTCAAAATGTGACGCGTGGGTTGATCAGCATCTGGGACGCCACCGTAAATGCCTATACATATCTTCATAACAGCATGGGAAGCCATAATTATGAACAAACAGCTAGACGTCCCCCCCAGTTTAGCGTATGGATCCTGGGGGGTCGGATGATTAACAGCTCTCAACCTGGCATCTCAATTTGGGCACATCATTACAGGTGAAAAATGTTTGTTGGCCAAAAATGGCTGATGACTCACCATCATCATCTGTTCTCAGATCCTCACAGAGCTCCACACTCGACAGATCATGTTTGGATGCAGGGCTAGAGGCTGCTGCTACCATCGTAACATAAATTGCGATACAAAGAACTGAGTGCACAGGCCATTTTGAAAAACTGCTGCACCCACACCCATTCTATCCCATGCTTTCAAATGCCATTATCTCAGATTCACCCCCTGAATGTCGCTTACATGGGTACAAAGAACGAGGACTGAACGTCACTTCCGGGACTCGTGACACAGAGATTATTGCACAGAGGTTAGAGGACAGAATGGTCAAGACACTAGAATAAAGCAGAATACGGCAGCATTGTCGTGTTCGACATGGGGTGGGTTAACAAAATGCACAGTGAACATACTGTATACAAATATATACACAAATTTCACTTATATATTAGGTTTTCTTATAGTCTATAATACCTTTCACTTTATATATTATGATTTATTATAGTTTTATAAAACTTTATTGCCTTTATGTGTTTCACTGTTGCATTGCATTATTGCACTGGGGATGAGCGGGAAATGATATTTACTTCCTCTAAACATCTCAACATACTGTACAGTACATTGATGTGACAAATAAAAAACCTAGAACTTGAACACAAAAGCATGACTGATGATAACCGCTATTACAAACAATCAATACCAACTGAAACGGCTCATAGTACCACATGTAAGTACAACATGCCAACAACACATACACCAAGAAGCACCCCCACTCAATCCTAATAGGAGGAAGGCCCCTCTCATCCTGATTGGACGTAAGGCTTTTCTCCCAAATCCAAAACTGAAACTAGGGTTATTGCCCCCAGGTGCTCACTGGGGACAGGGAGAAACTCGAGGATTAGCAAAAAAAATAATATTTTAATTAAGTGAAATCACTTACAGTACTATACCTTTAAGCAAACTGTAGATTTAGTCGACCAAAATCACATGACACTTAGTCGACAAAAACTAGACTAACGCTAAGACATTCCAGGTCACTAATGATATGACTAAAACTAAACAAGGTTTACGAGGGTTCATTTCAAAGACTTGCTGCCCCCAAAAAACAACAGCACTTCTGAGGTTTACGGTGTATTTCAGAGTTCACGGTTCAATTTCTGCCTCCACTGATCTGACCTTGAGGAAAACACTGCTTTGGGGCGGAGGGGAGGGAGTTGTCCCAGCAGCATTAGCCCCATCTCAGATTGCACAGTCGCGCCTCCCCGCCCCTATACCTCCACACTCACCACCACCTTTCCCATGGGACAGGTCCTCAGTGCTCTGATCTGAGAGCCGCAACACAGGGAAGTGGGGGCTAAACTTAACCTGCCTCTTTACCGGAAAAAAGAAAACCTGTGACTGTAATTAGCTTCCTGAAATGCAGTGTGATGGAATGTTGTGCCATTGTTGTTGTTGTTGGACTGCAGGCCAGGGCCGCACCAATTCACACACACGTCATGTACGCAGACGACACTGAACTGAACCTTCTAAAAGCAGGGGGCATGGTGGCACAGTGGTTAGTGCTGTCGCCTCACAACAGGAAGGTCGTGGGTTCGATTCCCACTAGGGAATCACACCGCTGTGTGTGCTGGCGGAGGCCTTTCCGCGTGGAGATGCATGTTCTTCCCGTGTTTCCTAGGGTAGATACCCTCACAAAAACGTGCAGTAATCCTGGGCTCTAAACTGCCTCCCCCTGGCAAGCCAGGGCGCTTGATGGAGGGGACAGGAACTGGTTGGAATAACGTGTTCCTTCCACACGATACGTCCTCCTACCAGGGAAAATCCCCTTTGTCAGGTGAGAAGAAAGCAGCTTGGACTCCTCATGCATTGAAGGAAGCATGAGGCCAGTCTGCTGTCTCCTCTGGTTGGTGTGTAGAGCCCAGGATCACAGTAGGAATTGGCACTGGGTGAAAACGGGTTACAAAATTGTGGGATAAAAAAAATAGATAAAAAAGAACATGCCAAAAGCACAGCTATGCTGGATCACATGGGAGCAAAAGGAACTCAATAACACCGGTCTATTAAAGTTCTGATATGATGTGTGGAGTGATTGCTCCCAGAGACCACGCACACACACGCACCTCCTCAATGACTTGTAACGCTTTGATGTCTCCAATAAAGCGGAAAACCAAATCTGACAACTTTTTGACTAATATCCGAGATGAGAATTGTTTTATTAAACGCTCTAAGCTCATTCATAATTCAATAAAAAAATAGAAGGGTTTCTCCAGTATATTGCAGCTGGCAGCATCCAGAGAGAGAGAGAGAGGGAGCGAGAGAGAGGACAGGAGAGAGACAGCGAGCAGGCTGTTTCCACACATTGTCCTAGTCTGAAGAGACGGCGGAGGTCACGACAAGACAAGAAATTAGCTTTTTGAAAAAGATGGTGGAGGGCAGCTGTTGTGATGTGAAAATGTTGCTTTCCCAGAGGGATAGTTACTGTGTGACTCACAAGCCCCCCGGCTCGAGTACGCGCCAGAGACAAAGAGAAAATTAGATCGTAACTTTGTTTTTTTTTAAGTTGTGGCATTGTGCCACACACACAAACACGCAAGAAACAGGCTGGCTGGTTTCAAGAATGAAAAGATTCACCGTTGTCCACTGTAGTGTTGCTAGCCCACGGCGTGTTTGCTGTAAGAGAAACCGTTCATGTCACTTTTGGGAGACGTCAAGCTGTCTCAGTCCGTTCCTTATCAGAGAGACTAATTGCCGTTTTGGTAGAGGCTTCAGGATGGTGTAAAAACCTGCAAAAAACCCAAGTTACTTTCATCAGCAGGAAAGGAGGCAATAAGACAGACTCCAGTGATAGTGGTAGAAGCAACTGTAAAAGACGAAAAGCTAAATGACGGGCCAACTGAACTCGCCCGTCATCCTCTCTCTGTCTCTCTCTGACTGTTTCTCTCTCTCTCTCTCTTTCCATCGGCCTTGGATCCTGGTCTCTAGAATGTCCACCAGAATACTGCTGTTTACAGCACGGCTCTCGTTACTCCATCACCCTTGTACAGGCCAGACAGCACCTCTGCAGCTGCTGATAGGAAAGGACTATGAGACTGTGTGTGCGTGTGCATGCGTGCGTACACGTGCGTACACGTGTGTGTGTGTGTGTGTGTGTGTGTGTGTGTGTGTGTGTGTGTGTGTGTGTGTGTGTGTGTGTGTGTGTGTGTGTGTGTGTGTGTGTGTGTGTGTGTGTGATGCCAAGTCGGCCCTCTGGTGGAGAGAAAGACCCACAGCTGTGGCCGATCCAGGCATCACTTCAACACAGGGGCACAGCTCCACTTGTTTTGGCTGCTGAAGGTTCCACTTCCAGCATGTTTCAACAACTAGGGCAGGGGCACACTCTGAGGCAAGAGCCTGGTTGGGTATGTTTGATGGGTAGCTTTCGGAAGCTTTAGACATTGGACAAAGGTTTCTACCAGTGTGCACGTGCGTGCATGCGTGCGTGCGCGTTGCCTGGTACTCCCTCCTTATGTACAGTATAAGCTGGTAGTCATACAGTAGGACAGTGGTTTTCAACCTTTTTGACACCAGGGCCCACTATTTATTCAGCATTTGAGCCATGGACCACCATTTGAGGACATTTTAGCCCCACAGAACCCAAAACCCAAAGATTTCTTTTGCTTTTGTCCACAATTCCAGGCTGGATTTTGGAAACAAAACAGGCAAACATACAGATCAAGACAACAATTATCCTACATTCTCTAGTTGTACAGACTTGGGCTAATTCAAATGATGAATATTTTAACTCTTGAGAATGTAAACATGAAACATGAAGCGTTACCAAGAGTTACCATGAAGAGTTAACCAACTTTCTATCATTTAGCCAGGGGACCACCTGGAACCCTCTCAAGGACCACTGGTGGTTTCCGGACCACTGATTGAAAACCATTGCAGTAGGAGAAGCAAAACACCACCAGAGGGGAATGGACAAGTGGAAAGAATGCACTGTCTGTTTTTTTCTGTTTCTCATATCGCTTACCTTAAGAACATCACTTAGTTCTGTTTCGGAACAAAGTATAATACAATAAAGACCAAACAGCAAGGAGGATCAATCATCTCTACATAGCTAAAGTGGGATTCAAGTGTTTATGCAGCGAAAATAGAAGGTCTGCATGCTCACCGAGCATCGCAACCAACTATATTGAGCACTTGATGGCGAGAGTGCATGCTTGTCCTAACTAATTAACTAATTCATTTTACAATTCGTTTAGATAAAAAAATGAAATGAATAATCTGTGATTCTTGCTCAATTTGGATTTAATGATTGAACAAGATAATTGCCGATCTTGATCAACCTCATCATCAGAGAGCGGGACGAAGATATATTCTTATTTAATATTCTTATTTACTGTATATTCTTATTTAAACCCTGTCTTTTTTTCCTTTACGCAACCACAACACATTTGCTATACGAAATATTGTTAATTTATTCATTCATTCATTCATACAATGTTATGCAAAAACATTTACAGTATATGTAAGAAAATCACACAAACGTGTGAAATGAGTGATGCTATGTGTACTCTTTATTGGCGAAACAGTGTCCCTGTTGGTATGCTAGATACAGTATAGAGTGTGTACAGGTAGGTGTACATACGGACAAAGCTGGACCTTGGGAGTGTTTGGCACCATTCAAATGGATTTAGGTGCAGTATATTTAACATGTTGTTTTTTCCTCATAGTGTAGACAGTATGTTTGAATTATGCCCAATTCCATTTCAGATTTAGAAGAAAAATAATAATAATAGCCACCTGGCAAAAGGTCACAAAGAGTGCAAATGCACACTCAAAGAGTAAAATTCAACATAAAACATTAAAAATAAGACAAGCTAAATAGTGCACCACATGCGTGTAACCAGTGTTTGATGTTAGAATTAACAACTCTTTCAGAGATCACAGCCTGGGGGATCATGGGAGATCTCGTTGCTTATAGCCACTGTAGACAGATCTTATCGAAACATTTTTTTCAGGCATCTGCCCTTTATCAGTGTCAATGGATATTTGATCCCTGGGTGCAAGGCAGGGTATCCACAATGGCTCAGAGATCAAAGCATTTCACTGTGATAATGTTCTGTACGAAATCCTAACCAACCCCCTACTAGTATCACAATGACAAGGCATGTTTTTCATCTTTAAATATTGTCTGTTACCTAAAAGGCCCGTTTTGGACAGCTCAATTCCTAGCAGATCAATCTCTGCAAAGATAAGAGAGAGACATGAACCATGACTTTACAAAAAGGCACAGCAGCAGTGCATTTCCGGGCCGGGGCTCAGTAAAGTTGCGGCCGGCCGCCGGCTCATCAGACCTTATTCCAGATGGGGAAGGGAGGAGGATAAAAAAAATCAAAGAGCCCAAGCTCAGAGCCACCCAACCCACAAATGGAAGCAATAAATCACATGGACGGTGACCTTAATAGAGCATCAGTGAAGACGAGGGGGAAAACATCATCTATACTGAAGCGTAGACCCGTTTCAACATGGGAGGGGTAAGGTCACCGTAGCAGCCAGGAGATGGAAGGCTGCACACTAGAGATTCAGCCTCTAATGTCTGGAAGCTAACTGGCAGTGCTCAATGCACCTCCACTGGCGCCAACGGCTAATATAGAGGGGTTTCAAAGTGGTATTAGATGAGGGGCAGCTAGAAAGGAAAGGAAGGAAGAACTGAACAATTATTTTCATAATTATTTCATCGGCTGATTATTTAAACAATTAATCTTATTAATCGGATCGCAACGCTTCTTTAACGATCACCTTAAAATATAAGTGTTATGTTCCAACTAACAAAGAATACATTTGATTAGCTAATGATTAGGCTGCTATTTCAAACAGACACATTTTTTTCTAATTGATTAAAGCAATTCATGGTGCCTTTGGGCCAGTGGTTTTCAACCTTTTTGATTCCAGGGACCACTATTTATTCAGAAATTGAGCCTCGGACCACCATTTGAGGACATTTTAGCCCAACAGACCCAAAACTAAAGATTGCTTTTGCTTTTGTCCACAATTCCAGACTGTATTTCGGAGAAATCAATTTTGGAGAAAACACAACAGTCAAACATACAGACTAAAATGACCAATAATCACATTCTCTAGCCCTGTAGACTTGGGCTAATTCAGGTGATGAATATTTTAACTCTTGATAGTGTAAACATGAAACCAAATGGACCCACAAGGGTGGTTAAGTGAGAAAAACTCCAGTGATAAGTTGATTATGCAATTAAACGATTACTAAAATTAGTTGACAACTAATTTTCAATAAAAAAACAATATTTACATTATTATCTTGACTAAAGTACTCAATTTCTATCCCAATTCAGGAAAATAATATACTAGTGTTCATGGAATGCTTTCCAACTCCCATGGTTTAGGGATTTGCTGATTCAGTCTGACAGCGTGTCTCCACTTCGACTCCCGATCCCCACAAAACCCCTTTCTGTGCATGTCATTCGGTCTACTGTATTACTATCAAATCACACTCAGTGTGTGAAGCAAAGCAAAAGCATGGATTATGCAATCGCTATACTGTCACTAAAAGAAACTAATGGACACAAGATGTCAGTTTCTAGATCTGTGATTTTCTGTTTTTTTCCCTATTCAGGTACCTAATAAAATGCTGTCAACAGCACTGTCCTGTGAAAACAGGTTTTGTAAGTGAAGCATTTTCTTGTTAGGCGACATGGCGGGTAACAAGATGTACAGTAAGCTAACAAAAGACAAAAGGAAGAGTGGGGTAATTATTCTAGGCCTGTCATGCTATAAATACAGTGCTTAATGCCTACTACTGGTACTGTTGTGTATCTACATCTCTATATGGAGGCTGTTAATCGATAAAGTCTATTTGCAGGCTCCCGGGGTCTGATGGCGTCTCCGTGAACACCCGGTGAAACCCAAGCCCCTGACAGAAAGAAAAGGAAGGGAAAAACACTATATTTCTTTTCCCCCCACCACTGAATTTGACACTGAACTACTTCAATGCGATCTGTCTTTGCACTTGCACTCGCTCAGGAGTGACGGTAAATGGGGACAGTCGATTCATCATTTTCCACAAGTTAAGGACTACGTGTGAGGGGAAAGTGAGTACTCATCAACTCTGTCTAATTAATTTCTATTCATAAAACGTTTTGCTCTGTAATAATAAAGACGCTGATCTCAACAAAGAGAAACCGTGACTCCATTCAATATTCTCAAAGGAGGACATTGGACATGGTGCATTTATATACATCCTTTAGCCAAAAGCACTTGTTAGTACTTTCTCTTTTCCTGGAAATTTTCATAATTATCCACGAGTAGCCAATTATCTTTACACCCAATTTTTATCTTGATGGAGTCATTTTCCATGTCTGTGTTGTCCCTGCTATTGTACCCTACAGCACTGCTTCCCAAAGTTGGAGTCCGGCGACTCCCAGTTGTCACTGAGGGAGTTCCAGGGCAGGTATACAGTTAGTATCCAACTCGCAGAGTCTCCAACTTAGTTGAAAATGGAAGCCTGGGTGTTGAGGCTAGATTAGAACTAACGTGATTATGAAATAACATAGAAATAACATGAATAAATACTGAACATACAGACTGGACTGTCATCTTTGCTGAAAGCGCGCCACTTCCCCCAAAAGATTCCACCACAAACATTGTGTTTTCTTTCATAACGTGTGTTGAATTTGAGTGTGATTAGACCAACAATGACTTTGTTCTGTTTGTATGCTGTCTAAAGGCCTGATTCATATTCAGTCTAGCCCTCTTTCAGTGTACTGCTATTTCCGGTGTGTGACATAATGTGCAATAAATCAGGACGTTACACTCGGTCCCTCCACTCTCACAAAAGTTGCCTTCAATGGGAGTGAAAAGTTTTATGAACGGCAGACTATGCACTTTTTCCAATTAAAATGCTGACATTGAAGGTCCGCCTCTATCTGCTCCGTGTCCCATTCTTTTCCATAACAATTCCCCTCAGTTAAAAAAAGCACCAAGGCCGTGCCTTTGAGGAAATACTACAGGGAAAGCATAATTTCAATGTCATGATGAACTAGTGTTCAACGTTGTGCTTTTATGCGCAATGCCACCCTGCAAGCATTGCTCTTTCTTTGGCTTTCCTGATTTACAGTAATAGTTGCCATGCAACTGCTTCAACAATAACCACAATGTCCCTCTATAACATACAGTATCACTTTCTGCCTGGCAATAATTCTTCCCGGATGAAGGATCAATCCTCTACAGGGTGAAGATGATGGCCTAATGCCAGAAGCACTGCAGAGAGGACGAGGGCTCCCGGTCAATATATACTTGCCTTTTTGTACCATTAAGAACAGTCCATACACACACAAAGCAATGAAACATGAGGAACTCAACTTAGCTATAGGTCCAGGAGATGGAAGTCTGCAATACGGCTGCAAAGTTCTAACAAATCAATAAAAAATGCTTGAAGAAATAATTATAATTAAAAAAAATCACACCTGTGTGATGTTGTCCCAGGGGTGTCCCAGTAAAACCCCAAGCTGCCCCCTCGCCCGAACGAGGGGGAGTTGCTGTGTTGCAGCTTTCCTTGCTCGGACATACCCAGGGACACACGCATATCACTACTTTAATGGAGAGGAGGCACCACTCAAAAAAACTACTAGATCTACCATTGCACTTGAACTTGTGTCATGATCATGGATCAGTTAGTTACAGTGGTGCTTTTACCGTAGACTCTCCATTTTTATGTTCAGTGTGTGACATGCTTTTCACAGAGGAACGACTTCTATGGCATTAAACGGCTGAAACATAATCAAGATCAAAAACATTTGTACTGGTTATGCAGTAGTTTTTTTTTTTTTTTTTGCAATCTTCAACGACTGTGGACAATTTGGGATGCAAAAAGTTAACTTCGATGTCAGCAAACCTACCCCTCGGTATACAGTAGTTAGGGATCTCTGATCATCTAGCTACACGAGGTACAGCGCTTGTTGGACGCACCACACACACAAACACACACAGTCACAGCTTGTTATGCTTTGATTTCGCACCATTAGTAAAAGCTTTTCCTCCGTTTTGCGGAAGGGGTGGGGGGTAGGGGGGGCAGCCAATCAGCATGTAAGTTGGTCTGAAGGCATCCATTTAAATGACTTTGCCAGCTTTGAAAGGCCGGTTTTGTCTCTAGGCAGAAAGGCAGACGTTAAATCATCTACCGTACTTCCATTAAAAGAATCAATTACCCACACACGGCTCTCCTGCAGCCCCTGCAGGGGTTTGGAAACGGCCAAATCGCTTCGCGAGACTCCAAGTGATAGTTGGCTCATAAAAAAGGGCAAGAAAATACAGATTCCTATCTCAACACGCTGTCCCCCTTCAGAGATATGGCACAGTCAGGGCTCTAACATTAAGGTACAGTGAATGACTGTACCTAAGAGACCCAGAGGACGGGGTGCTGTGGACTAAAGCTGCCTAGGGTGACCAGATGTACCTCTTTTGCATGGGACAGTCCCTCATTTCCAAGATGTTTTCAAGCATCCCACAAATTCAGACTCTGAGCAAGCACCCCTGTTCAAAATGCCCTAAAACTTTGTAGTCCCCTAATAGCTGGCTTTATGTTGTCTCTTTTCTTACTGTAGATGTGTGTGTTTTTTTAAATAGTCCAAGAAGTATCCTCCCCATGGTGCCACTATATTTCCACATTCACTTCAGAGGTGCATACTGTCGTATCAAAAATAGGTGATCTACAGTCTCAAAATGTGTCACGTTGCGAGTGCGACTTGAGAATAGAGATCACCTATTTTTTTTGCTACATTTGAAGTGAGATCCTGAATTAATTTTTTGGAATATTGACATCAAGACGTTCATACAATTTGTTAACAGCATTTTGTCCCATTTCCCCCCATTCAACTTGTTCCAGCCTTGCAACACTTCTGTACCTCAAATGAACAGTTTGGATCTGGTCACCCTATAGCTTGGCTGGTCAGGATCTGAACACATCAATGAACATAATGGTCAGAGACCATCCCTCCTGGCAATACATTCTGAATGACTACACCCTTTCTTTTATCTTAATTAGTACAGAGGAAAACAATTACAAGGAGGTGTCTAGGTGCTCTTGGGACGATCCTTCAACCAGTTTAAATCCTGTATAACTTGGTTTACAGGCAGTCAGCGGAAAACAACAGTTCAACAAGCTTGTAACTCTTCCATTTTCAATACATTTTCCACCCATCCCCACACAGCATGTCAACTTGAGGTGCGCTCAAGGGTTCGTTCGGGGAACCCAAACCACGAGCGCTGTGATGCAATCACACCTTCCACACTGGCCAACCCCATCTCCAGCATAGGGTTGACCAGTGCATGCACCAAGCACACTCCAAACAACCACACTCTAAAAAAATAAATAAAAATGCACCAAATGCTCTGAAAAACAAGGTATACACAAACGGCGGCAGTGCGTTGAGGGCGCATTTCCGAACGCGCCCTAAGACGCCTCCTGGTGGCCAAATGCACAGCTATAGGCCTAAAAGGCTCGGCTATTTAGCAGCCGACCCCCGGGGTAAATTCTTACCCAGAGTGGCTTTCTTTTAACTTGTTAGGACTGACTCCCATTCTAGCAAGGACTTTACAACTTTCTGACCTAAGTTTTCTGGAAATAAAAACTTGAAATAATTATATAGTGCAACAGCAACACTGTCCATATTTTACAGCAGCTCAAAATGGTTTACCCGGACTGAAGGGGTAAACACCAAAGAAAGGGGGTTCCTGCCCATTTAGAGGTGGTACGGGCGGCGGCACCGACTAAAGGAGGAGCGGTCTGGGGTTAGGGTTACCTTAGGTTGGCAGCCGGTGGCCAGCCGCTGCAGCTGCTCCGAGGTGTGACTGCAGGAGAGGAGGTCCGAGCAGCAGGCGCTGCGGCCCAGCCTCTTCATCAGAGAGGAGATGAAGCTGCAGCCGCAGCCACACATTGACCTGCTCATTGAGCGGGGCCTACTAATTCAAAGCTTCAGGTGTGAGGCGAGCAAAGGGAGAGGCGAGGCAAGAGAGTTAGAGGGGGTGGGGCCAGAAGAGGGCGGGAGGAGAGAAGGCTTTTGAAGAGATGCCCAAAAAGAAAAAAGAAAACCAACACAGGAGGGAGATTTAGCCAGACGACGAAGTCGGTCTCTTCTTGTTCGGTGCCAACAGCTCCCTCAGCATGTTAGGTTTGAGAGGTCACCGTCAACTTCCGAGTCTTCCTTCGATCCGGTACGATCCGACTGGTGCTTCTCCCGCGGGTTCCGTGCGCAACCCAACTGGGCGTTAAAGAACAGCTGGAACTGCTGCTGCTTCTTCTTCTCCACGGTCCATTTTCCCCACCCCACCGGGGGATTCCTTCCTTCCCATTCGCTCTTGTCTGCTCCACGGTCTCCTCTCTCTTCCTCTTGTCGTAGACAGATACACAAACATGCCACTCCACCACCACCAGCCAGCCCTTCCTGCTTTCCTCCTCGTATAGCTCCTCCCCCTCTGGAACTAACTCACTGCCTGCCAAGAAAGCGGACACCTACACTTGACAGCCGTTTTTTTTTTTTTTTTTTTTCAAACCATTCCCTCAGAATGCAGCGTCCGCTGCTGATGCTCCACTGTAACGTGCATCTCTCCCACTAATATACCTTCGTTCTTCTTCCTCTCTGGTGATCACTGCTCTCTCTCCCTCTCTCTCCTCCTGGAGGCTGTGACACACTGATGTGTTGTTGTTGTGAGGTTTCCAATTGCCGGCAAAACGGATGGCGACTGCTGCTGCTGCTGCTCTCGCTGCAGCAGCCAACGGTACAAAACCTCTCCACTTACCCTCCCCTGCCGCTTCCGCTCTCCTCACTCCCCCCCTCCCTCCCCTCACTCTCCAAACGCCAGCCAGTGAAGCCACCACTTAGCCGCCTGAGGTTTCGACCAACTTGCCAATAATAAATTAAATAAATAAATAAAAATCGAGATGCCCTTTTTAGCGGATGGATCGCTGGCTTAGCTTGGCTACCCTGGAGTCTGTCAAAACCGAGACAGAACATTATAGAGAAAACTCCTGGTCAGGATCAGTGAGAAACAGTGAGTGGATTGACATTTGGAGGAGACGGAAGGGGTTGAAGTGGTAGGGACGGACGGACGGACAGACGGCCGGACGGGGGCAGTGATTAGACTCGACGCTTGTAAACGATAAATCACTCCTCTGTGCGGATGAAAGATAAGAACAACGCAACAGTTCTGACATTGAGTTTCTCTCTCATTCCGCCAGGTGAAGGTGAAGTGATCCGCTTGGAAATTGAGGGCAGACAGAGTGAAAGAGAGAGAGAGAAAAAGAGAGATAAGTACACTTGCATTACACGCTCGATAACTGAAGCAATGAGGAGAGATTAAGTTGAAGGCTCATGGGTGAAATGAGACCGTGCTGCTGTGCGGTGCCCAGCGCGACACGTCTCAGCAACCGCCACCACCGTGACATCTCCTCCTGAATTTGTGCGCACGCACGCACGCGCACGCGCACGCGCGCGCACGCGCACGCGCACACGCACACACACACACACACACACACACACACACACACACACACACACACACACACACACACACACACACACACACACACACACACAGTGACAGCATCCTTTCCTTTTCTTCTTCTTCTCATCCTCACCTCCCTGCTCATTGTCATTGCTGCGGTAGCTCCACAGACACACACACAAACACACCTTATCACAAGCGATTAACCAGATGATTGTCAGATAGAAGCCTTGTGCGCTGCAGAGAGCTGCTGAGATGATGAGACAAATCGCTGGGCTTGCGAGCGAGACTGCAATCAAGAGTTGATGAGGCCAGGTGGCCTTTTGAGGGGGGTGGGGTTCACTTAGTGCAAATTCCTAATGTGATCCTGGGCTCTACACGCCCTCTGCCAAGCTGGCGAGGGCAGGGGACTGGCCTCATGCTTCCTTCAATGGATGAGGAGCTGCCTTCTTTTCACCTGACAGTGGGGGAGTTCCTCTGGTTGCATGACACGGAGGTAATCTAGTGTTGCAAGAGAGAGAGAGTGAGTCAGGATTTATGGACAAGAAGAAAGGCGCTATAAACTGCGATCGGCTTGTTGTTAGGCAAAAGAATGAAAGTTATAAATTGCCATTCAAGACATCACCTCCGATATTGGGAGTATAGGAGAACAAAGAGGGAGAAGTTAATGAGTTTTTGGGATGGTGTGTTAAGTACTGAGGGAGAGAGACGCCCGACAGATCTATGAGTAATGGACCGATGCCTCCTCGGCTAAAAGAAGCAGCGATCATAATCGAGATGACATGTCACTTTGAAAGCAGTGCCGGGGTATACAAAGAAATTTTGTTTGATAAATCAAAAGCGTAGGAGAAACCTCTTATGTCCAAAACTGTTTGAGGATTCAAGTTCAAAAACAGGCAAAAAAGGTATCAGTTTTGATTCCTTGTTGTAACGCTGGTAGTACGACGAAGCAGGACGGTCGTTCATCTACAAGGAAACACATACCGTTTCAATTAGGGCTGGGACTTTCAACTGATTAATTGAGATTAATTAATTACAAAAACAATAACACAGGTCAAAAAATAATAATAATCTCACAGACTTTGCACAACATAACCTTTTTCACTGGACAGGCTTCAGGCGTATTGATCATACCGGTGCATGCAATGGGAGAAGAAGCCAATCCGTGTAACCTGCCGTTGACCCGACCTCCTATTGCTTTTTCCTTCCATTGATCCGAAAATACATCTCCTCACCCTCAACATAACATGTCACAGTGTGGACACAGGGCTGAAAGCAATGCAGCCAACCATTATGCTGATGTTGGATTTCCAGCACATTTTTTGGGCTAAATGGAACTCAGGATCTCTGGGACTTCAGACCTACAGACAGTCCCCGCTAATCAGAATCAGGCTTTGCTTGGCACAGTGGATTGTGGGAAATTTTGATTTGGGAAAAACTCATCACCACTAATATAAAGATAAGAGGTTTAAAGGTGGGCATAACATGAAATTCAGCTCTTTATTTTTTGTGTGTTTCTGGTGCTCCCATTTGTGTTTTCTATCCTCACAAATTATCAGTTTGAACCATCAGTCTTTCATATCATATAGGAGCTTTAGGGCTCCATTTTCGTTACATGCTAAACCCCTTATCCCAAATCCCTCATCTTTTTTTTACTATTTTGAAAAACTTTTTTTAATAGTTCAACATGCCAATCTATTGACAGGCTGTGTGCTTGTAGACTGGCCCTTTTAACTTAAAATGTAACTAAAAATGTAAATTGCTCTCAGTTACAGCTTGTTTGATTTTGACCTCATAATGACATCATCAATGCACCCTGCTTTGTATAATTCTTTCTCTTCTTCAGTTCCAAATTTGCATTTCCACTTTGTATATAAATTTCCACCATTGTTGAGTTTTCCAAGTTGACATGGAATTTAAACAACCCTAGTTTTATCTAGCATCAGTATTATATTGACCACCTCAGGACATTGTGGTACTGCAGCTAAACTGTCCATAAAGAAATGACAAGGATTGGTTATATCAGTGGTGATTGAGGCTCAACCCATTAGAAATGAGCTTGAGGGACATATACAATATGATATTAAGTATTATAAAAATTTTAGGAATCCATTGCATTTGCGGTTCGAGACCAAAAATCAGCCAACGTATTAGAAGAAAAATACGGTCACAGAGACAAAGCAAGGAGGACTACAAGTGTTCCCTTCAAACCGGGGGGAGCTTGTCCAAGTCTGTTCAGTATTCAGCCGACCGGCTGGGCTCAGTGATGCAGAGAAGAGAGAGGTGGGGCGCAGGTTGAGGAAAGATGGATCGCATTGTGCATGACTTTATTTGGGTAACATGATTTTTTTTTCCCTTTGGCAATCTCACGCACGTTCCATGAAGCGAAAAGACTAGTGTGGGGGCACCTGAGGCCATGTCAACACTAATACATTTTCATGTGAAAAAACCCATCTATTGTCTGTCCACGGCATGTTTTCAGCACCATTTGTCCCAAATCATTTCCGTCCACTTTACTGACACGGGTGGTCGGAGCGAGGCACGCCTGTAGAGAACAGTGTGGAAGTTGGGTGACAGACAAAAATGTGAAAAATGTGGCTGCGTTTTAAAAAAGGAAAGGCATTGGTATGGATGTATAGCCCTGAGGCAGAGACCTGCGTGTCCAGTGAGTGGCGGTGGTGCTTTGCGACACCTTGCAGGTGAAAAGGAACTGCCACTAAGCAACGGTGACACCTCGCTGGTCTGGGGCCGCTGTGATCCACAACACCACGGCCTTGTGAAACTAACAGAGCGTGCCGACAAATCGCTGATAGGCTGCAAAAACCCGGGGAGATGTCCTATACTCAAAAGCCATTACGCAACTTAGAAAAATACTAAAAGAGAGTGGGGGAGCGGGGAGGTGCGACTTGGCTGGCGGAGAGGTCGTGATATAAAAAAAATGTTGACAAAGCGTGTCTGAACTTTTGTTTCCTAAAGTATGCTTGTGGTTGAAAACACAGAGGTAGTATATACAGTGGGGGAAGAATTCCGTTTGGCGGAATGACCCCCAGCTCTTGCCCTTTATCTTTAAATCAGAGAGCGAATAAACACTATGGAAGAAGCCAAAGCCCTCGGTTTCATTGCCTTGTTCTTTTCTTGGCCTGTGCAGGACAGAAGAGATACCGGCGGGGTGAAAGGGTGCCTTGTTCATTATTTATGAATATTGCTTTACACTGTGTAAGCTCCCGGCTCTCCAGTATCGATCCACTGTGACTGGCTGCACTCACTGAGGGAGGAGGAGGTTTCAGAAGAAGATGTACAATATATACTGTATATATATATATATATATATATATATATATATATATATATATATATATATATATATATATATATATATATATCTCCGACCTCCCACTGTTTCGTCCTCCCATTGGTCCGAAATTACTAATTCTATATCTCTAACCCTCACCCCCAACATAACATGTCACCGTGTGGACACAAGGCAACTGTTATGCCGATGGTGGATGATACGCTATATACCAATCTGATTTAATTGACAAAAAAAAATCTATCCATGTGGGCAGGATCAAACACCTTTAAGTAAAAGAAAAGGATAAGTATCATCGGCAGCCTTTCAAAACAAAATATACTGTATATAGAACAGGGGTTTTCAACAGGTGGTCCGGGGAGCGTAAACATGAAACCAAATGGACCCTTGCGGGTCCAATTGTTTTCATGTTTACACTCTCAAGAGTTAATATATTCATCATGTGAATTAGCCCAAGTCTACACAACTAGAGAATGTAGAAGATTGATCATTTTGATCTGTATGTTTGACTGTTTGACTGTTTTGTTTTCTCTGAAATCCATCCTGGAAATATACGGACAACAGCAAAATAAATCTTTAGTTTTGGGGTCTGTGGGGTTAAAATGTCATCAAATGGTCAGTGGCTCAAATTCTGAATACATAATGGTCCCTGGTATGAAAAAGGTTGAAAACCACTGGTTTAGAACATAGAGAGAGAGAGAGCTGTTTCCATCAGCCATCCATTGTTTGTGCCGCAGACAACAAACCGCAAGTTATCAGTCTCCGGCAATCAAGGAATGTACTTTACTAGGCTTCCAACACTACACAATTACTGTTCCATTGTTGCGTCCAGACGCACGAGGCGCAGACAAAAGACAGGCCTTTTCCCTTCAGTACAAAGAGCCAGCAGCAGCCTGGGGAGAGCTGGAAGCCCTGTGTGCAGGTGATAATGACTTAAGACTTATTCCAATGAGCCAGCCACCTTCTGGGAAACAACGCCGCCTTACTGAGGCTACAAGCTACCGTTGGAGGCTTAATCTGATGGGCGTGGAGGAAACACAGCTTGTTGTTGTGACGGATGGTGAATTGAACCGGTTGGATGGTTTGGTAGGGAGCAGACAGGGGAGAGAGAGAGAGAGAGAGAGAGAGAGAGAGAGAGAGAGAGAGAGAGAGAGAAATCTATTTAAAGCGGGAACGCCTTTTGCATTTTTGCATTATTAGCATTGCTTAGCATTATTATTAACAATAGGCTACTTAGCATTACATACAATGCTGAAGCAAAAAAGCTTCACACTACAAAACACTACAACAGTACAATAATCAAGATGTACAAATGTACATACATGTATTTGAAAGTCAGAATATTCAATAAATCAACTTCTTTGTACCATGATTCAGTGGCCCCAAACTTATGGGGGGAAGATTGATATCTCAAAATAAGTGTCTGCTGGGAAATGACATTTTTTGCAGAAAGCCCCAACCTTTATATGTGTGCACGCCCCACTGAAAACAGCTTCTGAGGAAAGCCTTACTCGCATACTGAGAACTAAGCAAACTGTACACTAAGCCACCTAAAACCGCTCACTGTTTTCCACCAAAACACTGTGACCCTGGCCTTTACAAAACGTGCAAAGATAAGCGCTCGGCAAACCAGAACTGAAAGCCACCGATAATGCGATGCCTTAACTTTGTTAAACAAGGCTGTCACAGCCGCCGCTTGCACCTGTTTCTAGCGCTTAGCGGGTCAGCTCTTTCCTGCGGAGATAAACAGCGCGCACAACAGTTTGTTTTGGTTAAAAATGTCAAAAGATTGAGACAGTGTGGGGTTCGTGCGCCAGCCAACAACAATGAAAACACTAGGGGGGTGCCTGGGAGGGTGGGGGACAAAATCACATATTAGAGACTAGTAGAGATACGGTAAATCCTCTTGGAAGCAAACCGTTGACATGTTTGTTGAGATCGGAACTGCCAGCGGCCGATGTGTCCCGGTTTTAGTAGCTTATAAACTGCTACGTTATTTGGAAGATCAAGGTACACACATGATCCACATGATTTTAACTTAATGTATTATTGTTTCAATACAAAATATTGTTCACAACGATGGACTCAGACTATACAAAGCATTGGGACCACAGCAGCAAGATTTGTGGACTGTTTGTGGCATAAGAGGATTGGACCTTGGAATACAACCTACCCAAGGACTACGGTCTGTACTACCTAGACCTGCCCAATGTAAACAGCTGCTACATCTGATTATGAATAGGCAAATAATTGATGCCGTTTGTTTAAAAATAGAAGAAAAAAGGTCTATGCCTTGTTATAACATGTATAAAATAATGCAATAATCTGATATTTTCAACTATTTTTATTGTATTATATTTGTGACACTTGGTTTGGCAATGTAGACGGTTGTTTTCTACTTTTCTTGTGTCATTAAAGTTCCATTGAATTGAATTGAATTGCTTAGGCTGTACTCATTTCTTGAGAGTCACAAGGAGTGTGAATATCTGTCTTCTCCTGTCTTTGATATAATACACTCTTTCATCTAATTGTAATGTAGTCAAAATTGCAATTTTAAACACAAGACACAATTTCACTGTTATTAGGGCTTCACAATTAATTGAAATTGAGGTTTCAGAATTTGGACAATGTAGAAAAATGAAAATGGAAAATCGTGGTTTCTCCTTTCCTATCACATTTACAGTAGAATTGTGTCACACTCACTCACGGCCTTCCTTACCGCATAAATTGTTCTGTTAAATCTTCTGCTGTTTACTCTAAGAAAAGGTAGTCCAAGACGCCAATAAGAGAAAAGAAATACTTTAGGGAAAAGAAAAGATTTCTACTTGAATGTTCATTGAAAGAAAGAAAAGTGCGTCCCATCATCTTTGTTCAATAAGAACCACAATATTCTCTGTTGGAGGGAGGAGAATCAAATAATAAAATAAAAATTAAAAAAATGTTGTAGGTTTACTGCACCCACCCCAAAAAAATCAAAATTGAGGTTTCAGAGGGAAAAAAACAAGGTTTTATTTTTAGGCAAAATCGCGAATCCCTAGTTGTTACGATGCCAGTTTGCTTATTGGAGCGCCACTGACCGAAACATCCATTAGACGTGGGCTTGTGCATCCGTTCTCGACCCCCACGAGAGGCCCCTGATGGAGGGGGGAAAGAAAGATCTGCTTTAATGCAATTCAAATTCAATTACAGGCACAAAACTAAATTAGTGAGCTCTCTGTATGAGGAGTTATAATGTCACAGTTATTGTACTGTTGTCACACTGGACCAGGGCCCAGTGCTCCACTGCAAGCAGTAGTTTAATAAGGGAGATTACACTAGTCATAAAAACAATTCTCCACTTCTTATTTCTTCTAAAAAAAAACTCACTACATCCGATGAGTGGTGGAGAACGTCCTTGTGTACCAAGGGGAATTTATTGCAAAGTCCAATCCAAAAAACAATTCCTGTGTTTTCTCTCAAAAAAGGATCCTCTTGAAAATAATAAACTGGCTTAACAACAAACAAAACCCAATAACTTTTACTTTCTGCTGTATGATTTTACAGTTTGCTTGTCTCGCTCGGCAATACCTGGTATAGTACTTAGAAATGTGTCAAGCCGTATTGCAAACCACAACAATTAGTATGAAACATAATAAGGTAACACTATAGAGCTGAGCAGTCCCACTCCTCTTGTGATGTTGCCCATGTTCCAGAAATGATCTAGAAAGAAGAAATTATCTATATAAAGACGATTACGCCGTGAACAAAGCCAACTCAGGTTGTGACGAATCATGACAACACACACACACACACACACAATATTATCATACAATATCTAATTAGCAAGAAGAAAAGAAATACATTTTTCTTCTTAGAAATTATTTGATTGTCACAAAACATTGAGTGTGTTGTCATGATTTGTTGAGACCACAGTTGGCTTTGTCCACAGCGTAATAGTCCATGAGGAAAATAAATGGGGAATCCATTTTTGGAACAAGGCCGACATCACAAGGGGGCGGGATTGCTCAGCTCTATATCGCCTTGTAATCCAAAAAAATGCAATAATCACTCAAAATATGCCTTATTTTGTCTTCCAGACTCAGTGTTTCAATGCAAGCAGTACTGTTGAATTCTCATAGGTGGCATCAGAGCACCATACTGAGAGAAAGACCTGTTTCAGAGATTACACCACTCCAGTTATTAGGCTCACCGATATGGAATTTTGGGAACGATACAATAACCCATACAGTAAGTTTTGGTTTTATCTGGAATGAAAATAGACATTTTTTCTTTGTGAACTGCGGAAATATTTTGTGCCAATATGATTATGCAGTGGTACAGTCACATTGACAGTACAAACTGCTACCTTAAACCAATGTTTTTATTCAAGAGCTTTCTTTCTTTTAACTTGTTCAATCAAGCTGTCAAGGATCAAATGATAGTGAATAGTGACAGACAAACAAATACTAGTCCAACTCTCCAGCACCATTGGCATCACTTTGCTGTTGCAAACATGAAAAAACACTATAGTAGTGTGCACTACTCACTTTTTAAAAATTCTATCGGCGACAATTTCACTCCAATATGACCATCAATATCAGGGGGACCCACCGATATGCCCCCCGATACAATAATCTACTTCTATCAGTCGGACTCTAGAAATGCCCATAAACCGTAAAACAGATGTATCTAGAAAATGGGGTGTTCAGTGTGAACCAGGGACCACCAACCTGACTAGGAATCGACCTGGGGACCACCGTGGTTACTTTGATTTCATTCTCTTCACAGTATCATACTGGCCATTAAAAAAACTGTGCTGATAAGAGTAGATGTCATTATGATGATTTCCAAAGAATGGTGACTCAAGCAGGCACTGCTTTCTTTGGATTCTAACTCGATTTTCTATGGAATTTCGCAACCTTGATCAGACTTGTCAGTGACAACATTGATGCACTTCCACGGAACATACTGCTGTGCTATATATTGCTTTAGTGTGCCGTTTCCCTGGAAGAAGAAAATGCAAAATATTCAATTTGCTTAGTTTGCTACATTACTGTCTAAATGCATGTTCAGAGATCACATGGAACGAACAGTGGTCCACAGATCACCTGTTGAAAACCCCTGATCTAGCAGCTTACAATGTGTACTGTGAGCATGTTGACAGCCTACTTTCAAGTGCCCAAACTATTCAGGGTGCAAGTGGTGAATTGATTGTTCTATTAAATACATTTTCTGGGAATCCCACTTTGACAACAGCATTGGTACACTACTATGGATGTTGTGCAATCAGGCATAAATACTACAAACACTTGTGGAAAACAAAACAATGGTTTGCAATTATCTAGCTTCCTCCTGGGTGGCATGGCACGGGTCAGTCATAGCAGCATCATTGTCTTACAACAAGAAAGCTCTGAGTTCACCTTCAAACACGACTTTTCAAGTGTCTGTGGAACTTGCATGTCTTTAAGACTAATCCGTTATAAGATTGTGGACCAGAATAGACCCCAAACATGCATCCTTCCTCAGCCAACCAGCTTAACCCAAACTCCAGCCTCGATTCATACCACAATGATTAGACAGCCTATAACACATTGCAAGTCAGTTTTACCAGACGCTACCTAATCCAGAGCGATTTACAGTTAAACGAGAACAAAAACACATGGCAATACATCAAAATACAAAAACAAAAAGTCATAACGAATCATAAGTATGCTCAGAACCTAACAGTGGGCTATCTATGTATAATGATTACCCATGAAGACTTATATGGGTATATAAGTCTTCATGAGAGCAGTTCTACAAGCTCACAGCGTGTCGCATCCGTGACACGCAGTGAGTTTGTAGATCTGCTCTGTTTTCAGCATGGAACACGTTGTAGGACGGAGAATAATTCAGGCATCGCTGACTGACAAGATCATTGGAGACTGCAGTGATGTCTGAGAAAGAATAATGTGTGATGGATAAGAGTTTATTGGGTGGTTCTATGATGCGTACTAAAGGTATTAGAGGCAACTTTTTAGCAAAAATCAAAAGGGATATATATAGCTGTAATTATTCCCTTCTACGTTGCTCATACTTGATGCTGAGCTGTTTCCCTGCAGACAGAGACTTGCTACGTCCTGCAGACAGTCCAGAACTTTGTTGACAAAAAAATCATGAAAACAAAACGTTCGTCGGGCTCAGGACAAGACGGGTGCCTTAGGGGAAGGGGCTTGTGTTGGGTGAAGCAGCGTTTTAGCCAATCACAGCACAGCAGTCTTCAGCAGTTTCATAATAAGCCAATAGAGTGGAGGTGAGGTGGGGTTAGATTCATTTTTTTTTAAACAAATCTGTTCACAACAGTGTTTGTATACACTAAAGTTGCCTCTATTACCTTTAACAATATTTTAGTTATAGTTATCTTTAAGGTCTGATTAAGGTGTGTGTTTTAGCGCTGGGGATTTCACCTCTAAGGCTCACTCTTGAACAAAATTGAACACAAGAAAAGTGACGTTCACTCACACCAGAAATGATGAAGTTCAGAATGTCGTTCTTCAAGCACATTTCCCACTCCAGAAAATTGGGGTGGCCAATGAGGGCATGTAAACATATTTGAATACCGTGTCTTGATTGGCCATCCAAGTTCTCTGGAGCAGGAAATGGCAATGTTTTGCCAACAGCTGATTCGGTCTGGCTTGCATGTAATGCATAATCTCAGAATATAAAGCACCATGGATAGCAAAAAGGTGCGATAAACAACAAATGTACCATTTACAAGGATGCCATGTAGAGTTCTAGAGCAGCATGGGGGAATCAGACATTAGACAAGGCTACCTCAGGCTGAGAGAGAGAGAGAGCGAGAGAGAGCGAGAGAGAGAGAGAGAGAGAGAGAGAGAGAGAGAGAGAGAGAGAGAGAGAGAGAGAGAGAGAGAGAGAGAGAGAGAGAGAGAGAGAGAGAGGCAAAGACAAGGCTGATTCAAATTGATTACTGTTATTGGCTTTCGTTAAGGCTGTATTGGCTTCCTTTAAGGCAAGGGTGCATGTGGTCACTCTGTCGCTGTTGTTGTTGGGATTTCCGATGGCCATGACCTGGGGTGATGCAACTCACATTATTTGGAACTTGAAGCAGAGCACTTGAAGACACCGAGAAATGAGTTACTGAAAGCAAGGCATCCATCTGATTGACTGACTGACTGATTTTTTTATTAACAGCTTGGAGATATACGTCTAGATTTTCGTCTCCGCTAGACCCCTTATCCCTTAACTTCTTTGCCTTTTTAAACTATTTAAAAAAATGTTTCAAAAGTTAAAATGGCCAGTCTACAAGCTCACAGGGTGTCAATAGATTGGCACGTTCAACTATTTCAAAATAGTAAAAAAAAAAAAAAAAAAAAAAAGAAAAAAAAAAGCAAATAAGTTAGGGGTAAGGGGTTTAGCTCTCCCTCTGTATGACTGAAAGCATAACCCACTTATTTTAATCACGGTCTGAAGATTCTCATTTTTAGCAAAAACAAAGTCCTATCCTATGCCACTGGCTGAATGTATAGCTTTGCCAGCAAGTTGCCAGGCATGCTATCATTCCTCCTGCCAAGACTGCACTCTAGTGGACAAAGAGAAAAAGCTCATGCACTGCTCCAACCAGAGACAGGACAGGCCTCTCAAGTTAATCTTGGGATTAACAGAGAAAAAGGGGAGCTAAAAACGACTCATCGTGTTTGAATCTATTGTGCCTTTGAAGTTATTTTTAGTCAAAGCTTAGGCTTAAAGACATGCAAAGTCATGTTAACCCGAGTTAAACCCTACATACATATTATTACACAGCGTTGGGGTTGACATGAGTCGGCCCCAGGCTCTAGAATTGGTCCAGTTAGCATTTGGCATGGCACCAGTGTTGTGAATAACGCCCTTACAAGTAACGCCCTTACAGTAAGGGATTACTTTTTTCAGTAACTTCTAACGTAACTCCTTACATTTCTCAAATTCATAACGGCATTATGATTAGTGTACCATCGTTACTATCATTACTCCGCGGCGGTGGCAGGACTCGCTGCACTGTGTGCTGTCTGTCTTCTTCAGCTCGCTTCTTCACAGTCTAACATAGAGTATATTGAATAGAGAAGGCACCGAACGAAAGTTCCCCTCTCGTCCACTTGCATTGTTTCCTCCGGATGCCTGATCTAGTTTTAATATATCTATGTGTGTAACGTGACAAGTATAAGCCAATCAGAGCCAGTCTTATTCGTCGAGCAGAGCAGAGCCATCTAGTAGAACAGCTGCGACATTGAGGGGGCAGAAAAAAATGCTTATGATCCCATAGACTTAAATGCATCCGGTAACCTCGGTTGTCCCAATTCAATAGAAGTGTATATAGATGAGCCGCCATTGAAGTGGCCCCATGAAGTGAACAGAGTTTTCGCGTAACTAAAGGCTCTGGCCTCTAGCACATAGACACAACCAGCTGTGTTGTTGCTGCGCACACACTAGAATTTTGGCTGCGGTAAAATACACTCTCAGACGCAATGATACGAGGACGACAGCGTGACTGGAGCCTTTGCAGCGTGGAAATATAAACACTATTTTACATTCTTGCTGGTAAAGCAGAGGTTTTCAACAGGTGGTCCGGGGAGGGCTCCAGGTGGTCCTCACACTAAATGATGGAAAGTTGGTTAACCAGATGCAATTCTTTGAGAGTGTAAACATGAAACCAAACGGACCCTTGCGGGTCCGTTTGGTTTCATGTTTACAAGAGTTAAAATAATCATCATCTGAATTAGCCCAAGTCTACACAAGTAGAGAATGTAGAAGTTTAATGGTTCTTTAGATCTGTATGTTTGACTGTTTTGTTTTTGAAATCCAGCCTGATATTGTGGACAAAAGAAAATAAATCTTTAGTTTTGGGGTCTGTGAGGCCAAAATGTCCTCAAATGGTGGTCCGTGGCTCAAATGCAGAATAAACAGTGGGCCCTGGTATGAAAAAGGTTGAAAACGACTGTGGTATAGGACGTGGACGAAAACAAAAACATTGAGGTGAAGTGTAGACAGCAAGCATTGTCCTCAGCAAAGAAAATCCTAATACAGCCCATGCTCAGCATGCTGCCATTAAAGGGGAATTCCAACCCCTTTAAAAAAAAAAAGGTCCTAAAAGAAAAATCATTAACATGGGGAAACACAACCTCCATTTCTAGTAAACACAGTATGGGGAGATCTTTATCTTGTCCACGCAACATCTCTAAGGCATATTAATGTCAGTAAAATGTTGAAAATGGGAAGAATTTCACTTTAAACTTGTAAGCACGAATACTACAGAAAAACACCCCTTTTTTGTATGTTTTTAAAAAAAAAAGTAAAGTAAAGTAAAGTAAAGTAACGCCCTTACTTTCATAATTTAGTAAGGAATAAAGTAACTAGTTACTTTTTCAGGGAAGTAACTATAACTATAATTCCCTTACTTTTTAAAAGTAACTTCCCCAACACTGGGCATGGCACAAAATATATCGTCAACTGAAAAAAGCCAATCTAACAGTTCAGAAAACATCGCAGAGCTTGTAGATATCTGCTAATTTGGGCAATTTGTTTAGCCCCCCTAAAAGTGGGACGCTGGGTTCATGTGTTTATAGGAGTAATTAAAGGTATTATTATTATTAAAGGCAAGGTTTTAAAAATTGAAAACAAATATATAGCTATATGTTCTTGCCTGGTTCCCCATTATGTCGCTTATACTTTGATGCTGCAGCTGTTTCCCTGCAAGCAGACACTTGTTTTGTCCTGTAGACGGACCAGAACTCTATTGTTGTCGATAAATCATGTTGTCAAAACATTCGTCTGGCTTAGGACAAGGCGTGCTAGTGTGCGTGTGGAGGGGGGTTGTGAGGTTTGGCGGCGGAGGTGAGGTGGAGTTAGATTCAAATGTGTTTACAAACACAGATTTTGTACGGTAAAGTTGCCTTAACTTGTCTATATTAGCTTTAAGAAATAGCAGATATACAAGCTTGCAGTGAAACACTTTGTGCTGTACTCCACCCAACTTCTCAAAGACCTTGAAAGGGCTACTGGTTGTATTTTTAGAAGGCATTCGGCTCAGCTCTTAATGGGTGTTAAGGCCTATTTATTCATAGTCCAGTTTTCGGTGAAAATGCCTTTGCAGACGGCTGTTTGCTTAATGATTTTGAAATCTACAGCGATTGCATCGCAGCAACACACGCATATTTTCATGCATTGTGAAAACAGTCGCAAGTTAAACTCCCTATTATTGAGCCACAGAACGAAGCCTACAGTGCACAATGACAGTGCAGGCCTTGTGGTCGGGGTGGTGTCCGTCCTGAAGCGTCCGTCCGGGTCATTCCAAAGACAATGCACATTAAGACCATCAATTTTCGAACCAATCAAATCAACTAAACAAAAATGATTCCCGGAGAACAACAAATTTCACTGTGGTAGGTAGGTAGGTAGGTAAGGTGACGTGTGACAAAATCATACAACTTTTTTGACTTTTTGTGCTTGCTCGGTCTGCGAGCATCCTCTCCACCTTGTATGGAACAGGATGGGAGAAGCAAAAAAAAAGAGCGAGGGGGCAGAGTGAAGTTACAGTTTCCTGCCTCGCTTGCCCGCTTACGACGAGGACAAGGCGGGTACAGGACCAAACGCATTGGGGATTTCCTGTTTTCAACTGGGCTTCCGAAGCATGAATGACTTTGAGGCAGAGGGGGGTGGGTGGGGGCAAAGTTTTGTGTTCGCCCGAACTTCCTCAAAAGAATGATGCAGGCAGCAGTGCCTCCTCCCTCAACCAAACATGAGTTTTCCTACATCTTGTGTTTCACTGCTAAGGCATCTATCCATCCTCAACAGGCTTATCCATAGGTGATTTTAGGCTCTCCCAGCAGAGGGGGCACCTTTTTTGTGGTGCCAAAGACAGCTATAATTTAACTAAGTATGGAAGACAAGTATTTGTTTTTCTAGACACTATATGATTTATTTACTCGTTTAAAAACCATACTATAGCCAATCACTAGGCCTGTGTTCCATGTCACTGTCAATCACGTAATGTTGCAAGTTCTACAAAGCATGATGGGAAATTAAAATATTTTTCTATAAATGAGTATGAAGTTCCAACTGAATGAAATTACAACTGAGGGGTGCCAGGGAGGTGCCCCCCTGCCACCTTCCTAAAATTGCCAAATGGGCTTATCCATAGTGGGGTTGTAGGGGGGGGCTCCTACCAGAGAGCTCCAGATTTTAGGGCTGCAACGATTACTGGATTTTTTTGTGTTTGTTTTGCTATTTGTGTTTTTCAGGTGATACACGTGACTAACTAAAGAGGAGTGAGCAATCTCTCTTCCTTTACAATCATTTGATATTTGCACGTGCACAGTAGCGACTGCAAGGCAAAATATGACCCCTGACAACAATTAAACCACAATAAAACACACCTAGCATTGCACATGAAAGACGCACATTGGCCTCATCACCAACATGACTTAACCACTGATTAGAAATATAGCCTATAATGTTAGCCTAAGCTGAGTCCCTACTAGTTCCTACTTCATTCTGGCATTCTCCATCAAAGTAAAGGCATGTGAAGTTCACAGAAATCACTATCTATTTCTGTTATTTCAGTCTCAGACTCAGTTTGATCCCGTAGGTTGGGGCGAGTCATCAAAGACTTCCACAAGCCATTCATTCTGTCCGTCGCTAGTAAAAACCTCCTTTGAGATGCAAGAAGAGCACCTTAAATTTCACCTTGACCTACTGTGGCACTAAGCAGGGTTATTCCTCCGCTGTTGAGTGAAGAAATACAGCAGGGGCGAAATCCAAAAGCGAAATCCAAAAGCAACCTCGCCCGCGGGCGCCCGGTTTCAAAAAACGGGCGCCCGTTTCACAAAAACGGGCGCCCGTTTTCACAAACGGGCGCCCTTTTCAAAAGGTTATGGTTAGGGTTAGGTTAGGTTTAGGCATAGGTTTACTGAGGTTAAGTTTAGGGTTAGAGTTAGGTTTAGGCATAGCCTAGTTTGTGAAAACGGGCGCCCGCTTTTGAAAACGGGCGCCCGCTTTTGAAAACGGGCGCCCGTTTTTGTGAAACCGGGCGCCCGTTTTTGTGAAAGCGGGCGCCCGCTTTTGAAACCGGGCGCCCGCGGGCGAGGTCGCTTTTGGATTTCGCTGGCTGTGAAGAAATAAGCACTAAGCAGGGGCGTGCAGAGTGTTAGAGGGGCAGGGGCTGAAATCCCTTACGTGGGCACCTTTTGGACACTTTTTAGCTTGTAGATCAGCTATTTCCGGGGTGCATCCCAGAGCCAATACTCCTGAATGCTGTTGGCATGGATGGGAGTGGCATTTGCATTTCATTCACCCATAGTAAATGCTGCATTTGTGGTCTGGAAAGGGCAGAAGTTTTACAGACAGGTACAGTATAAGGGAGCTGAGGCCCCCTTTGATGTCTACAGCATGTGTGCAAGTCCCCAGGCACTAGCATAGCCAAGGTTGCTAGGGTTTAGCTATATCCAACATATTTGGAGAAATGCTGCCTTGAATTACTTTTTTTCTGGCGTGTCCCTGAACCCTCCCCAACTATGAGAATCAATGGTTCTACCTTTTTGATGCTTCCCTCATGGAGTGAGGGTATAGTGGATTTTATAGGACACTGGTACATTGCACCTTGCATGGTTTCATCCACCATCGGTGTATGAATCGGTGTATGTGTGTGTGTGTGTGTGTGTGTGTGTGTGTGTGTGTGTGTGTGTGTGTGTGTGTGTGTGTGTGTGTGTGTGTGTGTGTGTGTGTGTGTGTGTGTGTGTGTGTGTGTGTGTGAGAGAATGTAGTGCACTATGTAAAGCTCCTTGGATAAAGGCACTGTATAAATGCACCATTCACTGTAGCCTTATTTAATGGACAGTGTCGACCTCACTCTCTGTATGAGGGATACATTGCTGATGTGAGATGGAGACAGAGAGAACAGGGAGGGTACACGAAGAACTAAGAAGCCACCCAGGGACCAGGTCTGACACCTGAACCTGAACCCACATTATAATATGACCACAGTGGTCCACTACTTAACCAGCCACTAACCAACACTCCAGCCCTGGGCAGCTTTGACACGATGATAACTACAGAGCTATTAATAACTATCGACTTCTCTGGCTACAGAGCAAGTCTCCTCCTTCACTGTATAATTGCTTCAATCGCCTTAGCCTCGATCAATAAACATCTCTTGCTTTTGTTGCGTATAATTACATGCTAAATTAGCACTGGTGAGGATTTCAGTCACGCGGGAGAGAGACTCTGAATAGAGCCGCTGCTTCTTTGGCCTGGAAAGGAGGCAAGCTTAGGTGGTGCTGACATCTGGTTAGGAGTGGTGTCTCTGGGAGGTCACTAAGGTTGCTCTGGAGATGAAAACTGGTAGGACTGCAACCAACCATTATTTTCATATTCCGCTTATCTGACCGTTGTTTAAACGATTTATCAATTAATGGGATAACTCTTTGACAGATTAGCAGAAAAGCTAGGCTCGCTCCCCAAAAAATATAGAAAATCCTCTGTTGTGAATTTGTGCAAATTAATGATATTCAAAGAAACTACTTTAAGGTAAAAATAAATAAATACATTTGACAAAACAGCATGTATTTTAACATTTCACTGTTTCCAGGGCTCATTCAGAGATATATGCATTTAAAGTTATATTCATTTATCAATTATAGTATATATTTTAGGTTACAAATTTTATAGTAAATTAAATAAATGACACTGGTGTGGAGGGCGGTGTGATCATACATCATCTCATTCTGCATCCTCACTTTTTTTCATTCTTCTGCGCTCACTTTTTATTTTTATAATACATACCACTTTGAAATTGCTATGTGGATGCTCAACCAATCAAACCATCGTTACACAAACACACAAAGCTGGGCAAGCTATAGGAGGGACTTTCTCCCCTCAAAAAGCAATAAGTCAGTCACTCGTGGTATATCCTACATACTGAAGGTCAAAAGTGCCATGCAGAACACAGATAGACACAGACTTTATCCATTTTGGACTGGAGTTTGAGGAAAATCCTATGTTTCGCCAGTGGATCACAGTCTTTTTCATGTCAAGGACCCCCATAATTACCTGTAAATTTGGCCGTGGACCCCCATCTGTTACGGGAACCTCCCAGAAGCAAAGTTTTGAGTTCAAAATGTTTGCATTGAAAGAATATATATTCAAACATTTGCACCACAATATTTCAGAAACTATTCTATTTCAATAGCTAAAGTACAACATGAATGCTTATAACACCAAAAGGTGTTTCTGCGAAAAAGACAGACACCACTGTCTCCCAGGTAACCGCGAGGGCAACAAATCTAATTCTACCAATACCAATATGCAATGAATGAATTATGAATGACATGAAAAATGTATTATCTAGATATTGAATGAGATTGTGTACGTTCCCCCGACAACACACAAAAATGCATAATTCACCCAAATCCACCTACTGTCTCTATCTCACTCTTCCACTCCGCATATCGATTTGCTTCTTTGCTTCTGAGGCGATGCTGTTCAGAACTCTGGTTATAGTGAAGAAAGACATGTTGGCTACTGTACAACAACCAGGCACTCTGTTTATGGAAAGAGTTTAGAGAATAGAAGATATGGTGGAGGATATAAGTAACTTTGTTGATCAGAGTCTCCCCTTGGAGTCCAAAGCTTAAGTTGGTACACTCCATTTTTTCCATCTATACCAAATCTATTTGCAAGCCCATCGCTGGATAATGTAGAGCTGCTAACAGTATATTTGTCCTGTCCGCCCAGAGTTAGTTATAGTTTTTTTTTTTTTTTTTTTTTTTTTTGCATTTTTCTCTATGTTGCTTCTACTTTGATGCTGCAGCTGTTTCAACAAATCATGAAAACAAAAAAATCGTCAGGCTCAGGAAAGGCCGTGCTAATTTGTGAGGGGTGAGGCAGCGGTTTTAGCCAATCACAGCACAGCAGTCTCCAGCAGATTCATAATGAGCCAATAAAGTGTAGGTGAGGTGGAGTTAGATTCTGTTTTTAAACAAATCTGTTTACAAACAGTGTTTGTAAACATTAAACTCAATTACCATTAACAAAGGATCCCTGCCAAATTAGATGAATATGCCTTAAAACACTATACTTGCATTGTATAACTAAAAAATACAGATAAAACACCTCCATACTTTTATTTCATTCATAAAAAGAAAATATTTCACTCAATAGGGACTGCTCCTGTCGCAGGTTGATGTCACATGAGACTGTGTGGTTCAGGCCTAAAGGACACGTGTGACATCATCAAACTGCGATAGGAGCACTCCCTGTTGAGTGAAAGATTCTATATTTATGGAAGAACTAAGATACTGATGGTGTTTTTATTTGTTTATTTTAGTTATATATGACAAGTATAATGTTTTAAGCCATGTTTGTCTTATTAGCCAGGGATCACTTTAATGTAGTTATACTGTACATCCGAAAATATGTATGAATAATGAACATTAAGGGTGGTAACAGCATGGGAGTCACGCCATCAGCAACATTTTCTTACGAGCCATGTGTCATATTGTTTATGTTCCAGTGACAGTTAAGACACTTTGATATATCGCCGTTCTGTTCTGATGAAAGCGTTGGCTCTACCAGGTGCAGATGATCAGCGGTTATTTCTTGAAAGTGATGTTTTGGGTGGAATCGCTTCAGTCGCATCGGGGAGGAAACGCCACATAAACATTTGATGGTTCCACCACATGAGTCCTATAGCGGCGACGGGGCCCAGGCCGCCGGGACGGGCCGGCCCTATTCTGTGGGTTTCTACTAAACTCACGACAGCAACGCTTCACCATGACGCATTTGTGAAGCTTGTAGATCTGCACTTTTCAGAGGGGGTTCCCCCGGTCAACTAAGCATGTGTTAGAAGTTTACTGTAAGAACAGCTACAGTCAACCATACTTCACTTCCCCTATTTTTCTGGTCTCTCCTCGAGAGACTACCAAGCCGGCCCACAATGGCTCAGGCCAGGCTAATTCAGTAGAATGGAAAGAAAACGCCTTTACGAGTTCCACAACCTGGTTGGCAACGTGGAAAGACCTTTCCTTTAAAAAAGAAAAAAGAAAAAAAGGAGAATGGAAGCTGAAGGTAACATTATAGCACAACTCCGGCAAGCAACTCTACAGTCCGAGGCGCTTAAAGCGCCGGGGACTTTAGAAATGTGCATCATTCAGCAGCTCTATTATCTGTTGTGTGTGTGTGCATGTGTGTGTGCGCACGCTCCCCATTCTCTCGCTATACTGCAGGGCTGGAAGGAGGAGGCTCTGAATTATTTACAGGGGATGAGTGGGTGAGAGAGCTGGGGGACTGATTAAGGGAGTGACACGGAAGAGGATGGCTAAATCTCAGTCTCCCAACTTCTGAGAAGCTGCCTCTGTGCTCTTCCCGGGCATTCCTTTCTTTGTGTGTGTGCGTGTGCGTGTGTGTGTGTGTGTGTGTTTACCCCCCCACCCTTTAACCACTTAAACCCCCCTCTTCTTTTGTGGGTCTGTGACAGCACAGGCTGCATGGGGCTCAGCAGAGGAGGGAATTCTCAGTCATCATCATCACATCACCAGAAAAGTATCCTTCAATCTGCATGAAACCTTATTTTCCACACAAGCACGCAAAAAACCTCAGTCTTATGTCCATCCCGCTCACATTCTGTGCTAAGTCCGGTTGTGAAGTGTTTACATTGCACATGTCATGTAATGTTCATTAACATGCAGGGTGCAGTCCAATTAACCAAATGAAGTAAGTAAAGAGCACTGAAGAATACCAGAACGGTTGGCTCAAAGTCGGACCAGCCGTAATGTTGCGCCCATTGAGGGGTCAGAAAACTGAGCGCTCGGGAGGGCTGTTGCAGACAAACTGGAGTTTGAAAGACATTGTTTTCAATGAGGGCAGCACTAATAATAGCCATTTATGAGTGAAACATCGGTCTTACAATGTTGCACAGTGACAGCTAATGTCTCTGTAATGTTACAGAGTAGTACTGCAAAACAATATAAAAAAAAACAACACGATAATCAACATAGCCAGCTTCCTGTCCACCACCACAGCCAATCACTCCCCTCCTCCTCCTGCTGCTCCTCGCTGGGCTCCAGGCCCAGGAAAGGTCAAACCTCATCTGGGCACAAGGAGATGCCGTCCTCCCCCTGACCCCTCCTCTCCCACAGCATCAACAAGCTCACTACAACCCGCCGCCAAGTCATAATGAACAAGTGACGAGTAACGCCTGTCCTTCTGTCTGTCATCCGGCACAGATAGTTCTGCTTCTGCAGGGAGGGGGGAAAAGGCTTTTATTTTATATTGCTGATTATGCTGACCGTCCTAAACCACTACAAAGACAACCGTGTCTTTAAAAATGCTCTTGAAGAAGGTAATTAACCATTTGTCAATAGAATTGAATCATTGCTCATGAGGCAAGGAAGGGCATCGAGACAGCAGCAGCTCATGCCCAGATCAGGGCCGGATATAGGCATGGATTGGGCATGGGGGGTGCCCCACTAAATGCCCTGACTGCCCAAGCAAACATAAAACCAACCAAACACCAAATTTCAAAGATATTTTCAAATTTCAACACAGCGAACTAACTACTACTTGTCGCACCACTAAACCGACACCATTTCATCGTTCAAAAAAGAACCACTCCATATGCATGCCTGTTGCAACTTCAACAACTAATGTGATTATCGATGCTTACTTGCTTATCGATGCTTTACTTGCTTATCGATGCTTATATCTTGCTTACAGATATAACCCAGCCAAAATACGGTTATCTCCTATTGCTCCTATTTCCTTTCTTTGTCATGCCTTGCACCTTACCACATTACCACAATAATAATAGCTTGAAATGAATTTTAAATATTATTAGATTGCAAAACGTTATTTATTTTGCTGATCAACAATGAAACATTTTTAATTGAAAGGGCACATTTTAAAGTATCGTGCTGGCTCCCGATTTTTCTGTCGTATCGGCCGAGTACCCGATTGCAGTATCGGCATCGGGACATCTCCCTCCCAAGGACCACTGGCTAAAAACCACTGTAACAGAGGGCCGCAAATAACAGATCTACAAGCTCAAAGCATAAACAGAAATTAAGGTCTTGTTCATAAAAGTTCCATGTGTTCAATGGCAGCAGAAATGCAATTAAATTGTAAATGTTATTTGAGCTGCTATTAACCATCAAGTAAAATGCTGTGATCGTAGCAGACATACACTCTCTGCTATGTTTTTTTTTTTTTTACAAGATCAGACCAGGATATATCAAACAACTCTGAGACTCTGGGGAAGAAAAAAAAACCTGAGTCCCCAAAAACCAATAGCTTGAATTATTCAAAGTCTCCCGGATCAAATTTCCCCGCCAAGACCTTTATCCGGTCTGGGGGTAGAAGAGTACCAGTTTTAGACGGGGAGGGGGGGTGGGAGGGAGGGCAGGGGTAATATTAACAGGTTGACATTTGAGTGCGCCAACGGGCCACACTTTAAAAATGCAGTGCTAGTAGCCGAGGCAAGAGCGTCGCAAGGGGCAATGCCGGGGTGCCGCGATCACTTTACCTTTAATTCACCAGCACGTGTGTCTCTCCGCCATGCATTATTCATACAAACTAGCAGTGGCGGCACTGTGGTCTTTTAGAGGAGGAGGGAAGAACTCCCTCCACTCACCCAGTGAGAACGTGCGACGCACCAAGAATACAATCACACACGCACACACACACACACACACACACACACACACACACACACAACACTTATATTCTTGTTAGGCTGGCATATATCGCTCACATTTCTCACGCACAGATTGGTGGGATGGTGCAGTGAGAGAGAGAGAGAGAGAGAGAGAGAGAGAGAGAGAGAGAGAGAGAGAGAGAGAGAGAGAGAGAGAGAGAGAGAGAGAGAGAGAGAGAGAGAGAGAGAGAGCACTAGGCTAGAGAGGTTTGGGGTTCTGTCCCTGTCCTGCTCAAGGACACGTTGTCTAGGGCCAACGTGTCCTTGAGCAGGGCCCACTATTTATTCAGGGCCCACTATTCATTCAGAATTTGAGCCATGGACCACCATTTGATGACATTTTACCCCAAAAGGCCCCCAAAACTTTTGCTTTTATCCACAATTCCAGGCTGGATTTGGGAAACAAAGAGTCAAACATAGATCAGAAAGGATCATTAATCTTCTACATTCTCTAATTGTGTAGACCTGGGCTAATTCAGGTGGTGAAAATGTTGAACTGTTGAGAGTGTAAACATGTAATTCAAAGAGTTACATCTGATTAACCAACTGTCCATCATTTAGCTGGGGACCACCTGGAACCCTCTCAAGGACCACTGGTGGTCCCTGGACCACCGGTTGAAAACCACTGGTGTATGGGTGGGCTGATAAGAAGAGGAGCGCTGGCTGTTACTCGCACCGGGGAAGTGAACCGGGAACCTCCAGGTAGCTCACAGGGAGGGCTAGTCTTATTACAGAGCTCACAGGAGAACGGATTAGAATAGAGTTTGCCAAGTGTTCATTTTCTTAGCGGGTATTACCAACCACATTTTCATTCAATAACTATATAATTAATCAGGTTTATTTTCAACTAAATCGATTGGCTGGCTTAAAGGTGAACCACCCTGAATTGAACATCCAACGTATCATATAAATGTTGCCTTTTAATGCCTTTTTATACACTCTGTACTAGCCTAAACAACCACTTATTTTTATATTTTTCATATTTTCCCGGTGTGCTATTTGGCTGCAGTATGGGAAATGTCCACAAAAACAGCCACTGTATCTTGATAAATACAGAACTTTTTTTAACTCAAGTTCTGTATATCTGTATATATATATATATATATATATATATATATATATATATATATATATATATATATATATATATATATATACACACACACTCAACAAAAATATAAACGCAACACTTGTTTTTGCTCCCATTTTTCAGGGGATGGACTTAAAGCCCTAAAATTCATTCCAGATATACAATATAACCATTTCTCTCAAACACTGTTCACAAATCTGCCTAAATGTGTGATATTGAGCACTTCTGCTTTGTTAAGATAATCCATCCCACCTCACAGGTGTGCCACATTAAGATGCAGATGTGACATCATGATTAGTGCACAGGTGTACCTCAGACTCTCCACAATAAAAAGACACCCTGATATGTGCAATTTTCTTTTGCCTTATTGGGTGTATGGGCCTCCGAACCAGTCAGTATCTGGTGTGACCACCATTTGCCTCATGCAGAGCAACACATCTTCTTGGCATAGAGTTTATCAGATTGTCAATTGTGGCCTGTGGAATGTTGCTCCACTCCTCTTCAATGGCTATGTGAAGTTGCTCGATATTAGTGGGAACAGGTATGCACTGTCAAAATGGTAATAATGTGGTAATATTGTGTTATTACCATTTTTACAATGTGTACCAGTTCCCACTAATATCCAGCAACTTCACATAGCCATTGCAGAGGATGAGGCATGAGGCAAATGGTGGTCACACCAGATACTGACTGGTTCGGAGGCCCATACACCCAATAAGGCAAAAGAAAATTGCACATTTCAGGGTGTCTTTTTATTGTGGAGAGTCTGAGGTACACCTGTGCACTAATCATGATGTCACATCTGCATCTTAATGTGGCACACCTGTGAGGTGGGATGGATTATTTTAACAAAGCAGAAGTGCTCAATATCACACATTTAGGCAGATTTGTGAACAGTGTTTGAGAGAAATGGTTATATTGTAAATCTGGAATGAATTTTAGGGCTTTAAGTCCATCCCCTGAAAAATGGGAGCAAAAACAAAAGTGTTGCGTTTATATTTTTGTTGAGTGTGTATATATATATATATATATACACACACAGGTATATATATATATATATATATATATATATATATATATATATATATATATATATATATATATATATATATATATATATATATATATATAATTGCAGTGAGTAGTTGTGTTGGAGTATCATTTGGAGCTGCGACATGCATCATTGTGTCATCACGTCGTCAGTCATGTTGCTGGCTTACACTGACAACGTGTGAAACGCAACACCAGATTAACTGCTGCTCCCAGAATTTTAAAAGCAAAAAAAAAAGACATCAGCTAGTAATGCTGAGAACGTTCTGGTGTTCTGGGACAGGACTATGCCATAAGCATAATACCAACAACTGCACAGGAGGGAAGAGAAGTTCAGACTCTGAACCTCTATCAGCCCCGAAACCATCTGAAAATGTGGGTTACTATGCCAAAAAAGACAAGCTAATCGAGTAGCAACATCTTCCATGATAGAACGGTATTCATTTCCCTGAACAGTCACAGTTGACTGACTGACTGACTGACTGAGGCCTCCGAGTTAAAGGTAATAGAGGCCACCTTTTAGCCAAAAGCAGATTATATACTGTATGTATTTTTCCCCCTCTATGTTGTGTTTGATGCTGCAGCTCTTTCCCTGCAGACAGACACAGTACAGTACAGTAGATGGTCCAGAACTTTGTTGTTGTCAACAAATCATTACAAAAAACATTTGTCAGGCTCAGCGAAGGTGGTGCTAATGTGAGGGTGGGGGGGGTTGCGTGGGGGGGGAGTGCCGTGAGGTGAAGCAGTGTTTTAGCCAATCAAAGCACAGCTGTCTTCAGCAGATTCATAATGAGCCAATAGAGTGGAGGTGAAGTGGAGTTAGATTCTGTTGAACAAATCTGTTTACAAACACAGTGTTTGTACACACTGAAGTTGCCTCCATTGCCTTTAACATTCAACCAATCTGATCTAAGAAGAAGAAATCCAGCATCATCAGCTTCAAGCTCTGAGAAGTACCTGCAAATCGAGGTGCTACGCAACCACTCCTCATAACATAAGTCCTCATTAGTGAAGTACTCTCGCTTTCACCCCCCCCCCCCCCCCCCCCCCCTCAAAAGCTTTCATTCCTTTCTTTCCAGCGCCCACCCACGCACGCATGCACTCTCGCTCGCACAGTTGGAACAGACAGGCGATATAAGAGTTATTAAGCATCCAACTCCCCACTTTGCTTGCAGCAACTCCAAACAACTCCACTCGCATTGTGTCTCTGTGATCGAGTGGAACGGCAAATCCCGACTCATGCTCGGCTGTATTTATATGTCGCACATAAAAACAGCACAATCTACAACACGTTGTGTGAGCTTGTAATGATCTGCCGTTTCCGCCGGTGCTGGCTAAGTATAAATCAGGTGTGATTAGGACGTTGCTAGCTGCTGGAGACAGACGGAAGGTTGCGATTTTGGCTTACATCCCGCCAGGCACCCATCATGTCTTTCTGGTTCCGCCTCTGCGCTCTCTGGAACATCCTCTCTGTTTTTTTCATCGCAGCAGACAAACACGCAGGCTGCGGGGCCTGGACTTCCTCAAAAACGGTGGCTCAGGTACAATAATGAATAAACCTCTTCTCCAAATGGATTAGACCCTGCGGCCATAAGCCAAGCCGCTTGTCCCAGAGCAGCCAGACAACGTTCTTGGCCCGGAACTTTTTCCTCTCCCCCTCATATCGCTGCATGTCTGGGAGCATTTTTCATTTTTTCTGTCAGGAAGGCAAGTCTTCGGAGACAGTGTGTATAGACTAGGCTAAGATGTATGCAAACCATTTTCCGTGAGATTTACAGTGTCTGGTGTTAAATATTTCATGTCATGAAACTTAAGTTCTTGGAATATACCCCAACGGAAATGCATGTTTTCTGTCTCTGTGCCATCATTACCAATGACTAGTGCCACACTCAAGCTTTTTTTTTTATGAAGAAACGATTTGACGGGCCAACCAGACAGACCAGCCAAAAATGGCATCCAAAAACGAGGGCCATCTGAAAGCACAATTAAAACTCTTCCTACACAGAGATGGGTGTTATCATGCATTAAAAAAGATGATTCAGGACGGCAAAATGTACCCACAAGCAGGGGAAGCATGCAGAAAGAAATATGGAAGGCCAGGATGCTAGTCGCAAAAACACCAACAGGCTGGCCTTATTAGGCAAGATCTCCCTAAAGCCAGAGTTATACAAGTATGATTTACTTAATAATGTATTATTTTAACAATGCATTAAAGACCCGACTGAGACTTTTTGATGCCAAGAACCATGGACCCACAACTGAGATCATTTTGTGCCAGGGAGAGCTTGTATGTATGGTTGCATAGCCAACAATGGATAGCTTTGAACGCACATCACCACTAGTTGTGTACACCTTTGATTCACAAGAATTACTATAATACATATAGTCTGCAGGGCTAAAGGATTTCCATTTGATTCATTTTTATATTTGCCTCTAAATGTCTCAACCAGCCTAAAACGTTCAAAGCTTGATTGCTCCCTTGTTTGTCAGAATTGGCTCCTGGCAGCTCTGCACAGGTTTTGTAACATCATCAATATCTCCAGAATGGAATGTGTAAAATCAAAATTCATTTTTTTTAAAAATCAAAGTGCAACACAACATACAACACAGCATTTGCTGTGAGGCAAATTACCATTGTAAAGGGTCAGCACCAGTGTTGCCAACTTTGCGCATTTGTCGCTATATTTAGCTTTTTTCAGACCCCCCCAGCTCCAAAATTAGTGAAAAGCTCCTGGTAGAAAAAAAATCTAGTACTTTTTTGCTGGAGAGTCGGGGCAAGATTGATTGACAGGCCCCAGAGATAAAACCCTCACATTTCACCATTTTTCCTCCTATGACAGTTGTTTTGAACCAGTGGTCCCCAGACTAGATGTAACTGTTTGAGGGCGTAAAAATGAAACCAAATGGACCCTTGGTTTCATTTTTACTTCACTAAGAGTTAAAATATTCAAGTCTACACACAGTCTAGAGCAGGGGTCGGCAACCCAAGATGTTGAAAGAGCCATTTTCGACACAAAAATAAATTCAAAATCTGTCTGGAGCCGCATTTTATTTATTTATTTTCCTGAGAGTGTGCAAATGTGAACCAAATGGACCCTGGCGGGTCCATTTGGTTCCATTTGCACACTCTCAGAAAAAAAGGTCCTCAAAGAAAAATCATTAACATGGTGAAACACAACCTTTCTTCAGAAATGGAGTTTCTAAAAAAAATAAAGGAGTTTTACAGAACTCCATTTCTAGTCCACACAACATCTCTAAGGTATATTAATGACATAGTAAACTGAGTAAACCCTTGTGGTTTAGATTGAAAGCTCCACTTCTGATAACTGCTGGGCATTTTTGACATGGCCAACAAGTGCTACTCTAAGTGGCAACTGTTGACAGCGCAACGCGTTTTGGGTGACTGAAATGTTTATATTACTAGGGCCTTACCCGTTGTGAATATATGAACACCAAAAGATGTACTCACTGTGTGGGTAATGTGATGAAGGATTTGATGAAGGATTGCTTTAATGCACACGCACAGACACTGCAATGGCCAGTCATAAAGTGTGTGTGTGTGTGTGTGTGTGTGTGTGGTGTGTGTGTGTTGCCATTTGCATTGCCCCCTGTGGCCGAAAAGGGAATTGCCAATGTTAAGCGAATGGGGAAATTTAATTCACCAATAAATTCATTATTAATCAACAATTTGTTAATTTGAAAAAAGGGCTTCATCAGTCTCTTCCTACTGTTATGGTCAATGACTGTGTGAAAAATCATAGTGATCGGTGCAGCCAGTGATGAGTTATGCTCGTTTCAGACATTCAGACAGACAGACATTTCCTTAATTATGTATATTATGTTGGTGTGGATCACCCCAGTGTGTGTATGTAATAATGTAATAATGCTACAGCCACTGAGCCACTAGGGCTGTGTTCTGGAGCCGCATGCGGCTCCTGAGCCGCAGGTTGCTGACCCCCGGTCTAGAGGATGTAGAAGATTAATGGTCATTTTGATCTGTATGTTCATTCTAGTGTATTTTGGAAGTGCCACTAGTGCATTTTGGACTTTGGCAGTTGGCAACACTGGTCAGCACAGCTCAACCCAGTGAATTTAAAAATCAGCAGCAGTGAGAGTGTCAAAAAAGTGTCTGGTCTGACAGCCGGCGCCCAGAAACAGTTGGCTCCCTTGTTGCAGACTCAGAGCAAGGATCCACACCAACACAGTTAACACCGCCGGGAGATTGCAGCTATGGAAGCCAATGGGACGCACCTTCGTTAGTCAAGCTCAAACAATAGCCATTACACTTTCCTCCCACCTACACTACCAGAGTAGCAACAACTTCAGTGCTAAGATGTGGAGCAGGGTACACACTGCAAACAAGCTACTAGTACTACTACGTACGAACAGATAACACACTTCATAACATATGCACATACAAATGCCCTGCAGCACGCTTAATTGGACCTCAAAGGAGTCCAATGCTCCATATCCACACTAGAACACACTAGTGTTAGGTATGCACACAGCAGTGTCAGCAAGGATCCTAAAGAAGGCAGCGCTGCATTGTGTGTAGCACACTGGTTCTCACATCTTCTTAACTCTATAGAGCCCAAAGCTGTTAAAACAAGCTGTAAACAAGCTTGTTTATAGATGAGATGAACGTAGAGACGAACTTTGTTTACTCACATTGATTAATCCACTTTAATTTAGTCTATGCTAGCCGAATTTGACCCTTTGGCTAAATTTAGGATTGCTCTCTGGTAAATAATGTCAAAACCCTTTAGTCACACGTCTCTGAATATTGTGTGAAAGAAAATGTATACAACTGCTGTTTGTAATTTTTTGTTTTTGAGATCAATCAATCAATCACCACCCCCCCCCCCCCCCACACACACACACACAGTTACAGGCCCCGTAATGTAGCCATTTGTCCCTCGACCCCATGACTTTGAAACCCACAGATTAAGCAGTGCTTTCAGTGGGCCAACATGCAGGAACAGAGCTCAGAATGGTCAGGTTTCTTTTTCAATATGGATGGCTCCTGTGCCAAAATGCCATTCTACTTACGATTCTCTGTCCGTCTCTCTGTCAGGCCACGATGGGGTCTTAGTGGACCGGTCCAGGCCCTTAACGTCAAGGGCTGAGTCCTCCTGAACAAACACACACAGAAACAGCCGTCAGTACATGACATGTGCTAACGTGTGTGTGTGTGTGTGTGTGTGTGTGTTGTGTGTGTGTGTGTGTGTGTGTGTGTGTGTGTGTGTGTGTGTGTGTGTGTGTGTGTGTGTGTGTGTGTGTGTGTGTGTGTCATAGAGGAACTTTAATGGAAACTGCTCAGCAATAACTACTTTGATTTTGGCCTCATAATGATGTCATCAATGCACCCTACGTTGTATATTGCTTGCTCTTCTTCAGTCTTCAATTTGCATTTTCACTTTGTTTACAATGTCCAACATATCAGCGCCCCATCTCAGGACATTGTGGTTCTGCAGCTAAACTGTCCAGAAAGAAATTGCACCACCTTTCCTGAGCCAATTCCTGAGACAAATGTTTTGTTTTCATGATTTTTTGACAGCAACAAAGTTTTGGACCGTCTGCAGGACGAAGCAAGTGTTTGTCTGCAGGAAAACAGCTGCTACAGGCAGGGATCACCATGAAAGCATCATACCAAGAGACCAAGGACAGGGTGTATAGTATGTATACGGCATGTAGAAAGCACACAGAGCACCCCAGTCCTCCCTTTTTCCTTAGTCAGAGGCAGCTCAGCGAGGCTCTTCCTGATTGGCTAACAAATAGTCCCGCTGGGACTATTTGTTAGCCAATGACAAAGCTTTGGAGGCCTCCTGCAGCCCCTAGAGGCATCAAAAAGACAAGATTTAAAAAAACAACAACATGTAATTATTATTTTGGCAATAAAATGACATATAGGAGCATTAATGGCATGAATTCAGTCTGTGGATTCATTTGATTAACTTTTTCCATAAATTTCATACAAGCTCACAACAAGGTCCTGTACATGTGCTATTTTCATTATTTCGTCAGCATGTCTCTTTTCCAATAATGTTTTTTTCATTATTATTCTTTTATTTATTTATTTATTCTCATTATTTTCAAATGCAGGAAGTCCTGAATAGTTTTTTTCCTACTCCAATAGCTCCGTTTCAGTGTCATCCATTCACCACATACACTCTCCCCATCCATTTCACTTTACAAAGAGCCAGAGTTCCAATTATCCTCTCCCCTACTTCTGTCTGATTCTCAACAGCTGCTGACTACAACCACCAAAGCATTTTCCATTTATTTTTTTGTTAAGAATTTACTGGCATCTGTGTGAATCCTTGTCGAGTGTGTGCGTGTGCGTGTGTGCGTGAGAGAGAGAGAGAGAGAGAGAGAGAGAGAGAGAGAGAGAGAGAGAGAGTGCTTCAGATGGCAGCTCATTCCATTTAGTAGGTTTTTTATTCTCCAAGTTAGACAATTCAATTACACGGCAGCAAACATTATGTGCGTCAAACACGCTCGGCGGTATGAGTCACTGTGCCCTACATAACATATCTCACCACCAGTCAAAGATGTATCGAGGAGGGTGAATCGGTTGGTGCACCAGCGTAGGTGGCTCATGACTTAGAAGTCACATCGCTTAAACAGGGGCTGTAATGTATCCATGGGGTGTGAGCGACACCCAGGAAAGATCTCTGCGTTTCCCACCAAACTCATGTTTAATGCTGCATTCATGGCATGCAAGCAGCTAGATAGAAGCTACCGTAACCGTTTTTTTTTTTTTTTATGTGAGCCAACAGCATGAAGATACAAAGATACACACAACATTTGCAACTGCTACAAAAGCTACTGCAGCGATAGCCATAGATCAAGACTATTTTTTTTTCTATGAATGTAAGAGTTATATGAATGTAAGAGTCTTAGCCTTAATCTTAAGTAAGTCAAAAATATTTGCTGTCAGCATTAACTAGTTAATCGAGTTAACTCAGCCATGATTAACTCAAAAGCCAAGTGGTTCAATTCCACCAAATGTAGTTGAATATTGTTAAACATCTGTATTACTTAAGTTAACAAAATTTGCATGTTCACTCCTTATGGTACCAACATCTATACAGCATGGAATTGTGGACAGATTCTTTAGTTTGGGTCTGGGAGGCTAAATGGGTGGTCTGTGGCTCAAATGCAGAATAACTAATGGATCATGATGGAAAAACAGATAAATATGCAAAAAAATGACAAAAAAAATTGTGATGAATCAAAGATTAATTAGGGGCAATCATGCGATTAAATCTTTTAGTTGACTGACAGCTCTTCTTAAGATACATGTACAAGTACATTGGAGTTCCTAGTTTGAGAAATAAACGCCCTCACAGGTCTTCATTAAATAGTAGCCACAAAACGCCAGGGGCAACATCTAGAGCAGGGGTTTTTAACCTTTTTCATACCAGGGACCACTATTTATTCATAATTTGAGCCACAGACCACCATTTGAGGACATTTTTTCCCCACAGACCCCAAAACTAAAGATTTATTTTGCTTTTGTCCACAATTTCAGGCTGGGTTTGGGAGAAAACAAAACAGTCAAACATACAGATCAAAATGATCATTAATCTTCTACATTCTCTAGTTGTGTAGACTTGGGTTAATTCAGATGATAAATATTGTAACTCTTGAGAATGTAAACATGAAATCAAATTGGCCCGCAAGGGTCCATTTGGTTTCATGTTTACGCTTACAAAGAGTTAAATCCTCCTCTCAGAGACCACTGGTGGTCCCCAGACTACCCGTTGAAAACAAAACAATGGTAAAATATCCTTTTAAGAAGGAAGTATAACTTTAGTTGGACATTAAAAAAACGATAGCTTGAAACAGAGAGAGAACACTAAACGTTGACAAAGCAGTGGTAGTGTGGTGAAGCAGAGGCAGAGCAAAGGTCAGTGACCATGGACTGATTTGGTTGCAAACTTGCAAGCGGCTGCTCAGGGAGTATATGGAGGGGGGGAGAATAAATAAATAAATAAAAACAATTAGGCCCGCCAGGGAGTTCTTCAGCAGTCCTGAGGCACTGGTGGGTCGGTGCCAAGGGAGCTGGGATTTGCTAAGGCTGATGTAAACAGCAGAGCAGAGAGAGAGAGAGTCCTGGGAAATGAAAAGACGCCGCCGCAGCGCAGCAGCAGCTCCATCCAGCTGTTCTGCATCGGATCGCCGTGAGACAGAGAGAGAGAGTCTAGGGGCAGACTAGACGGAGCGAGAAGCCTCCTGATTTACGATCCGGAGGCATATGGTCTTTATTTGAAAAATATAATGGAGGACAGGAGTCGCAGAGTGCCTCTCTCATCATTATGTAATGTGGTAGCTTAAAGAAGGCCGGGGGGATGTTTCCAAATAACGGGTTTGAGAAGATTCCAGGCCGATGGGAACATCTTCTTCGCCCACCGTGCCACCACGACGCCATACCAACCTTTAACTGTTAACGCAAACAAGGATTCACGTTCAGAGTCGAGTGAGAATTAAAACAAAAGCTGTTCTTTTTTCTTCAGTAGGACATTACTCAATGATCTAGGAAGGGTTAGCATAGAGCAGGGCTCAAGACAGACATTTCAACACACACTATTTGACCTTAAAGACAAGACGACACAAACCAACAAGACACAGCTGGAGCCCGTGAGTTACATCAGCGCAGCCCAGATGTACACAGGTTGCGCAGTGGTGGACGTCATGCATTGTAATTGTAAATATAGCAGATCTTTAATGCTGTCGATGAGGTGACAATAGTCATGGCTAAGTTGACACCAAGTTCTCAATCAGATTGTACCTGCCCTCAGCTCCTGGTCACTTGCACCCCAAATATATCGTACTTTCTACTCTGATGCCTTAAACATTTCGCAGACAGTACAGTAAACATTCAAACTATGGAAATCAGTGGTTCCTAAAGTGGGATCAGGGACCCCCAGGCAGTTCCAGGATGACCTCAGCAAAATGATAGTTTGGAGCCAAATAGATCTGGGAGAGATAGAAAGCAGGGAAAAATATGGAAACTATCCCTTTAGGTGTGCATGCGGCTGTGAATGGACCGTAGGTGTTTCTGAAAAGGTTTAGTCTTCTGTCTTGTGTGTCTTCAACCCTGCACTGCCTCAAATCTAAACCGTTCCCATTATGGAGACTTTCCATCCATGGGGACCGAGGACTTCCCGTCCTGTCAAAGATAATACAAATAAAACAAAAACAAAATTAATGGCAAATGACAAACTCGGGCCAACTCGGTTCGGAAAACGGTCCATTCTGCCTTTCTTCAGACTAAACGCTCCCTTTCACCGAGTCTGCCCATGAATGAATGATTCAATGTTTGTTTGATTTTCACTTTTTTCACGGATGTGACTGAAATCACCAAATGCCTATAATTGATCGTTTTTTCTTTCCTCACCAAGGGAATCTGTGCTTAAAAAGTAAAAGCAAAATGATGTTGTGAATGAAGTGTGATCAAACATAATGCCATCCATAGAAAGCAGTGGGGCATGTGCTGGCATTGCTTTGGGCTTGAAAAAGTACGAAACAGGCTGTGGGGGAAACAGGAAGAGAGATAATAAATTATTTGCAGTTGAATGTCATTACATCACTGCAGCTACAAAAGTACAAAAGTCAATTGTAAATTAAACGGGAAAGTAGTGAATCGAAGGAGGAGCAGCATGCCTGCCACAGATATTAAGGGCATTATTTTACCCCTTATGCCTAAACGTATTTACTACAGTAGTAGTAAGATGGACGGACACATCCTTAGTCTCAGTACAATGGCCTGGAGACTTGACTGTTGTTTATAAGATGTTTTATGTACAAAAGACACATAGTTGGCGTTGACCGATGTACCAAATACCACAATATTTAGAGGATTACAATCCTTGGCTTGCTGTCACTGTGCACAAATATTTCGCACACGCACACGCACACAAACACACACACACACACAGAGAGAGAGAGAGAGAGAGAGAGAGAGAACTCCACAGGTCCATAAGTACATAATTATTAAAAGTTTTGAGAGACAGCGAAATCAATGTACGGCCGAGACACAAGTCGTAGCGGTTTTATATCACCTGCCGCGACATTTCCGAACCACCACGGCCGTTTTTGCATAACAGTCACAATGGCTTCCTAGCCGTCGACCGTTATGCAAACCGTCGCAACCGTTTTGCAAAAATATGGTTAAGTGCCGATCTCATTAATTGAATAGTACATTAGTTGACAACTAAATACTCCATTCGATTACGATTCCTCGATTAATTGTTGCAGCCCTAGTCATAACCAGGGGGAAAAAAGGTTTTGGTCGCTAGTGGATTTCCACTGTCTCTATTATTTTCCATCTCTCCTCTACTGTTTCTCTGTAGGCAATGGGGCCTGCCTGGTTACGAAAGAAAGCTGACTCCCATGTCAGGGGAAGGCTAACCAAGAACTTTCTAGGAACAGAACTTAAAAAACGTTTTCCCAGAGACTCCTGCTGTGTGTACAAGAGTCATAGTACAGCAGAGAGAGAGCGAGAGTCCTTCCTGTTACCACATTAGTCTTGATCAGATGGGATTAGCGCTGTCCAAGATCGACTCTTTAGCCAATACCATCTCCTCTTGTTGGAATGCCAATAATCTCCATCCATCAATTACAGCCCCTCAGCCTTATCCAGATGGTGTGTCAATATTAGGAGACGCAACTCCCCAGAGTTGTTGAGTTATATCACGGTGTATCCTCGGATGACAATGGACTTCTACTGTACATTGTAGAATTTAGCCATTTCTACCAATGTAACCAGATCCCATCCCAACCCATTTGATAGTTACTAAGGCTGTCGCAATTAACAATTAACAGCATTAATTAATTTTGTTGATTAATCTGATTAAAACTTTTAATGCAATTAGCATGTGTGCTTCACGGACTCAACCCCCCTCATTTACAAATACACAGATGTGTCTCCCAGCAACCAGAGCTATAGAGTATAGCTTGAGGGATCTACAAGCATCAGTGGACTGTAGATCAAACATTTTGATAAATATTAAAAAAAAATAGTTTTTTTTTTCAAATTCTTTTTTTTTAAGTTCAAATCATGTACATACATGACATAGTTTGAATAGTGATGATTAACCATGATAAAAAATATTTTTGAAGTTGACTGATTAATCTGATTAAAACATTTTAATCATTGAACAGCTCTATTAACAACATTTGTAGTAAGCCCAGTTACATACAAACTGATTTTAAAAAGAGGTAAGTTGTGATTTCATCATTCCAAGTGTAATAACTTAACATTAATCCATTTTGATCTGCAAAATGATTCTATAAATGTCTTCAAAATCCTGACAGGTTTCTGGTTTCTATGCCACTTGTTCTTAATATTTCAGATTTCTGGGGTCCAGAAATCCATCGCAAAATATTTGAGTTACAAACATTCACTGTGACAGAATATTCAAGGATTTGCGCCACATTGTTCGAACACCAAAGTTCCTAGTGTTATAATTTATTAAGCATTTTAATACACACAAACCGGCTGTCGGACTTTGAATGAGACCATCTGGTCTAGTGTGAGCACGGACCTCAGGGTCACTATTAGCTGAACGTCTCTGTTCCAAAGAGCGGGGGGGGGGGGGCGAGGGACTACAGTAAGCATTGATGATTATGCGCGGCACGTAGGGGCTGGAGTCAATCTCCCCCTGGGGGGAGCTCCTCTCTTTACACACCAACAACATCCCATACAGGAACAAATAGGATTCCTGCCAGAGCCGACACAAACAAAAGAGGAGGTGGCAGGGATTAGAGAGGGTTAGGGTTAGAGAGGGCTACCTTTAGGCATTATATGGCAGCATATTGTATAGGGCAAAAAAATATATATAGCTATATATAGCTATATATAGCTATATATCTATTTAGATTTTAGGCTAAAGGTTGCCTCAATTACATTTAAGGTACAGTAAATAAGGCTGGAATTGCAGCATAGTACATTACATTCGCCCATTCACCCACACATTCATTCACACGATGGCAGCGGAAACCACACAAGGCACATGAACACACATCGGGAGCGATCGAGGGTTCAGGGGTCTTCCGCTATAGGACACCTCGACATGTACAGAGAAGCCAGGATTCTAACCGCCGACCCACATCCGTGGGCCATTGGACGACCCGCTCTCCCCTCCTGAGCTACAGGAGGGGAGCAATTAATGTCTCCTTTCATTTGACTGTTATTACAACACCTTGCAAACATATTAAATTAAGATTATTATTGTTATTACTACTACAGGTACTATTACTATAAGCAGGAGCCGTGTTATTTTTCTAAACTGGCTTGGGGTTCCCATAACAAGCTCTCAATCGTGTTCCATTTACCTAACCTCCCTTTGACCAGGATAGCACTTTGATCGCATGCTGTTATTTCAAAACAGTCTGCTCGGGAGTGGAGTTACAACACAAGCAGTTTTCACTCAAACGACTCACAGCGCTCCAGCGTAGTTGCGTTGAACTTTGAAGCACCCAGCATTTTTACTGGAGCAGACATGTTCTCACACACGCGTCGCTTGCCAAAAAAGCCGTTCCTTCCAAGCTACGGGGAAGAAAAGGGGAAGGGGGTGGGGGGTAACAGGTCTCTTGCAAATTAATAATAAAAGAAGCCTTGTCTGGTCACATGAGACGGACGCGGCAGGGCCTGGGAGGTGCCGCACCAACTCTGTATAGTTTTGTCGACGTGTTAATGGATACCGAGAGTCTCTCTTTGCGGTCCATGGGAGAGCCCGAAGTCAATATCTTTCCCCAGTGACTCAAAAAACCGCAGTCTGGCACCTGGGAATGCCAAAGGGGTAAAGAGTTATGTAAGCATCGTTCACTTGTATGCACGCTGTGCGTGCATATTGCCGACTGGAAAGTGACTTGGGGAGGGCTGGCAAAATCTGACTAGTAAGAAATTTATTTCCATAATGGCGTTTTAACATCTTCATGGACTCTTGGGGGTGGAAAATGGGGGTTGCATGTTTAGGAACTTACTGTTAATTCACTTTGTAGCGACAGCTTCCAGAACTACAGCAGCACACATGCATCACATTTGTACGATATATTATCTGCCTTTTTTGTTTTTGCTTTTTTTATTGATTGACTGCAATTGTGCAACAATGTCTTGAATTTTAATCTATCGATCAGGAAAAACAAATGTTTCTGTTGTGACTTCATTAATGTCTGACTGTACCGTGTACTGATTTCATTGACAACATTTGACTATACCCTGTACTGATGTAATTTGTGTTTGACTGTACCCTGTATTGATTTCATTTATGTTTAACTGTACCCTGTACCGATTTAAATTTCTGCCAATAAAGTACACAATCAAAACAAAAACAAACAAACAAAAAAACTACAGTACTACAAGCTTAAACACATTGCAATGACGTTTGGCTATTTTTAAACACAAAAGGAACTTTTTTTTTCTTTAAAAACATTTTAATAAAAAAAAAAATCATTTCAATATTGTGTCCTATTATGTTTAACTGATTATCAAGTCAAGACTCTTGATTGGAGCCAAAACCCTAGCATCGGTCAGGTCTAGGTAGTAGATGAGGTAGGACTTTCTCTGCTCAGTCAGTCAAGGAGAGAAACGAAAGAAAAGACACTCCATAAATGACTGCTGGAATGCAGCCCTCATTTCCTTGCCGACTCCACCTTCTCCACACCCTCTCCAGGCAGCTACGAGTTCAGGAGCACTTTCACACCGAGCCGAGCAAGGCGTGAGAGACGTGACAATCCCAGTTATATGGCACACTTTTCCCTAGCAGTAACAAACCAGCCGGGGCCAGTGGTGGCGGTGGCGGGGCCGGGGCCTTCCTCCGGCTGCACACCTAGTACTCACATTTCACCCACACAGGGAGACAATGAATGGGGATGGGCCGACGGCTCTCCGGTTACCAAAAAGGACCAAAGCCAAAGGGAAGTTGTAACTAATTAAATAAAAAAGGGAGTGGGTGTTTTGGTGTGGGGTCAACGGAGACGGGATGATGATTTCCACATTCCTCACACCTCTAACCAATGTTGCTGATGGCTTGCTTTGCGAAGCGATGTGGGGGCCAGGATATAATCTGGTATTCGCTGAACTGGATGGGGTTTAGTTTGTGCATTTTCACACCCATCGGTGCAGTGTTTTTCTAGTAAACTAAAACTACACTTAAAAATGTTCAACGACTACCTTTTTTTCCACTGATGAAAACTAAACAAAAACAGAAAAAAAAAATAGCTACGACGACTAATACTATAATAAATATGCTGATAATTTTGTCAACAAATAAAAACTAGATACAAACTAAAGTATGATGGCTAAAACTAAGACTGAATAGTGACTGTTTTGTCAAACAAGTAAAGACTACACTAAAATGCCAGGGAGGGACAAGTGGACAATAATTATTTCAACATTTTACTATTTCATTAATATACCTTATATCACATTAATATGCTGTACTTTGAGTGGGCATGATAAAAACGTCCCCCCATTCTTTGTTTCCTAGAAAAAAAAATCTGAAAAAAATCATGGGTGAAAAAAAGATCATGGTGAAACACAACTTGATGACATCATCAAGTTGTGCTTCACCATGTTAATGATTTTTCTTTTAAGACCGATTTTCCTGTCACTAAACAAAGAAGTAGGGGTTCGTAGAGTACAGTTGAGACTAAAACGTGACTAAATAAAAATATGTTAAGTTTACTAAATATTATTAAATCTAACAACAGTAATCAAAACTGATTACTGTCTAAGTCTAAAGTCTAAACTAACACTAAATTTAAAAATAGCCACAACACTCCCATCGGTCCAGGTCCGTTTAGAGGCATTCCAAACCATTAATCGTCAAGAAAGAGGCTTCAAAAATGGCTCAGCTTGAAAGCCAGTTGTCGTAATGTCGACTTCAGGTCTCCTCTTCATTCCCTTTCACTCTGCATGAGCAACTAGATAAGACTAAAGGCAGCTCAAAAAAGGCATCCGTCTTCATTAGAGCAGGAACTATGAACAAACACATTAATCTGCGGGCTAGGCCTTATAGTCGTGCCCTCACTTCACCTCTCATCTATCTCCCTACAAGGACACCGCATACTTGTTGTTTCATGCGATCACAATATTCCTGAGAGAGAGAGAATCGCGTGACTGAATCCTAAACAATGTTTTGTTTTTTAGAAACAAACAGTCAAGGAGATCAAGTGACAAAATCCATTAACTCCTTAGGAGCGAATATTCTGCCGCATGCCTCTAAGGTGTGTTTGTCAGCCCAATTTAAACAGAAGTAAAATGGTAAATGGTTATTTATATAGCACCTTTATCCAAGGCGCTTTACATGAATTGTGCATGGAATTCACCCGTTCACACACAAATCCATACACTGATGGCGGAAGCTGTGCAAGGTACAACCAGCACATCAGGAGCAATCAGCGGTTCAGTGTATTGCTCAAGGACACTTCGACAGTGACTCACAGCCTGTGTTCAAACCGGGACCCTCATGCTTACCATCCAGAGACTCTACCTGTGAGCCAGAACCGCCGGAATGAAGCTTGCTTTTCCTTTAATTCCATTTTATCCACCGTTACAGATCAGCCAGAGAACTCCTTGACTGCATGTCCTATGATATTTCTTTTCCTCCGATCTCAAATGAGGGTCTTAAGAAGCCCTGAATGTCACATTTTGGCACATAAAGATGGCATGCATGTGTGTGCGTGCCTGCACCCCCAGATTGGATGTTATTGGGTGAAAACAATCTACTGTTAGCCGAATATGTGTTTAGCATCTCTTTTTTTCTGTCTTTCGGCTATGGGTCCCAAAACATAGTCCATAGATCTCGCCTTTACATCTGTTGTGTTTAATTATATTGTCATTCTGCTTCCAAGTACGATGGGAAATGTTTGAGGAACACACAAACCTGCGGCTTATACTGTAAGTGTGTCCAAAACAAGTTTGTCACATAGCTTGAAATGTACATATTTAAGACATTACTCTCCTAAGTTATATTGCACAACATTGCACGTGATACAGCTGACCACCTACGCCTCTATTGAGTCTGACATGGATGATTATATTTTCAGTGTTTTGGACGACTCTGCGGTCCAAGTTCACAGCCAAGTAGGAGAATGGAAGTGTTTCAACTCCCCAACCACTAGTAACAGGCAGCCGGCTACCTCAACTCCCACCATAGCAATTATGGTTCCCTCCCAAGGCTGTCCTGCCAAAGGGGCCTTAACCCAAACATCATCATCTCCTAAATTATGATTTCTCAGAAAATCTTAAGTTTCTATGTCAGTGCTGCTCTACCCTCTAAAATGTTCACGGAAGGGTTAAATTGTTGCCGTAGTATTATAATGACCATCATTCTACTGTCATATCCTCTCATATGAACACGAACAACATGGAACAACGATACCGTTCAGAGCTCAACGACACATTATCGAAAGTGTTCTAAAATCACGGTTCAAACGTCACCTGATTTTAAAACTTGGCTATTATCAGCCAATTTCAAATATTTTATTTGGTCATCTGCTGAACCTTGTCCTTACCATTACACTAGGGTTAATAAACAAACATAGTTCTCCATCCGTCAGGCTCACTGAGATACCATAAATAACACAGGCACAGATCATTACGGGTTTATTATGTTGGTCGAAAACATGGCATACAGTACCATTACACTAGGGTTAATAAACAAACATAGTTCTCCATCCGTCAGGCTCACCGAGATACCATAAATAACACAGGCACAGATCATTACGGGTTTATTATGTTGGTCGAAAACATGGCATACAGTGAGCAACAATATTACAGGGCCAAATGTACATATTATATAATATTTTAATGGTATTTTGGACAGAACAAACACTTTCCTGAGGTTTTGTGTGTGTGTGTTTATTTTTGTCATGACGCCATGTTCATGACCAAAATTTGTCGTGAAAATGTCATAAGTCACTCTTCTATCCAGCCAGCTTTCCCTCCCCTCTACACAAGGAGAGGCAGGGGGCCAAAGCATTATGGTCATTGCAGTGATTCAGCAATCCAGTCAAACACACACATAACTTTGGAAATTATTTTATCCACCATAATAATGCAAATTTCTATTGTATCGTATATCGTTTCAAATGTTGATTAGTCACCTTTACAACAACGTAGAGATCGGACATTGCTGGAATGAGTAACAGTGATAAATGTGTGTGTAGCGCCCCCCAAAAAATAAATGTTGCTCTGTTGGCATTCATTGTTGTTTTGAATTTCAAGTTCTGGCAGGAGTGTGGCACTCATTCACAGGTGTGTGCCAGGCACATAAGTGTGGGTCCTGTTACTTTTTTGTTTGCGCCCCCATATCTTCAGAATCTGCCTCAAAGCAAGGTTTAATTTGCCATTTTAGCAAAGTTTTTGCCCACACGTTTATCAGTGTTACTCATTCCATGAATGTCCGATCTCTACACTCCATACATTGTTGTAAAGGTATTATTAAGGTAGAGAAAATAATTCTTAAAGTTATAGGTTTCTGAACTTATGTGGTCCAGTTCATAAATTGTATATAAGGACAATCAGGCCTATCAGGGCAATGCCTACACTGGTAAGTCAGAGGCCATACATTGCCTCATCTGAATGGCTCCGGTGAGGTGATGATGAGTATTGTCTGAATTCTTATCAACACGTATTCATAAGTTCCTCTGAAGTAGGTCCTCCGATCGCCTTCCCCACAGGCATGGGGAGACATCTCAGTGTCTGAAATTCAACACCGTCAACATCATTCAAACTTAAAGCACCAGTGAACCATACAGAGAAACACTAAAGCTACCAGTTTAAGTACCAATACCCCAAAGTACCCTAATCTTCTAAAAGCCACCTATGTATGTATCTCACCAAGCAATACCGGTGCAGTGCAGACTTTGAGAACTTTGTCCAGGTCTTGACACGCGTTGCAAACATTGCGAAGGACATGTAGGTGTTTGTTTCCTTCAGGGCTCTTTGATGCGACTTTCTTAAGATAGTAATTTGTGTCTGTTTGCAATTATTTAAAAAGTGGTACTAGAAAGGGAAAAGGGGAAGAGTGAAATGCAACAGGCATTTATCCAAAACAAAATATTACTTTGAGGTTTTACAAACACTTGTGTGAACACTTTTAAAAGGGGACATTCTGCATAATGAATACTTTTACTTCATTTTTGGTACCTCAAGTACATTTTGAAGCCAATAGAGCGCCGCAGTCCCATTCACTTCTATGATGACTCCTGTTCCAGAAGTGAATTCATTTTCCCCATCCATTTTCCTCATACAAGTATTTATTTAAATACCTTTTAAGTGACATACAAAGCCACCTCAAGTCGTGACCAAATCATGGACCTAACAAATAATTACAACGGAAAAAAAAAAAGCACGGGGGGGGGGGGGGGGGGGGGGGGGTTATTATGTCTGCACTTCATCTCTCAGGTATATTAATGACAGTAAAATGTTAAAAATGGGTGGAATTCCCCTTTAAGTAAACACACATTTTTCCCCCACCAGTGATTGTAAGCTGTGGTTCAGAGAGCAGTCAGTGAACAGAACACTACTCAGTAGTTTTCTGTACAGTAGTGACTACTGTACATCACAAGAGAATTCACCTGCCGAATGGAAGGCCACAGCCAACAGTGAACAGCTTTGTAATTACACAAGCACTGTCTCAGAACCCAGCATGCTTGCCCTATACCCTCAAATAGAAATTCCAGACCTTTCCCCCCATACCTGATTATTTAACTCCTTATGTGCCATTTTGCCAGCCTGTAGCGCCACCGTTTGGTCCAGAGAGACGACTAATCCGCAATCTACGAATGCTATATACAGTCTGGAAACTACAGCTTCCATGAGATGAGTAACAGAACTAGATTCTCTTGGTCAGACCAGAGAGATAATTCGACACTTCCTAATATTGTACTATAATTTATATAGTACTAGTGGCATCGACGCGGTGCTCACAGAACTGTAGTGCTATTGGAAACTGTAGTGCTATTGGAAACAAACGAAATGGAAGCAAGCAGAGTAATAGGACAACATGATAAACTTGTTTGGTCAATCCCTTAAACAGAAGATTGTTAAATATTGAATATTGAAGTCGCACTAAGCAAGGAAGGTGAAAACATGTCCCTACTTTGGGCATGTCAGTACAGGCAAATGTTTAACATTTAAAACTAAATGTTCAATAATGGCAAAAAACAGACAATTCCCAAAGTCACAGCGTGTCATAATGTTAGCGCCTTGTTGTGAGCCTATAGAGATGGGCCGGTGTCACGGTGAGGCACCGCCGTACGGCCAAGTATATAAAAAACAGGGGCTTAAGTGGTTAAGCATACACTATCCTCAGAGATATATCAGCCATATCAGCTAGAAAACAGAGGAGCTCATTCAGGTTCTCTGCTCAGCAAAAAAAAGAGCAGGTGAGGGTCTTATTTAAAAAGGAGAGCCTGAGTTGAGGAGACACACTGGTCTGCATTGTCAGGTTGGGGAGTGCTGTCCTGATGGCTAAAGGGAGAACTGTGGGAACGGCTAGACGCTGAGCGAAGGAAAACAAGGCAGGACACTCATCTCCTGCGCAAAGGTCAACCTTTAAGTGAGGCCCGCTTCTGTATTTCGATCAAAACAGTTTACCTTTAGGAAGGGCAGGAACTTCAATGCGCCAGCAGCACCGTGGGCCAGGTTGAATAATAGAGTGCACTCCCAGAGTGAAACACATGCGTAAAAGAAAGTGGTGTTCATAGGGCATAACGTCAACATAATGATGATTGGTCAACATAGAGGGTAATTACTTTAGGCCTGATATGTGCAGGGCATCAGTATTATCCCCATATCATTAGATGTGGATATTTGTACTATTGGCATACAATTTAACAATTTAATATTTCTGAATTGTTATTTTTTGATAAAATATAAAGTATTTACTTGGTTTAGTAGCGAGTACATTTAGTAATGTGACTTTTTCAGAGAAGTAACTAACTATAATAAGTAACTTCCCCAAAAATGGCCTTTATACAAGGTGCTTTACGTGTACAGTACATTCACCCCTTCACACGTGCATGTGTGCGCCAACTGCGGCAGGAACCATGCAAGGCAATTTGAGGTTTAGTGTCTTGCCCAAGGATACTTTGTGGGATACTTCAATGTCAAGTCTCTCAAGCCCAGAAAATTGCTTCTGCAATCTTTGAATGCTACATTGAGACTCTACAATTAATTCCAATCCTCTCCGGTAAAATGATGAGAACAGGAAGCTGTCAGCTGTTCTTCAGACCAGAAAGGGTATTAGGGCCACTCACGACACAGTCTTCTACGTGGAAATTTATTTTAAAGTATATTTTTGTGGGGTTTCCATTTTAGTTTAAATTGTGTTCCCCAGTACGCCTGGGAACGCAAGACTAGACAGGACTATGGACTTGGGCAGAAGCAATTTAAAAAATGTGGGAGCCAACTCACCTGTCTAGAATGAGACTACTTCAATATGGATCACAATAATGACTTATTATAATGTCACACAGCGCCTGTCTCCTGCTGACGAGATCAGTTATTTTAGGCAAGAGACACCGTCCCAGAATGGAGCACAGAGGTTAAGGCCTGGATTACCAGTATCATGCAGAGCTTTCCATGACGGTTATCAGATATGTTAATACTCAAGCTATTATTATTATTTTATAAGCGATAGCCAAAGTAAAACATGATACTTCAGAATGCAAATTATACTGTAATCTAGGGCCTCGTCGTAAATCGGGTGCTTAAGAGCAGGCACGTTCTTAATTTAAGGAGATTAATAGACACAAGAGTCATTACAGACGTGACGTGCATTAGATTACAGTATCATTGGCTTATTATGTTAGAGCTTATTATGTTGGCTCCAAATGGTGTTCATTCTGTTGGTTTGGATCAGGTCATGGTTGCACTATAGAGCTGAGCAGTCCCGTCCGTTTCATGACATTGTCTGTGGGCCCAGAAATGAATTTCCCGGGTTGTGACAAATCATGACAGTCTGTCTGTCTAAAACCGCCATAACTCTGCTTTACATGGGAAACTCTGATCGCCTCCTAGCATTACACACATCACAGGCCACCATTCTAGCCGTTACCCCCACTGTAATTTTTCCACTGCTGCAACAGCAACACAACAGATAGTGACCTATACAATTTTGCGCCTTGGCCATCATTGGTGTAGGTACATGCCGACAACAGGCCATACAACTTTTTGCATTTCCCTCCCTGAGCCCTTCACATGGACTCACTCTCTCAGTGCTGTGATTACAGCAGTGCAGTGCGCTGTGTACACAATCAGCTCATCTACAATCTCACACATATTTTTTATGTATTCCTTACTGTATATGCAGTGCATGCAGCATGCCAATGTACTAACTCTGTGCTTTGTTCCCTGTTCATCTTTAACCTATGATATGGTCAAATACTAGAATAAATGTTAAGCCTGTAAACATGCCAGTACCTTTAGCATTTTGACCGTTTTTTATTAAAAGAGCGGGTAATTTGCTCTCATTATATTGTTTATTGAAGTAGAGAATGAGAGCTGGGAAGGAGACAACATGATAGAGAAGGTAATGGAGGTATGGAACCACAAGCCAGCTGGACTACATGTGTGGATACATAAGGGGTTGGATACTGGCTAATAAGATAAATATGCCTTAAAACAGGGCTTTTCAACCCTTTTCATCCCAGGTACCATTATTTATTCAGCATTTGAGCCACGGACCACCATTTGAGGACACTTTAGCCCTCACACCCAAAACTGACCATACATTCGGGTTGACCATACACTCTAATTGACTTAATTACTTGGGCTAATTCAGATGATGAATATTTTAAGTCATGAGTGTGAAATGAAACCCGGTTTCCTTTTTAAGCTCTCAAGAGTTACACCTGTTAACCAACTTTCCATCATTTAGCCTAAGGACTCCCTGGAATCCTCTCAAGGACCACCGGTGGTCCACGGACCACCAATGGTCCACCAGAATACTGTAAATATTTTATTTATTTCATAAATAGAGAATATTTCACTCAATAGGGACTGCTCCTGCTGCAGGTTGATGATGTCATATGTCCATGTGTGCTCTAGCCCTTTTAAATTATGGAATGGTATGCTAATGAAAATGAAAATGCTTAATACTTTCTAGTAAGTTAATACGAGCATCAAATAAATATTTTTCATATCTTTATTAGCACAAGCATTCCATTCCTTAAGGCTAGGAATGCATTCCTTAAGGCTAGACCACACATGATCATATGACATCATTAACATGCGACATGGTGACAGGAACAGTCCATATAGAGCAGTGGTTTTCAACCAGTGGTCCTGGGACCACCAGTGGTCCTTGAGATAAGTTGGTTAACCAGATGTAACTCTCTGAAAAACGGTGTTAACATTCTTACACCGTGACATCCATGCCTACTTGCGGACCATTTGGTTTCATGTTTACACCCTCAAGAGTTGAAATATTCATCATCTGAATTAGCCCAAGTCTACACAACTAGAAGATTAGTCATTTTGATCTGGATGTTTGCCTGTTTTGTTTCCCAAATCCATATTTTGGACAAAAGCAAAAGAAACCTTTACTTTTAGGTTCTGTGGGGCTAAAATGTCCTGCTCTCCTTTTCAGGATGCGTATATATAAACCTACAATGTATTTAACTAAGACTAAAAGATGTAAAGACAAAGAATACAAAAACTAAGACTAAAAACGACTAAGACTAAAAGACTAGCACTAGATGTCAACTAACGAATGAATGAATTTCAGAAGACTAAATGGGACTAAAAAACTAAATCTGTGTCATTGAAAAGACTAAGACTAAGACTAAATCAAAATATGCTATAAAACCAAAACAAATAGCAACACACAGAAAGGTATTTGTGGCTGAATCCAGTAGTATTTCTTATTTGTATCATGAGGGTTGTAAAAAAAAAAAAAAAGAGTCACACATTACAACTCTTTGTCTGGGCAGAGCTCAGAGCATCTACAAAGATAAAGACACACCTATCTCTGAAACACAGCCTGTGTCTGTTATCCTGGTGGTAGTGAACCAACTCCAGCACTATCAATCTTTTCTTTGGGACTTTAGGGCACAATGGCAGGATTGAGAACCAAGTCATAACCCAGCTGTGATCTCATAAAGTCATGATCCTGGCCAATAATGCTATTTGTTCTATTGATAACAAAAAATAAATTAATTAATACTTTTGTTTTCTCTGCAAACAAGCGGCTCCTCAAATGGCCCACATTTTTGAGCAACGGATAAAAGCTCCCCTTTCAACACAGGCACTATTAAAAAAGGTTAAAAAATAGATTAGAGAGAAGGAGTAGCCTTATGTCAGCACTGTTACTGCTGGGTGCATTTTAGATATTGAAAAAATACCAGATCTACAAACTCATAGCACGCCACAGAGTGCCGCAAAGTAGTGCGCAGGTACTCTCAGGTCGCAGTGAAGCAAAAATGTATGGAAACTTTTTGATGCCTTTGGCTGCAGTAGGCCTCCAAAGAAATCCCTATAAGATTTGTCATTGGCTAACAAATAGTCCAACAAATAGTCCCGGCGGGACTATTTGTTAGCCAATCAAGAAGAGCCTTGCTGAGCTGCCTCTGATTAAGGCAAAAGGGAGGTCTGGTGAAGTCAAATGTGGAGGTGGTGGAGGACTGTATGTTTTTAAAGGGCCACTGTGGCTCCTATGGTTGTCATAGATACTAGGTATTTCCAGGAAGTGATCTAATAATGAAACTGCCTAAGATAAAGAAGAAAAAAACATTAAAATTCTGAGATGTATTGCTTACATACGTATGCTTTAAGTACAGTACTTCGTTAGCCACTTCACACTGGCCAGTAGCCAAGGGCCGACAAAAGGCACATACTGTACACTTCTAGGGGAACACAGAGCCGAGTAATGTGTGATCGCCACCCAGTAAACCGTCACGTAGCATGACGGGAGGGGTCAGGGTCACATGTTCAATCCTCATAACCAGCCTGTTATGGTCTCTGTGAAAGTGTCCTTGTGCATGACAGACCCTGATCCTCCACACAAGCTAAATGATTCTTCATTAACAGAACCATGCTGCTGCTGCTGGACTGGGGCCATCTGTTAAATACTGAATCAATGCATATACAGTAGGCAACGCTATTACCCCTGTAGGGCCAACAGGTCTAGGACAAGAGACCCTATAGAAAATGTATCTCGGAAAAGAAATGAGTGAAAGTTTTTTTACACAAATAGACAGCCTTGTGATGACAGCATCTGTGTCAAAGCATGGTGGAGTGGAGTGCATATTCCCCCAGCAGGGTGCTACTTACAGTATGCTCTCTATTGCACATCCTCCTCCATATGACCTGATTATGTGCACCTCCACAGCAGCAGCAGCAGCCCTGCTGACACACCACAGCTACAACACCAGTTTAGAGAACGACCCATATACCAGTTTGGCCCTTATATATCGGACATTAATTGAAGGCCTGGTGGGGACTGGAGTGTATAGTTTTGCACTCCGTCCGTGTGTCCGTCCGTCTGTTGCCAGCTAATCTCCGACATGGTTAATCCCCTTTGATGCCACATTTTGCACAAATGATCCCTGGGTGCCAACAATGAACCTCTGCCCCACATTTTCTATAATGGCCTGTGATAGCGCCACCATGAGGCAGCTATTCGCATTCACACCCATAAAGGAAATGATCAGCATGAAAACCTTGCATCTATTATTTACCTGTATTATTTACGTCTGTTTTATATGGTGCCACCAGGAGGCTGATCTTAAGACACATTATTTCATATTACTCCTCCAGATTCGGCCCCAAAATGCCACTAATCGTCACACAGTATCTCTGCAGTCACGTGCTCTGTCCCATATTTCATATTCATAGGAGGCAGCCAGTCTGAGCCAGGTGGATTGGATTTAAATCTGTTTACAAAACACAGATTTTATGTTTTTGTGATCGGTGGGTGGACCATTGTGAAGAATAATATTCTATGATTTCTCAAAGCTTAGTGAAAGACGTGGGAAAAGGCAGCAACAGATACTGTATATACTGCACTGCACTGTTGATCCACATACAGTATAAGATTTATACGAAGTACCAGTCAAAACATTAGTAAAAGGACATCTGGAACAGGATTCTACAAAAAACAGAAATGGGCCTCCAAAAATGTACTCTAGCATCAGCCAAGCAGGCTGGTGATGAGCTCAAACAAACCCAGAAAAGGATTATGGACTGGGATTCGATTCAAGTGATGGAAAAGTGTGTGCACACAGTGGGAGGCCATCTCTGTGCACTGTGCAGTCATAAATATACACACCCACCTCCGAGTGATTATTACAGTATCAAGAAAGGGTGGAAAGCAGTTCATTTGCAGCACACTGCAGCCAGAAATGTACAGATGGGTCAATTGATACTACTAGCACTGAAACGGTTCATAGTGACTCAGTGTGTGTGTGTGTGTGTGTGTGTGTGTGTGTGTGTGTGTGTGTGTGTGTGTGTGTGTGTGTGTGTGTGTGTGCGTGCATGGCAGATTTAAGAGGTCAAGTACAGCTAAAGTAATGAGGTGATGAGGAGGAGAAGAAGACAGTTATATCAAGACAAGCAAATGGCCATTATACAGCGTGTGGGTGGATGTATCTGCAACCGATCATGAGAAATATCACATCAAAAGAAGTTGAATAAATGCCGGAACATGTGCGAGACAAGTGAAGTACACCTGCTAATAATGAGTTGAGAGAATGAACCCACTAAACTCCTTCCAAGCACCATGATAAAAATATCTCCATAACTCCTCGCACAATCTGGGATTTGTTTTATCGTCGATGGGAGCAGTCCAGTAGTTATCAACCTGTTCACGCTGTGACGAGCACAAAAGAATCTTATTTGAACTGGAGACCCCCTACCATGACAAGCACTCGGAACTGTGTAGGCATTTACATACTTTGACTGGATAACACACAACAAATGAACAACTAATCTAAGTCACTGCTTGTCACTATGAGCTATGTGTTAATCCATCTATGAGTTTCTGATGCTAGATTCTAGTTTCAGACACTAGATTTTAGTTTCTGACGCTAGATTCTAGTTCATGACCCTATATCCTAGTTTCTGGCACTAGATTCTAGTCCTGATGCTAGAGTCTAGTTCCAGAAGCTAGATTCTAGTCCTGGTGCAAGATTATAGTTTCTGATGATTTTCTGATGATAAATTCTAGTTTCAGACACTAGATTCTAGTTTCTGACGCTAGATTCTAGTTCCTGACCCTATATCCTAGTTTCTGGCACTAGATTATAGTTTCTGATGCTAGACTATTTTTTTCTGAAAAAAAAAAAGTTTGTGTTGTGATGCTCAACATAGTTCATGCCAATGATTTGGCTGCGGACCCTCTTTATCTGAAAACATGTTGTTCTAGAAATCTCCCTCAAGCAAAAGATAGCAGACCTACAATCTCATCCACATAGAATATATGGAACATATACTGTAGCATGGCTTGCTGTCGGCTACAATGACAGAATGCTTCCATCTCAATAGAGAAAACACTCATGAGAGAAGAAGGACCCCTGCTGTCCTGCCAACAGTCAAAGAAGATCTCCTCTTTGTAGAGAGATCAGCTTTAAGGAATGAGAGCTACATTCTGTTAAGGCTTTTCCACAAAGTTAGCTTTTAGCACAGTTCACAAAGAGAAAAAAACACTTTTCTTTTTTGTTTGCAGAATGCCATTCAACGTTCAAAGGCAGTGGGTGTGAGGGTGGGGAAAAAAGAAAGAAAGAAGCCTGCCAGAAGAGGAGACCAGAATATCATCCAAGCAAAAGGTGATACATCCCACAGGAAATCACACAGCGAGGGAACCAGAGGGCTGCTGCTGCTGCTGCTGCCATGGAAACTGATATAAGCCAACAGGTGCCATCTTATTGATGCCAACTTGTCCGTCAATTCCTCTTCACGCCGTTGCAGCAGGACCATGACAACATCCTCTGATAAGAGCGTGTGCTTGCATGCATGCGTGCGTAAATAAACATGTTCATCAGTAGGGTTAAGGATGTGCCAGGTGCATGGAGGTGATCGTCTTCATTAGGAACAAGAGCCCAGGTTTGAGTTTAATACACAGGCACAACTCTGCCTGCTGGCTGCTTCATTGTGTGTAGCAATATTCTGTCATATCAGTCCGAGTTCATGTTCTTTGCAGAATGTAAAAGAAAACAGGGCTGTTGAATGAATAATAAATTAATCACAGCTTCAAAATTAATTTAAATCATGATCAATCACCATTTGTACTATGTCCAAAACATGCCCGTTTTCCTTTACAGGATTTGAACATTTAAAAATGAAAAAGAATCCGGGGAAAAAAAGATCTGTCTATTTCTTCAATATTTATCAACATAGATGATCTACAAGTCCCCAATGCTTGTAGATCTCTCAAGCTATACTTTATGGCTCTGGTTACAGGGAGAAACACAGCTATATGTCACGGTAAAACTGCTCTCTACCCATTGTTTAGGCTCAGTGGGTTGAGTCAGTGTGCACACGAGTTAATTGTGTTACATTTTTTAAATTAGATTAATCAACAAAATGAATTTGACTAATTAACTTGTTAATTTTCAACAAAGTAAAAATTCCTATGTTTAATGATGTCTTTAGGATATAAGAAAACACTTTCCTGGCATATATATATAGAGAGACAGCAAAATCAATCTGCTGCCACGGCTGATGGTCCATCTGTCGCGGCTGGTGGTAAACTACGCTGGCTAAAGCCAGACCGAATGAGCTTTTTTGGCCTGGAATTCCCCTTTCTGTGCATGAATACAAAAATCAATCCAGCATTATCGAGCAGGTATAACTGACAAGATGCAACCGACAAGCACACGATCGACACAACTCTGTCTCTCTAGCCTGTCCTAACCTGAGATGATTCTGGCCTAGGGGGGGGTGGGGTGCCGTGAGATTTCCACGGCAGATGAGCTAATCTGAATTGATCTCACCAAGGTGTCGTCATCCCCGGCCCCTCCCCCGCCCCTCCACTACTGTGCTACTTCACATCATTTGGAGCGACGCCCACCCTGAAAGGTTGACTCCCCCCTTCTAGGCCACCGTGGCTAACAAATTAGTCCAGGCTTTCAGTTTTCGCACAACACGGACGAAAATGAAAGCCTGGGTGTCAAGGCTACTCTCTCTCAAACACACTGGTCTTTCACTGGCCTATAGGAGAGGCCAGATGAACATGTCAGCCAGTGTGGGGGGGTGTGAGGTGCAGGAGAGGGGCTCTGGGAAAGCTTAGCAGTGCTTTGGTGGTATACAGCCTGTTGTTATCTTCTGCAACACAGAGAGCTGGTCTCTTCCTTTGAAGTGCTGAGCTACACAGCCTCCAGTCACCCAGGGCCGGGGGCTGGACTGGACTGGAGAAGAGTTTTATACGCTCACCGAGGGCCAGGGCTACAGATACAGTCACCAGCCAGACAGGAGATGAACACTTGAACAGTTACAGAAGGAACAGCATAAAAAAACAACCTAACCCAATACTAAAAAGGGAGTGTTCTGAAAATCTGGTGTCTAATAACATGCACTTACATGCATTCAATAAACAAAAGTGTCAACCCACTGTTGGCATGGTGGGGATATACTGTATAGCCAATATACAGTGTGTGTGTGTGCGTGCGTGCGTGCGTGCGTGCATAAAGGTAAAAAAAAAAAAAAAAAAAAGCCTTCTGGGGTGGAATTCTCATTTGCCAAGTATTGTTCTCTCGTCTGAGAGTAAAGTATGAAGGAGCCTCATCTACAAAAAAAAAAGACTGGTTATACTCGCACCCAGACGCCGGTGGCTGCAATCTACACACACTCACAACACGTGCAGATCATCTCTCTCTGTCTTTACAGTTATTTTCGGCGCGCCACGCAACATTGCCTCGCAGGCAAAAACACATAAATCTGCAATACTTTTTTGTGTATGTTGTTTGGGTTACTTGGCCGGCGGCAGGATTGTTTGAGAGAGAGAGACGGTGGTAGTGTATATCCTCTGGAAAGCAGATGGTTACCATGTGCTGGAGGAACTGAGCGTCTGCTGCTGGCTGCCTGAGAGAGGCAGGGAGAGGAAGGGGGGGGGTGGGGTGGGGGGGCAGGACAATTAAGAGAGTGAGAGGAAGAGAATTGACTCTTTCGCTCTCACTGACCCCCCCCCCCCCCCCCCCCCCCCCCCCCCCCCCTCACCTCCTTGCTACCTCCCTGTATCTGTTTTCCTCTCTCCCTGCCCCAAGTCTCTTCCTCCGGAGGCTGATCCTTCTCTGATAGACTTGGACTGAGCCTACCAGCTGCCCGCTGTCTGTCTGTCTGTCTGTCTGTCTGTCTCTCTCTCGCTCACAGTACAGACAGGGTTGAAAACTCAGGGTTAACCTTCTTACCCATTATTATATCGTCAAATAGTTTTTACTTGCGTGAGCAGAGCTGGTGCAAGTTAAAGGTAATAGAGGCAACGTTTTAGCCAAAAATCAAAATAGATACAGTATATATATACTTTTTGCCCTTTTCCCCTCTATGTTGATTCTACTTTGATGCTGCAGCTGTTTCCCTGCAGACAGATAGGATAGCTGCTGTGTGCGATAGGATACCTTGATAGGGACTCATTTACTATCAGCCGTGGACATCTGCTGTGGTCACAAGTGGATTTCGCCCTTCCTGGCCTAAAGGATTGGCAAGGCTTAGTAATATATCATCAATTAGCTTGATTAACCAACCACTTAGGCCCCATTTTAATTCATACTTCTCACCATTCCTGGCATGGGTGGCATCTCAGCTCAGACACTTTGCCTTAGATTGTGACCAGGCTTTTCTCATCACATACAGCATGAGGTAGCCTGGGGAATGAGGTCTATAGTGCAGCAGCCTTGTACAAAAACACAGAAAATAGCCGATCCCCAGGCTCCACAATGCGTTGTGAGCTTGTAGATGGACTATCACCAATCAACGATCATTGTTTTTGTATCAATTACATAAATTATATGTCCGACTGTACATGGGGGACGGTGAGGTCATGATGACCTCAACAGGACACTGCAGCGCCATCACTGTATTGACCCAGAGAAGGTCAGAATCTGTACAGTGTGGATTTCATCAACTAACAACATGACAAAGACGTTTTCCACTGACAAAAACGAAATAGAAAACAAAATGAAAACTAAGCCACACTCACTAAAACTATGAATAAAAAGAATACAATTTCACCAACAATTAAAAAGTTATGCAAGTGTTATGAAGGAACTAGTGCAGATCCAATATAAGTAAAGACAAGTCAAGCTAAAATGAGTCCTTTTTGTGCTACTCGTGATCTTGTAGATCGGCTATTTTCAGCAAGTGTAAAAACTAGTCATCATGACAGCATCAAGGCCCACCGGAATACTTTTTCCATCGACTCAATCAAATGCAGATTTAGTCGACTAAGCTCATGTGACACTCAGTCGTCTAAAACTAAACACTAAAATCATTCCAGGTGACCAAAAATGTGACCAATAATTGAGAACAATTCAAAAGTGCAAGACTGCAGGGAAGATCATATGAGTTTAGACAACTCCCCTCTCTTTATGAGCAGGCTAGAGTAAAACAGGCTCTAAAGATTCAGTGATGTTATACCATGTTTTAGATGGAGAGTATGTACTTCTGCCCTCTGGGAGAAGGTACAAAGAACCAAAGTGGAATTACATCAGGTTTAAAAAGAAGTTCGTACCAGCGTCTACCCAAATGGTGAACAAGGCTTTGAAACAGTAGTGAAAGGTTAAGTCATAAGAGATTTGTATAATGTTGTGTCAGTTATGTTTTTTTTTTCTTGTTTGTTTTGTTTGTCTTTGATGTTTTATGTGTGGCTGTAGTAGGGGTGTAAGGCCAAGACAAATTTCCCTTGTGGACAAATAAAGTTTACCTTGACCTTACCTTGAAAAAATGACTAAAGCTAAAATCGAAATGTGCTGTCAGAACGGGGGGAATACACGTTAGCATAGCTGTATTGTTGTGTAACTGGCCACCTATGTGTACATACTGTATATATAGTTAGGGGCAGTAATAAATAAATGATAAAACAGGAGGGAGATCTGGAGCTCTCAGGCGGTTGCCCCCCGCAACCCGAACTGTTGAAGATGGATTGATGGATCATCGAAGCGATACAATGTCTCCCTGATGTGCCTTTTCTGAGACAACGGATATATTGTGATACAGTGTATAAATATTCTATGATCTGCAGTTCTGTAGACCAATTTATTGCGGTTTGTTACCTGGTAGGTGTTTGTAAAAAACACACATTTTTGAGAGACAGAGAGTACGAAAACTTTTAGATTTGCAATGAATCCATTACTGTTGAAAATGTCTTTTGCGGCCTGAACACTCTTTGAAAATCCGTTTTGCAATGTCTGCAATATTTTGAGTTCAATTCTGAGCACATTTCTTGCTGAAACAGATGAATGATTATAATGGTAGTTCGTCCCGCAGTGAACACTGTATGGGTTTTTAGATTATTGCTTAGTCGACAAGAGATCAGTGCTGGACGGTCCCAGGGTCTATTTATGCCAGTCTACAGTCCAGGTATAAACTATTAAGCATGACTAAAATGTATTTAGGCCTGTCCCAATTATTACATAATCATCTAATAACTCACAGTTATTTGTTTGGACAATTTGCAACTTTTTAACCCCCCAAATAGCAGATTTAAGTTTACAACAGCTAACAATTTGTTAGCATTCTTGCCTTTTCTACCCCTTGTAGCCAAATCCACACCCATGCGCATCTACTATAGTTAGCTGCAGCCCTAGTACCAAAGGATTTGGGGTTCAGTGTCTTGCCCATGGGCACTTTGACATGAGGACATAGCAGATGTACAAGCTTGCACCACGTCGATGCAACGCGTACTGAGCTTATAGATCAACTATTTTTGTCAAGCGATGTTGGCACTGGAGTGAAAGTGGTCGCGGACCGAATGAGCCGCCCATCCTTGTGAGAATGTGAGTGAGTAGTGAGTACCTCCGACTTATCCTCGGTACCAACACATTCTCACCCAGAATTGACACAGTCTCTGTTTGAATTCTCAGAAGCGGTAAATAATTTAGCGCCTGAGGGGAAATGGAGAATGTAGGCCAGAGACACTTCGAGTTAAACTACTTCAGAAAAACAAGAAAACACCCAAATTCCTGAGGAGCATTTTCACCGGTGTTGGATACGTTGATGGATAAAACCTAAAGATATGCTCCATTTCATTCATCCAAACCACTGGGTATTCAATGAACTGGCAAATCGTTCAACATGTTTTTTATTATTCTAATGAATTGTTGTTGTTGGTACTGGGGCTGTGTTGAACCCGGTCATTATCAGGACATTTACAGGCTAATGAGATTTTGATTTTTTCTTTGTTTGTTTCGTTTTCTCTCAAGCATGTACTGCATTGCACCACCATTTGGCTTTTCATCGTGTTTTGTTAAAGGAGGATTCCAACCCAGAAGGCTTTCTTACCTGCATTTGCAGTTGATTTATTGATTTAAAAAAAAGTGGTCCTATTGTTATTTTGTGAAAGAAAAATCCTTATTGGCTGATTCCGCTACCCTACCATGAGCTTACAATGGAGCTATGAGACGTTGGTAAATTCACCATCACCTTAGGTTCAGCAGTGGTTCAGCCGTCTCAAAAGGTAGGCGTGGTGCATGGTTTTGTGCCTGAACCGCTATACTAAAGTGTCAACACTACTGGCATGGTGGAGAGCTGATACAGGGCAAAAAAACAATGTATTTTGCTTTTGATAAATAGCAGGCCTACAAGCTCATGAGCTTGTAGGTCAGTGGCCATGTATAGATAATTTAGGGGGGGACCACTGACATAGAAAACAGTTTTTGTTTTTTCAGAATGTGTCAGAAAAAAAAAACATTCATAGAATCAGTTTCCAGGTCAAAATGAGAAACAAGCTTAGTAGAATTTGCAGTATTGTTTTGTGGCGTCTCTGGGGGAAGTACATATTTTCAAACAGGGTTCAGTGGCCATACAGATGATTTTGGGGGCATCCTTGACATGAATATTGACGAACACCAATATAGAAACACAAGGGTTTTTTTCTGAAAACATTCAGGATTTAGAAAACAAAATGAGTAAACTGCTTTTATCTGTCTCTCTGTATTTTCCCATGTCTCTAGGCGTACATTTATTCAATTCCCTTCAAATGTTTTATCACCATAATAGCTATATATCTACTAAACAACTAACTAGAAATATGTCTTGTCAAGTCTGCATAGGACCAAACATTTTGGTCGGATTCAGGTTGTTTTTTGTTGTGTTTTTTGTACTGTCGGTCAGAACAGGGGCCAGAGACCTTCCTGCAGCAAAGCATGATGGGATACTGTGCAGACCAGGACTAAAAGAGGAACAAGCATCCACAAAGACAGACGTCGTCTACGTGTCAATAGAACCTCTGCTAAGGGTGCGCAACAGCATTCTGTGTAAAGGGTGTGTGTGTGTGTGTGTGTGTGTGTGTGTGTGTGTGTGTGCGCGCGCGCGCGCGTGCATACGCAAGTCTTTCTTTCCCTCCCTAAGGTTTGGTCAAGTGGCGGTGGTGGCCCATTCAGAGGGAATGGATTGAGGAGGGAGGGAGGGAGGGTGTGTGTGTGTGTGTGTGTGTGTGTGTGTGCTATTGTGTTTGGGCACGAGGTGGAAAATAAAGAGATGTGGTCCGAGCCGCGAAAGCGACCGGTTGGCTATACACAGAGCCTGAGAGCAACTCACATTGTTGGTGCCAAGAGAACTAATCCATTCCAATACTTAAAGTGACATTTCACCGTTTTTGCAAAACAATATATGTTAACTCTCTCAGTGCCAGCCCTTTTTCATATTTTTGGAGCTCGCCAGTGCCAGCGATTTTCATCTAAAAATCATATTTCATATTTCGGTCCATGTTTCCCGACGGACAAGTTAGTGGACGGACACACACTTTTGGTTCCGGGTTAGGCCGTCCCTTGTTATGCTCTAGCAATGGTCGCCGCGGTCGCTGCTAGCTGCTGTTAGCATGGGGATCGTATTGAACCGGCGCCGGTAAGTTACGTCACGTACAGTAGCGTTAACGTCAGCGGCATCAATTGTTACTGTAAATCATAATGATAACGGATGACGTAGATCTATTTCCATGGCATGAAAACTGTTAATGACATTTAGAAGATTTAGAACACTTTCCTGCTGGTCTTTATGTGTGTAATTTGTGGTTTAAGATATTTTTGATTTTAGCCGTTAGTACAGTGTCTCTGATGTCATGGACATTATACTTCCTGGACTACAATTCCCACAATACTGTGGAGTAGTGCACCTCCCTGAGGAGAGCGGGGGGGCTGTTTCATGGAGGCGATTTTTCGGTTGCCACCCGAAATAAAGCAGTGGGGTTGGGAAGGAGCGCTTATTTTACCTTACTTACTTACTACTAGTAGGACGGGGAAAGCACAGTTTTACTGAGGTTATGTTTGGGTTTAGTAACCTTAGTAAAACTTCCTTCGCCCCACCCTACTAGTAGTAGCCGGCAGCTGTGAATTAGCCCAAGTCTACACAACTAGAGAATGTAGAAGATTAATGGTCATTCTGATATGTATTTTTGTTTGTTTTATGTTTGTTTTCTCTGAAATCCAGCCTGGAATTACAGACAAAAGCAAAAGCAATCTTTAATTTTGTGGGGCTAGAATATAACGGTTGCTGCATAAATTAAGTGCAACACCAGCTATAGCGAGTTGAGGGGGGATGGGGGGTCAGCTCTGAATACGAGGATGGTGAGTAAATAATACGAGTATGGTGAGTAAATCAGATGAATAAAAAAAGTAATCTAATTACTAAAGTAAAAATACTCACTTAATTAAATCAAAAGTAGCAACTGAAGATGAATAACTAAAAGTCAATATGCGTCCTTGCGCTGTTTCAAACTAAACTAAAAAGTCCCAAAATGTCCGAAGGTTAACGAAAATATTCCAAAAGGTCCAAACCTAACTAAGATATTCCAAGATGTCCAAAAATCCTCCTTGAAGTCCGTAGTTCCTCTTCTTCAGGGGAAATCCAAACAAAAACGAGATCCTTTTCACCGGCAATTGGCAACAATATCCAAACGGCAAAAAATATATTCTCTTGACAAAGTTCAGCAGGCAAAATGTGCTCCTGCTGCTGTGTGTCTCTCTGTCTCCACTCTGGTCTTCTCTAGCCAGGTGGCCCAAACATTGTGATTGCATTTATCACCTCCCCCAGCCAGGTTAGCTGTGGGCGGGGTCTACCAATCAAGCCCAGGTTGCCATGGCAACCTACTAGTCTCTTGGCACATAGCCCAGTAGATAAGTAACAAAAACAAGAAATCATAGTGCAGCGAATTAACTGAAAAAATAATGAACTATATAATAATTAAAAGAAAAATACATTAAAACAATGTGACTCTGGCAGATGTTACATACTCCCCTCCCCTAATGGAAGAGGCTCCTTGGGGCCGAAGTAAGCCTTCAGGTTCTGCACATGATACACATCAGTATGATCTTCCTGCCCTAGTAGTGAGACTGAATAGTTGACAGGACCTAACCTTTTCTGTATCTTAGCAGGGCCCTTCCACTTAGGTGCGAGCTTTGCCATAAAACCTACATCTGCTTTGGACAGGGGATGGTCTCTGATCCAAACTAGATCTCCGGGTTCAAATGTGACCTGTTCGCGCCTGATGTTATAATAGCGACCCTGTTTGTCTTGTGCCTTTGCTACATGCTGCCTGACATCCTCCACCAACCCCTTCTGTCTCTCCAGCAAGGCGTAAGTGCTGTCATCAGGATCAGGAGCTCGGCACAGGACCCTCTCTAATGGTCCTTTCAGTTTGCGTCCTAGGGCCACTTCCGCTGGTGTGTAGCCTGTGCTTTCCTGCCATGCTGAGTTGATTGCGAACCGGAACTCTGAGAGCCACATGTCCCATGTATTGTGCTTGTCCTTGACATAGGAAGCCATCATAGTCTTTAATGTGCGGTTGACGCGTTCAGTCAGGTTTGTTTGGGGGTGGTATGCCGTCGTCAGCTTCTGGACCACGCCCCACTGTTGACATATCTGAGTCAGAAGGTGAGAAGTGAACTGAGCCCCTCTGTCCGAAACCAGGTACTTAGGGGTACCCCACCTAGTGAAGATTTCCTCGATCAACAGTGAAGCTATCTTTGGGGATTTTGCTTCTCGTATGGGGAACAGCTCAACCCATTTGGAGCAATAATCGACCACCACCAAAAGGTATTGGTTGCCTTTCCTGCTCCTAGGAAAAGGTCCCATGAGATCAACACCTAGCATGAAACCAGGTTCCTTCACCGCAGTCGATTGCAGGTGACCCGAGAGTTTTGTCAGCTGGGGCTTGTACTTTTGGCATGTGACACAGTTCTTGGTATACTCCCATACATCCTTCCTCACATCTGGCCAGTACGCGACATCTAACAGTCTCAGTAGAGTTTTTAGTCTTCCTAGGTGTCCTCCAAGCGGGCTGTCATGGAAGTAGTTGAGGAATTGGGTCCTCATTCCTTTCGGTATGAATAGCTGCCATTTCTGTCCTTCCTGCTTGATGGGTACAATCCTGTACAGGAATCCATTTTCAAGAGCGTAGTGGGTGCGTCCGTGTTTGACCTTTCCATCTTGCACCTCCTTCACTAACTCCTGCACCTCCGGATCATACTGCTGAGCTGCAGCAATGTCAGCCCAGTCTACAGGGAGGTTGCATCTGTGACTGTGAACAGCACGGCTGACACACAGAATGGCTACGTCATCCACCCCGACCGGTGCTCTAGACAGGGCATCTGGAACAACATTACATCGACCCTTCCTGTAAATGACAGTGAAGTCGAACTCCTGTAACCTAATTGTCCAACGTGCCAGTCTGGAACTTGGTTTTGGGTGATTGAAAACCCACGCCAAGGCGGAATGGTCAGTGATAACCTCGAACTTCCTTCCTTCGAGAAAGGCTCTCCATTTTTCTACCGCCCATACAACGGCAAGACATTCTCTCTCTGAGACAGAGTAATTTCTTTCGGCGGGGGTAAGGACACGAGAAGCGTATGCAATGACTCGCTCAGCTCCTTCTACTTCTTGGGTAAGCACGGCCCCCAAACCAATGGCACTTGCGTCTGTCTGGACCTTGAAAGGCAAACTGAAGTTTGGTGCCAACAGCACTGGAGCTGTGGTGAGAGCCTGCTTCAGGTCTTGGAAAGCGGCTTGGCACTCTGGAGTCCATACCCACGGCACGCCCTTCTTTTTAAGTGCGTTAAGTGGTGCTGCACGTTCAGAGAATCGATGAATGAACCGATGATACCAGCCGGCTATTCCCAAGAATCTCTCAATGTCCTTCACTGAGGATGGGGTCGGGAAAGACAAGACCGAGTCAATTTTCTTCGCTTCTGTGTGGATGCCCTTGCCAGAAACTTCGTGTCCCAGGAAAGTCAGTGATCGCTGGAAGAGGTTGCACTTCCCCAAGTTCAGGGTGAGTCCTGCGCTCTGCAGCTTGGAAAACACCTCCCTCAGGTGCTGCAGGTGCTGCTGGTCGTTTTGCGAGTAAATCACGATATCGTCAATGTACACAAAGCAGAACTTCCCTATCAGCTCCCTCAGGACGGTTTCCATGAGGCGTTGGAAGGTTGCTGCTGCGTTCTTAAGCCCAAAAGGAAGAACAAGGAACTCATACAGGCCCTGGGGAGTGGCAAAGGCTGTCTTGTGGACGCTCCGAGGATCCATACCCACTTGCCAGTATCCACTCTTCAAGTCAAGGGTGCTGAATACTGTGGCAGCATGCATGGACTCCAAGATCTCATGAATATGAGGCATGGGGTAGGCGTCCAAAGGAGTTTTAGCATTGACACCTCTGTAGTCTACGCAGAACCGAAGCTTTCCACACTTCTTCTTCACCAAGACCACAGGTGCCGCCCATGGCGATGTAGATGGTCTGATGATCCCCTTGTTCAACATGTCCTGTATCTCTCCTGCCACATACTCCTGTTTCTCCAATGACATCCTGTATGCACGTCGACGAACAGGAAGCTCATCGTGAGTCATGATGCTGTGGGTGACCACTGAGGTGTGGCCAAGAGAATCTGTGCAGACAGACGACCAATCTCTCAGAAGCTGTTCAAGCTGGTGCTGAATCTGTTCACCAGCTGAAGCTGCCTGGACAAGTCTTTGCACATGGTCCACCTGAACTGGGTCATTTTCTGGTTCTTTATCAATCTGCTGGTTGATGCTGGTCTGCGTACAACCAGTAGGGGGTACTGGGACAGCAAGGTATAAGTGAGCCCCATGCGAAGCATCAAGTGTCACGCTCTGCTGGTTGAAAGGATGGTACTCAAGCTTGTCTCCTCTAGAAATGGCGTAGCGGGAGTTCTTGAAGTCTAGGATGATTCCCGTAAGAAACATGAAGTCTAGACCAGTTACAACTGGAAAAGCCAGGTGCTCGTCTTTCATGATCTTGACATCAACTGTGTACTGTTGACCATGAAAGACACAGTCAAGCGTTGCATGACCGATGGCACTATTGATGTTGCCATCAGCCAACATGAAAGCACCGTTATGACAAGACTTCAGTCCCTCACTGAGGCCTTTAAGACGTTTCCACAAGGACTCCTGTACCAGAGTATAGGTACAACCGGTGTCGAGAAGACCCCAACAGTGGTATGACTTCAAGAGCATAGGCAGCATGATTGGCTCGCTAGGTATGCCTTGTGTCTCGGCTGACTGAACAACAGAAAGGTTTCCAGGGTTTTTTCTTTCCTCCTGTAGAAGACGCTTGGGCTCCAGCCAACTTCTTCTGCTCTGCTTTGTTAGCTTGAGCCCAGTACGCCTTAGAGGCCAACAGGTCCTTCTCAATGAGTGTGCCAATACGCACCAGCTCGTCAACTGACCGCACTGAGCCCCGTACTAGACTTGCCAGCCTAGGGTTGCAGTTGCGCAGTATGTGCTGGAGGATGGTCCTCTCAGGCAGATCGGCTTGCCACCTAAGACAGAGAGCACGTAGCTGAAAGGCAAAGTCTCGAATGCTCTCGTGTGGCTCTTGATGTCTCTCTCGGATCCGCATCTCGGCCTCCGCTTCATAGTCCTCAGACAGGAAGGACCTTAAGAAGGCATCCTTAAACTGCTTCCAGGTTTGCACCCGGCTACGTTCAGCCTTCCACCAGTCTTTGGCTGTTCCTCTCAAGACTGAATTGAGTGCCGCGAGGATCTCAAGATCAGGTAGGGGCCGCACAGCCAAGAACTCATCACACTTCTCCAGGAAGGAGATAGGATCCAAGTCGCTCTCCCTGTCACCAAAACAAGGAAACTCCACCTTAACTGGGGGTTTCACATGATAGGCAGGGTGGCTAGCACTTGCCTGACTGTCATCTGGCGTCTGTGCGCCGTAAGGAATGGGTGAACTATGCTTTGGGTATGACTTGGTAGATGAACCCACCGGCATGGGTGTAGAGGTGCTGACTGGCAGTCGTGAATTGATCCTGTCAATCATCTGAGCATCTCTCCGCTTTAAGCATTTCACCAGTTCAGCTTCAAGTCTCTCAATGGAGGTTGAGACAAACTCTTTAAGAGCGGCACACTCCTTGTCGATGCGGTGGTGGACTTCCTTGTCCTGCTTCTTTGCATCTGAATATACCGTATCAATATCGGTGCCTTGCTGCCGTAGCAATGCCTCCAATGATGTTAACTTTTGGCTGACTTCACCTTCAACGAGGGCTTTAGTATGGTTAAGGCTCTGTTCAGTAGTGGTGACTCTAGTGTTAATGGCATCATAATGTCCGTATAACTGAGTTATTAATGGCCCCACCCTGTCTGGTGATGTAGGGGGTTCAGCCTGGGAGTCAGGGTTGACTGTAGCTCCCCCTGCAGGGTCTTGGACTGGATTGACTGGGTTGAGTGGAGGAGGATCAGCTACACCCTCTTCAATGCTATCAGAATCTGAAACCTCCTTAGCATAAAGCGACTGGAGCGTCTCTGATAGCTCAGCAACTTCATCTCTCCTAGTCACAAACGAGGCTGCAGTGAAATCTGGAGACTGCTCTACATGTTCGGGTACAGGGTAGTGAGATAGGTCGGGTGGCTCCTCATCTACTACTGCCTCTCCATGGCCCTCAGACATGGTTGCTATGTTTGCTTCTAATAAGTATTATTGTATTTTTATATTCAATTAAACTGACCCGTCCCTGTTCGGGCGCCAATTCTATAACGGTTGCTGCATAAATTAAGTGCAACACCAGCTATAGCGAGTTGAGGGGGGATGGGGGGTCAGCTCTGAATACGAGGATGGTGAGTAAATAATACGAGTATGGTGAGTAAATCAGATGAATAAAAAAAGTAATCTAATTACTAAAGTAAAAATACTCACTTAATTAAATCAAAAGTAGCAACTGAAGATGAATAACTAAAAGTCAATATGCGTCCTTGCGCTGTTTCAAACTAAACTAAAAAGTCCCAAAATGTCCGAAGGTTAACGAAAATATTCCAAAAGGTCCAAACCTAACTAAGATATTCCAAGATGTCCAAAAATCCTCCTTGAAGTCCGTAGTTCCTCTTCTTCAGGGGAAATCCAAACAAAAACGAGATCCTTTTCACCGGCAATTGGCAACAATATCCAAACGGCAAAAAATATATTCTCTTGACAAAGTTCAGCAGGCAAAATGTGCTCCTGCTGCTGTGTGTCTCTCTGTCTCCACTCTGGTCTTCTCTAGCCAGGTGGCCCAAACATTGTGATTGCATTTATCACCTTCCCCAGCCAGGTTAGCTGTGGGCGGGGTCTACCAATCAAGCCCAGGTTGCCATGGCAACCTACTAGTCTCTTGGCACATAGCCCAGTAGATAAGTAACAAAAACAAGAAATCATAGTGCAGCGAATTAACTGAAAAAATAATGAACTATATAATAATTAAAAGAAAAATACATTAAAACAATGTGACTCTGGCAGATGTTACAAGAATGTCCTCAAATGGTGGTCTGTGGCTCAAATTCTGAATAAATAGTGGGCCCTGGTATCAAAAGGGTTGAAAAACACTGACATAAGCCATTCCCTGAATTTCAGTGCTCAAAGGCTGTTGATGGGGATACCGTTGGCGTTTACCTTGAAAATGACGTTCCCAGACATCTGATTGGTCCTTGATTACAAGGGGGGGGGGGGGGGGTACAGGGCCAGGGGCGAGGACAGACATCGGCTTCCTGTCACAAGTGCAGCCATTGAATGAGGAGATAGCGCAGCTGTCGAAGCAGTTTGCACGGAAAACAGTCAATACCAGAACCAACGTGAGGAAGGAAATATATAGGTCTTCTTCTTCGCCTGCTAATTCTAGGGTTGGCCGAGTCGGTGACAACTCAAGATAATGCCAACAACATTCCAAAAAACACTTTCCTTTTCAGAGGGTCTGTGGAAATTGAGGTCATCCTGTCCTTTAGGGCCAGTGTTTTTGTTTTTTGTTTTTTTTTGTTTTTTATTCCACCCATTTTTTTAGCCCAGTGCCATTGGGCTATGGAGATGGAGATGAGAGTACCTCTCCATCATTTTTAGCTGGGGACCACCTGGAACATCATCAAGGATTACTGGTGGTCCCCAGACCACCGGTTGAAAAATAACATTGCTTTAAGTTCAGATTAACCCCATGAAACAGAATGCAAAACAACAACATCCGGCACGAGCAAATGGACGACGATGAGCGAGTGTGATTTGTACGGATCACCTTTTGTCTCTTAGCAACCAACCGCCTTGCTTGGTTCTTCATGGCAGATGACTAAAAAGCAGAATAAATGGCACAGCGGTAAGCGGAAAGCTCTCAACGCCATGTCCTTCAGCCACATCTTTATTTACACAGAACTATAAACGTGTTTGTGTATGTTGTTTTACGGACACTGAATCTGAATACACATTACCTGAATGGCATGCAAAACAACCCCCAAATTTCAAAGATATTTCAAATTAAAGTGCATATATTTAAAATGATTTGAAACACAACTGCTACTAACTGCAGCTGTGGCACCACTAAACCAACATTATTTCATCATTGAAAACAGAAAACTCTCCGAGTCAGTCTTTTAGCTGTATGCATGCTGCGTGTAACTGTTGCAACTTCAAAACAGCTGATGTTATTATTGATGCTTCACTTGTATAATAAAAGTCCTGTAACTGAAAAAGGTAGGGGTGCGGCTTCATCGCCCGTGGCGCGAATTGGGAAATGTTACATCCGCCCCTGGTTGGAGCCGTGAACCCAATAAATACATTTTATTATAAACCCGGTAAATTCCTTTCATCATTATAGACTCTGCAGGGCTTGACACTAACACTTGCCCACTTGCCCGGGGCAAGTAAAAAAAATGGTGGGGCAAGTGAAGACTGCTACCTGGTTGCCCGATCGGGCAAGTGTGCAACTTAGTGCACTATAACACAACACAAGATATATTTGTCTTGAAGGCAGTCTTTGCACTCTGCCTCTGTGTCTTTCCCTTTTTTCTAGCTATCCAATCCAGGCTGGATTTGGGAAACAAAACAAGCAAATTAACATACACATCAAAATGACCTAATCTTCTACATTCTCTAGTTGTGTAGACCTGGGCTAATTAAGATGATGAATTTTACGCTCTGATCATGACCTGAGGGCAAGTAGAACCTGACTTGCACTTGCCCGATGGGCAAGTGCCTCGGAGACCTTAGTGTCAACCCCTGCTACTACCGCAATGTTTATATGCACTCATTGCGCTCCTACTGTATCCACATCAGCTATTATAAAAGAAATTAAAACGTACACATTTGGCCCGGGGCAAATTAAAAAAAAATGGTGGGGCAAGTGAAGACTGCTACCTGGTTGCCCGATCGGGCAAGTGTGCAACTTAGTGCACTATAACACAACACAAGATAAATGTGTCTTGAAGGCAGTCATTGCACTCTGCCTCTGTGTCTTTCCCTGCTTTCTAGATATCTCTACCTATCTCTCTCCCAGGTCCATTTGGTTCCAAACTATCATTTTGCTGGGGTCAGGGACCACTGGGTCTGTGACCACTATGGGCTAATTAAGATGATGAATTTTAACTCTTGAGAGTGTAAAAATGAAACCAAATGGACCCGCACGGGTCCATTTGGTTTCATCTGGTTAAGGGACCACCTGGAACCCTCTCAGGGACCACTGGTGGTCCCCGGACCACCTGTTGAAAACCCCTGGTTTAAAGCACCCAAGTAGGAAGTAAACTTAAATGCAAAATTTACAATATATTTTTGGGGGGCAAGTGACCATGATCTGAGGGCAAGTAGAACCTGACTTGCACTTGCCCGATGGGCAAGTGCCTCGGAGACCTTAGTGTCAACCCCTGCTCTGTATTTTTGATCGGCCTTCATGGCAGATTGGCAGGCATATGGGGAGGTCACTTGTGAGGTCATTCTGACTGTTTGCACTATATCCTGTTTGGTTTGTATTGTTAATAAATCTAGAAAGCGAGACATCTCATTCTGCTCTTTGTAATTAGTGTCTGGATAAAAGCATCAGACAAAAGGGCAAAAATGCTAATCAGACATCTCTCACATGCACGGTGCACACGCCCACACGCACACAGACAGAAAATGCTTACAGTCCATTTATTTATGTTCTTGCTTCATTTGGACATTTAATTATAGCAATCTTGGTGTCAAATTTCTAAATGTAATCATGCCATCTTATTTTGGTCCTGGGGCTAGATTCTACTTTCTGAGACTAGATTCTAGTTTGTGGCACCAGATTCTAGTTTCCAATGATAGATTCTAGTTTCTGACACCAGATTCTAGTTTCTGACGCTAGAATCTGGTTTCTGACACTAGATTCTAGTTTCTGACGCTAGATTCTGGTTTCTGACACTAGATTCTAGTTTCTGACGCTAGATTCTGGTTTCCGACGCTAGTTTATAGTTTACGACGCTAGATTGTACATTCTGACAACAGAAAGTATATGTTATCTGCGCATCATATTCCCAATTCTTCAAATAATAGCAGACCTACAAGACCTGAAATGGAATTGGCCCTGGCATTTATGTAACTATACTCATCAAGCATTTGATCAATGCAAAACAAAATCAAACAACTTAATCCCTTCTGTTACAGGAACCATCTTTTGTTTTTTAAGCATTGAAAGCATTAGCATTAGCTAATGCACTCTATGAGCTTGTAGATCTGGTTTAAAGCACCCAAGTAGGAAGTAAACTTAAATGCAAAATTTACAATATATTTTTGGGGGGCAAGTGACCATGATCTGAGGGCAAGTAGAACCTGACTTGCACTTGCCCGATGGGCAAGTGCCTCGGAGACCTTAGTGTCAACCCCTGCTCTGTATTTTTGATCGGCCTTCATGGCAGATTGGCAGGCATATGGGGAGGTCACTTGTGAGGTCATTCTGACTGTTTGCACTATATCCTGTTTGGTTTGTATTGTTAATAAATCTAGAAAGCGAGACATCTCATTCTGCTCTTTGTAATTAGTGTCTGGATAAAAGCATCAGACAAAAGGGCAAAAATGCTAATCAGACATCTCTCACATGCACGGTGCACACGCCCACACGCACACAGACAGAAAATGCTTACAGTCCATTTATTTATGTTCTTGCTTCATTTGGACATTTAATTATAGCAATCTTGGTGTCAAATTTCTAAATGTAATCATGCCATCTTATTTTGGTCCTGGGGCTAGATTCTACTTTCTGAGACTAGATTCTAGTTTGTGGCACCAGATTCTAGTTTCCAATGATAGATTCTAGTTTCTGACACCAGATTCTAGTTTCTGACGCTAGAATCTGGTTTCTGACACTAGATTCTAGTTTCTGACGCTAGATTCTGGTTTCTGACACTAGATTCTAGGTTCTGACGCTAGATTCTGGTTTCCGACGCTAGTTTATAGTTTACGACGCTAGATTGTACATTCTGACAACAGAAAGTATATGTTATCTGCGCATCATATTCCCAATTCTTCAAATAATAGCAGACCTACAAGACCTGAAATGGAATTGGCCCTGGCATTTATGTAACTATACTCATCAAGCATTTGATCAATGCAAAACAAAATCAAACAACTTAATCCCTTCTGTTACAGGAACCATCTTTTGTTTTTTAAGCATTGAAAGCATTAGCATTAGCTAATGCACTCTATGAGCTTGTAGATCTGTTTATCTTAATCTATTTCTCAATAGATAAAGTACTTAAAACGCCAAAAGGCGTAACATTCCACAACTGTCCTCTGTCCAGCGTACATTTCAACGACTACACCCAGATTCGATTTTAGAACGGTGACAGTGTTATCTGTGTGTTTTGCTGCCTCTCCTGCATTGTCAAACTATCCCGCTGTCTACAAACTCAGCATCCAACACCAATTATCAAGTCAACGTGGTGAATATGAGCATCACACGTCCGCCCGCACCGCCAGTGCCCCGGCGGTCGGTGAGTCAAACTGAGAGAGCGCTGTTATATTTCTATTCTTCGGGTGTCTCCCTTCTCCAAATCGCGTCCCTTTCCTCTGGCGGTGTGTCACGGTGTGGCTCACACTACCACAGCCCACATGAAAGCAGCAGTGTGTCTGGTTCTGTCTGTCTGGGAGATCCCCTACACCACCACCACCCCCCACGTCTTCATTACCCAACACCGAGCTGCATCATGGCACAGCCCTGAATTATTCACGCCGGCGTCCTTGCTCTTTGCAAGATAGAGAGAGACTATATACCTTCTCGGGAGCCCCATTCACAAAAGCGTAGACGAATGGAGTTGGTTCGAGTACCCCTGTGTGTACAAGTACACTTCAAGGAAATACTAGACCCCCCACCGCCCCAATCGCAACGCATTGCACTCACTCACTCTCTCACTCACTCTCTCTAAGGTTTTTAGCCTAGATGTCAAAAATTGAGGTTAACTGTAGTTAAATGTATGAGTGCATGTATGGCGGGATTTTGATCTTTAACCTGCACAGTTTGGTGCAAGTCTCGCAGAACGGGCGTTTAACGATGTAGGCGATTTAAGATGACTCAAGATGTTTACTGCCCACATGATTTTATATACCATCATTTTATGGTTACAGTGTCTTATACTGTATATGCTAAATAAACACAGTCACACACACACAGACAAAAACAAACCGTAAGTTGAAAAGTGCCCTCAGCTCAGAAGTTGGTATAATCTGGACCTGGCTCTCTGATACACTATCTTTACACGTAGGAAACAGAATCCATTCTATTTGGATCAAATAGTAATCTCAGACAAGACAAGGTGACTTCTTGGTTACAGATGGTGACGTGATATGATCGCACGAAAAGATGGAATTAGTCCAATTACCTACATAGGTTCATACATAAGCTAATCTTTCCAGAAATAATGACTACTGACGTAAATCAAAATGTCAAGCAAAGGAGATTCCTATACAGGCTCTTCTAACTGTTCAAAAGAGAAAAAAAAAGCCTGAGACCCTGTACAAGTTTTCTTTTTAACCTCTTGGTACCACAGCAAGGCCCTGAAAACAAGGCTCCAGACCCCAAAATAAAGTGGCCCGGCTACTAAGTGGCCTCACTCCCTGAACCCACCTCACCGCTCACCCCTGCCCATTTTGACAGGCTGGAAAGGCTTTGAGTTGACGACATAGAGTACAGCATCACTCAGGGGTCGACATTATAATTGGCCCGATGCCCCGAAACAGTTTTGAAAACACGTGCGGACCACCAGATGGCGCCCTATACTGGCCCGATGGGGCCAGTGCAAAAATGCCCTCGTTGGCGCATACACGTTTGTTGTACAAACCGCTGGTGCACCCGCACCTTTGTTGTCGCCCTGACAACCTGTATTAGTCTTTGATCTTGGGTCAAAAAAGGTTGGGCACACCTGATATACATATTGTATTATTATTTTTATTTCACAATATGTTGGTGTTGTTTTGTAATTGTTTAAGTTTTATTTATATTTTGTTTATTAGCACAAAAAATATTTTAGGCATTCTGCATTGTATATGGGTCAGCTTGCTGAACAGTCTACTGGTTTTGACCCCCATGAAAAGAGTGCTGTTAACTTGAATGCATTTAATGCATTGATAAATGGTGGTCTTTTTTGCAGACTATGGGGATCGATTACCTGGGCCAGTGGTTACAGTTGTGGGGCCAGTGATTTCCCTTAATGTCTACCCCTGTCACTCAATGGGTTTGGTCCACAAAATTTGCTACACCACCTGTACCTGTCTAAATACAGTGATGTCCACACCCACAACACCAGAGCGAGTACAACAAACCCTGTGCAACCCAGATTCAGGCAAAAACAAGGAACTAAACTCATTTCACCGTAAGACATGTGAACCCCTGGACTCCTTCAAAACCACCTCAGATATTTTCCTTTTTTGTGTCTATTTGTCTAAAAAATGTTCAGATGAATTGAAAATGGCAGACCCTATTGTAAACAATCGTAATGCTTTATGCATTACATTGCTTTTATGCCAAATATTAACCACAGTTAACAATGTATGTATTGAGTTGAAATGTACCTATTCTGTGGCGCACGCGCGCACACACACACACACACACACACACACACACACACACACACACACACACACACACACACACACACACACACACACACACACACACACACACACACACACACACACACACACACACACACACACACACACACACACACACACACACACACACACACACACACACACACAGTTATGTGTCGGTTTTACCATCAGCTACTCAATTTTAAAATACTCAAATGTGCACAATGACAGCTAAGGAATTCTAAAATCCAAGACAGTTATTCTTTAGCCTAAACGCAAAGCCACACAGGATTCTCACACACGGTTCTATTTTCAGATGAAATGTGATAATGATCAGGGCTGGGGCAAAGACAATACACGTAAGGGTACAACCGAGTACATGCTGTTAGGGACAGCTAGCTTTCTCTCTCAGTCCATTTCTTCATTTCCCCAAACCGAAAATAGCTCATCTAGTGATGTCTACAAAGCTCACAACACTTTAGCTTGTTAGATGAGCCGTTTTCGGTGGGTCACATGACAACGCGAGAATAAATTATGGTTGCGGCAAAGTTTGACATCACATTCCACCACCATTTATTTTCGTGTGAAAACCTGGTATCATGAGTACATCATTCACACAAAACTATTGGCTGGTATTCTCGAAGCCAGGTATGGTGTAAGTCTTCTCATTGGCTACATGGCAGCCTTCCTTTTTTTTCATGGCATCCTTGGGTCATGACGTCACCCCATATAGGCCAAACCTATTTCTACATATTTTGGTAAAATATCACATAATTTGGGACCTAAAAACATGATTTTGGGAGTATAAACCCTACCCTAATTGCTTCCACATGATTGCAGGGGTGACTTGACAAGTCGACATCATAATTGCCTCCCAAAAGTAGTGCAGGGGGCCTACTTGTATTGTAGCAACCACACTAACTGTAGCAACCACACTTTGCAATTTTTGTTGAAAATTGCGTAATTTCTAGTTACTACTACTGTGCAGTGAAAAAGAAACTGTTTAATTCAGAACAGAGCAGAGAGTAGAGACAACAGCACAAAGTGTATTATTCTACAAAGCATATCTCCACCTATCAACATAAGGTAATACGTTTAGCCATCGTCTGAATCCATAGCAGGGTGTCTGTACTCTGTGGTACTCCCTGCTTTCATCTCCCTTCATGTTTTAATTTGGGCAACATGGTGTTCAAAGGGGAGGAAATATCAGTGTCCATATGAGAAAAGCTTTCAGCAGGGCAGAGGGGTCAATAATCCACAACAAACAGTGAGCCAGGAGAGGTAATGTGACGCTTCCTGGAAATGCTAGTAGTATACAGTAGAGCTGCACTATGTGCCGGCCCTCCTCACAAACTACCCAGAAGGCATGCATGCAGTATGTCAGGATTAAGACTGATTTATACTTTATGATTTATACTTATGAACAGTTTGACTGTTCTAAACCATTTTGTCCTGGTGTTAAAAAGGGTGTGTTGAAATGCTTGTGCCAAAAAAAAAGAAAAAAAATATATATATATATATTAGGGCTGTTGAATGATTAAAAATTTTAATCAAATTAATCACAGCTTCAAAATTAATTTAATCATGATTAATCACCACTCGAACTATGTCCAAAATATGCCATGTTTTCCTGCACAGGATTTCAACATTTAAAAAAGAAACAGAATCTGTGACAAAAATAACCATTTAACTTTAAAATATTGATCAAAATAGGTGATCTACAAGCCCTCAATGCTTGGAGATCCTCCAGCTATACTCTATGGCTCTGGTTACAGGGAGACACACAGCTATACGTCTCCGTAAAGCCGTGCTTTACCCATAGTTTTCAATGAGAAAATGCTCAGTGGGTTGAGTCAGTGTGCACATGAGTTAATTGCGTTAAATTTTGTAATCAGATTAATCATCAAAATTAATTTAATCCCATTAATTAACTATTTTCAACAGCCTTAATATATATATATATATATATATATATATATATATATATATATATATATATATATATATATATATATATATATATATATATATATATATATATATATATATATATATATTCAAAGATTTACTAAAGTATAAATCTAATAATATAGACCTGTACCGGACTACTAGGATTGTGTAGTTAACTTTGGATTGTGTAATTAACGCAGAGGTGATCATGCTTTTGATCCATGAAAAAAAAAATCACAAGAAAACACATCCGCCGCTTGTTTGTGAGCCAGCAGAAATGCCACACCATTGATCGATGGCTCAGGCCAAAGTTGTAGGCACTCGTCCCATTATGGCCTCAGTTTCCCAGAAGCCCCAGCAAACAGGGGTATGGTTGGTTTCCTGTTATGTCATAAAACGCCTTAGCCTCATCACCATGCCCACAACGAATCCATATTATCCAAATTATGCATTAAAACGGTGATAACGGTTAAACATATACTGTAAAAACAGTACTTGGGGCAACTCGTGAACAGCAATTAAAATGTTCTGCAATTATTAATCTCGTGTAACTCATGATCTGCAGGGGAAGCGTTAATTAGTTACCAAAAAAGTGCATCTCTACAATTCTACAAGCTGACCTTGTAGAACATGTATTAGTTATTATATTTAGTTCCATTTTTCAGCCCACACAACAGCCAAGTCACGATATCCGGTTTTACCGGTATTACCGGTAGGGGGCGCCAAAACCGGTACTTTGCTTGCCCACCGAATATACCGAAAAAAAAAAAAAAAAAAAAAAAAACTTTTTATTTTTTATTTTTTTTATTATTATTATTATTTTTTGCGTCCATTCATTCAATATTGTACGTTCTTGGTATGTTAAGTATTGTAATTGTAAGTATGGTAATATTGTTGTCGATGTTTATACTACAAAATATATGCGCCAGAGTTGCCTACAAAATTGTCTCCTTCGCTGCAAACTTGATGTGCACTGCTCAGTAGTACTCCACCAGGGTCGGATATAGTCATGTGTATGGAGGGGGGGCAATGGCCTGACTGCCCCACCAAACATGCTGGAATGCAATGGGCTGCCCCTCCCCCCCAATTGGGAAACGTTATATCCGGGACTGTTAGCTTCACACGGAGCAGCATAATCGCTCGATTCGCTCCTAAACTTTTTCGTGTCAAGGAATACTTCCACCATGCCTACTACACGCATACAAGGACCACGTAATCAAACCTTCACAAATCTGTAAGCTGTTTATGGACAACAGGCGCAACAACGTGAGTAGCATCGCAGCGTGTTGTGTTGTGTTGTGTTTTTAGCTTGGAGAGCTAAGAGCTGTCCCTGTTGCAAACTGTTGCAAGGACGAGCAAAGAGTTTTAGAGGGGGGATGGGCGACCATGGCCATAGCCAGTCTTATATACTGAGTAAATGGGCACAGGGCAGGGGCTGAAGACTCCTTTGTCTTTGTATGTGCGCACGGTCTGCTGGCTTCGTATCAGAGCCTGTAGTGTCAGATTTTACGACATTGAGGAGGCACAAACTGAGCGCTCGAGCTGCTGTTCATAAAGCCTGAATAGAGTTGCAAATGCATCGCTTTCAACGAGGGCGTCGCAAATAAGAGCTGTTTAGGCATATGTGCAACAAGTCAACTGTTTTAAAGTATTGTACAGTAAGTAAACGATCTAAAAATAAAGGGGCTTGAGATAATTCAAAATAGGTTGCTGCCAATGCATTTATATGTAGAAGAGCCGCCATTGGACTGGCCCCATGAAGTAAATGGAGTTGGCGTAACTTTGTCTATTCTCTTAGGCTCCGTGTAGGATGCATATAGCCGATTGCATCTGCAACGCGTGGATCAAAACTACGAATGGCCGTTATGGCTTACTATGAAAACGGGGGACGTGGGGGGCGCGGTTTTACCGGTAAAACCGGTATCAAAAGCTGTCGGTTTTTCGGTGATAGGACTCTGACACCGTGACATGCCTCCCACACAACACCAAACACACAACACAGTATATCGGACAAGAGTCTAGTAGGCACAGTGACATCATGCACTTAAAACTTGTTGTGGGGAAATGTGGAGATATAAACCTGAAATACCATCCACCAACTCAAAAACAATCGGTTAGATGAGACGTTGCACCGTGAATGGCAACCCCCGCCACACACACACAAAGCCCCTCCCCATACACACTAGCACAGCCTTATCAGCATGAGCCCAATGAAATATTTTTTGTTGACAACAATATAGTGCTGGACCCTCTGCAGGGCAAAGTAATAACAATATATAGTATTTGCCGTTTGCCGTTTTTGTCTGCGTTATCTTGCCTATGTTCTCTGGTATTTTCTTTTCAAACACACGCGCTGCTACAGCCAGGGAGATTCAGAAACAAAATAGGTTGTCTTTACTCTACAAAACATAATGAGGAGTAACTTAAGACACCATGTGATTAACTTGCTTAGCAGAAGGTGTTAAAACAGGGATGTGAATGATCTCAACACAAATGTGGCTTCTTCTAACATCCTCTTCTCATACCAAGTAAAGGAAATTAAATCATTCAAGCTTGTAGCGTCATGGTTTATGGCAGGGGTGCCCAACCTTTTTTGACCCAAGATCTACTTTTCAGCAGCCAACCCCTCCGGGATCTACCAGTCCAATATCAACATTTCAAACCACACGCATCGTTGCCAGCCTGCAGTAACTTCACAACAACACAATACTACTTTGTTTTACCACTTTACTTTATGTCCATATAAGCATAAAGTACAACAGACTTGTCATAAATAGGCCTACATTACAACAGTACAACATAAGTACAACAGACATGGACAAACACTGCCATTGCAAATGCATCACACACACAGACGAAAATCGCTCTTTTTTTCTTTTCCACCCCATTTTTTTCTCCCCCCACATCTCCCGAGATCTACTTGAGATCAGGCCGAGATCTACTGGTAGATCCCAATCTACTGGTTGGGCTCCCCTGGTTTATGGGGTCACTCATTGTCTCATCTGATTACCTTTTTTAAAATTGGCACCTGAGGTCATGATCTTGATCACAAGTAGACCCTATGAGCATTAAAGAAATGTTTGTAAAATTTACATTAGCATATGTGTTCTACTTTTTCCAAAGAATTGGACCACACGAGTCATATAGCATTAACCTGCGACAGGAACAGTCACTATTGTGTGAAAGATCCTCTGTTTATGAAAGAGGTAAAATATTTAAGATGCTTTCGTTTTTTTATTTACAATGGGCAAATGACAATGTTGGACAATGTTTTAAGACATGTTTTTGTCATATTGGCCAGGGATCCTTTTAAGGTATATACAGGAGCACATAAACAAGTAGTCGTAACCAGGTTGCAACTGGATGCTCAACAGCAAGCAGCAGCAAGCACAAGCATCTAGTCACGACCGCGACCAGTAAGAAAGTAGTCGCGACCTATAACAAACTAGTCGCGACCAGGTCGTTGTTGGTCGCAAGTAAATTTCACTGTCTCTCAACAATTCAGATAGCCAATTTAGAAGAAAACAAACTAAAGATGATCCAACGACATCCATCATATGCGTGGCATGGCAGCTTGCTTTAAAGGCAGTTTAATATGCACCCTGTAAAAAAGTTATCAAATTTCATGACCTCATTTTCGAGTTGCTGGGAGTAAATCCCTAGGCATGATGGGTGAGAACCGAAACCCTAAAATAGAACTTCTTCCTATGTAGTTCCAGAGTGAGTACTAGTGAATGTAGGCCTTGAAGCCATGCGGAGCGACTGTCAGGTTGGGTTGAATGACAACGGCCGCTGCCACTGACAGCAGCCACAGCACCGTAGTTTCTCAGCACAAGGTCAACACTTAACTCTTGGCTGTGTTTGCAAAGCAACACTGGACTGGACTGGAGTGGTTTTAAGGTTATAAATAGAGACACACCGATATAACAAAGTGCTGGTCTATGCCAACAACAGCCCAAAGCAATTTGGCAGACAGATACAGATACAGATGACACTGTCATCAGGTGGAAAACTTTGTAATGCTCAATATTTTATTGTGTGAATTAGGGCGGCAACGATTGCTCAATTAATTGTAAACGAATCCTTTATTCAATTAGTTGTCAACTAATTTAGTCAGAGTAATCGAATGGACAACCAACTGCTGGAGTTTTTGCAATTTACCATAGGTGTTTTACCACTTAAAGTGATAGTAAGTGATTTAACTCCATTCAAATATTGTTATTTTGTTGTTATTTTTTGGCTAATCCTACAGAGTTTGGGGACCATATAAGGAGTTCCTCCATGTCCCCAGTGAGCCCCTGGGGTAAAAAACAAAAAAAAAAAAAAAAAAAAAAACTTTACTTTCAGTTTGGGAGAAATTATTATATTATTATTAACATAGCTAAATATTATTATTAACATAGCTAAATAAGTGTCATAATCCGAATAATCGAGTAATCGGCCAATGCATCTATTATGGACATACTGTAATTGTTAGTTGCAGCTCTAATGTGAATGCATGGCCAGTGGCAAGTTTGTTATTTTGCATTCTGTTAAACTCTGTGCTATTACAAAGAAGGCTGTTGTTTTTGACGTATCACTATCTTTTAATAGATCAATTTAAACCAATTTAAATGATTAGAGTTTGCTTTTATTCAATGTGCATGTGTGTATGTGAAAATAACTGGTTTACTTAGTTTCCACCAGGTGGTAACACATAATGAATTGTATTTTATAGCACTTTCCTCAAATTGCTGTCCAATGGTTCATCCATTCATTCATATATTCCCCACATTCACACACACATCGACCTACTAGGCAATGTAGGGTTCAGTGTCTGGCCCAAGGACACTTCCAAATTTGTACTTTAAGTACAGGAGGAGCAAGGATTCAAACCGGCCACACCAATGTACAGTTAGTTTACAAAGACACTTTCTCTGCATATTTTCACACAGTTGACTCTAATGCTGTAGTTCAGAGCCATACACCAGGTTTTTCCTTTATCATTTCCTTTTCCCTTTATTCGCATTTTTAAAAAAGCCATTACAGAATCGATCACCATTTCCATCGGAAAAAAAAACAAAACCACGCACAATCAGAAGACAACATCCGTGATTTGTTTTCACGGGGAACCAGCCATGTCACGCAGTCTGAGTCTGGGGCCATAAAAAGGCATCAGTCCAAATAACAAAAAAATGAATCATCTTTCTCCTTCCCCATTTCACAGCTTTCATTGAATATTCAGCAGTGCAGAGGGGGAAAAAACGCTGTGAAATATTGTATTCTCAGCGACGTCGTGCAGCACAGCATAGTGCTGCTGCTGATGCCCCACTATGTCCCCTTTTTCCCCATTCAAGAGTAATGTGTGCCTTCTGACGACCTCTGGGGGCATTCTCTCACTTTTCTTCATTTATTCAGGCCCTTTGAGGACTTATTCAGGGCATGGAGTGTTTCCTGTATAGAATAAGAAGGATGGGAGAGGGAGGGAGGGGGGTCTCAAGAGCAGAGAGGACGTGTTACGAGAGTGAAAGTGTCACAGCGGGTAAGGGGAAAGTGGATGGAGGAGGAAGGGAGAGTGGGAAAGGCATCAGATATTTGTGTGTGTGTGTGTGTGTGTGTGTGTGTGTGTGTGTGTGTGTGTGTGTGTGTGTGTGTGTGTGTGTGCGCGCGCTAGTTTAACTTTGTTTGCCTTTCTCCCAGCGGCGAGCCACACAAGGAACCGTTGTGTTTCCTTCTTTCACTGTGCCTTCCTGTTTCCATTATCTATATCGCACCTGATTACTCGCCGTTCGTCCGTTTGCATCACCAGAAACACTGGCCGACACATGAACAGCCACCAGCAGCTCAACCACCACACACATGCACTACATACAGTACATACAGTACGCAGTCTTTACTCTAGGGCTGCAACTAACGATTGTTTTCATAATCGATTCAACGGATTACGAGATCTTTACCTTAGATCACCTTAGAATATATATTTTAGATATGTTCTAACAAATAATACACTTGATTAGCCTCTGATTAGGCTGCTATTCAAATGAATGAATAGAAGCAACTCATGGTGTCTTTAGAATTATTCTGGCATAGATCTGATTAAAGAATAGCTACATGTGTCAGTCTAAAAGGTACAGTGACTCTTATGAACTCAAATGGTTGAATTAAAAATAAATATACAAACCTTGTGCTTTTCTTGATAATATGCATGCTGCTATGCATGCACAACTAACAGCAGATTGTAAGTGAAGAGAGATGGTTCACTCCTATTTAGTTTACTTACACAACGCTAGAAAAACTATGGTTAAGCGGGGAAACAACACCCATGATTAATTACAAAAACTCCAGTGATTACTTGCCAATCCGATTATTTGACAACTAATACAAATATCGATTTGTTTAAGATTCATTGTAAGCACTACTTTCCTCACACATGATAGCTTTGAGTAAAAACGTAGTGTTGCTTATGCATGAGCAACATCCTTCACTTGATCACTCAAGTGTCAACACAAATCAGAAGGATTTTACATAATCACACATTAGTTACTAGGAGGGTTAAAAACCAAAAACGCAGAAATAGCTGTTGTTCCAAGGTGAATAAACAACACTAGGCTGGGTTCCATTCCATCCTGATTGCTCCACTCCACGCAACTGAAATGACACTTCGCAAATCAGTCTGACCAGGAAGGAGCTTATCCCTGCAGGTTGGCGGGACATATCAAGGCTGAAATGCCAGCTGAGGCTTCCGATTGGTCTGTAGTGCGGGTTGAGGAGAAAAAACACCAGTTTGATTGTGTACCAATGTGCACAGGGCAGCTAGTGTTGTCGTCTTGAGTCACGCAGCCTCTGTCCAGACCGATTTGCTAAGTGACATTTCCAATGCGCGGAACGGAACTGCAATTGGGATGGAAACCAGGCTAGATAAACAACACACTCAGTGCAGTACAGTGCAGTTACTCCTAGCCCTAGAGGAAAACCAACCAATGACACATGTCAATAGTTTGGAGAAAGCGGTCCTCCCCAAAGTCCCAGGAGATGCATGGGAACCAAGATTGACTCACTGTTTCTGCCAGAACATGAACATGACACAGGGCAAATTCAAGTCATTCAAATGCAGAATAATGAAAAATGGCTTTTTGTGTGCGTTGGGGGGAGCAGGGAGATGGCAAATTATAATATTTCCCACAGCTATAGACAGTGCTTCACAGAACTTTGCTGACAATAGGCCCACAGTAGTATAGTCTACTCTGTATGGCTGGAGAAAAAAACATCACCTGAATCCAGGACCATGAATCACTCATGTCTATTTGTTGAATTTGAATGAATCACTAATGTCTATTATGATTCACAAGCAGTTTCATAGAATTTGGGGACATGGTGCACACAAATGTATATTGGGTTAGTGACTGTCTATTGCTCACATAATGGGTAAGCATGCCAACACCAAAAGCTTTCTTTTTTTCTTCTATTTTCTTTTTCTTTTCTTTTTTCTCTTTTTTTGTAACTTTGGCCGTAGTGAAGAAAGTGGTTTGGTTCATACTTGTCATACCCGTGACAAAGTCAATAAGTAGTGAAAAATAATCATCTCTCACTCCCCAAAAACATTCTATGACTTCAGCCAGCTTTTTGCGAAAAGCACAGAGGTGACAACAAGGTTCTCTAGATAGAAGACCAAAGAGATCAACAGATTTTTGTCTACATCACATTTTGGATTTGGTCAGATGTAAAACAAACATAGAATATATTATATATAACATTCCTGTCCAATCTCAGTGCATCACTGCAAATACTGTCACCCATTTTAATGTAGCCGTAAACCATTCATGTTTTATAAAATAATAGCATTCAAGCTTTATTTTCTTTGAGCGGGTTCAAATAATTTGCGATGACAAGACCTATCAAATTTCCTATACACACACACAACACACTCACAGCAGTCGGTGTTAGAATTAGAAGGAGGTATGTATAACTAACTACATGTTGACAAGATGGTGAAACAATGCAATATTATTTATGTTCATTCTAATCCACAACTGTCTCGTGTGACAAAGATTGCATTATAATGCAGCTCTTGGCCGTTGCCAAAATCCATCTTCCCTTGAAATCCATAGACCCCCCACCCCCCCCCCCCAGGCACGAACACACTTTGAGCTTATGTTACTCTACGCTCCATCACACGACTCCACGTTTGTAAATATTGAGAATGAAACGTAATAAATATCACAGGCAGTCGTAGGAAAAGGCCTTGATGCGCCTTTGACAGGGTGTTGTAGAAAGTCACAGTGGTTGCGTCAATCAAAATAAGAGTAGAGTTGTTCTGATACGGATACTGGTATCTGCTGATACCATCCTCAAGTACTTATGCTTATAATCGCTGCCGATACTGTGAGTTGAGTACCAAAACATGCAGTTGACACTATATTGAATGTGCTATGCTACAATATTGAATGTGAATGCTACAATAGCAAATCTAAACTGTAGCATGACGGCCAAAATATCTGATCTACAACCATAACAACACTGGACATCGACAACTAACAAGTGCAGATAGGTAATCACTGATCAATCTACTACATCTATGATAAAAAACAGTGTAAAGTAAGTGGTTACTCAACAAAATCAAACGGTAGTCGTTGCTTTTGTATCATGATTATTATATATTATATGTTATTACGTTGCTATATGTGTGTTAAATAATAATTTATTTAATAATCAAGCATTGTTATACTAATATGGTGTTGCTGAGTGACGTTTTTAGCAGACACTTATCCACAGTGATTTGGATTAGATTTGGGTATAAAATACACAGATACAGCAATGTTATCAGGGAAAGGCCTGGTGCACGGACACATGCGTGATGAGTAATAACGACAACTAACCCATTTAAGGGGTGTTCGCAACTAAAGTTTAACTTGACTTTCAAATCCAAAAACAACAATGTGAAATCGCACAGCTGCGGCATCATTCTCCAGTTATGAACCATTAGTTATGCAACGCAGCATCTGCATCCTGTGAGAACATTTCTGGCATGCTCATGTAGATAACATCCAGCTAACAAACAGAATTAACATAAAACCCACTGTGCACTTGATGCCCATTGGGCAGTTTTAATACAACTTGCTCTCATTCCTACCACTTTGATCAAATGGAGCATATACATCTCGAGTCCCACTGACTGGGCAGATTAATAGGTTTGATGGCATTTGGCTATGCCAGTCATTCTTAAAGTGGGTTTCCGGTGGCCCCAGGGGAGTTTCAGGGGGTCCCCAGGTAATTTTTAGTTAAGAACCAAATTGAGTCTGTAATTCTGAGTTTGCAAATGTACAGCCAAAGAGTTAAAAAAAAACTACTGTATATTGCTATGGCATAGTAATACAGAACACTATCAGTGAGAAGAAAACACCAGTTTAACGTTTATTTTAGCCAAGACTAGTGCTCTGCAGCCACCAACAGCGAGAGTTAGCTATGGCTACTGCATGGCTAATGCTCTGCACTCTGTCAGCGGGGTCATCTCTATACTATGTTTCCTCAACGTTTAGGCATACTTTTACAGAGGTTAGGGAGAGGGACTGAGGGTTAGGTTTAGGCATAGTTTTGCTGAGTAAGGTAAGGGTTAGCTGAGGGAACATAGGTGCATGACTATGAGAAATCCAACAATGTGCAAACAGAGTGAGATGAAGTTACACAGTGTGAAGTACTATTGTGACAAGGGAATACAACCACCCTAAGGAGGACTAGTATCTACCTCTTTTCTTACACATGTAAACAGAGTTGCTACATTAAAAAACGCTGAATTTGATGAGCTATCAGAGCAACTAGATGTGTTTTTTTCTGTATACTGTGTAGTCCTTGAGGAAACACATGCTCTGTCATTTGTCCCAAATAAACTGCATATAATTGCTGTGATTTGTTTCAATAAATCGCTTTATACCCACAGAAAATATATGCCCCATATCATTAGACTAGATTGCATGCAATACCTTCCTCAACTGAATTGCATTTCTATCAATGTTCATTTAACTCTGCGATTGTGCAAATTGGATTCCATTTATCCATGCATTTGTAGCCGCAATCCAACTCTAGATTTTGTTTCACAATGGGATGAATCTAGAGTTGCAATACGCTCCATTGACTCCCAATGACAAAAAAATGCAATTGGCTTGTAACTCACCAACATTGCAGATGTATGGAAAGGTGGATTTATCCTCTATCTGCAAAGTGTTAGTTTGATGAAAATCGACCATAGACATGTTATGAGCTAATTTCTATCAGTAAACAACAGTTCTGGACTTTGGAGGCACTCCTTTGCTCCTTTAACTGGTCAGACTAGTGCCTCCTGCATTATGTGCAAATTCTAAACAGGTGGTACACAGGGATGTTTAGTGACTAATGATGAACGCTTCCGAACTCCTTTACTTAGAAAGGGAATCTCCTGCAGAGAATTTATTGGTTGAAAGTAGCTCATAACAGGTTGTTTGCAAAACAAACACTTATAGAAAGAGGATTCAACCTTTCCATGCAGCTGCAATATTGGTGAGTTTAACTGTGTTTAATACAAGCAGATTGCAGATGAAAATTCTTGTCATTGGGAGTCAATGGAGGGTATTGCAACTACAACAACTAGAATAATTCCATTATTTAAAAAAAAACTGAAGAGTTGCGTTGCGGCTTGCACGGTTCCAAAACTAGCGCTTATGGTCCATAGCTCCACTGCTTCTTCTAGTTCAAGAACTATCATTTAGCATGGGGATGGAGGGAACCCCCCTGGAACTGCCTCAAGGATGGACCCCTGGAGCTGGGGGGTGGGGGTATCCCCGCCGGCCCGCCCGGACCCCCGCTTTTGGGGAAGCTGACTTAAATGACCGTATTATTTACCTTTTTTGAGAAATGCCTCTCTCCTCTGCTCCGCTGCTTTATGGTCCTCTATGTGTTCCCTCTACTTGAGCCGGGTTAGCTTAGTTAGCTACAGGCTAACTACCAGGCTCGAGACAGTGGCTCCTCCAGTAGTCACAGTGCTCCTCCCGTCCGTCCGGCGGTATGGCGGCGGCGTTTCCCTCTCCCCGCGCAGGGCTCCTGGCTCCAGTGCGGCCGTATGCTCTCGCGCTTCCCCGCTTCGCTCAGAGGTGCTCTCCTCCAGTTAGCAGTAGTGTTCCTGTCCGGCGGCGGCAGCAGCGGCGGCGGCAGTCTGGCGGCGTCTCGCGAGCATTTCCCCGCGGCAGAACCTGCACAGAGCGGCGGCGGAACCAGCAGCAGCAGCGCGAGCTGCCACCACCGCGCGGCTAACTAACGGAGCTCGCTGTGTGTCAATGTTAGCCCCCCGCAGCTTTAGCACTAAGAAGAAGCGGGGCTAACTGGTACTACTACTGCTGCTGCCACTCAACGGTACCTGCTACTATTTTAGAGTAGGAACTCCCGTTAAACACTTCAGCAGCCCCAACAGCAGGGGAAAAAAACTATTATTGGCTATATTGGATTAGCCTGTTAGCTGGATCGATCCGTTCCTCCTCTGCTCTCTCTCTGCTCCCAAAGCCAAGTCAAGTTCAGCAAAGTCTCCTTCAGCAGCAGCAGCAGAGCGACGTGCTGTTGTTAGCATCCGATCCGCCCGTCCAGAGAAAGAAGAGGGGGGTGATGATGATGATGTGGTTGTGGAGGGAAGAAAGCATCCAGCAGCGGTGTGGTTGTTGCTTTATTTTCTTGTCGATCCTCCTCCTCCTCCACAACAGCAAGCAGTCACAGGTTCAGCAGCCTTGTTCTGACTCCTGTTATGTTCTCTCCCAGGTCCCTCTCGTCTCTCTGACTGACTGACTGAAGCTGGTTGACAGACTGCTGCCTGCTACCGCTGGCTGGGTGAGAATGGGTTGTCGCAAGACGATGACGATGCACCAGGGACGTGCACACATAGATCAATGGGGCATGTACTGTATATATTACCAGCCCTGTGCTGGACCACTTGGCTGACCAACTACTATCCCCTGCCCTTTGTAAAGGCCCTCGAATAAAGGAAGAACGGATGGTCTCAACGGGTGCTTTATTTTCCATGATCGCAGGTCTCGAGCACCGTGAAAACTATAACAAAAAAGGAATAAATATTACAACCATGAATCTACATATTTCATAGTTTCCAACAATAAAACTGCCTTAAAATCAATATCATCAACAATAAAATGGTTAATTTATAGTTGTGACAACAGTGATCAAACAATACATTTCAATACAAGACCAATAAGACCCAAGGAAAATGTACTATAACCAAACATATCAACTCCAAACCCATGAAACCCAAACAATTAGACTCATCATCATGCAAGAACTCAAACCAAATCAATAAACAATTCTAACCTCTGTCCGCCATTCGAGGGACTAACAAACAAGCCTTGGACATACACCATCAAAGGGAATTCAAACAGGGATGACAGCAATCATGCCAGGCGCTGTGGACAATATAAACAGTTCAGTCCACTATAAAGAATACAAAATGTTTTGATACAATCAATCAATTGTGAAAATAAACAGAACAAACAAACATACCGGGGCGCGCTACAGCTTTCAAACACGCAGTCTTCCTTCCGCCTCATTCAATGTTCAGCTGACTGTTTGGTATGAGTGTATGTGTGTGTGTCTGTGAAGCTAGAATGGTTCAGATGACTTCCTGAGGCGGAAGTGAAACTTCAAAATAAGGCCCTGGCAACCTACAGCAGAGGCAGTGTCAAAATAAAAGCAACCCAAGTTGTACAATGTAAAAGAAAAAGAACAAGTACAAACCACAAAAAAATTATATTAGAAACCCAAGTGTCGCTGACACTTACACTCCCCCCGAATCATGTTATCCAGGGCAAGAAATAGAAATTTCGATAACATGATTCATCTTCATGCCAATCAAGTCAAGAGAACCAATTCTTTAAATGGCCTTTCGATGATAACAGATTTAAGGGAAATATCTTACTTCGAATGGATTTTTTACATTCATGACCTCCATATAAGTCTCCATTACGGACCTGGCTGGTGACCTCTCGAGCACTTGGGGCTCCCTGCTCTCCCTGGGAGCTGATGAGGTGGACCTGTGCAGGGTAATCGGTCATTTCAACTACATTTGACTTATTGTCTGTGGCCTCGAGTCTCTCTCTTTGTATGTCCTGGTTTGGATTCTTAGGGGTCTGCTGAATCTGTCTCTTCAGATCATTCTGACTCAGACTTCGTTTCTGAATCTCCTGCTCCAGCCTCAACTTTAGGTTTGTCACTTCCTTAGAGAGCATATTCTTGTCTGCCTTCAGCTTATCAAGCATTTCCTGCGACAACCTGTAGTCACTATCCAATGTGCAATAGTCTTTCTGTAACTGCAGTAGCTCATCTTTCACCTGCAGCCTGGAGCTACCCTCCTCCTGTAAGCTGCGTTCCGCTTCTCTCAAGGCCCTGGACTTCTCTTCCACAATGGCCTGGTAAGTCCGGTTTTCATCAGCGAACTTGGCTTTCGTGGCCCGGTGCTGTGCCTCCTCCTGTACCAGACCCTGCTGGAGGGTCTTCAGTTTCAACTTCAGGTCAGTCTCTTGGTTGATTTTCTCGAGGTCAAGGTCAGCGAGTTTCTTTTGTAATTCCATATTCTCAGCATGGGTAAGCGAGAGAGAACTCTTCACATCCTTTAACTCCTTTTCCAGACTTGAGATACGTCCTCATAAGTCAGTGATAGTCTTTGTTCCCAGGCTGTGGTTGTGTCTCTCAGCCAACACACAGTTTGCTTTAGACTTTGGCTCAGTCGAAGGCTTCTGGTCCCCATGTCGATCAAGAGGTGGATTTGAACCCACTATACTCCACCCTAGTACAGTTCTTTGAGCGAATGGGTGGTTATCGTCTCCAGTGACTATTTCGAGGGGTGCTAACGCCACTGGGCAATCATTTCCAATTAAAAGACCAACCTCACAGTCTTGTAGTGGAGGCACTTTGTTTGCAAGATGTTTTAGGTGAGGCCATCGTAAGGCAGTGTTCTCGGTGGGAATATATGACTTATTTACAGGTATCAGGTTGCGGGTGTAGGCATTATGTAATTGAATGTGCTTATCTGATCGCATACCTCTGACTTGCAGTCCTTGGACACTCTTACTTGCAGTCATTGTGTTGATGGCCGTCATGGTGCTGAGTTTCAGCCTCACAGGTTGTGTGCTTACTTTTATTTCTTCCAGAAGGTCTTCTAATACAAAGGTAGAGTCGCTCTGCGTGTCGAGTATAGCATATGTCAAAATTTCTCTCTGTGGCTCCTCGGAAGATGACAGGAAGACGGGTACAATGCTTGAGGTGGCGGAAGCGTGTTGGAACAGTGTGTGCACCATGGCCGTATGGATCTCAGAATCTGTGTGGTCGTCTGTGGAAGTGGACTGATTGGATGTTTCTCCCCCCGGTCTATTTTCTCGGTCGACATGCAGGCAGGTTGGATGTTGTCGTTTACATACTCCACAGATGTGTCTCTTCTGGCATTGCTTACTGACATGGCCTTTTCTTAGACATCCAAAGCAAAGTTGATTATTAAAAACATATGCCTTCTTGTCTTCTATCGGTTTATTGGCGAATGTGGGGCAGGTAGCCAGAGTGTGTGCTTCCTGGTCACATATAGGGCAAGTGAATGAAGGTTTGGAGTTGGAGTCATTCTGGGCGCTGGTGTGGAATACCTTGGCCTTTCGTGATGTTCTATCATCTATAGACCTCTGCTGTAACAGAAAGGGAGATGCAATAGGATTGCAAACTATATTCGTCTCGGTTTGGATGTATTTAGCAAAACATGGGAAGTCTGGATATTCTCCATATTCATCTAGCTCCTTCACCACTACTCTGCTCCACCCACGAACAATCCACTCTGGCAGCTTTTGGAGAATTTTATGATTTTCCTCGCAGTCATTCAAAATAGACAATCCTTTTATATGTGGCATAGCCTCAACACAACTCTGCAAGAAGTCGGAAAATTCTCTGAGGGCAAACGGATCCTTTGAATCAATGTTGGGCCACTTCATCAATTTATCACGGAAGGCCTTTTGCAAAATGAATGAGTTTCCGTATCGTTCTTGTAACACCCTCCAAGCTCCTTGATATGCATCCTCAGAGTTTCGATAAAAGAATCCTTCAACAGCCCGAAGGGCTTCTCCAGCCAAATAGTGTTTCAAATAAAACATCTTTTCACTAGCAGGTATTGGCCGTCGGTCTATTAGTGCCATAAAAGACATTCTCCAGTCCATAAACTGTAACGGTTCTCCGGAAAAAACTGTTGGCTCTGGGGTGGGAAGACGGTTTATACTGAGTGAGCTTATGAGTGATTGTGTGAGACTGTTTGTATCCAAAGCAGCTGACGTGTTAATGACTGGTTGTGAAATTATTGGCTTTGGATTTGAAATTGTTTGACATGGAGGAACGGCACATGGATCATTGCCCTGTTCATATTCAACTTCAAGTTGTTTATAAACGTTGACACGTGCTGCTGCCACTCGAATGTCCTTTTGTGCCTTGAGTTGCTGTAGCTTTATCGTTTCTTCTTGTATCTTGGTTTGTACGTTATGTATTTCCTGCAAGGCCTTGGCCTTTTCTTGTTTGGCCGCAAGATCGGCTTCAGCGGCCGCTCTCGTCCGGGAGGCCTTGGAGGAGGCCTTGGAGGAGACCATGGAGGAGGCTTTGGAGGAGGCCTTGGAGGAGGCTTTGGAGGAGGCCTTGGAGGAGGCTTTGGAGGAGGCCTTGGAAGAGGCCTTGGAGGAGGCTTTGGAGGGAGCTTTGGAGTGGTGGCTGATGGTGGATTTTACTTCATCGTCGTTTGTTATGGAAGCAGGTGGGTACAATGCATAGGTTCCTCGGGACTGGGTGCGATTTTCCTCTTCATTTACTCCTGCATCTGAGAGAACAGTTTCGGTGTTTGTATTTCCAAAAATTGAACCATATTCCTCCTTATTTAAGGTTATCCTAACCCGTGTTTTTGCAAGCTGTTCATTGAATGGTTGGTTAATGTTATCGAGGTGTTTATCCACAATTTCACATATGTCAGTAGTGATTGCGACACAGGCATCCATTGTCTTCACAATGTCTGTATTTGGGGTGCAGTTACGTTGGATCATTTCATAACATTCACTGATTACATTGTGTTGTTTCTGGATGGTTTGTTTTATGTTGCGAAGGTCCTCCACTGAACAAAATGATTTAAGTGTCGTTCGAATATTCTTTGCCGATTGGGCCCAGCTGGTATAAGCCTTGAAAAATGCCTTTTCATGTTTCTTCGCGTTTTCATCCTGCAATGTCTGACCTTTCTCTGTTTGGGTTTTTTGCCTGGTGCTGGTTCGGACCTGTTGTGCATTATTTGATGTATCTCCAGCTCCATTAAGTGTGCAGTCTACTACTGGGATTGTGGGCTGCTGCACGTTGTCTTCCGTCTCAGGGGTGGACATTTTTACGGACTATTAGTGATTGTTTGACCAATGACACTTCAAAGTTAATTTCCTCCTGTCTGCGCCTAACATTCAGGTACACACACCATAACACAGATCTGCTCGACCGGTGTGTGACCTAACCTTGCAACCACATGGAAGGATTTCAATCCAATGTCCAAATGTCAAAACAATATTACCCAAATGTCCCTTTAATCATCCAGAAATGCATGCAGGTTAATTCTCAAGTCAAGACAATACCTTGGTCAGTAAACTGAACCTTTAAATCTCTTCATAAGGAAAACTTTTCAGTTTTCTAACCCTTTTTTTGTTCTTTTATTTATTTTTATTTTATTTTTTTTGTTAGTTTTATTTTAGTTTTTTGTGCATGAGTTCGTACGTGGGTGCGTATGCAACATGCACACACTTGTATTGTCCCTTTGCAGCCTTCAAGTTCATTCAGTCCCAAGTATAGGCTACCTCTGCAGTATATGGTTTACTGTGTAGTGTTGTGTGTGACAAACTTGATGATTAGCTGGTGACTTGACGAGGTAATGGGAGGCTACAGATGAGATGGGGTAACGTTGAGTTGTCTCCAGCGTAGAGTTTTCACTGTAAAGGCCCTCGAATAAAGGAAGAACGGATGGTCTCAACGGGTGCTTTATTTTCCATGATCGCAGGTCTCGAGCACCGTGAAAACTATAACAAAAAAGGAATAAATATTACAACCATAAATCTACATATTTCATAGTTTCCAACAATAAAACTGCATTAAAATCAATATCATCATCAACAATAAAATGGTTAATTTATAGTTGTGACAACAGTGATCAAACAATACATTTCAATACAAGACCAATAAGACCCAAGGAAAATGTACTATAACCAAACATATCAACTCCAAACCCATGAAACCCAAACAATTAGACTCATCATCATGCAAGAACTCAAACCAAATCAATAAACAATTCTAACCTCTGTCCGCCATTCGAGGGACTAACAAACAAGCCTTGGACATACACCATCAAAGGGAATTCAAACAGGGATGACAGCAATCATGCCAGGCGCTGTGGACAATATAAACAGTTCAGTCCACTATAAAGAATACAAAATGTTTTGATACAATCAATCAATTGTGAAAATAAACAGAACAAACAAACATACCGGGCGCGCTACAGCTTTCAAACACGCAGTCTTCCTTCCGCCTCATTCAATGTTCAGCTGACTGTTTGGTATGAGTGTATGTGTGTGTGTCTGTGAAGCTAGAATGGTTCAGATGACTTCCTGAGGCGGAAGTGAAACTTCAAAATAAGGCCCTGGCAACCTACAGCAGAGGCAGTGTCAAAATAAAAGCAACCCAAGTTGTACAATGTAAAAGAAAAAGAACAAGTACAAACCACAAAAAAATTATATTAGAAACCCAAGTGTGCTGGAACACTTGGCAGACCAACTACTATCCCCTGCCCTTTTTACCTTTATGTAAAACAACTAAACTGCCCCATACTCCAGACCGCGAATGCAACATTTACTATGGTAAAACTAAATATATGCAAAAATGTCACTCCTTTCCATGCCATTCAGGAGAATTACTTTCTTTTTCCCTTTCTTGTCTCCTGAACTTGAAGAGCATTTTGCGTTGAACTTGAACAAAATGTGTTTAGAGAAACGCCACATCATCTCCACAAACTCCACTATAGCTAAAGTGTTGGGCTACCCGCGAAAAATAGCTGATCTACAACTTCGAGCTCTCGATATTTGCTGGGTGTGGGTTATGTGGGTTCAAAAGTGCCCTCTTAAGGGATTTCACAATTTCAGTCCTCTGCCCCACTCTCTGCACGGCCCTGCGACGTCCAGCAGAATGTACAGTTCTTTTTTCGGTTCACAGGGCGATCAAATGTGACGCCAGCAGCAGAGAGGCCTTTCTTTCGACGCCTTCTTTTTTGCCTTTTAATTTTGGCGCGCGCGTGCGTGACTGTGTGTGTACGTGCATGTGTGCCCGGCCAAACGTGTGTGAGCCAGGAGCATAGAGTTAAACCGATGGTCAAGCAGTACTCAGGACTGGAGGCCTCAAAAACGTGCTGGGTTTCTAGAATACAGCCAGAGTATTTGTGCAGCATTCAGTACTATTTAATATTATATGTCTGATGTCAGTTCTATTGTGTGTGTGTGTGTGTGTGTGTGTGTGTGTGTGTGTGTGTGTGTGTGTGTGTGTGTGTGTGTGTGTGTGTGTGTGTGTGTGTGTGTGTGTGTGTGTGTGCGTGCGTGCGTGCGTGCGTGCGAGCAAGCGAGAGAGAGAGAGAGAGAGAGAGAGAGAGAGAGAGAGAATTATACTGGATTAGAATACAGGCCTGAATACAATTTGCAGCATATTCAGCCTCATTATTCATTTTCCATTATAAATCACTCACTGTATATATGTGTGTGCGTGCGTATGTGTGCGTGCGTGCGAGCACATGCATACTCGCGGGGGCTTCAAAGATTATGCTGGATTAGAATACATGCCTATTTTTTATTTCCTTCTCGCATACATATTCATCCTCATTATTCCTAAGCAGCGTCAGGCCTTCCATTGCTCGAAACGTTTCTGTGTTTGCTGGAGCCGAGGCAGAGCGCCAGCCATTGTCTTTATGGTCATTTCTATGTCCTGTATCTTAATCTTCCAGGGAGCAGAGTCTGAAGCCATGAGATATCACTAAGCACCAAAGAATGTGATTCTGAGAAGCATGGAATTGACACTGGCACTCGGCCAACGAAAGCTGAAAAAATATGCCTGCGAGTGAATGAAAGGAAGAATGTTTCCAGCCAGACATATGAACTGAAAATATCCGCAGCTTGTTGCTAAATCTCCCCATGTGGGGATTCTTTAATTTGAAAACTTGGCTTATTAAATGGCTGCTATATTGAAATGCTTCCTGCAAAGTTTCACACAATTCTGAACAGCTGTCTGGGGCTTGTCATAATATCCCTTTCAACTAGTGTAGCCTTTATGGAGACAATATGCCATTCTGCTCATAAATTCCTCCTTTCAATCGCAGCATAAAAGACATTTGTTGATTTGTCCTGCAGAGCATAATTTCGTGTTAATACAATATGCGCTATTATCAGTCATGTCAAATCAATCCAAAACATTTCCATGCAGCTGTAAAAATACGTAGCATGGATGCAACTGGGATGTATGTACCGGTATCCTCAGTGATGTACGTTGTATCCCAAGGTCATTGATACTGGGTCTCTTGAGTGTATGGTACCTTCACCCAGGCAACCCGACCAGGGGTTGAACAAGTCCCGAGTATGTCCGAGTAGCTATATGAAATGGTGCTTTTCTATAGCGCCTTTATCCAAGGCGCTTTACATACATAGTGCATTACATTCGCACACACATTCCTACACCTATGTCAGAGAAAATCATGCAAGGCACAACCAGCACATCGGGAGCAATTTGGGGTTAGTTGTCATGAACTACTCTGCCGGGACTGGGAGAATCGGATTCTGGTGTGTGGAAGAACTAGGTTCTGTGGGTTGACTCCTGTCCAGGCCCAGGACCTGTGCGTCACAGGTCTGTCTGTCTGTGCACAGGGTCTACACATATGGCATATACCACACCTGGGCATTATGCGGCCCGGGGACCAAATGCGGCCCTTTGGCTGACTCTGACAAGCCTGGGGATCACCAGTGGTCCTTGAGAGAGTTCCAAGTTAAATATGGAAAGTTGGTTAACGAGATGTAACTCTTTGAGAGCGTATAAATGAAAAAAAAAAATGAAACCAAATGGACCCGCAAGGGTCCATTTGGTTTCATTTTTACACTCTCAAGAGTTGAAATATTCATCATCAGAATTAGCCCAAAGTCTACACATTCAATCAGAGAATGTAAGAGAATGGTCATTTTTGTTATCCTGTTTTGTTTCCCAAATCCAGCCTGGAATTGTGGACAAAAACAAAAGAAATCTTGAAGAAAGCTTGGGATCTGTGGGGCTAAAATGTCATCAAATGGTGGTCCGTGGCTCAAATACTGAATAAATAGTGGGCCCTAGTATCAAAATGGTTGGTCTTACTCTTACTTTTATCTTGAAATTAAATTAATATTCCACAGACTTTAGTTCAGCCTTTAGGTGGCCCTCCGCAATATTTTATGTATCTCATTTGGCCCCTTGGGAAAAATAATTGCCCTCCGCTGTCATATACAGTAGTTGACCCTGCACGTCTTACTGGACTGATCGAAAATCCGAAATCCCAGGGATCAGAAGTCCCATTAGTCTGAACATGCACTGGAAATCCACTGTCAGTTGGCTGCCTAGTTTTAAGCCCATGCACGCTGTGACGTTCTTGCGGTTGTGGTAAGGGTAAGGGTTAGTAAATCCGGAACAATGGGAGGTCGCATCAATGGGAGGTCGGAATAATGACAATGGCACCCGTTTTACTGGCATGCGGGAATCAAACGTTACCGTGCCTCTGTTTCTAAGCGTCCAAATGCTTTGGACTCATCATTATCTATGTCGTTAAAACAAAATTAATGAACATAAGATTTAGGAACCAACAGACAGAGGGGAAAACATGAAAGGGAGGTCTCAACAGGAACACTCTCAATAGGAAACAACTTAAAAGGTTTCCAAAACGTAATTAGTGGATGTGCATGGAGTCTGGGATTTTAGAAAGTAAACAAGTTTCATTGTGTAATATCATACGCCTTCTTTCTACTTCAACAGTGTTGTTCCCAATGACAATGTCTGTCCTGGTTTAAAAAATAAATAAACTATACAAATCTAACTCCAGAGCATAAGACATCTGAAACCCAACACGCTTTTCTTTACTGGTGGGTTTGTCGGGGGAAGGTACATCTTATCTGTGGGGATTTGTCTTCTAAAAGCTATAGCAGTAGAGTAGGCATTATTATTCCGTGCAAGCAGGAGCCCATATCTTCCTTATCACAGATGACACACCATACTTCCCCCGACCGCTGGATGGAGAATTCTTTGATTGGGAGGCAAAGAGACATCTCGCATGGCCTCGCTCGATTGTCACGACTCTCTCTAAAGGACAACGGCTTTAAAAAATATATATTGTGCAGCCCGGCCGGGCCTCTGATATGGAGAAAGCACACAGTTTCTCACTTTGTGCATACAGCGTACACACGACTAGACTATAATATCCCCATGGTGTATCTATGCTGCACACACACCCACTCCAGACATCGCCACGTACGGCACAATAGATAATAATGATGGGAACAACGACAGATGAAACGACGTTAAGAAAGACGGGTGGTCTGGAAACACTGCTCCTCCAGGAAGACAAACAATGCTGATTGTGTGGCTGTAAAAAGGAATCCGATTGGGTGTGACAGTAACAGTGCCTGAGGGGAAGACAGGAACACAAGCATACAAAGATATACAGGCCCTACATGCGGAGAGAGAGACACGGCACGTTGGTGGAATACATATACCGCTATAGCAGCAGTCACATAAATTGTGACATACTCTGCACTCTGTACTGCATTACACAGTATAGTTTAGCCATTTGGAAACTCAAGAGAGTGTACAAAGAGTGTACAAATGTAGAACATTGGATGTATTTTAAGGAGAATTCCACCCCAGAAGGATTTCTTATACTTTTATTTGCAGTTGATTTATTTCCCAAAAAAGTGGTCTAGTTGCTATTTTGTGAAAAACAATACTCGTATTGGCTGTTTTCCCTACCCCAACATGTACTTAAAATGGGGGTTATGGGATGTTGTTCAAATTCACCTATTTCCATCACTCCAAAAATACAGTGTTTTGCTATATTTTCTCTCTCCACCATGTCAATAGTGTGTTAACACTCACACTCTTACTTTTGGTTCAGCAGTTGGTTAAACTGTCTCAAAAGGCGGGGGGCATGGTGCATGGTTTATGACTGAACCTCTGCTGAATCAAAAGTGAAAGTGTGAGTGTCAACACACTGTTGACATAGTGGATAGTCAATATATAGCAAACAATTGCATTTTGGAGCGATGGAAATAGGTAAATTTGAACAACATCCCATAGCCCCATTCTAGGCTCATGTTGGGTTAGGGGAAACAGCCAATAAGGAGTTTTATTCCCCACACAATAACAACTGCACCACCTTTTTGGAAATAGCTGCACATGAAAGTAAGAAAGCCATCGTGGCTGGAATTCTCCTTTAAACTTGGGTTGACCACTTATAGCCTATAGACACGGGGACTCATGCGGTTGGATTAAAGGACAACTTCACCACTTTTCAACATACAATATAATAGGTCCTCACTAATGTATATGAAGATATGTTGAAAAGTGGTGAACACAGTGGTGAACATTCTGTGTATAATTCATCAGAAATGGGTGTAATTAACTAGTAATATTAGTACTTATTAATATTATTACAGTAATATTAGTTACTTGTACTAATATTACTATAGTTACTTTTGTTGTGCTGTATTGTGGAGTATTGTGGGAAGCAAGATGAGCTAATGCAAATTTATTTTGACCTAAAAAGTGTGATGCAAAAGCAACCTATTATAATTACAGTCAGAAGTACATCTAGTGTGAGAGTTGTGATATTGAAACATAAAGAAAGATCTCAAGTGTGTCCTCCTTGATTGTTTACTTATCATTTTTTTTTGTAGGCGGGGTGGTGCAAAAGTAATATAAAAGTAGCCTAACATGTAATATGTTGCATATTACTATTGAATTATTACTATTCCAAGGGAGTAATAAGTCATGATATATTACTCTTCCCAACTCTGAATAATGCACTTTGCTTGTAAAACTAGCATCTGTGATGTGAGGGGAGATTTGTCAGCAGTTATTAAAGAGGAATTTGCCCATTTTCAACATTTTTTCTGAGGGCGTACAAATGGAACCATTTGGTTCCATTTGTACGCTCTCAGAAAATATAATATCCTAAAAGAAGAATCATTAACATTGTGTTTTTTTCCCCCAGATAAATATTAAATAAAATAAAATGTCTACACAACATTTCTCAGGTATATTAATGTTATTGATGTGGTAAAATGGTGAAAATGGGTGGAGTACCCCTTTAAGTAGTTATCAGTTGACAAAGTCTGCTGTTAGCAACACGTCCCTGTCGGTTTAAATCCTTTTGTATTTTACTATGCAGACAGACACCGTATATAACACATGAGCCATTATTCATGCTGCATCACATAAGCCACGGCTGGCACGGACCAAGCATTGCTGTCGCATGCAAACCAGTCTGGCCAGAATCTGCCACCGTGTACTGTAATAGGAGGAACCTGGTGTGTGCGTGCAGCACCACAGATAGATAATGACATAACACCTGCTCTCAAAGATACCAGTCTGCCACAGTGGCGTGTTTGGGGAAGGTATATTTAAAGGAACACTTGGTTTGTTTGATTTTTTTTTACAACCCCAATTCCGTTGAAGTTGGGACGTTGTGTAAAATGTAAATAAAAACAGAATGCATTGATTTGCAAATCGTTTTCAACCTCTATCCAGTTGAATACACCACAAAGACAATATATTTAATGTTCAAACTGATAAACTTTATTGTTTTTTGAAATTATACAATCCTTTGTAAATTGATCCCTGCAACACGTACCAAAAAAGTTGGGACGGGGGCAACAAAAGACTGGGAAAGGTCATGAATGCACAAATAACGCCTGTTTGGAACATTCCACAGGTAAACAGGTTAATCTTAAACAGTTTAATATCGTGATTGGGTATAACAGGACCATCCCAGTCGTTCACAATCAAAGATGGGGTGAGGTTCACCACTTTGTGAACAATTCTGTGAGAAAATCATCCAACGGTTTAAAAACAATGTTTCTCAACATTCAATTGCAAGGAATTTAGTGATTTCATCATCTACAGTCCATAATATAATCAAAACGTTCAAAGAAGAACTTGCTATACTAAAGCAACAAAAGGCTGAAAACCAACACAGAATACTTGTGACCTTTGATCCCTCAGGTGGCTCTGCATTAAAAACTGACGTCATTGTGTAAAGGATATTACTGTGAGGACTCAGGAACACTCAGAAAACCATTGTCAGTTTACATAATTTTTCGCTACACCTGTGAGTGCAAGTTAAAACTCTACCATGCAAAGCAAAGCCATACATCAGAAAGGTTGGTTTGAAAAACAACCAGAAATGCCTTCTCTGGGTCCACTATCATTAGAAATGTAGACTCATCAGACCACAGCACACTTTTCCACTTTGTGTCTAACCATTTCAAATGATATTGTACCCAGTGAAGGCATTTATGGTTGTTTTTATGGTTGTTTTTTCAAACCACCTTTCTGATGTATGGCTTTGCTTAGCATGGTAGAGTTTTAACTTGCAATCGCAGGTGTAGCGACAAATTATGTAAACTGACAATGGTTTTCTGAGTGTTCCTGAGTCCTCACAGTAATATCCTTTACACAATGATGTCAGTTTTTAATGCAGAGCCACCTGAGGGATCAAAGGTCAAAAGTGTTCGGTGTTGGCTTTCGGCCTTGTCGCTTTAGTATAGCAAGTTCTTCAGATTCTTTGAATGTTTTGATTATATTATGGTCTGTAGATGATGAAACCACCAAATTCCTTGCAATTGAATGTTGAGAAACATTGTTTTTAAACCGTTGGATGATTTTCTCACAGAATTGTTCACAAAGTGGTGAACCTCGCCCCATCTTTGATTGTGAACGACTGGGATGGTCCTGTTATACCCAATCACGATATTAAACTGTTTAAGATTAACCTGTTTACCTGTGGAATGTTCCAAACAGGAGTTATTTGTGCATTCATGACCTTTCCCAGTCTTTTGTTGCCCCCGTCCCAACTTTTTTGGTACGTGTTGCAGGGATCAATTTACAAAAGATTGTATAATTTCAAAAAACAATAAAGTTTATCAGTTTGAACATTAAATATATTGTCTTTGTGGTGTATTCAACTGAATAGAGGTTGAAAACGATTTGCAAATCAATGCATTCTGTTTTTATTTACATTTTACACAACGTCCCAACTTCAACGGAATTGGTTTGGTTGTAGGTCTTTTGTTTTAGGTCAGTGGTTTTCAACCTTTTTCATTCCAGGTCCCACGATTTATTCAGCATTTGAGCCATGGACAACCATTTGACATAATTTTAGCCCCACAGACCCCAAAACTAAAGATTTCTTTTGTTTTTGTCCACAATATACCAGGCTGTATTTCAGAAATAAAACAGTCAAACATACAGATCAAAATGACCATTAATCTTCTTTATTCTCTAGTTGTGTAGACTTGGGCTAATTCATGATGAATATTTTAACTCTTAAAAGTGTAATCAAACCAAATGGACCCGCAGGACTGTTGTGGGTCCATTTGGTTTAATTTTTACGCTCTCAAAGAGTTAGATCTGGTTAATCAACTTTCCATCATTTAGCTGGGGACCACCTGGAACCCTCTCAAGGACCACTGGTGGTCCCCAGACCAACGGTTGAAAACCACTGTTTTAGGTTGTCATTGGAGAATTTAATTGTAGCTGTTAATTGGTTTTAATTTGCTGCTTTCCTACCTTCCTATCCCATTTTGACAGGGGGACGATATTTGTATACAACATTTTAAAGTGATTTCTTTTTTCCCCTATTATCTATTACAGTCCTAAATAAACCCCAGGAAATTACAACTGCCCACAAAATATTACAGGATCTAGTGAATGTGACAAACTGCCATATTGAGCCTATTATACAGTGTAAAGTGCAGTATGGTATGCTGCCTCCTTCACATTCATTAGATTCCGAGGCCATTTACAATTTCCTGGGGTTTATTAGGACTGTAGTAGGTAATGACAACCGAAATGGATTTAAAAATTTGTAAATAGATACCCCACCCCTGTCTAAAACAGCTAAAATCCCTAAAACTAAAGCAGCAAATGAAAAACAATTAACACCCACCTTTACTTTCTCGAATAACAACCTGAATCATCAACCTTGAAAAAATAACTCGTCCTTTAAGTCTGACTGGATCTATGTGTGGATATAGCTTATCAACTTCAGTCATGGGTAATGGCATTTCCACACTTATAATTGACTTTGCAGTGTAAATAGAGGATTAGGTGTAATCCAGGTGGTGCTGAAGCAAAATTCAGATCCTGCTAAATATCAAGAGACTTCTTCCCCTTCCCCTTTCTTGCTGTTTTTATGGCACCCTAGAAAAGTTTTTTTTAGATGTAGTGGTGGTACTGTATATAAAGCTTTGCTGTGTGAAAGTCTAATGAGTTACCTGGAGACTGCAGTCATTGTGAAAGAGAAAGACTATAGTGAAGAGGACAATATCTCTTGGTACATCTTATTTATATTCATTGGTGGGCACACTCTGCCCTCCAACCTTTTTCTCTCTCACTCACTTACACACACATGCACGTACGCCATTACATTTCAGTTAGGGTGACCAGATGTCCCTCTTTGTGTGGGACATTCCCTTATTTCCAAGACTCTCCAAGTGTTCCATAAATTGAGCTTCTGTCCCACATTGTGACTAGCCTCGACAGCCAGGCTTTCATTTTCGTTCGCCTTGCGCGAAAACGGAAAGCCTGGACTAACGCGCATTGGAAAGTGGCCTTGAGGGGCGTGTCAACCTTCCGGGGTGGGCGTCGCTCTAAATGATGTGACGTAGAACAGCAGTGGACGGGCGGGGGAGGGGCCGGAGATGACGACACGTTAGTGAGATCAAATCAGAGCGCAGCACTTCCGCCGTGTGGATCCCACGACACCCCCGCCCCCCAAGGCCAAAATCATTGAGGGCTAGACCAGGCTACATTGTGACTGACAGAGTTCAATGTTCAAATGCCTCACCCCACACAACACCCCCCCTCACAAATTAGTCACACCTTTCCTGAGCCCGACAAATGTTTTGTTTTCATGATTTGAAGAACGTTCTGGACCGTTTGCAGGACAAAGCAAATGTCTGTCTGCAGGGAAACAGCTGCAGCATCAAAGTAGAAGCAACGTAGAGGGGGAAAAGGTAAAAAAAAATATAGCTGTATATCTATACTGATTCTTGGCTAAAAGTTGCCTTTATTACCGTTAAATTTGTACAAGATTATTTACAACAGAACAGCAGAACAACAGAATCAGAGGTGCAGTCAAGAGCATGTTTATTGACAATCGAATACCAATATACAGTAGACATAATGCCTTTAGCATTTTCTACGCTTTTTCTGTTTTACAATTATAGATTTTTCTAGAATTCCTCTGTGTACGAATATTTATATAAATTAGTTCAGATACTGTAGCCTCTACTCAAGCCTGTACTGCATAAATGAAGTTCTCAATATAAAACTATTTACAATAGGCATTTTCTTAAAAAATAAACTCATTTTCTGAAATAAACAACCACACATTCTCCACATTTTTACAGTGCAAGAATCTGCAAAATACTGACTGTGGGTCTTGTAAAGCGGAATGTGCATTTAGTTCAGTGTAACAACAACATAATCTCACACCCAAGGCCAAAACCATAGCATCCAATATCCTATTTCATCCAAGCAGAATATTAACATCCTCATCATCATAACCAGAAACATTTACAAGGATGCATCCAGTGTAACAGAACGTCCATAAAGCAGATTTTAGTTTACTACAGTGATCATCTCCAGGGCCGGTTCTAGACATAAAAATATAAGCAGTCGCTTAGGGCCACAGTAGTAAGTAAGGGGCCACACCACCATGGGTGTGGCCCCTTACCTTCACTTTACCAATTTGGACCTGAAAACTGAGTCTACAAAATGTTCAGTTTTCAGAATAAAACCTCAGATTTCTACAGTGTTCCTCAATATTTCATGGCAAGGGACCCCCAAAATCATCTGTATATTGGCTGCCCACCCCCCATCTGAAAATATGTAGTTCCAGGGACAACGTCGGATGCAAGACATTTGAGTTAACGTTCGCTGTGACAGAATATCCAAAGATTTGAGACACATTTTCACAATTTTTCAAAAATATCAGACCTACAAGCTCATAGCATGCCACTCAGGCAGGCATTTTATGGGGCACATAAAATAATCTCGCATAGGGCCTCCTAATTCCTAGATCCGGCACTGATCATCTCTGACAATTATACCTGCTTTATGGCTTTGCATTGAAACCTAACCAGCTGTATCATATTCATGCACAGAAGCTTGAAAAAGAGCCCTTCTTCTCGGGTTGATCATGCATGCAAATCAAAAAGCACTTCCTAATTAAAACGTCCTACTAGAGAGATTGGTGTGAAGAGGACACGGGCAGAAGAAAGCAGGGTCATTGGCAAATCTCATGCTGGCAAAAAAACATGAGAAGCAATCAATTTACAATGTAATTCCAAGAGCGAATAAAATGCACAAGATTTTGTGTGCTCTGAAAGTTAAACAACAGCGTTAAGAATGTGTGCGGGGGAAATGTTTGACAGGCAAAAGAGCGTTGTCGAAATTGCAATATCTAAAATTCTACCACGGGTCGTTTTGAGGAACTAACCTGATTGGTTCAAACAGGTCACATGCAGTTACTTTATCCACCAGTGCAGCAGACTGGGTGGCTAGTATAGGTAGTTTCTGTGGAAATTTGTGGTCGTAGTGACTATATCTGTCATTGAAAAAATAGTATTTTTCTCTCATTTTTTTCTTGTAATTTTAAGGGTAACTGTGGTACGTGGTAACGTGGTAAGTACTGCAACATGCATGATGTTACAGTACTTCTCTGTGTGCCTTTTCCATGTTGCACTTTTTGTTTGTCAAACGCAGTGTTGTTTTTTTTGAGAATATTTTGATTTAGTCTTAGTCTTTTGAATAACAAACACTTAGTCTTTTAGTCCCATTTAGTCTTCTCAGTTCATCTCAGTCTTCTCAGATTTTGTTAGTCTAGTCTTAGTCAACGAAATATCAAAAATGATTTACTCTTAGTCTTCAGATCTTTCAGTCTTAGTCAAATACATTTTAGGTTTGAATATGCAATGCGGACACAGATAAATAGTTTTAATACTTAACATAGCCAATTTGTGTTTTTAGTATCGATGACTGAAATTGTAAAAACTTAATAAGATTAGTAATAATCTTAATTGTATGACCTACTTTCCTGAAAGGGTACATGGTGCACACTGCAGATACTGTATGAGATTCATTCAAGGCAAGCCGATTGTTTTTTCAACATAGATCCACAGAACACATTACTCTAAAGTCTGAACATAAGTGACTAAGTTATTGTCTTCTACTGTACAATATGTACTTTTTGTAAACACACACTTTAGTCTTTTAGACCCATTTAGTCTTCTGAAATTCTTTTTGTTAGTCTAGTCTTCGTCAAACTATATATAAAACACATTAGCCGACTTAGTCTTTAGTCTTAATTGACAAAAACAGCTGGTCAAACGGTGTTGACACCATGTTTATAAAACATGTACCGTGTACCTGAAAACAGTCTCCTGTCGTTGAATGATGTGTAAGGAATCTTGTGTACGTGGTTTCATGTGTATATGAAATCAAATACCAAGACAAGTTCCAGCTACACCCAAATGACCCAAATGGGTAAACTCTATCGCACATTATTGTTGTCATTTTTGTTTTCTTTTTGGGTATTCCTTGTGTTTAGCTTAGTCTACAACCCAGATATATACCTATAGAGTTAAAAGTAAACTCATTCAAACCATGTGGCGTAATTCGTTACGACATGGCAGTTGAATGCAAACGGCAATAAAATCCAGACAAAGCGCAACTGAAACAATAAACAATGGCACAATACTGAATTGATGGCAAGGCAATGGCCATTCATTACCAATGCTCATTATAAAGAATCAACACGACCAGAAACACCGGTGGTTTAAAGTCTGGGGAGAACACACACACACACACACACACACACACACACACACACACACACACACACACACACACACACACACACACACACACACACACACACACACACACACACACACACACACACACACACACACACACACACACACACACACACACACTCTCTCTCTCTCTCTCTCTCTCTCTCTCTCTCTCTCTCTCTCTCTCTCTCTCTATTAAAGTCACATGGGAGCACTCGACAGGCGAGAGCTGTTTTTTTGCGACATCGCATTGTAAAAAAGAAAATGTTTAACTTGCACAATTGTTGTCGCCACTGCTGTTTTTGTCTGGTACTGAGAAGGGGGGAATAAGCATCTGCATTTCCTTTTCTGAAAACACACGCACACACACACACACACACACACACACACACACACACACACACACACACACACACACACACACACACACACACACACACACACACGTATGCGCACAAACAAATTGTGATGTTGCTTGCTGGTAAACAATGTAGTTCCCCCACTGTCAGCAGTGTTGCGTTTTTGTAACGTTGTGGGAAAATGCAGCGGGCATTGGTCACAGTTTTTTTTCGTCCGTTGGGTTACTATGCATGGCGTTGCCTCGGGGTGGCAGCGTACGTGTCCTTGCTGGCACAGCGCGTGTGGACGTCCTTCTGTCACCTGCAGTATAGAGGGGACCACAGGGAGAAACAGAGAGACTGTGACAACAGTGTCTATAAACCTCTTCTCCTCCTCCTCCTCGCGGGCAAGAGACAGTCAGTGGAGGAAAGAGAGAGGCAGTGGTTGCAGGGGACTAGGATCATTTACTGTCACTGCAGAGGAATTACTCTCTCTCTCTCTTTCTGTCTGTCTGAACTCACTTTGTACTGTATGTGGTGGTCGAGTTCACCGTTCTTGTGGAAGATGTTTTGAGTGGTGCAATACCACTCCTAGGCCCAGCTTTGTCTCTACAGCTTTGTTTGCAACTTTTTAGGTATACTAGCCTGTGACTCTCTTCATTAAAACAAATCTTTACTTTATAGTAATTAATTAAGGCAGCTTTACTTGTGATATAATTACTCAATTTCTGAGTAAACGGTAACTCAAATCACTCGGCATACAGCAGAAATGGATTCAGCACGTCAAAATCATATAGAAACAACACCTTAAGTAATCCTCAAAAATGCCATCAGGTTCATTTCTGAAGGTTTTTTTTTTGCCATTTGTTCCCTAACTATACCTAGTACACCTTTACGGTATGTTTTAACTGGACGTGACGATGGACAGACAATGTTTCCTGAACTCCATTATTTGTCTGTGAGAGCCGCCGATTCTGGTGATAGCAGGTGAACGGGCGATGGTCGAAAAGTGGGCTGGGTCGACTGAAAAGATACGTAAATATAATTGTGGTTTTCGGCTGATACTTGGGTGATTTAGGCTACAGTGAATGAAATTCAAGCGTCACCCGCATCGCCCGGTTTTCATCGCCGGCTGTTAAAATCTACTGTTAAGGCTCAGCTCTGTCTACGTGTACTTCACTTTCACTTGTGAAAGTACCTTCAGCAGTGGTTCAGCCATAAGCCATGTGCCACGCCTCCACCTTCTGAGACAGCTGAACCACTGCTGAACTGAAAGTGAAAGTGTGAGTGTCAACACACTACTGACATGCTGGGGAGACAATATCTACAAAAAATGCATTTTGGAGCAATGGAAATAGGTGAATTTGAACAACATCCCATAGCCCAGGGTTACTGTTGGGTTACTGGAAACAACAAATAAAGACTTTTTTCACAAAATAACAACTGGACCACTTTTTTGGAAGTAAATCAACTGCAAATAAAGTTAAGAAAGCTTAGGGTTAGGGTTAGGGTTAGCTAGCTATCCTTTAAACTGTTCCTCTCATATTGCTGGGGGACCCCATAGATTACTCCAGAAGGACAAGAGAACCATTGGTATAAGCCCTTCACAAAATGGGCCCACGGGTTCGTTTCTGGTCCCAAGGTTATATTTGCTGCAGGTCCGATCAATCTTCCTCCAGCCTTCCCTGACTCACTATGTCAAAAACAACCAGAAAATAACCGATTGAGACATTGAGACAGATTTGCGATTGCTTAATTTAACATGGCCTGTCTGTCTAGTTTCTACCCAAATACAACCCATGGGGATCAATAACTCTTGGTCTTGTTTTTATGCCGTATCGACTACTATGTGACAAGCGCAAATGTTTCTGGAACCCCACAGATCTGCCGCTGTGTGGAAAAAGGAGAAAACACGCCACAGCTGCTGCTTCACTGTACTGGGAATTTTTTACAAACAAAAGAGGGCCATGATATAATCTTGTGCAACCAACGCTCACGTTCTCCCTTCTGTTTTGAGTTCCACTCTGTTGTAACGTTTGTCCACAGAGGGCCGCCTGCCCGCCCTTTTCTGTTTAACCGCGAGTAGCCTCCTGTCCTGTGTAGCCTTCGCAAATAAAAAAAAAACACCCTGGGAAAAAGGCCGTGTGTGTGAATGACATTAGTCCACAGAATGGACCTTGATCCCCCACCCCACCCCACCCCATCACCCCCCAAACCCATCACCAGAGGCAGGGACCATCTCTAGCTAAAGTTGCGCCACACTTCCATGCATGCCTGTCGTAATCAGCAACAGATGTTAAGGGTGTTTCTGACTTGTGCCGTCTCCGTTGCCGTATAACGGCACTGCGCCGCGGCGAGGAAAAATAGAAGAGCAGATCTGCATGCTCATAACGCGTCTTGTGCCTTGAGCTGGAAGATCTGCCATTTTTTGAGGGTAGATTTGTATAGTACAGGCTTATTCTTAAGGCCCATGGGATAAAAGAATAGGGTTAGACAGCTGCGACCGTTTGGTCCAACGACCACGACCACTACCACCGCCGTTGGCATAGCAGTCGCAGTCGCAACTGTCTCCAACTGCTGATGTTCTCCAACTGCTGATTAATCAGCAGTTGGAGAACATAACTCGTTGGTCGTGACCGTTGGCACAACGGTCAGGGGTTAAGGTTTGGTTTAGACATAGGTTTTACTGAGGTTATGTTTAGAGTTAAGGGTTAGGGGTTAGCAGAACGGTCGCAGTTGTTGGTCCAACGGTCGCGGCTGTTGGGATAACCGGTAGTAAAATGCTCACGGTTGCAAATTGATATATATATATATATATATATATATATATATATATATATATATATATATATATATATATATATATATATATATATATATATATATATATATATATAGAGAGAGAGAGAGAGAGAGAGAGAGACATTATCTGGCTGCATTGAAGTGTAGGATTGGAATTTTCATGGTTCCATATTGTTTAGAATTGTTTTAAAATGTTCTAGTATAATAGAAGCAATGTGTGTGTGTGTGTGTGTGTGTGTGTGTGTGTGTGTGTGTGTGTGTGTGTGTGTGTGTGTGTGCGTGCGTGCGTGTGTGCGTGTTTATAGGGGAGTGAGTGACTGAGTAAGTGCGTGTGTGCGTTAATGAAAAAACAAGAGACTGAAAGAGAGAAAGAAAGAGATGGGAGAAAGGTAGAGAAATAGAGAAGCAGAGACATCCAGTACATTTTACCAGAGGGCGATAGAATAGATAGACCATGTTTTTGGAAGCTCATTATTTGTCTAAGGGACACGCCGAGTACTGCTGAATCTGGCAAACAGGCCATGGTCGGACAAGAGCAAGATTTAGCCGATAGCCAATTAAATCCATGTGACGATTGCCAGTGGTGTCCCGCTCTTAAAACGTACTATTAGAACTAGAAAAAGTGCCCTTCTGGGCACATGCCTTTGATGGTAATTGGATGATTTGAGGTATTTTGTTACAAAAATGTGTTTGGCCAAAATCCATTATAACAGGCAAACGTGAAAAGGGTGTGGTTATATTTTTTGCTTAGTAGGAAAGTGCATTAGTAAATTGCATGCTGCGTTCATGATTTGATGTGTTTCATTCAAAACAGGCATTGGAAATTTGTAAATGCAAATATAAACAATTAGGAAGGAATATGAAATATCAGACAGATCTGTCTAGATCAGACGTTCAGGTCCACCAAACGGGGGGTACCAGACTCCACACTCAAATGTGCCCTTGCGTAACTCCAAAGCAAACCCCACAACACGCATTTCACCTGACAAATACTGAAAAATAAGGGCTGATAGCGATACTTTTCCGATGCTGATACAGAATTGATGGTACTGATATGAACTGATGTAACAAAAAAGTCAGATCTGATACTTTTTTCCCCACCATACCGATACAGTATTGAGGACATCCCTAGTTAGAAGTTAGAGACAGAGAAAGGATGAGGAAGAGATGAGAGAAAGAAACAGCTGGAAGAAAAGAGAAAAGAAAAGCTGGAAGAAAGAGGGGAGTGAAATGAGAGATGAGAGAAATGAAGAGAAAGGGAATGAATGAGGGACAGAGCAGAGAGAGCGATAGAGAGATGAAGAGAAAGAAGCCATCGGGAGCAACCATTACCCAAGATGAATGGTCAATCTGTGTTGTGTTAGTTCTTACTGGGAAGTCTGCAGCGCTACAAGGCTTGCTTCCACTGAAATATGTGATTCATAATGCCTGGGCTATGATGTGCACCATAATAACACGGTGATGGTCACAGATTTGCGTTGCCGCCGCCATGAAATATGTGCGCGCGAGCGGCACTGTAATCGAAAACACGTCCTCCAACCTATTCTTTCCACCGTGACGAATGACGACGCACAATCTGTAAACACTCCACTAACCGCCGGAGAGAGAGAGAGAGAGAGAGAGAGAGAGAGAGAGAGAGAGAGAGAGAGAGAGAGAGAGATGCCTGTATTTAGAAATGCCCCTTCAATGACAGGATCCCATCTGATAAAGATTCAACGTTTTACACATGTTTACACATGTTTTTTTATGTTTCCTACGTTGACTGTGTTTGTACAAGTGGTGATGATGCAACGTGCGTGGCTAATGAGTAATAATGACTGATTGCCCGTAGCCTTAAAAAAAAAAAAAAAACGTAATTGTGCAGCTTTTTTGGTGATGACTATTATGTAGAGGTAACATTCAATCAACAGCTGCCCTAAACCCTACACTTAACCTGAACTGCCTTGCTTAAAGGGTGTGACTGACTGACTCTCATACGGCCTCTAATAACCTCTTCTAGGCATGTCATAATAGGCAGACAGACCTGCAGACAGATATACATGTAGAGCATCAACTTTGTAGATTTTGTGACGGCACGATTAAAGGAGAATTCCACCCCAGAACGCTTTCTTACCTTTATTTTTCAGTTGATTTATTTCCAAAAAAGTGGACCAGTTGTTATTGTGTGAAGAAAACTACCACAAAACTTTACCATAAACCTACAAGCATAGAATGGGCCTGTGGGATTTTGTTCAAATCCACCTATTACCATCACTTCAAAATGCAATTTGTTTTTTGTATATATTGTCTCTCCACCATTCCAGTATTGTGTTGACACTCACACATTCAATTTTACTTTTGGTTCCTTTGTGGGTCAGCCATAAACCATGCGCCAAGCACCCCGACTCTTGAGACGGAGTGATGGAAATAGGTGAATTTGAGTATTGAGTATTTTTCCACAAAATAACAACTGGACCACTTTTTGGGAAATAAATTGACTGCAAATAAAGGTAAATTGACTGCAAATAAAGGTAAGATTCTCTCTTCTAGAATTCAGTGATTCCCCCGTTCCCTCTGTAACAAGATGTGCACACATGAACACACGCTACGCCACAGTGGGTCCCTCCAGAGTAGAGTTGCAAGGTGGGTCCTGGACCCCTTGTTGAAGACCGGGGGCCATGGTTTACTTTAAGTGGCTATAACCTGCACTGTCTCTCTGTCTTATCTTATCCCGGCACTGCATTAAGGGAATGACAGATGATGTGCAACTTGCCTATCAGTGTCTAGTATTATATTGCAGCATAGCTCTGGTCCTATATACACTGCATATACTTTCCTTGGTAGAAGCATACAACACACAAATAAAATGCACTTTCTGTCCAGAAAGTGATTGTTTTTTATCAGAAAAAAATGGATTTGTGCGGTGCCCTCAACTGATATTCTATATGAAGGTTTTTCTTGGTAGAAAATGACTTTCTGGCCAAAAAAGAGTGCTTTATTGGTATGGTGAGGGGCTCAGAGTGCTTCCACCATGGACAGTAAAGTCACACAACAGCCGTTTTTACATTGGTGATGGTGAGTAGTACCAGTAAAATGTTCTCGAGATTTCCACTAGAAGAGGAGAAGAACAACATTGTAAGAACTGCAAGGCAGAATCATAGAAGCAGGAGTAGAGCTACGTTGGCCAGTCTGAGCACAAAGCTCTTGGAGAGAGTTAAAACTGTCCAAAGATTTGATTTCCCAAAAAAGTCAAGTGTTGGTTAATATGAACACTGGAATGCAATGGAATGTAAAGAGACAAAAGGAAGGAATACTCACATTAAATTATTAATCTATCTGCTTGGAGTCCACTGTCGTTCCACCTGTAAAAAATAAACATATACAAATGGGACTATAAACAGTCTGAAGAATATGCACATAAACCCCAGCAGGGATGTTTTAAGAATATTATCACTGTTGGAAAGAAACCAGCTTTTTACTAAGTCCCTCCCCAATCTGGCCTTGTCCAATAGGCAACTTAGAAGAGGAAAGCTTGACCTGCATAGCAACAGTTGCCAAACTATTTGGATTGTCATTGGACAGTACAGGGACAGTTGAGAGAAATACTAATTATTGAACATCCTTTATGTCTGTGTCTTGGTTAAAAAATGTTGAACCAACAAAGTACAGTAGGATATTCATTTTACCGTATTTTCCGGACTATAAAGCGCACTTAAAAGCCTTTAATTTTCTCAAAAATCCACAGTGAGCCTTATAATCCAGTGCGCCTTATACTGTATATGGATTGGTTGAGTGCAGTAGCTTCTATTCTATGTTAACTGTAGTAGGTTCTATTCACTGCGCCTTATAATCCAGTGCGCCTTATATATGAAATCAGTTTTAAAAGGTGCGCCTTGTTATAATCCGGTGCGCCTTATAATCCGGTGCGCCTTATAGTGCGGAAAATACGGTAAAGGAATTGCAACATTAAAAAAAAAAAGTTTTGTTGTTTTAGGTTTTATGAGTAGTCTGACCGCAGTCTGAATTGTCATTTCATTTCACTTTATTATTCAGACTGAAGTCCCTCTCCACCACAGCAGTTTCTCAGATGATTTCTGGTTCTCAGAATCAGAATGTCAGATTTCTCAGAAAATGTGAGCAGAAGCAGTCAAATATGTGGGATGATGATGTTTATAAAACCTGACGCTTCTTTAAAGAAGCATTAGAGGAGCCAACACTGTTGAGTGACAGGGCTGTCGGCTGCTGTAGTTGTATTTTCAACTAATACTAACGACACCGGGGGAGGGACACCAGTCCTTTGAGCGCAGGGGGGAAAATAAGGTAGTATTTTTAAATTGGCGATTCAGGGCTGGAACCAGGCGATTTTAGGATCTCAATTGCACTCAAAAACATGTAGTAGATTTTCTGTGATTTTTTTTCTGCCACAAAAACAAGTAACTGAAGGGGTCACTGCTTTCACCGTGTTGCCTGTTTTCATTGCGGCTCAAAAGGTTTCAGACACAGAGAAAATTAATCAGCGATTCAGTCTAAATGCCAAAAAATCGTACTCTACTTTTAACTAGCTTTACAACTCATGAAAGAGACAGTAGGCCATATTTGTTCCTATATGGCCAGAGTTTAATCACCTGTGAACCTAATGGCTCCTACAGCACCAATATTGACTATGTCTCAGCATGAAAATCAAAATTCAGAGACTTGCACAATTCATAATGTTGGTTTAAAGTTGTTATTGTTTTAATGCTCTTGTAAGAGATTTCAATAGTAACTTTACTTTTCAAATCAAAAAAGCAAATGCTAAATCTGAATGTAAAAGCCATTCATGAAAACATAATACAATGCAATATAGGTCTATGTATGTGAATGGACGTTGGTAAAGACTGGCGCTGGCTACAACAGAATGTATTAATCTGACCTCACGGAGAAATGCCTGCAACTAATAGTGCGACAGTGACATCTGCTGGATGAACAGGGAACAACCAAGCATTACGTTGAGAGGAAGATTACTTTGCTTGATTTCAGTGGCGTGTTCTTCCTTATACACTGTGACTGTCTTTCAAAATTTTAGGGTCACCCAGACAATTTTGTGTTTTCCATGAAAAGTCACACTTTTACTCTATTTTTTTATTTAGTTAAAATAAAATAAATAGTCTGAGAAAGAGCATTGTGCTCGAAATGTCACATTCATCTTCATGGTGCAATAAAGGCACAATTTCAGCATCTGAGCCCTCAGTGTGCGAGCTGTTTCTTTACTATTTTTGTAAAATAAATAGAAATTATAGTTAAGACATTGGCAATGTTGTATTTGAAGTGTTGTGTTTTTTCTTCAAACTTTGCTTTGGTCAAAGAATCCCCCATTTGCATCAATTACAGCATTGCAGACTTTGGCATGGCATTGCAAAATGGAGTAGATAGACTTCATTCAAAATCCCTTTTACCCTGAACAAATCTCCACCTTACCAGCACCAAAGCAACCCCAGACCCTCAGGTTACCCCTACCATGCTCGACAGATGGTGCCAGGCCTCTTTTCAGTTGTTCTGCATCATCCATCCATAACACTTTTTCCAATCTTCCCCTGTCCAATGTCTGTATTCTTTTGGCCATAATAATCTTTTTTTTAATTGACCAGTCTCAGATATGGCTTTTTCGTTGCTACTCTGCCCTGAAGTCCAGCATCCCGGGCCTCATCACTGTAAATGTTAACACTGGTGTTTTGCGGGTACTATTTAATGAATCAGCCAGATCAAAGGAAAGTCATTTTTATAGCTTCTCTAACCATCTAAACTGTTTTCATTTGTGCTAACATGATTGCACAATGGCTTCTGACACAATGAGCGCACGTTAGAACACTGGAGTGATAGCTGCTGGGAAAACAATTACAGCTAGAATTTACAGCTAGAGTGTGTTTCTGATTAGTTTAAAGTTATCGTCATTAAAAAAAATAAAGAAATTTAATTGACCCCAAACTTTTGAACGGTAGTGTAACTATGTAGTATTTTTCTATGTGGTAGTGTGTAGGGTCGTGTGTGAAGTGTAGGTATTACCGTCTGGTATGATTTCACCAACAGACCGTGTGGCGTGCAAATGTATAGCCTATAAGGTATGGTACGTATGCTTGTCAAGTAGGGAATAATGACTGTATTTTCCACACTATAACATGCACTTTGGTGAATGGCCTATTTTGGAACTGTTTTCATATACTGTATAAGGCACACTGGATTATAAGGAACATAGAATAGAAGCTACTGCAGAAAACAGAATAGAAGCTACAGCAGTTAACATAGAATAGAAGCTATTGCAGTCAACATAGAATAGAATCTTCTGCAGTCAACATAGAATAGAAGCTACTGCGCCTTATAGTCCTGAAAATACGGTACGCTATACCAACTAGAAAAAAGCTACATTCCAGGCAGCACAGCCTGTTTTCACAAGTTTGCTTCACGTTACACCATCTGAATGATGTCCTTAATATAGTTTCATAGCTGGACAGAACACCCACCATCTTTGTTCATCCACTGGTCCAGTTCTTCCATCTCTAACTCCAACACGGAGGGCACGTCCTCTTCAAACATGGGCCTGGAGGACATGAGCTTTGTATTACTGTGAGGGTCAATACTCAACACAGGCTGTATCTGTTGACTTCTTTTTGTAAACGTAACAGTAGTTCAAAAATAACAGAGATGATTGTGATGGTGATAATGATGATTATGATGACGATTTTTGTTTCCACCAGGCTGAAGGCATGGTGAGGAATATGTTTTGAAGTCCGTATGCACAGTTGCACACACACGTTTTCATGCCATCACTCCCACTCACATTTTAAACAAGAAATCACATTATCACAATTTTATTCATTCTGTAGACTGGGCTGCATATTGATAAGAGTCCATTACAAGGACATTGCAGATAGGCAGTGATAAACGTCTGCATTATTGCAGCAATTCCAGCGTGCAATAATCACTCAGTGAAAAAGCCCACAGAATTGAGGTCTAAAATCAGGCGTGAGCGCGTGCACAAAATGAGCATGGGCGCAACCAACAACACTGGACGCCGTGCGATAACACCCGTTGTCACGCACTTACTTCATCGCACGCCTTTTTCTCAGCACAAAACCCCAGTCCTTTATTACTCCATTATTACCCCCCATGTGAAAAGCCCTTAAGAGTGCTGGGAAAGGCAGACATTTAAGAATCAATGCAATAAGCTCACATTCTCACTACTTACATTGGCACCTTCTCCGGGTTGTTGTCATCAAGGTAAGGATCCCCCGGCTCATCTAAAAAGAACAAATACCTGCTTAACTTTTGATGGCACAGTCAAACCACCTTCTCAAAGAATTAAAAAAAAGTAAAAAAGGCAAATAAATCTGGGCCAGTGTTCAGTTTGTGAAAAAACATTTCAGCAAAAAAGTAATAAAGTTACATAATAAATAAATAATAAATTTACACAGCAAGAATGTTTATTAAAGCCAAATTTTGTTTGTATGCACACAGGCCATTTTGCAATGAGACCATTAAAGCAAAAAACTAACTAAGACTAACTGAAATTATACTACCCTTAGTTTTAGTTTTTAGCAACATGTATATGAATTTCAGATATTTATTATATGAACCTTTTAAGTTCAAAATGTGTCTATAGATTGGTGACCAGCATGAGGAGGAGGTGCTTCCATAACATCCAATGGTATAATTATGTTATGGGATAGGGATCATTCAATCTACTAAGCAACTCAAAGCAAGGGTTGAATACCAACCATTTTCCATTTTGGCACATTCATGCCAGTTAGGTTTCAGAACTATTATTGCTGAGTTTATGTTTTTTTTTTTTTTTTTAAAAAAAAATCATCAAAAAGGAAAAAGAAAAACAAACTAAAACTAACTTAATTAGAAAATAAAGTGTAAAAACGTAAAACTAAACTAAAATGAAACATCCAAAACTATTATAACACTGCACCACCCTGACTAAGAATCAACCTGGGGACCACCACCCTGATTTAAACCTGGGGACCACAACCCTGAATAATAACCATCATTCTCTTACTTCATCCAACCTTCTGGATGGGAGCCCCTCTTGGGGTTCTGTACAGTATGTACAGTATTAAAAAACTACACAAACATTGATGCTGTTATATAAATATTTCTTTTTTTCACAGAAAACTGTATTTAGAAGGCTCTTTTCCACTGATATACAGTGATGATAGAGTAGACGCATTTCCTAATAATGATGACTCCTCAGACAAGCTTTCTTGAGAAACTAACTCCCTTTTATGTACTAAACTAGATTTCTCAGGAACTGATAACACTGACTCGTGTTCACTTGCCCAATAGTTTACAGAATCTCTGTGGAAGAAACTACATGCGACACCTTCACCTGTAGAAAACCCCTGATTTAAATGAAAAGGTTTTGAAAGCGTTAGTGTGATGGTACCTGTTTTGTAAGCTTTGTTGCGGTTCCACCTGCGGTTGATGATGATGCCGGCCACTACCATGGCGATGATGACCACCACCAGCACCACAGGGATCATGATGATGATGGGGTTGAGGTCCGACGGCCCACCTTCCTCCGGTGGTTCACCGTCTAGGAGAGGAGCAGCTGTCAACATTCAACAGCGTTGTATCGTTATACCGTATGTATCGTGTGTGTCTTCTTGCAACCGAAGGTTACCGTTAAAACAACTAGAACTGCACCCTATTGCGAGCCAGCTAGTGCATTACACGCAAGTAGGGCCGTGTATGCATGGCCCTACTTGTGTGTGAGCAGATATCACGCTCGTGCATAGGCGATTTTTTAATATTTAAACATCTGAATTGTGTAATTTTCAAGAATCTAGAAAATGTTGAAGAATTGTTATTTAGAGTTAATTATGCCAGGTTTTTTCACATTATTTTAAGTTAATATTGTTTTTATGTTTTTGCATTGGCTGCCAAGGTTTCAGTGTCCAGGGAGAAACCCATAGGGAATTCATCTTCACTACGAGGTACCTGTATTTTCATCAGTTACGGGCAATAGTGCTTCATACACCTCAGTGACAGCATCTTTCAACTGAACATGGTCTATTTGCACTATTTAAACCTGCAATCCGTGACCTTTATGCCAAATCCAATTCAAAACCGGATTCCTTGAGACCCCCTCCTGTGTGAGTGCTGAATCATCTACAACTGGCTGCTAGAGAGCTCAGCAGTCCCACCCCTTTCATGATGCTGCCCATGGTCTAGAAATGTTCCCCCATTCATCTTCCTCATAGACTGTACAAAAATGATTTATATAAAGATGATTACGCCGCGGACAAAGACAACTCGGGTCGTGACAATTTATGACAACACACACAATGTTTTGTTCCTATCAAATAGGTTTTTTTATGTTGTATCCTGCCTTTTTCTTGCTAATTAGATATTGTATGATAATATTGAGTTGGCTTTTTGTGTGGTGTAATCGTCTTTATATAGATCAGGGGTTTTCAACAGGTGGTCTGGGGACCACTAATGGTCCCTGAGAGGATTCCAGGTGGTCCCCAGTTAAATGATAGACAGTTGGTAACCAAATAGACCCTTTATAGATCTGTAACTCTTGAGAGAGTAAAATTAAACCAAATGGACCCACAAGGTTTCATTTGGTTGCTTTAATTTTAATAAATTCTATTTCAACATCTGAATTACTTATTTTTCAATAATCTACACAAGATTTGGCCCAATCTACTATTTGGACAAATGTTTTGCCAGTTATATCTCCTAAATTGTAGACAAAAACTTCCTTTTGGGTCCTTGCTTTTGGGTCTGAGAGATTAAACGCAACATCAAAAGGTGGTCCGTGGCTAAAATGCTGAATATAGAGTGGGACCTGGTATGAAAAAGTTTGAAAACTACTGATATAGATGATTTTCGAAAAGGCTATATCGAAAATGAATGGGGAATTCATTTCTGGAGTAAGGGCGACATAAGGAGAGGGGCGGGTCTGCTCAGCTCTATACAGATGTCAGTTTGGGATGTTATATTGCACTTCCTCATGCAATAGCTCTTGTCAACCAGTAGTGGTTCAACCTGACCACAGGATTTACAATAGAAAAGCAGGTAAACCAAACAACAACCAATTTATGGATTGCAGCAATAAATTAAAGGTATCATAGGCAACTTTTTAGCCAAAAATCACAATGTATATAGTATACAGCTGTATGGTTTTTTTTGCCTTTTTCCCCTCTATGTTGCTTCTACTTTGATGCTACGGCTGTTTCCCTCCAGACAGAAACTTGCTTTGTCTGCAGACGGTCCAGCATTTTATTATTGTCAACACACAATTGAGGAGGTTGTTGGGGATGAGGCGGCGTTTTAGCCAATCACAGCACAGCCTCCAGCAGTTTCAGAATGAGTTTGTAAACACTAAAGTAGCTTTAATAAATAAACAATGGTTGCATGACCCCTAAATGAACTAAATTGAGTCCTAAATTCAATACCTCCCTCTCCAGAGCCACTGCCACCATCCACGGGCGTGTCTTCCGCTAAGGACAAACAGAAAGCAGCAACGCAACAAATGGTTATGTTATGTTGACCGTACAGTTGAATTCGTATAAGTCTATTGTTTTCCATTAGTCCTGTCAAGAAATTTGGAAATGCGTTCACAAAATAACAACTGGGACACTTTTTTGCTGATCTAGTTTGATTGGTAGTGGCTGGGGTGCTTTTATTAATGGTTAATCTTATCTTTTTGTAAATATTGTGTCCTATGTAAAAAAAGAAAAAAGAAAACAGATTTACTATTTAGCCAATAACAGTGATTCCATTTCCTTAATGCTGAATTTCTGTTTCTGATGTTACAGTTTGAACTCTGAAGGTTTTTACAGTGTACTCACGTGATAACAACAAGGTGGTGTCTGTAGCTGCAGTGTATTCAGGGTCCGTTGATGATGGTGACTCTACGGACCCACAAAAGAAGCATACAATCAATATGGTTAACAAAACAACCGCAAGAGATAGATAGAAGTGACAAATCATTGGCTGAAGGACTTACCGGTATTTATAATATCCACTTAATATTCTGCTTCATGTTACGTATTAATCATGCTACATAGTCACACACTGACCTGCTAAACCACTTTGAACCTGGCAGCCCCCCGGAAATAGCAAATCTACCATAACTACAATGTGCTGCAACGATGGTGTGAGTTTGAATCTGGTATTAAAGGAATTCCACCGCAGAAGGCTTTCTTACCTTTATTTGCAGTTGATTTATTTCCCCCAAAAAGTGGTCCAGTTGTTACAGGTATTTTTCTTTGTGGCTGTTTCCTCTCTACACTGTAAGCTTAGAATGGGGCTATGGGATGTTGTTCAAATTCACCTATTTCCCTATATCGCTCCAAAATGCAATTCCCATAAACCGTACACCACGCCCCCAACTTTTCAGACAGCTGAACCACTGCTGAACCAAAAGTGAAAGTGTGAGTGTCAACAACACACTACTGACATGGTGGAGAGAGAGCAAAAAATGCATTTTGGAGTGATGGAAATAGGTGAATTTGAACAGCATCCCATAGCCCCATTCTAAGTTAAGCAAATTAACTACTGGGCCGCTTTTTTGGGGAAATAGATCAACTGCAAATAAAGGTTAAAAAAAAAAATCTTCTGTGGTGGAATGCTCCTTTAACAAGCAGTCAGATTCTTCCTACCAGGGCGGAGGATTAGAGAAGATAAGATCAAGATCTGACCTGAGGTGCCATCAGTGTCCTGGCTTTCTACATTGTCATCCTCTGCTTGTGGTTCTTCTCCTTCAGCCTCCCCGTCTGCTTCCTCAGGTGGAGCCTCTGTGGTTAGGTCTGGATCCACACCTTCTGGGTCCTCTTCTGTTATGTCTGCAGCTGCTTCCTCTGTTACATCATCTGCTGCAGGTACTGCATCGGTTGTGGTGTCGTCCTCGGGGTCCTGGGACAGCACTGCAATTCAGGACTCAGCATTACATTTACATACAGACTAACATTTACTCCACTGATATTGTCCTCCTAATACGTGAGAGGGCCGTGGAATTTCATTTACAGTTTTCATTTATACTTAAAATATTGTTTTATTCATTTGGGTGGGCATGGCCAAATATGGATGCGGATACATTTTCCAAAACAATAATTTAAAAATAAATGAAAACTGTAAATGAAATCCAACGGCCCTCTCAAGTATTAGGAGGACAATATCAGTCACCAGAAACAAGATGGTTTGTTTTTGAATAATCTGTCATGGTTAAAATGGAGTTTTAAGTTATAATGGATTTGTATAGGAAGGAGGCGGATACGCTAAAATGAACATCAAATATCTAAATAGTGAATGGAGTAACTTATAAACTGTCTGGTGTGTTCACATGATACTGAGTAGACCATATGACCCCCCCCCCAAAAAATGAAAGTGGAATATCCCTTTAAATTTACACCCTACTGGATCATGCTTACAGTGTTACACAAAAGCACCAAAAGTAGCAGATATCCAATGCAATGCAAGCAACACATTTCAACACGTTTCGAAATGAGCAGATCTACATGTGCTCCTTTTGTTTTAGTATAAATGTGTACACACAGTGATATACAGAATGATACAGCATTTTCTCACTGAAGTGAGTGGACATCCCTTGAAACTACTGAGCTTCCAACTGTATTCCTGTTACTTTCATAATGGCTGTCATCCATATGAAAGCAACTCACAGTTGCATTCACAGCTAATGGCATTTAAGCCTATAAGCCACTTTATGACAGTTACAGGAAAAAATAAACAGATCTTGTTATCACAGACTGAAACAAGTAATGGAATTGGATTATAAACGACTGCGTGTTTGTAGGAAAGGGACTTTTATAATTACATTTCGGAAAAAGATAAAAGATAGGCTTTGGCTTGGCTGAAATGTCATGCAACACACTTTCTTACACTCCATTGGCATGATGTAAAAAATGATCAGTATGTCTGATAATATCGTCTTTTGTGGTTGTTTGACCTAGAAACAAGAGGGAGATGTTCCAGTCTAGGCTATGCCTACTGTAACCTTCAATGAAACTGTAAATGTAAAACAAAGCTTTCTCCATCACACAAAATTTCAAAACCGCTGAAACTGGAAAGTATTTCAGAGCAGGCACATACTTCAGACAGTAAAGGAAAAATCACAGTTAAAGTGTCATTGTGACACCATGCCAGGACCTTAATGTTGTGACGTGCGGAAGTTCTGTGTACATGTTAGGTGTCGAAACAGTCAAAACAGTTGCAAAAATGAGCTATTACACAGGCAGTTCTAGTGTATATACGACACAGGGATGTTCGAGTGCCTTGTGCAACATCTTTCCTGTCAGACATTTGTCATGATGATGACTAAAGATTAGCAAAAAACAACACAAGATAGTGACCGGAGTCACCCAGGGCTCCACACTAGGTCTGCTCAAGTATTTCCCTATACAGCAAATCTCGACACCCGAAAAGATCAGTTCTGCAAGCTCACAACACCCATAATTGTTCGCCTCCCAGAATAGATAGTGTGTGTGGTGTGTTCATGTGATTAAGCAATGTGAGCCAACTTAAACAAAAAGAAAAGAGAAACATTTCACTCCTTTTACGAGTGAAGGTTTTTATGACTTGGGATACTTGTTGTAACAAGAGAAAGCGTCCCCCTCCAAAAAGCTATGAGCACCACAGGCTATGAAGGAACATAAGTCACCATACCCTACATAATCTGTCATTAGAATTAGAAAAGGGAGGTTCACGTGGCATTGTCGTGTAGAGAGAGAGAGAGAGAGATTTTCATTCTAAATAAGACAGAGCATTTGTTAAACCACTGAAGTGAGACATACAGGAGGTTCAGGAAGCCAGTCCTCACGTGCCTGTGCAACTGTAAGCCTGTCAACCATATCAACAGAAATATAATAACCTTGTTCGACACGATAGCCTGACACACACTCACACACAACAAAAAAAATAGGTATTATGTGACTCGTCGTTCGCCCAAAGACAAGCGAAGACAGGTGAGGACAGGAGAAACATAAGTACAGCAGTCAGAGAAAGCGGTGAAAATGTATCAGTGGTAAAGGTGGTGAGAATAGTAAATAGTAATAATAAAAAAAGAGTTTTTCTTGTCTTAACCTGGACCAGACAGACTGCAGACCAGCACCAGCAGTAGTAATACCAGCATGTCCCAAGGGCCTCTTCTTCTGCTCACGTTAGCACCAGACTTAAAGGCAGACATTGTGCCATTATGAGCCCATGTCTTCCCTTTCAGAGTTAAGACATCATCATACTTCCTGATAGAAGCAAGGAGAACTCAGATACACGCCCCATATGCACTCTCAAGTCAGATAACACTCTCTCTCTCTCTCTCTCTCTCTCTCTCTCTCTCTCTCTCTCTCTGTGTCTGTCTCTCTCTCGGATGTGATGCAATCGCACTGTGTGTACTTGTAGCCACAAGTCTGGCAGCTCCTCAGCTGCTGTAGAATCGCATTCCTCTCCTGCATAGGTATGCAGTCGGTGTACCTACCGGAGGCAAAGGGGAAAAAAGCTCTGCAACAAGAAGAAGAACACGGAAAGAAAGAAAAGAAGAAGAAGAAAAAAAAAAAACATTTACCCTGGACTCAGAGGAGCAGATGGTGGGGGTATCTCCTCTGAAAATCTTGATCATTGATTTGTTTTCTTTTTCTGACGGAAACCATGGCTATAAGGGGGGTTTCTACTAGAAACTTGTCACTTTAAAGGGGAATTCCAACAATTTTCAACATTTTTTTTCTGAAAAAAGGTCCTAAAAGAAAAACCATTAACATGGTGAAACACTACTTGATGGTTTACGTTTTAGGTTATTAGAGAAAGTAAAAGATGAGGGGCAGGGGCATTCAAACATGGGGCTAAATCTATTATTATTATTTTATTCTCTACTGTAGTCCCAATATTACATCTTGACACAACAGATCTACTGAATGTGTCAACCTGACAGAGCCTATGACACCCAGTGTGGAGGAGGTGGCCGTCTCCTTCACATTCAGTAGATCCCATGATCTTTTGTGGCCAGATGTAATTTCCCTTGGCTTTATTAATTCTATAGTAGATTGTATTTTTTGCCCATGTTAAGCCCAAGTTTGAATGCCCCCGCTCATATGTCAAAAACAGCTAAAATCACTAAAACAAAAAGGTGAAGAATGAGGGGCATTCTTCACTGGTCGCTACTAAACCTAACCATAAACCCAAGTAAAACCTCAGTAAAGACCTATGCCTAACCTTAACCCCCAACTGCTGGCCATAGCCGTCATGACCAGTGGTCCTGGTCACAAAATAAGTTGGAAAACATAAATCGTGTTATAGCGGTCGTGACCAGTGGGGGTGATTTCGCCCCTCCCGATTAAAAGGGTTGAAAACCACTGAATTAGAGGCAGGACTACTTACTGTACTTTCCCTGCTGTGATGATCACTTTCACAGACAAATGATGAATGAGTAGGTCATTGTTCTGTTTGTAAAAAGGCATTTGCATCTGGTCTCTCTCATCCAACCACAAGCACAGGTTGGGCCAGGGCGGGTAGCAGGTTTAAACATGATGTCGTCACTCAGGGTGAAGGCTTTTCTGCTTGAGGTGTGAACAAGGCTAAAGTCATCACAAACAAATGAGCACAAAACACAATCACTAGAGGAATGATAGAGGCTTATTGGGCAATAGGCCTGTGTGATGATTACTCACCCTAGGTGAGCCATAGCCTCCTACAGTTTAAGGTTCGACCTCTCTCAACAACATTTGGTATTATGTATGACTAACTTGAAAGACACCCACTGTGGTAATTGAATTAATGAGTGAATTAACAAACGAACGAATGAATGAATGAATGAATGAATGAATGAATGAATTAAATGTTTTTAATTAATAGTTTATTTACAATAGTGGCCACCTTGTTCATTTTATTAAGACATTCAGAGACATACAAAATAATTATCTTCTGTAAAGTCAGGAGCAGCAAATTACAGATAACTTAAAATCATAGTGGAGGTAAAAAGGGAAAAGATAAATAATGGGGAAAGGGGGTGGAGGGGGGAAGTTAATGTAATTAACATGTCTTAACATTGGGATGCCCTTTTTGCCCTTTTTATATTAGTATTAATTGAATAGAAAGTATTAATAGAATACTTACTATATTGTCCCGAATGTAAGACGACCCTGGTAATAAGACGACCACCACGTTTCAAGACTCATCTGTGTAAAAAGAACATTGAATGTCAAATAATATACTCCCCAAATATAAGACAACACATTACAACACACTTACTGTATATACAGGTACTTTGAACCTATGTACAACATAGGCCTAGCCCTAGAAAGAAAGAAAGAAAGAAAGAAAGAAAGAAAGAAAGAAAGAAAGAAAGAAAGAAAGAAAGAAAGAAAGAAAGAAAGAAAGAAAGAAAGAAAGAAAGAAAGAAAGAAAGAAAGAAAGAAAGAAACTGCAGGGTCCGTTACGTTTCACAGTCTTGTATCCTCGTGCAAACTCTTTTGAAACTTCCAAATAAAAACGGGACGTGCAGAGAAATCGGCTCGTGTGTGCGGGTGCAACTAACCCCGAGTGCGGAACTCTAGACACGTACGGAACCTTAAAAAAAAACACAACCGGAACTATTTGAAGGTCGTACCGTCGTTCCACTTCCGCCCCAAAGTGTCAACAACAGAAACACGTGTTGTGTGTTCTTCACTCTACATTTCAACTCGATCAGCATCATCATGGTAACAAAAATGTCATTAGATTTGACGTATCTGCTCCTCTGTCTGTAAAACAGTGTTTTTCAACAACCATTTGATTGACAAAAACGAAAGAATATTTTTGTTATCGTTGGATACGATTTTGTCTAGAATTACGTATAGCAATCATTCTTGAAAAATTAATGCAGATGTTTAATAAAGCCCTTTTCACACCCCTTTCTCGTTTCCCCTTTCCTCCGCTATGATCTGTTGCTCCTGACTTCATGGAAGTGATTATGTATTTAAATCTTTGATGAATGAACAGGGTGACTGCTACTTATGAAACCAAATCGACCCGTAGGGTGATCAGTATCCCTAAAGCAGGGGGTTTCAACAGGTGGTCGGGGACCTCCAATGGTCCCTGAGAGGATTCCAGGTGGTCCCCACTCCCCAGGCTAAATGATGGACAGTTGGTTAACCGGAGTGTACATCTGGTCCACCAAATGGACCCACAAATCCATGTTTACACTCTCAAGAGTTCAAACTTAAACTATTCATCAGGTGAATTAGCCCAAGTCTAGAGAATGTAGAAGATGAATGGTCATTTTGATCTGTATGTTTGACTGTTTTGTTTCTGAAATCCAGCCTGGAATTTTGGACAAAAGCAAAGCAAATCTTTAGTTTTGGGGTCTGTGGGGCTAAAATGTCCTCAAATGGTGGTCTGTGGCTCAGATTCTGAATAAATAGTGGGCCCTGGGATGAAAATTGATGGAATGAGGGAATGTATTGGGGCTAGGTGATCAGTAGCTGCAATGCAACTCTAAATTATTATTATTATTTTTAATAATGAGATGATCTAGATAATATGGTGTGACCATCTGAAACCGTCCCAGGGACCACTGGTTGACCACTGCTTTAAAAATGTTGCCGTCACCTGTCAATCAGACTGATGGTTGGTTGTTTGATTGTTTTATTTTTATTTTTCAGCCCAAGGCCAGGCAGCCTCAGCAGAAGAAGAAGGAGAAGGTTGTGCATCCATACAGCAGGAAAGCTGCATATCTGGCACGGGAGGAGATACGGCTGGGAAAGAAAGAGAAGTGAATATTTTTTGAGAATATTTTGATTTAGTTTTAGTCTTTGCAATAACACACATTTAGTATTGTAGTCCTTGTTGTAACAATAACAACACTGCAGTGGAGCAGGTCCCCAAACTGTTTCATCTCAAAGACCCCCGAATTGACCCTAACTAGCCCATGGGCCCCCGGTTGAAAGGAACATTCCAGGGACCCCTATAAGAGAAGATTTTGATGGCATTCATCTCTCTGGGACTCTGAGAGTGTACTTTACACAGACCCATAACTAAGGGTCCATTTGGTTCCAAACTTCTCATTTAGTTGGGAACTCCCTCAAGTACCCCTGGGGCTGCAACTAATGATTATTTTCATAATCGATTCATTCATAATAGATTATTTAAACAATTAATATAATGGCAGAATTAGAGTAATATGATCATAGAAGGATCCTAACCCCAGTAAAATCTGCCTGAATGCTAAGATGTTAAAATGTCATCTAATGGTTTGTCTGACATTGCAGGCAGAAGAGTGAGAAAAACATACGCCTGAACAGCATTGGTGAGTCCATGATGATGATGATAATGACTTTGTGCTTTTGTCAGTCTGATTCAGTACATTGTATGATTGACACTGGCACTTCTTTTTAATCAATGTGACAGGTGACAGGCTGTTATGGTTTCAAAGCCAGCTTGACCCTACAAAGATTGCATACAGCAAGAAAGATGCCTGTGACATCATCGAAAGGTAAAACTCAAAAAGTAAACGATGACTGTTTATTTACGTAGATGTGCTCATTTGAATATTTTGTATTTCAAGTTGTGTGCTCGCAGAGGTACAGGCCCTGTAAGCCCAGGGTCCATTTGTGTATACCTAATGCACGTGTGTGTGTTTAGTTACCTCCACAGGTTTGACTCTGAGCTGGAGCAGATCGAGTTGGTCAACGGGATTAAGGGTCGTCAGGGTCGCCACCACGGGGCCAGGGAGACGGTGATCACACAGACCGTGGAGCGAGAGCGAGCGCAGTACGAGACCAACGGGATCGGTGAGGGTCTCATCATCGATCGATCGGTCGATCTGTTTCCACAGACAGATGTCCTGTTTGTTACCACTTTACTAACTGTGGGATTCCAGTGTATCTGTAAAATCCTCAGCTTTAAAGGGTTTAGTTTGTTTGAACCAAGATTCATGTTTTAATTTGTTATTAGAGAAAGTAAAGAATGGGTGTTAATTGTTTTACATTGCTTGCTTTTTTTAGTTATAGGGATTTTAGCTATGGGAGACGGCATTCTAACATGGTCCAAAATGCATATTTGTTTACAAAAATTTTAAGTGTTCTTTTTTTAATTATCTACTACAGTCCTAACAAACCCCAGGAAATTATAACTGGCCATGGAAGTCTACAGATCTAGTGAATGTGAAGGAGGCAGCAGACCAATAACAACCTAAAACATGAACCTTGGTTGAAAAAAACGAATGTCGTTTAAGTTAAGTTGTATGAAATACTTGCCATTAATATAATGGTGGCAACTGCATTAATTGATGTCCAGAATCCTGTGGTGGGAGTTCTGCTCTGGTTTTAGTGAAATATCAAGTAGTTTCGGGCATTTTGTGGAGGTCACTGGGGGAAGTAAATAAATAAATCCAAAAAACGTACTTCATTTGTATTGTTGACCGATTTCTAAAATATTAGCTCATCCTTCGATCATTTTTGACACCTCGGCCACAGGGAACTATGCTTTTTTGTGTCCATATCATTATGCCCAAAAAGTAGTAAGGGTAGTTTTCCCCTCAGAAGTTACTGATCCGTAACATTTTTTGAGCTGTATTCTATATATGAATAACACAAACAATACATTGTTGTTATTTTTCAGAGATCCCAGATATCATCAATACAAAGAATCTGAAGACATTCAGGTGAGTCCAAACTTAAGTTCTCATCCCTGTGTCATGTGACACTAATCGAGTTAAACATTCTGCAAAAGCACAACCTCAAAAGACAGGCTGTCGCAATAACTGCAATACTTGCTGTCGCAATAGCTGCAATATTTGCAATACTGTGCCATACAACCACTTTGTTCTGTTTTCTCATGGAGCTTGGTCCTTTTAGTTCAATGTTGGCACTCAATTAAAAAATCATTCATTTGAAGCTTTGTAATTAATTAATCTCAGTTAATCGCTATCAATATTTAACCACAGAAGCATTTTTTTGGTCAATTAAACCAGGTTGGTACATAGTGTGTGTGAGTTTTTCTAAACCAAAAAGCCCCATCATCCACTGTCAAGCAAAGAGCCATCTGATTACCTGGGACTGCCTCTAGATCCTAAGTCCCAGAGATGCTAAGTTCTGTTAGTCCAAACATGCGCTGGAAATTATACCATAAGTATAACGGTTGGTTTAAGCCCTGTGTCCACACTGTGACATGTTGTGGTGAGGGTTAGAGAGGGTTAGTTAATTTCGGACCAATGCGAGGACAAAACAGTGGGAGTTTGGATCAACGGTCGGCAACCGTTATTGGGTTCCCTGATTAGTTTATTCTCCCATTGCGTGCACTGGTATGATCAGTACGCCTGGAGGTTCTGAGTGTGGATGCAAAATCTTGTGCAATTTAAAAAGATATTTTTTAGAATTGTTTCTGTAATTAATAATTCTCAATTAACTAATAAAAAAGAGTTGATTTCTTACAATAGCTGTTAACTCAGCTGTTATCTATATGTGGCCACATCTGACTAAAAATGTGTGTTTGCGTGTACGTGTGTGTATGTGTACGAATGTTGATCGATCGGCGTTGACAGGGAGTGGAGCGGTGATCTAAAGAAACTCCCGAACATCAAAATGAAAAAGATTTCAAGCAAAGACAAAAACACGACCACGACAGAAGAAGAGAAACCACATGCAGGAGAGGAGGAGGGTGGTGATGATGACGAGGAGGAGGAGGAGGAGCTGGGAGATGAGGATGACTTGTTGGAGGACATGGAGAAAATGACAGACTCAAATTGAGACTCTATGGCCTGGTCGGTTGACGCTGCTGGCACAATAACAGATGCTATGGTCAGAGAGTTACCACAGGCTGTGTAATCTATTGAACATTTAACCACAGAGCTACTGTATTTAAATTGTTCTTTAAACTTTACTTGGTGTCCCGATTGTGGAAATGAATATCCAGTCTAGTGAATCTACAAGCTCACCTTGTGAGTAATGAGCTTGTTGATCTGCTGTTTACGTAAGCGATAACACCCAACAAACCGGTGAGTTCCTAATAACTAACCGAGGCGCAGTTCTTAAGAAACAACTCACCGGTTCGAAGGGTGTTATCCCACTCATTACATGGCTTAATACATTGATAAATAACTAATACTTGACAGAAATAGTACATAACAAGGCTGCTTTCGTTGAGAGTCTTGAGACATATGTGACCGCTCACGTGACCAGAACGCTGGCTTCTGATTGGAGCATTCATTCAAGCCATGTGATAATACATTTTATTAACTATATTTTAGTTATAGTTGGTACAATGATGTCAGTAAACACCTCCCACCATTTTTAAGAAATTGAGTGGTTTGTCAATTACCCTGAGTGACGTACAGTGAGGGAGTGGGTTCTGCATTCTGTTCTAACAGTGGGTCAGTCACCGAAACATTACACATAAATTTGTCATTCAGATGCTTGGGTTCTGCTCATTGTTAGGCGTGGTGCCGCGTTGAATCATTTTTCTTGTCAGCAGGGCTGTCTTCAACTACCCGACTGACACACATGCAGATTCAGCCTTTTACGCTTTAATACAGAAGATTTTGTTTTCTGTTGATTTCACAATCGGCTTCTGGCTAGTGAAAGTCAGTGGTGGATGACTAAGAACAAAAAACGCTTACTTGTCTATGAGTAGAACACGCCCTACTGGTCAGTGAGTGACCAGTGCTTCAAACATGGAGAGCAAAGGTCCTGAAAATGGCCATAGACCTCACAAGAAATGTGAATAAGTCAGCACATTTGAGCACATTTTGGCAAGTGCATATGGCATTTTCTTTAACCGAAGGAGTGTTTTTGCACAAAAGTAATGTTTGGAATAGATTCGACATAATAAAAAAAATATGTAGTTTGACCTGTCACATGCTATTTAAACCACCTTTCCATGTTATTCGATATGTGTTTTTTTTTGTTTTTTTTTTTTTTAACTTTCATAGACTACTAGGCTTTGTGATGAATGGAGCAGGCAACTTTAGCAGAACATCCATGTTCTTTGAAAATAAGCAGATACAGGGGCTGCTTGATACGGTTCTGAGTCGATGTACTGTGTTATCTAAGATATCTAAGTAAATCGTAAGAGACTTGCATGCATTTTGTATGTGGTTACATGTCTCACCTGGAAGCCCTATATGCTGCTATTCTAACACTGTCCAGAAGATGTCAGCAAAACATCTGGATTTAACATGCTGAAAAGAAAAGTATCAATCATCCTGTCTGGGTCCTCCTGTCTGGTTCCTCTGTTCGGCAACTAAAGCACATCGATGAGATCTACATTTATTGTTTATTGCACGTTTTAACACATTTGCATCATAATCATAATGTATAAAGACCAAGGTATCATAGAGTCCTCTAAACAGCATATGTTCAGGATAAATCTAAACATTTTGTCAAAGTAATCCACATTCACAGTGTGTCAGTGAGAAGGGTAAGAAACTTACCCACATTAACGCTAATACCTCTTGTATAAGGGGGGAACATACAAACCAACACTAAGGACAACTGGTTAAAATAGATAGAAGAAATCTAGAAGTGCATACATTTTGGATGAAAGATTTTGGTGACGCATGCATTTGATGTTTTGTGTAAATATCCTATCCTCAGTAAATTCATACATCAGACTCCACACCCGTGTTTTTAAACCCACCAGACTGAAAATGGAAATGCACTCGACAGTGAGAGTAACCAGTTTACCATGAAAGGGAGTGTGTTGTTGGCTGATTTACCCACAGTTTCAGGGTTGTGCAAACAATCAGGTTAGCAAATCATTAAGATCTTGATATTGATGTCATAACAATAATTCAGGATTTCAATTCAAATATAGCAAAAACAGCTGATCTACAAACCATGTCGCAGCAAGCTTGTAGATCAGCTATTTTTGATATGAGACTACATGCAATGTGGCCCCTCTGGAGTGAGTGGATTAGTGGCACCAGGGGGAATATTTGGGTTATTTCATCACCCTTAAAAACCCTCACCTCCCGGTTTCATGAGGAGACACTCTAACCACAAGCCCGGGTTCTCTTTTGAAAGGCTCAGGAGTCTTCAGGGCCTGTTAAGGATTGCTTTCATTAAAAATCATATCAAGTAACTCAAATCACAAGCACAATGGCTGATTATAAGATGATATTCTTTCTTACTTCATGATTTGTACCATCATTGTGGAATGCAGAGGTTTGTTCCTTCTATCCAGAAGCTCATAGCTCATCTGGTCATTTTTGAATAAACAACGCATAAATGGATAAAGTGGTTAAAATGATCGTATTAACTGATTTCTCTGGTTAATGAAATATGTAGTCTCTTCTATATGATGGCAGCTTTGCATAGCGAACAGATAAGGAAAGCAACCATCAAACAGAACAGAACCATGTACTTCAGTCAGTGCAAATCACAGAATAAAAGAATTGTGACACAATGTTCCCAGGTGACTGGGGAACTGTTTTTTCCTGCATTATTTTTTCGGACATAAACATTCCGATTTCAAATATAAAGTACTCACACTTCTTGTGACATGACTGTCATGATAATGTCAGTCATGTTTCAGGGTTAGGAAGACATCAACGCTCCCCACCCAGATATGGACGGGATCGAGGAACAATTAAGTCTCTCTCTCGCTTTCACACAGGGGTCTGGGCGGGCGCCACAGCAGCCTCCACGGAACAGTCTGAGTCCGTCGTGGTCCCTGGTTCCGGGATGGGGATGGGCACTGGGGCAAGTGGGACCTCCACGGCGGCCGAATCGTGGGAGGAGTGCTTGCCGTTGGAGGAGGGCTGGACGCGCGGCGGGCAGTTCCTCACGGTGATGATGCGGTTGAAGGCCTTGAGGCGGCGCCACAGGGCCAGGTAGACCTTGCACTGGATGTACATGAAGATCAGGCCGCTGGTGAAGCCGATGGCCACCACGATCAGCTTGGTCCAGAACGGCCAGTCCAGGACACCTGCGCCCAGGGGTGGAGAATGTGTCAGTATGTGCAAGTGAACGGCATGCACGGCACGCGCAAACATACAGTAGTATGAAAACACACACGCACGCGCACACGCAAGCAAGCACGCACACACGCTTTTTGTCTTAAGTGAAAATAGAACATAAATTTACAAGGTATCAAGAGATAACAACAAAGATGCACTGTAATTTGTAATCCATCACACTGTCTCTAAACAGATTGTGCTGTAGTAATAAGTAATGTAATTTATTACTTTTTCTAAGTGGCCATAAGTAAAGTAAAGATACACACACACACACACACACACACACGCACGCACACGCACACGCACACGCACACACACACACACACACACACACACACACACACACACGGTGAGAGCCTCCGTGTTGTGTCACTAAACATGATGGTTTGAGTTGTGCTGTGCAGTACACATCACTGTCGGATGGAAACCTTGCACTGTGGTTCCAAAGCCTTAAAGGTCCACTTTTGTTGATTTTTTTGGTATTTACCTTGCCATGATTTAATTCCAAATGTGGACAAGAAATAAAATGTTCCAGTGATTAAAAATTGATAATTCAACATATGCTCCTCATTGACTTACATTGTGCACTAAAACTGCTCTCAAAGGCAGTCTTTTAGGGGCGGCGGTGGCTCAGGGGTAGAGTCACCAGCCGGTTCAAACCCAGGCTCCCCCAGCGTTACTGTCAAAGTGTCCTTGAGCAAGACACTGAACCCCGAATTGCTGCTGACGTGCTGGTTGTGCCTTGCATGGTTTCTTCCACCATCAGTGTATTAAATATTGTGTGTGAATGAGTAAATGTGCTGCAAACCCATGTAAGGCATCTTGGATAAAGGCGCTACATAAAAAAACGCACCATTTACCAACACAATGTTGATTCAGACACTATAGAGAACAACACCAAAAATCATGTATTTGTATTTTTCATAAACATGAATTTCCTGTTGATTTTAGCATTATTATTAAAATAGAAAACCCGGGCTGGATCCATGGATACCGATCCAGATCTTCATATTATAGTGATGCTCTATAAAGAACTTTGTTTATATACTAACAATACGAGTGACTTTGAGAGCTGCTTTGGCGCACATTATAAGTCAATGAGTGGCACACTTTGAATCCTCAATTTATAATCACTTTTTTTTTTCTTGGAATTACACCATGGCAAGGTAACCACACCAAACGAAAAACTCAACAAAAGTAGGTCATGGCCTAATTTGCGTGAGCAAAAACAAACCAACATACGATTTTTGATATTCTCTTTACAATTAATACATGTGTTTTTGCAGAATCTTCTGGAGAGATAATACACAATGTACACGCCGCATAGTGTGCCACAGAGTGGCACAGCACAAAGCTTTGAATATTGTATGTTCTTTGAAAGGTAAGGTTTTGTAGAATCTATAGTGTCAGGTCGAAAATGGGCTAAAAAGGAAGGCAAAAAGAGAGTGAGATATGACCATCGATAAAGAGAACTGGAAGGTTTCAGCCTGACAGTGAGCAATTAATAGGAGCTGTGCTGTGCTTACCCTTCTCAGTATACTTGTAGTTGGCCAGAGAGATTCTCATCAATTCCTCTGCAAGCGACAATAAGTGTAATATCTCTTTATAACTTTACACTCTCTGGATAAATTCTACGTTACAACTGTTTTTATGTTCCTAAAACCAACTAAATATTTAGTTTCTATATCCACAGCACAGCACGTCACGTCAAATTAGTATTTCATTACAAACAAATACATGTATATCCATATGTTTCAAAATATTAAAAATATAAAAACTCATTTATGTTTAATACTAATGGATTTCCAGAAAGTGGATTTCCAGTAAGTATGCATGACATGTACTATATTTGCAATGCATGCATAGTTGCGTAGAATTGGTTTATTTTGAAACATATTGATGAAATTTCTGTGTAGGATGATACACAGTCTAACTGGACACCACAGCACAGCACAATGGCAAGCCACAAGGAAACATAATAAATGACTCAAGACAGAACATGGAACAGTGAATGACTGACACACTGAAATAAATTATGCTTGACATGAAATTTCATTAATACTGTAGTTTCACTACACAATGTGCCCCTATAAGACCCCTTTTTAAAATGAATGAAATGAAATTATGTCCAAATCTGTTTGCTAGTCTAACAAATGTTAAAGGGATATTTCACTTTCAAAAAAAAAAAAAAAAACTTGTGGTCATTATATCGTCTACATTACTTGATTCAGTATTTGGATATTTGAGATTCATTTTAGCTGCCCCATCCCCTTCCTGTACAAAGCCATTATATCTTCATACTCCTTTTTCTGGTGACTGATATTGCCCTGCTAATATGTGAGGGGGCTATGCTTATTCATTTACAGTTTCCTTTTCTTTAATATATCTATTTTTTATAAAAAAAATATTTCCAAAACAATAGTTTAAGAAATAAATTAAAACAGGAAGTGAAATGAGTGTTTTCTATTAGTGTGGTTGTGGTTAAAATTTAGTTTTTAATTTCAGGTTTTGAGTAATGTTTGTATGGGAAGGGGGTGGAGTAGTATGGAGTAACTTTATGAACTGTCTGGAATGTTCACATAAGGCTGAGTAGCCAATAAACCACAAACAGTTTTAAGTGAAATATCCCTTTAATATACAGTATAAAACTATTGTATTTTGCATCCCGTCTCTTTATGAGACAATTAGGCTTTGTAGCATCAAAGACACATGATTACTTTTGACATTGATATTGTGTATAGGGTCATTGTTTTGTTTTCATTCATCTTTCAGTTATTTCCTCCAATTCAAGGGTGAAAAGAGGGAGAAAGGAAGTGTCAGGGGGAAAAAAAAGAAAATAATTATATATAAACAAAAAATGTACAATGTGACACAGAGCGGGGACGTTGATGCATCTGTCTGTAAGGAGGAAGGTATGGGGAAATGAAACGTTATGGTTTCTATGTTAAAAAACAAATTAAAAACAATGCTAAAACGAAAAAAAAAAAAAAAAAAATACACATGTTAGCTCATTGCTAATATAGGCTCACAACACGCTGCAGATCTATAAGTTAAGTTTGTACATCTGTTATTTTGGAAAAGTCAAATCACTACTTTGGGTCTTCCTGGAACAGAACATTTTATAATGGGGGACCACGGGGAGGATGCACTGATGCAAAAGGTTGAATGTTAGGAAATGTACAATATTAGGTTTGATTTTATGGAGGCGTGAAATAAACTTGCGACTGAGGCAGACCGCCGTGGCAGTAAATGAGTCATTGCTGGTAGTAAATGATTCCCGACCGATAGTAGGTTTCGCAACCTTTCGGGGGTTAAGGTCAGCTTTAGGCAAAGGTTTTACTGAGATTATGTCTAGGGCTGATGGTTAGGGTTAGGTTTAGTAGCGACCGGTGAAGAAAAAGAAAACTCATTTACCAATGTCCGCAGCCTGGGTCGCAAATTGATCTTTTGTGACTTTTATTTTCTTTTTTATTAAATAATAAAAGCTGGAAAATATAATCAAAAGAAAAAGAATATACAGTATGTACATTTGTATTTTTCGTAAAATGATTTTAAAAAGTAGGAAATGGAAACCAGGCATATTTATTTATGTAAATCTGTCCGCGACCCACACATGGATGTACTGACCGTTCCTGCCCATGCGGATCTCGTCGGCGGTCCTCTTGACCAGCACATAGATGGACCACAGCACACAGCCGATGGCAATCAGGTGGAACAGCACCGAACAGTAGATCTTTCTCCTCTCACTGGTGGACATTTGGAGCTTCTCCCACTGGAGCAGGTGAAACACAGACAGGAGCAACGTGTCGTCAATAACGCCATGTAAAGTAAAAGCAAGAAAAAGTCTTGTAATCAAACTTTACAACTTAGTTTAAAGTAAAAAGTTTCAGCATCAAGTACCCAATAATAAAAGTACTCATTGTACAGATACGATTCCGCAAATTTTCAGATGTACTGTACAATTCATATACTACTAGAGGGCAGAAACCTCTTATCTCCATATTCTAAAGCTATACTAGGTAACTTCCCTGCGGGTCACTGCCAGTATCGTGTTTTTTTAGATCCAGTCCTATATTTCCCGGCATCCCTTGCGCGTTTAAGTAGCATTCTGATTGGTCGTTCTTTAGAATCGCTCTGAGCTAGCAATGTGTACCGTAGCTGTATCAGATCAGGCTAGTACTTTTTATGGCATATTTAGCTTCATAGTGCCTCAAACACCAAATGAATATTATCTTTGGTCAAAAAGTCAATATCGCTGTCAAATTTTATATTCAACGATATCTTGTTTACACTAATAGTTTGTCCTGTTTCATCTCGGAATGATACAAATGGCATCATTCTGTTCATTTTTTATTTAATTTATGTTCATCAGATCGGATTGTGCACGCATGTGTGTGTGTGAGTTCATAGCTTCACACTCATGCAGTGCAGTTAAAAAAGCAACAGAGGCAACTGACCACTCCCTCCCGGCCCCACTGATGGACCTTGGGACAAAGGAGTTCACAATTTTTCAAAAATATCAGACCTACAAGCTCATAGTGCGCCACTTGGTGGCGAGTCCATCTGTGCTATCCTGTAGCACGGATAGAGCCGAGTGGTGCGCTGTGAGCTTGTAGGTCTGATGTTTGAAAATTTTTGAAAATGTGTCTCAAATCTTATTCTGAATATCCCATCAACTTTTTAAACTAAAATATTTTGCTTTTGATGTCCCTGGAATTACATATTTTTAGATGGGGGGTGGGCAGGCTATATACAGATGATTTTGGGCGTCCGTTGACATGAAATATTGAGGAACACTGATGTAGAAAGCTGATGTTTTTATTCAGTCAGGGTTTAGAAGACATTTTGGTCATTATTTTTTGGTCAACATGGGTTAAGTGAAGTTGGGGGCCACATGCTCCCAGGACACCAGTATAGCCTGTGTATGGTATAGGGCATAACTGGGCATTATGCGGCCCGGGGGCCAAATGCGGCCCTTTGGCTGACTCTGACCGGCCTGTTGAAGCTAGGGTACTGTGGTTTTCAACCAGTGGTTCGGGGACCACCAGTGGTTCTTGAGAGAGTTCCAGTTAAATATAGAAAGCTGGTTAAAATGTCACAAAATGGTGTTCCGTGGCTCAATTTCTGAATATATAGAGGGCCCTGGTGTCGAAATGGTTGGTCTTACGCTTACTTTTATCTGGAAATTAAAATAATATTATGCAGACTTTAGTTCAGCCTTTAGTCTTGGCCCTCCACAATATTTTATGTATCTCATTTGGCCCCTTGGGAAAAATAATTGCCCACCCCTGGTGTAGGGGGATACATGAAAAATAAATAAATCTCCTCCCAGTGGTGTGGCCCCCTTACTGGTTGTGGCCCTGAGTGGCTGCTTCTATTGCTTATGCCTAGAACCGGCCCTGGGTCCAATAGTAAATGTTTTACCTTGCGTAGGGGCTTGAGCTGCGTCTCCATGATGAAGTCGTACTTGCAGAGCTCGCAGCAACGCGTGTCGGATGACTTGATCCACTGGTTGAGGCAGTCCTGGTGCACGAAGCGCAGGCTGCCGGTGCAGTGGCATGGAGTGATCAGAGGGTAGTCCTCTTCCCCCTCACAGTGGCAGATCCTAAGCACCAAGGTTGTAATAGTTACCGGTAACTAAAACTAACTAAAAAGTGAAAACTATGATTCTAATACTGATGCGCGCCAGGCTTGTTTCCATTCCATGCCAGCTTGGAGAATCAACAATGGTTGGACATTGTAAACAAAGTCGAAATGCTCTCTCTCTCTCTCTCTCTCCTCTCCTCTCTCCTCTCTCTCCCCCCCCCCCCTCTCTCTCTCTCTCCCCCACACGTACTTGCAGACCTCCACCTCGGAGTCATCAGAGCAGGGGAACGTGGTGCCACCGTTCTCCCCACCAAAGTTGTGGGGCGTGCCGGCCGCCGACATGTCCCCGCCCCCTGCGCCCGTCTCCTGGTAGCGCTTGGTGATAAGCTCCTCCTCCCCTTCCTCTCCAGGTGGCGGCGAGGGCGAAGACGCTGACCATGACGTGCTGTGCTGTCGGCCATCTGCCCTGTGCTCCCTCTGTCCCCCAGCACCATGTGAAAAAAAATATAGAGTTCTTAACAGACCTGGAAACAAAACCTGTTTTCCCCACATTTCTTCACGTCAAAGAAAGTTACATTTAACAACCCCACCCTTTGGGGCGGAGTTTAGTCACTGAGAAATATCAGTCCAAATAGTTTAGCAACTGTTGCTATTCAGATGGTCAAGCCTCCCTCTTCTAGTGCCTATTGGACCAGGACGGATTGGGGAGGGGCTTAGTGAAGGGCTAATTGTCCATAGACAATCGATTTATTCTCAATGTGTTTTTAGATTACCGATGTACAACCTCACAAGATGTCAGTGTGAGCCTGTAAAGCTGCTATTTCAAAGGTTTTCAACCGGGGTCTGGGGACCACCAGTGGTCCTTGAGAGGGTTCCAGGTGGTCCCCAGCTAAATCCTGGAGTTAGTAACCAAATGGATTCTTAAATCGTTAACTCTTGAGAGCGTAAAAATTAAACCAATGGACCCTTAGATCTTTAAAATGAAGGGACCTTTTGGTTTCATTTTACACTCCAAGAGTTATATAAATGTCACACATTTTATTTAAATTTCAAGAACCTACACAATTAGACAAATGTAGAAGCATTGTTATTTTGATGATAGTTGGCCTGCTGCTATCTTTCAAAAATACAGCATGAAATTATGTGGGGGGAAAAAACAATCAAAAACTCTTTAGCTAATAGTCTATAGAGTATAGACCACGTCAAATGGTCGTCCATGGCTCAAATGCTGAACAAATAGTGAGCCCTGGTATCAAAATGGTTGAAAACCACTGAGCTATTTTCATTTGTGCTGGTCTTCATAGACAGGGAAACTTGTTTCTGTTGCAAACCTGGCAACACAGCACGAGAAAGAGGAACTTCTGGCACACACAAACGCAAATACTTATGGGCTAATTACTAAGTTGTGGATACCTCCTCTGCTGCTCTCTGTGCACTGCCTCCTCTGCCTCCTCTCTTCCCAGATGAAGACTCTCTGCTGCTGGCACTGCCACGCTGCTTCAGACCCTCCTTCTCCACCTGTTCCTCTTTCTGCTGCCGGTCCTCCTCCTCCTCCTCATCCTCCTGCCCGTTCTCCCTCTGCAGGGGGCGACATTTTTATTCCTAGGAGGAATCTGGGAAGGAGCACTTGTTTCACCCCGCCAGCTACTAGGTCCTAGGTAGTAACCAAGGAAAGAACCACCCACACGTCTTGCTGGTCTAGTGGACTACTTCTCTGACTTGAAATCCATGCACCCGTGCTTCACCAATTCAGATCCCAGGAGGAGCGAACTCAACTTACGACTGTGGCATACATTGTGACTGATGGCCCCATGGTCACTGCCGTTGGCATAACGGTCGCAACTAGTTTTTGTTATTTTTCAACTTCCGTGAAATCTTTTCCGTTATGCCTGTGGGGCTAAAATGTCATCAAATGGTGGTCTGTGGCTGAAATTCTGAATAAATAGTGGGCTCTGGTATGAAACCACTGACAACCAATCACAAGCCGTAAAAAACAGATCCATCCGAGGGAAAAAGAAAAGACAAACTGACCTGTGTGGGATCCTGGTTCTCCTTCTCCTCCTCTTCGTTCCCTTCCTGTGAGCTGACAGAGCGCAGCTCCATCACCGGATCCACCGTAACCTCGTCCATGACGGCCTGCTCTTTGACCTTGTCCACAGCCTGGTCGTTGACCTTGTCGTCTCCAGCCCCGCGCCCCCCCTGGCTGCGCCGCTGGGCCTTCTCCTTGCTCCAGCTGCGCGCCTCGGCCCAGGCCTCCCCTCCGTCGCGGTCTCCGGCCTCGGACGACGACGTGGGCTCCTCCTCCCAGTCGCGGGCGGCGCGGCGGGGCAGCGGCCGCTCCCTCCGTGAGCCCCCCGGCGTCCGCACCACCCTCATCTTCTTCTTCTGCTCCGTCGAGGCCGGGGCTTCGGGGCTGTGGCCGTCGGAGCCCTGCGGAGGAGGAGGAGCAGTGGTGGAGTCCACGTTGGAGGAGGAGGCGCTGCTGCTCGTCTTGCGGTGCTGGTGGTGACGGCGTTTCACCTGCCTCTTCTGGGGGGTCGTCTGGGGGTCCGAGGGGCCGCCTGCCGCCGCCTTCACCGTGGTGGGAGGCGCCTGCCTCTTTGGGGACGTCTGCACCTTCACCGAGGTGTCCTTCTCCAAGGGAGTCAACTGGACGGGGCTGGGCACACACACACACACACACACACACACACACACACACACACACACACACACACACACACACACACACACACACACACACACACACACACACACACACACACACACACACACACATCACATAAAGATGCACATTGTTGCAGGTACATTGCTGTGTGTATGGTTTGAGAGCGAGTGGCATCTTATACAGTATGTTCATGTTGTAGACGCTGCATTTGCAGTCAATTACACATGGGGAATTCATTTGGGTAGTTCTTAAAGGGATAGTTCAGATTTCTGGAACTTAAATTGTATTAAATACTGTCCACTAATATAGTGGTGTCAACTCTATTAAATGATGTCCAGAGTCCCGTGGTGGGAGTTCTGCTCTGGTTTTGGTGAAATAAGTAGTTCCAGTCATTCTGTGGGGCCCATGCAGTGAAAATAAATGATTAAAAAAATGTAATTTGTATTGTTGACCATTTCTAAAATATTAGCAGGTCCGTTCATGTTTGACTCCTCTATCACAGGGAACTACAGTATGTTTTTCGTGTCCATATCACCATGCGCAATGTGACATACAACAGAAGTTAGCATCCGTTTCCAACCGTATAAGGAATAGTACAGTGAGTGTCTGCCTGTCCGAACATTCAAATTTGTAGATCTGTTAATTTATCTACTTTTGAACTTGCATCCTAAAATGTCTGAGTTTCCTCCTGACAGTTGGTGTTCGGTGGTTATCAGTTGGACATCTGTCTTACCTGCATGTGTCCTGAGGTGAGGGAATGGCCGGCGTTTGTAAGGCTGCTTTAGCAGAGTTACTGGCCTGCAATCAACCAACAACACAGCGATTCAATGTCATCAGCACGTCTTAAAGTGCAAATAACAATCTAATAAACATTCGGGTACAACACTGGCACTAACCCTCTGCCTATACAGTAGTTCATAAGACTCATGACATTCAGCCGTTACCTTGGAGACGTTGCTGGATCGACTCCCAGTCTTTCCAGTGGCCTTCCCCCCCTGCAGAGAGACAGAGAGGGGTGATGACAAGTTTTGTTTATATTTAATCTTTCTGTGATAGTTGACCTATTAGGACATGACTAGAATATTACACTAGAATGCCGTTCAACCCATAGGTAACAGAAAAACGAAACGTCTGAAAATGCAACACAAATATTAAAGACGCCTCCCACTTCCAGAATGTAAATCGTTGGTTATGGTTAGGGTTAGGCAAACGTTTGTGTATGTGTGTGTATGCGTGCGTGTGTGTGTGTATGCGTGTGTGTGTATGCGTGTGTATGTGTGTGTGTTACCTCACTCTGACCTAAGGTAAAGCCATGACCAATCCTCTTACTGCTCTTGCAGAGTGCCTACTATTTACAGCAACAATGACCACGGAAACCCCACATTGTTGACTGGAGTTATTCCTTGCTAAGGGATAATGCTAAAATTGTTTATGTTAAGGTTTATGTTTTTTGTGATACTTTTCATTTTCATGCAATGGAGGAGGATAGGCGTTTTTTCCCTTTGAACAAACTGTAAGAGCTTTGTCACAACATTGAGGTCAACGCTCTGACAGTATCAACTGTCATATGCAGTTCAGCTTGACAGAGTTCACTCATGAGCACAATGACATGATTAAAGGCCATATACAGTACATTACACATCATGCCAGATGTTATTTGAACCTATAAAAGTACCAGCATGCTAAAGTACAAAGCTAAACCATGTACTACAACACCACAGATAGTTTGATTTTGCTCCTATGACTCTGAAATGTGGAACACCCTACCAACAGTCATTAAGACATGCAAATCCCTTGACTCCTGAAAAACTTCCCTCAAAGGGCGCCTTCAAAACTGGCCTCCGTAAAAATATGATTCTCCCATTGTATTTTCTGTTTTCTGTTCGTGGTAAAGTCTTCTGCCATTGAGGCCGGGGTTGAAATGGTTACTATACCTTTTACAGTAAAGATATAACAACACTAACCCTCACAACCCTGGGGGATGGAATAGTGATAAAAGGCTTGTGTAACATACAGTAGGGAGTCGGGACGCTAGCTAAAGTGCTCCAAGTGTGAGTGTGTGTGTGTGCGTATGTTGTATGTGTATGTTTGTGTGTGTGTGCATGCGTGTGGGGTGGTAGTGGCTTAGGGAGAGACAGTGAGATCACTTTGCGACTGTTGGTCGCGAACTCAATAATATGGTCACGACTGGTGGCCATTATAAATTAGTTGTGACCGGTGAAAATGGTAGACCGCTTTAGTACCGGTCGCTACTAAACCGAATCCTAAACATAACCTCAGTAAAACATATGCCTAGATCTAACGTTAAGCCTTGACCGCTGTGCCAGCGGTCGTAACTGGGGTGCCAATGGTCACAACCGTTGGCATAGCGGTGGTCGTGATTGCAAAATGATTTCACATCAGTTGGAAAATAACAGAAATCTGTTACAATCATTGGGCCTGACCATTCGGTACTGACCGTTAGGCCAAGCGATCGCAACCGTTTTGTAGTGGCCGCATCCAGTGGCCTGAGTGCGTGCAGTTGCATGTGCAGTCTGATCATTTGTATGAAATGAAAAGAGAATTGCACAGAAAGGTGAGGAGACAGAAGCATGAGTTATAATAGTTATGGGTTATAATAATTAACAACAGCAGGTCGCAACCCATCGCAGGTTAACATCATTTGGCATGCTAATGCTATGGATCCACTGTACGTTAATAATAAGTACATTTATACGCTTCGACTTCCCAACCTAGTGCTGATAAAATGTATGCTATAAAGGACATTCCTGTTGACCAGTTTCTACTTGAGCTTGTGGCCATGAGCTCTTGCAGGGGTTACAATAAATGTGTCTGTAACCCTTTGTGAGTATATCAAAGTGTGTCACTTTGATAAACTGTGCAGTATATCAAAGTGACACACTGCATCAAGGTGTGTGGACACTGGACAAAGCTGGCGTATCACTCAGCTTCCAAGGACCACTGACAGTGCCACCCATAGAGAGACATCGGGAGTCCCTTGTCGATACCAGAGTGGTACGCCTTAGACTCAACTCATTCTTATCTAGAATGACGTGAGTCTGTTCAGAACACTGAATATCGCTGATTTTTACCCGGATATATTTTTGGAATTGTCGTATTGATGTCTGAAGTGGGCGGGTCTTTGAGTACCTTCATGATGCTCAGTGACTGATTTTTCCATTTGTTTCTTCACTGGACCAATCTCACAGGTCAGGGATGTTTGGACCAAAGGTGAACTTCCCAACTTAATCCCTCTAATAATACTTTTTAATACTTTTTACTGATTTTGCACCCCCCATGATAGCCCCCACCCTGCTTATTGAATCTTTTTTTGTGAAAAGCTCTCCCTCACCTCCACTCATAATGAATCTGCTGGAGCCTGCTGTGCTCTGATTGGCTAAAGTGCTGCCTCAACCCAAACAACCCACCGCCCTTTTTTCACATTTGCACCGCCTTCCCTGAGCCTGAGGAATGTTTTGTTTTCATGATTTGTTGACAACAACAAAGTACTGGACCGTCTGCAGGACAAATGAAATCAAGTGTCCGTCTACAGGTGAACAACTGCAGCATCAAAGTAGAAGCAATGTAGAGGGGAAAAGGCAAACAATATCACTATGTATCTGTTTTGATTTTTGACTAAAAAGTAGATTATTTTGGCAACCTCATTCTTGTCTCGTTTGGAGTGAGGGGCACTCAGACTCACCTCATGTTTGTCTAGTTTGGAGCGAGGGGCACTCTTGCCGTTGCTGGACGTCTCGCGTCCCGCCGTGGCCACAGAGATCTGCTGTACAGGCATGCTGCCGCTGCTGCTCCCAGTCCCTGTCCTTTATTGCTCTTATTCCCAGCACAGCATTCCAAAGTGAGCCGTCACCACCGCCTACACCACCACCACGTCAGCAACGCCAACAAACTCCCTCCAGGAGCGCTGCTGGCTATCCCATCCGGGAGTGCTTGTCCGGTCAGTCGATCAATGAAGGACTGGTCAGAGGGACGTAAAGAGAAAGATCCAACGGCGGTACTTCTCCCCTCCCCAACGCTGGGATAAGAAGAGAGGAGAGGATATGAGACGATGGACTGAACAGGTCACCGTGGTAACAGGCAGACGGCATGTGAGATGGTGGGGGTGTTGTCATGCCAACTGGAGGACCCTACAAGACGGCTTTCAAAGTAATCAATCATCACAAAAAAGCATGCAGTAAATCCTTGGTCTCTAGAATGCCTCCCCCTGGCCAACCCTGGCCAGGTGGAGGGGCTACAGGAACTGGTTCCACATGCTAATGGCACGTCCATGCCAATGGAAACTCCCACCACTGTCAGGTGAAAGTAAGCAGCTTTGAACTCCTCATGCATAAAAGTAAACATGAGGTCAGCCCACTGTTTTTATACTTTTTATATTATATCCATTTTTATGCTGGATATAGGTGGATATTGTATTTGAGAACACAAGAAAGATGTCTGAATGCCTTGACTCCTTCAAAGCCGCTCTCAAAGGGCACCTACAGATGGCTGCAATTCAAAACTGGCCTCTGTAAAACAAAAAAAGTATATATAATCCCCCCACCCACCCCCCTCTCCTCTTTGTACATTTCTCTTTTCCCTTTTTACCTCCACTACGATTTTACCTCCATGATTTGCTGCTTCTGACCTTACTGAAGTAGTTGTTTGAACTGTATTTGAACTTGTACTGTAATTCTCCAAGCTGTTATCAGTTCTGTAACAGTGTGTACTTGACTTGTACTGTAACACTAGTCACTGTTAATAAAAATGTCATCCATTCAATCATTAATTCATCCATCTGTTCTTCTTCTTAAAATTGCTAAATTAAATGCAATAAGTGATTCGATACCGATTCAATACCAATTGCATTGCAAATCAATACAATACAAAGTCAAACGCGTTACGGTACTTTCTTTTTACACTACGATAAACTATTTGTTTTCTTAAATTCAAAACAATATTTCGATATAGTTATCATTCCACCCCTATTTGATGCACATTATTGATGATCCATTATATTCTCTATTTGGTGTTGTGGGCACAATAAACTTCATGCTTTAGCCCATACCTTTTTTTGAAAAAAAGTCACCATGTCGACTAAGTGAAGTTGCTCAACGACCATTTTGTTTTTTTGTTTAATACAAAAATAAAATCAAAATGTATCAGACTGTTAAACTAACAAACTAACGATGCCCACAAGTAATTGATTGAATAATGACTAATAGAATAAGGCATATAGTTGCATACCTGGGCCTCAGTTCAGAGCAGAGAACAGGTTGCATGTACGCTACAGTCCAACTCCAGTCCCACAATGAGTGTGTGGCTTGGATTGGTTGTTGCCGCCGTGCATGCTGGGTAAATAAATAGGACGCATACATCCCATGGGGCTTAGGGATTTAACTAACCCCAATCCCCTGTAGTTGCTAGCGGTTGTCTTAATGAGCTTACATATGTTGTGCGAAACACACACACACACACACACACACACACACACACACACACACACACACACACACACACACACACACACACACACACACACACACACACACACACACACACACACACGCACACACACAGAGTTGTGTAAACAGTTACATGACAGACAGAATTTAGACTATTAGATGTTAAACAATGGGTGGAATTCTCGAACGCTGTAGTGTAGCTAGGTATGGTGTAAGTCTTCTCATTGGCTGCATGGCAGCAAATCAGGTCCTTGTGTGTCGGCCTTGTGCATGCCAAAAGCCTGCACCACCAGACCTGGGCCTGGGCTTACCAAATAATTAAATAATAAAAATTAAAAAACAGCCATATAGACCTTCAACTCCTTCAACTCATTATGAACACTGCAGGGGAGTACAGTAACATTTTTAATTTGGGGGTCGGGTGTTCTAGACTTTTTGAATTGCAGATTTTAATTATTCTGGGTAATTATTTGGTAAGCCCAAGTCAAAGTCTGCCAAGAGTGTAAGTCTGCTGGTACAGGCTCTTGGCCTACACACAAGGCCCCGGACCTGATTTGCTGCCATGCAGCCAATGAGAAGACTTACACCATACCTGGCTACACCACAGCGTTAGAAAATTCCACCCATTGTTTCAACGTCTAACGTTAGATGTTGTTTCTGATCAAACGCAGACATTAAAGGTAACAGAGGCAACTTTTTAGCTAAAAATCAAAATAGATATATACTGTAGTAGTTGTTGTCAACAAATCATGAAAACAAAAACATTTGTTGGGCTCAGGGAAGGCGGTAGTAGGGCGGTTGGAGTGAGAAAGCGTTTCAGCAAATCACAGCACAGCAGTCCCCAGCAGTTTCATAATGGGCCAATAGAGTGGAGGTGGAGTGTGAGGTGGAGTTACAAACAGTGTTTGTACACACTAAAGTTGCCTCTGCTACCTTTACAGATTGAGCGATCTTTGTATTAGATCATACATGTTTAAGAGCTGACAGTAGTTCATTAGACCCCTTGGTGTGTTTATTTACAGTATGCACATGCATGTGTGAGCGTAGTGGGGTGTTACGCGTGACAGTGAGCGAAGCACATGTGTGTAATGTGTGTTGTGTAATCCTATTTCAGATTGGCTCGGCTCACTGCAGGATTATGATGGAGCACAACTGTTGAACTGGTTAGTAAACAGTATGCGCGCACACACACACACACACACACACACACACACACACACACACACACACACACACACACGCACACACACACACACACACACACACACACACACACACACACACACACACCACACACACAATTTAGCCGTAGGTACCTACTGAAGCAGTAGCTAAATCAATTCCTTACTTGATAAACATATCACATACATAAAGATGACATTTCGCATGTTTAGCTTGAGTTTGACCTGTTTTTTATGAAGTTTCCCACAATTTCAACATTTTAGTGCATGTTATTAGACACCATTAGAAACACATTGACAAAGAAATGTCGATTTAGTACGATTTAGTACCACAACCACAATTTTCATTACTTGCACGAGCTAATAGCTTCCTCAGAACGTATAACCGCTACCTGTTATGTTTTGACACTGAGGTTTTCATCAGAATCTGATGTAGACTCTATCAAAACATGAATCTCTAACAACGCCTTGACTGGAAGCTTTCTTACCTCAGTTTACAGTACATACTATGTACATATGTATATATATAAGTACATACTATGCCTTTAAAAATGATGAAAAGTGATGCGGTGCTGTTGTTCAGCTGCATTGTGGTCACAGATGGATTTGACCCAAAGCACTCATGGAGCCAGCGCTCTGCCAAGTATCAACACACACTGCTGAATCACAGCATCGCCACGTAATTACTATATGCTGGAAAAATCAAAACACACCTGTGCCACATACAAACATACAGACAGCTGGACACACGTACACATCATGGACTCCTTTTAGATTTGTACTACTACTACTAATACACCCACTGAAAAATGCAGTAACTGTAATGGCATTAGTGAATGGGAAAATGTAAGAAATTACTTCACATTACTGCAAAAAGTAGTCCCTTAGCTAAGGGCGTTACTTGTAAAAGTGTTATCCCAACACTGTTGACCAACAGAATGTGGTGTACAGGTTGTTGTTGTAAAGTCACAAAAGAGGAAGATGAATACGAGTATGCTTTGAAAAAATAGAAAGTAGAGCTTTGAGCTCACACCATGTCTTGTAAGAATGTGCAGCATAGCACGTCAAGGCCACAGCGAGATAGTGAGTTATCAGAGATAGTACAGCGGGTACCGCGAGGGACGGAGTACAGGCTAGGCAGAATTCTCCGGGACGAACACAGCGTTGGACCTGTGCTTTGAGGGGCGCCCCGGCCAGAGAGCTGATATAATGTGAATCTCGGTTCGCAGTATAACAGGTCGTATCTGCTTTCAATCATATAATGTTCATTTGCTGTTCATATTCCTATCATGAGAGGGATACAGTCGATCCCATTGTATAGAAAATAAATATGTCTGGGTCCCACAGAAGTTATGTCTACAGCCTCTTATTGGACTTTAAAGGTGGTCGAACGTATACAGACGCATTAATGGTGACCCCGGCGTGTCGATCCTTGTCCAATAGGCTGTATGGTCATTTTGACCGTTCATAGCAGTTTTCCCATGGTTCTGGGGTGGCAGACAGGGCCCTAAAAATATATGCATTGTTATGCAGATCTACCACGCCATGACTATGTGACGACTGCTTTCTTTTGAAAATGTTTTTGTAGATTTCTGAATAGCAACTTATGTGATATGAAATGAACAGCATTTGGAAAAAAATTGCTATGGCTGTGCTATACGCTACGCGCTGTGCTATCTCTAGACAGTGTTGTAAATAGCCTCGGTACTATTTGCGTTTTAATCTTATAGCGATGTTTGCTGTGGGAACGTACCGTTTACCGGCTACCGTTTGCTTACTAGTACACTATGCGGTGCTATTTTTTTTTTTTTTGTTATTGATTATGCTATCTCATCCTAAATGTGTGCGGGTGTGCGAAGATGTGTGCGTCTGTGAGAGTGTGTGGGCAGGCACGGAGCCGCTTCTTAGTATAAAATTGTTAGTTTGAGGCTTAGTGAGTTAAAGGGTTTAACAGCTGGGTGAGTGTGTGTGTGCGTGGGTCTTTGTTATTTGTGGGGACAGATGTCTGGCAACACTGTAACCTCGTAGGGATATCAAGCCTTGTGGGGACCATGTTTTGGATCATTTAAATCCATAGAAAGGAGAGTAGAAAGGGGTGTCCCACCATGTAACAAAAACAAGTATGTGTGTGTGTGTGTGTGTGTGTGTGTGCGCATACTGAAAAGTGAGACATTGCGGGAGACAGGTCCACCTAACCCCCCCCCCCCCCCCCCCCCCCCCCCCCCCCCACACACACACACACACACACACATTCCTAATACCCAAATCCCCCCCTATGCATTAAGGCGTTAATATATTACAACAAAATTAGCACGTTCACACAATGGAGTCAGATTGAGGTCCAGTTGAAGAAAGATAACGCTAGGCAGAGAGTGGCGGTGTGTTTTATCTAAGATAGGTGGGTATATCTGGTGCGGACATTCCATTCTAAGACATCTCATAACAATTCTGTTTGCCTGTGAACAAGGCCAGCGGCACCTTATCAAACCCTCCACCCCCCAACGCCACCCGACAGGGAGAGGGACTGAGGAAGCAATGTCAGTTGGTTGTCATACCCCCCCCCCCCCCCCCCCCCCCCCCCACCCAAACCCCCCTCCCGGTCCCAGAGCACGTGAAGCCACTGGTGCGCACATAGACAATGAGAGTACAACTTGGATTCTAGATTTCAATGGGAAGTGTTAACACTTTCCCCGCCAGGGGCGGAAGTATATGTCACAAATTTAGAACATCTTTAAAAATTTTGAAAATCATTTATAACATTACTGCAGCAATTGACCACATGGAATTTGGTAAATAATAATTAACTAAAACTAACTAACTAAAGAATGGATAAATACAACGAAACATAGAATTAAACAAACAAACAAACAAACACTTAAGTTAATTGTAACTAAGGTAAACATAAAGGAAAGGAAAAATAATAATAATAATAATTGGGAAAAAATATCACAATACTCAAGTAATTATGTCTTCAGAAAACTAAAATAATCTAACTGAAATTATAGACAAAATACTCCTAGTTTTAAAAATCAGTTGTATGCATACAAAGTGAACGATTAAAGTATATATAACACAAATGTGTGTATTGTCAAAAGTTGGGAAGAATTGACCTAATAATAATCATATAATAAAGAATAAGAATAATAGTTGACCAAAGTTAAATTTCCAAATCAAATCTAAAAATAGAGCTAATGAAGGAGTTCTAATGATTTAGATTTTTTTTTAAATCCACATAGCTGAAAATCACTCAAACTATATTAAAAGGAAATATCTAAAACGATTATACTCTAAAGATGGTAAGTGATAGTATATGTGGCATTTGACAAACAAGGCATATCCTCCTTAAAGGTACATTAAAAACAATTTTGTAGGAAAAAATGCTGCTTTTTAAATATATATATACACAATTTGCACAATGCCGGTAATTCCAATTTCTCACCTGGCCAGTGAGGAGCTAGCATTATTATTATTGTTATACTTATAATAAGGGTGATACTAACAATGGGGCGGCTGTGGATTGGTAGGGGGAGCAGGTTGTCAAGTGCAGAGGTTCGAAGCTTAGCTCCTCCTGTTTACATGTCGAAGTGTCTTTGGGCAAGACACTGAAACCCAAATTGCCTCCAATGGTCAGTGTGCACTCGCCACCATTGTATAGTGTATAGTTGTATAGTTTTGTATTGTATAGTGTATAGTGTATGAATGAATGCATGAAGACCGCCCGGGGAGCGGCAGTCGACTATAAAAAAATAATGGATAAGACCGACACGGGGAAACGGCCATGTTTTTTTTTACATGAAAGAAAAAGACCGACACGGGGAAACGGCCATGTGTTTTAACATGAAAGAAAAAGACCGACACGGGGAAACGGCCATGTGTTTTAACATGAAAGAAAAAGACCGACACGGGGAAACGGCCATGTTTTTTAACATGAAAGAAAAAGACCGACACGGGGAAACGGCCATGTTTTTTAACATGAAAGAAAAAGACCGACCAGGGGAAACGGCAGTCGACTATAAATAACCGGTTTTTAACATGTTAAACGGAAAATGTATGAGATGGCATTACAGTCTGTGACTGAGAATACACTCATGTAAAAAACAAACAAAAAAAAACAAAACAAAACAAAACAAAAAAAAGAAACAAGCAGGGGGTTAGTAAATCAGCTTCTGTAGCTGCTTGGATTTCTTGGTTGTACACAAGACTTGAGTTTTGGTAGCCAAGAGTAAACCCCCTGAGAGCGCTGACATGTCATAATATATTGCAATTGCTTATTTTATTTTATTTTATTTTATTTTATTTTATTTTACTTTATTTTATTTTACCTTATTTTATTTCATTTATTTATTTTGCTCCTGTGGCCAAGGCCTGGTTTACGGGCCAGCAGAACTGATATCATCTCACGTGTGGGGTAAGTAAAGACATTGAGTGAATGCATGTTTTAGAAAATGCAGGAGTGAATGGTTCTATGTATAACCTTGTGAACGGCTGTTTTGACAGCCTGGTCTTGAAGTTGTATATGTAACGTGTCATAACATGGAAAACAGCCATGTAGTTGATACAGCTTGGTGTAGACGTACACTAAGTTGTGGAGACCGTGGTGTTTGTTTTACATACCAAGTTTTTTTTTTAAGTTTTTATTGTTTGTATAGACCAGTATAGGTGTACACCTGTATGATGAAGTTAAAGTTGATCAGAACAGCAGACAGAATCATACAATTCTGTACTCTAATATAGTTCACTGTAGCAGAATACGGTAACAAAAAATATATAGAATAATAATCTTAATTTTAAACAAAGAGTTACTCCATATAACAAAAACAAATGTAACGAACAAATACCAGAAATATCTTTGACAATTACAATACAAGTATTGCAAGGATAATTAGTCCGTTTACAGACCAGACTCAGAGCAAAACAATAACCAATCAGAGATTATTCTACTGCAAGATCACTTTAATGGGTGGTCTGAAATTTGAGAAAGAGATTGAAGAGAGTCTGTGTCCTAGAATCAACAGGGTTCCAAAGAATAGATCCTCTACTCTTGTCTTATTGAAAAAAATTATAGGGTAGATACAAATATTCCGCTTGGCGAGGGACATAAGAATGAATATCTGGTTTAGAGAAAAAAAAAAGAAAATTGAATTGAAACCATTTGGAAGTTTATAGAGCCGTAAGTGGCCTTTGTACACAAATATAAATATCTGCAGGGATTTTACCAGCAAGACAGACAGAATGTTTAGTCTCTAAAAAAGGGGGAGCAGATGGTTCGACTCAATACGAGAAGGACTTAAGTGCTAACTATTCGGTTTAAAGTAAAACAATTATTTTGAAGAATAGATAAATAGAGGGTCAGCCCATCATGCTACAATAGGATAGGTAAGGAAAAAAAATCAAACTAGTGTAAGAAACACCTATCTTTTTCCCAATTTAAGCTATCATCAATTATGATACCTAATAACATTGAGGCAACTTCATTGATTTTCGTGCCATTGCCGTCAGACTTGCATTCTCCCCTGAACACCTGCTACTATTAGTACGAAATAAAATTAATTATCTACCCTCAGTGGTAGCTTATTTGTCTGAAACCAATCCACAGGAGCTTAGATAAGTTTTCATTTGCTTCTATAATTAGTTTGACAAAATTCTCATGTGACTTTATAAGATACCCAAGCAAAAAAAAAACATTTATATATATAAAAATTAAGGCGGTCAGCATTAACTAGTTAATCGTGAGTTAACTCAACCACGAGTTAACTCGATCAATTTTATTAGTGCGCGATTAACTCGCAATAAAAAAGCAAAAGCCAAGTGGGTCTTCTCACGTGGTTCGATTGCGCCAAAGGTAGATACATAAGTGTTAAACATCTGCATCACTCAAGTTAATTTAAAATAAGTCTACACAATTGGAGAAAAGACTCTAATAAATTCTCAGGTTAGCTCTAATGTTTCCAACATCAATACAGCTTGGAATTATGGATGAAAATACACGTTATCAAATGTGGTCTGTGGCCCGGTCAAAAACAGAATAGATAATGGATATTGGATAATATAATGATGGATAATATAACAATGGATATGCAAAAATCCCATTAGGCAGACAAATATATACTCCAATCTCGCAGTCACTAATTCAATTGTTGGTACTTTTAAGATCTAGATTAGTGTAGGGCATATATGTCAAACTCAAGGTTGCGGGTTCAAATCTACACCCTTAAATGAATCTCCTTAGGCCCGCAGGAAGACATTTAATTACTATTAGAACTAGTACCTGTGTGTTGAAACACCGTCTGGCGCACAACGTGGCACACTGGGCATTTGCACCGACGTCCCTGGTAGGATATTAGGGTAGGGTTATCCAAGACATTCCAATTAGAAATGACCGCATTCACTCTGCAATGACGTAGGAGTAAGATGCGCAATGACATGACGAAGACTCATTAGCTCTGCAATGACGCATGAGTAGATGGCCAATGACACGACAAAGACTCACTAGCTCTGCAGTCTGCACTAACGTAGAGACACAATGACGAAGACCAACACTAAGTGTATAATATTAATTACTACATACATGGGTATGTCCCCATTTCCCCATACACGATATTTGACACAGTTTGCCAGCATGACGACTTGGACAGTTACTAAGTGAATAAGTGAAATAGTTATAATTTGGCTAAACCATAACTACAGTTTTCACATCATGCATGGAAATGGGAAGTAAAGGTATGGAAACACACTGAAATACTTAAGTTGAGAGAGAATTATCTAATAATTACTCGTAACTAATGTACAGTATCTAAACAAATATACAGTGTACAATATCTAAATAAATGGGCATCTATTTGCATATTACAACGTATTAGCCTCAAACGAGAAACAAAATATTGAGTTAGTAAATAGTAAGTAAACGCAAAATGACAATACACAAAAGATTATACAATAAATATATATTTATGTACCTGATCAAGTGTTGCTCTTGTGCTCAAGGGCGCTTTGACTAAAATCTGACGTTGATTGGGACATCAACAAGAACTCATTGGTATATTGTATGCTTTTAACTCATACTAACCCTAGACACGGTACAGATAACACCTAATAAACAGCAATTCCACGAAAAATAACAAAAAAAAAACTGTCTACACCCCACCCACCACCATCCAAGACCAACATGCTAACTAGAAATACTGCAATTAAAAAAAATGTAGAGTGTGATTGCCGCAGTCGCTTGTTTTGGCCCCTTGCATTAATTTTGCCAGTCAGTTATGATGTCGAATTTCAATTCAACCCAGTGATCATATGCAATTAGGGGGGATGTATATTCCCCAAAACATGTTTTTGGCATTGGCTACATTTTACACTGTTGTGGCGCCTCCCACAGAAAGAAAAAAAAAAAAAAAAAAAAAAAAAAAAAACGGAAATAATTTTGGCTCCCTGTTGGTTCCACCACTCACAACATGTGATGCAAATCTGGGGAGGTTGGGACAATTGGTGATTGATTTGTTGCATTTTTTGTAAAATAGGCCCCTCCCTCTAACTTTGAAAGTGAATTACGGGCAAACGATACGCATAAAAAAAAAAAAAAAATTGTGACAGGCCACTTTTATCAGGTAGCTCCAGATAGTATGTGCGCAAAATTTTAAGCTGTGGAGGAGTAGGGTGCCAAACTTAGTTACCTAGAGAAAAGAATAATAATGCGGAATAAAGTGTTACAATTACAACAGTCTGGTTGCAACCACACTAACTAGTGGACATACAAATTTTGCCAGGTACAGGCTATGAACATTAACAAACAGGTGTGGTAGTCGAGGAGGTAAAATGACATAGTGACACAGTTTCACAACAAAGTACTGTAATACAGATCCATCAGACATCAATACCAGTGTTGCACAGAAATATTGCAAGGTACATCAGATATATACAACAATGTGACAGAGGAGCAATGAGACATTGAAAAAAATATATTATCCAACTATGTCTCATTCACAACAGCAGGACAATACTTGACTTCACATGTTACAGCCTACTAGGCTGTCTGTTCAAAGACTGTTGCACATCCTGTTCCACTCAAGAGACATTGTTGCTGTTGCTGGAATCCACCATCCAGTGCAGCGACACAAACAATGAACTGTTCCGAGTGTTTGGGGGACACTCATCAGAGGCAACTAAGAAGCCAACAACGAGAGCGACAACGAACTGACGAGGCCGCAGACAACCAGAACTGACAAGGCAGGCCACAGACAACCAGCACACAGTGATGGAGTAAAAGAACTGTTCCAGTGTTTGGGGAGACGCTCACTCAGACAGACTGAAATGACCACACCACTTAAGGTCATGGGGCTGTGGTGCAACGCCTGCACTACCTCTGCCCACACGCAAGGCCGGAGTCATTTGAAGTCAAATATTGGACCTGCCACAGTTGAAGTTTCAGTAATTCAGGTCAAACAAAACAATCAAATAAGGCGGGAATGCAAATTTATGAGCAACATTGGTATAAACACCAACCAACAACTGACGTCCTCTACAGGAAAAGGACTTATGTCCCCCCCCCCCTCCCACCCACAAAAAGAACATCATGTGTGTAGACCGCGGTGGTGGATTAGGATCTACAAACTTACTGCACATGTCTGTTATCTGTTGACGGCTTGTAAACCTGTTCTTTTCAAATACAACACCAAACACATCTATCAAAATATTACCCATTTTGATAGAATAAAATCATTAGGGTATTATTACCGTATGCGATTTGTTACTGCCCAAATCTGGTTACTAACACCATAGTGAAGTTAAATGAAGTTAAAATAAATAAATAAATAAATAACACTACAAACACACAGTTGAGCCGGCCAATTATAATTCTAGAACCAAAATATATATATTTTCAAATGTTATCTCATCGCACAGGTTGAGTGGTGGTGGAATTAACTAAACTCAGAATTGAACTAAATGCATAGCGTTTGACAAACTTAAGTGATAACCTTTAGTCTGCTAATGCACACTGCTACAATCAGTAGCATAATCAGTGGGCCATATAGGCCATAAAAAGGCCATATTGATATTGGAACGTCTTAAAATAATGACACTTAGTTAATCAAAACAATGAATACATAACACCAATGCCAGAAGTAATTAATTAAGGTAATTCAAAAGTGTCCAAATAATTACGCTTCAAGGAAAAGCACCGAAATGCAGTAGCAATATTAAAGTATAGCCTCAGTACGGGGAAATTAAAGTGCTACTACAAGTAGCCCCAAAGTCAACTGACCAGATGCCAAATGAAACAATAATGACAAATTCAATCTAACAGAGCAACCGTGGCTGCACCTAAAGAAGAAAGCAATTACTATTTATTACACTGTACACAATACAATGTATCTCATCAAGTTAAGGTTTCGTGTGTATACCTTAATTATCCCTGCTCAGGCATTCCATATCTGCTTATAACAATAGTTCAGGCCCAGGGCACATGAATGAACATCAACCGGAAGTGAACATCTACTTACTGTTATGAAATACAATATGACTTCAGTCATGACACACTGCTCACACTGCCACTATAATGCATAAAACGATAGTCGCAGACACACATCTCAAGACACTTAGCTGAATCTGAAAGGCATTTGCCTGGTACCGGAAGATATGACCAAGACACAGGGTGACTGCTAATTTGGTTAAATTATACTCTTGGTTTAAACTATAGTGGCATTTGACTTGCAAAATAAATTAGATAATTAATTATCCTGAAAATAAATACATTTTGTATTACCACTACTAGCTACGAGGAGTACATGTTGGACAACGAATGATTTGTTTAGATAAGAGAGATTCTAGATTACTAGTGAGGGATACCAGTACTTACATATAGGCACAGTGAGCAGCACAACATCATGCAACGTTGTTTAACATTTTTTTTTTCTCATCACTTTTTGAACGATGCCACATGCCTCCAAATCATTGACCAGGTTAGTATAGCCAAAATCAATTTTATGATGTCAAAGCTTGTACCATACACAGACCCTCGGGCCTAATTGGAGTCGAACACATTGACGCATATTTTCTCCACTGTTGTGGGGTCACGTTATCAAGTGAATTGCAAGTCTACCGACTCTTCTGAATCTTGGTTGACTCTAGGTTTTGGCAGTTTATCGATTTTACAAAAAACGGGTCACTCATATATTTCCATTTTTGATAGGTAGGTTAGTCTGGAATCGACGTATAGAGTGTGTGCAATCAAAATATGTATTTCATCTAATAAAGAATCCCATTAAGAATGAAAAAAAGGTTAAAATTTGGGTTGGTAAAATAACAATGAGAAAATATAAGAAGTAATAAGGTTTCAACCACAAAGGTGGTGCGCTACGGATAAGGCAGTGCAACTCACCAGTGAATACATCCCAGTGATTGTGACGGGCGAGAGTGGCAGAAAACTACAGAAATTACAGAAATTAGAAATTACAGAAAATACAGAACTAATGGAATACAAACCACAAAATACTGCTTCAGCAGAGTACCAATTGCAATAACAAAAAAAAAATTGACAAAATCAAATAACATTAACATAACATTAAAAACAAATGCTCAATATCAATGCAGAACTTGGGTCTTAAAATCGAACAGGAAACTACATTGTTCAAAATTATGTGACCACATTTCCCTAACACGGTGAGTGGTACCAAGCCGGAATGAATATTTTATCCAAATGTGGACGAAAAGCAAGGAGATAATGTATAAATGTCAAATCTAAATTAACCATAATAATGTTTACCCCACAGGAACAGGTCTACAGACAAGGAGGGAGGTCTAAAAGTCCAAAGTGTTTTAGTAATCAAAGCCATATTGTATAGTACAGGGGTGGCCAACCCGCGGCTCTCGAGCCGCATGCGGCTCTTCAGCTGGTTACATGTGGCTCTTAAGGGGCTTCCACATGAAACCATCAAAAACCTTTTTTTATATACAACCCCAATTCCGTTGAAGTTGGGACGTTGTGTAAAATGTAAATAAAAACAGAATGCATCGATTTGCAAATCGTTTTCAACCTCTATTCAGTTGAATACACCACAAAGACAATATATTTAATGTTCAAACTGATAAACTTTATTGTTTTTGGAAATTATACAATCTTTTGTAAATTGATCCCGGCAACACGTACCAAAAAAGTTGGGACGGGGGCAACACAAGACTGGGAAAGGTCATGAATGCACAAATAACGCCTGTTTGGAACATTCCACAGGTAAACAGGTTAATCTTAAACAGTTTAATATCGTGATTTGGTATAACAGGACCATCCCAGTCGTTCACAATCAAAGATGGGGCGAGGTTCACCACTTTGTGAACAATTCTGTGAGAAAATCATCCAACGGTTTAAAAACAATGTTTCTCAACATTCAATTGCAAGGAATTTGGTGATTTCATCATCTACAGTCCATAATATAATCAAAACGTTCAAAGAATCTGAAGAACTTGCTATACTAAAGCGACAAGGCTGAAAACCAACACAGAATACTTGTGACCTTTGATCCCTCAGGTGGCTCTGCATTAAAAATAGACGTCATTGTGTAAAGGATATTACTGTGAGGACTCAGAAATACTCAGAAAACCATTGTCAGTTTACATAATTTGTCGCTACACCTGCGAGTGCAAGTTAAAACTCTACCATGCAAAGCAAAGCCATATATCAGAAAGGTTGGTTTGAAAAACAACCAGAAATGCCTTCTCTGGGTCCACTATCATTAGAAATGTGGACTCATCAGACCACAGCACACTTTTCCACTTTGTGTCTAACCATTTCAAATGATATTGTACCCAGAGAAGGCATTTCTGGTTGTTTTTTCAAACCAACCTTTCTGATGTATGGCTCTGCTTTGCATGGTAGAGTTTTAACTTGCAATCGCAGGTGTAGCGACAAATTATGTAAACTGACAATGGTTTTCTGAGTGTTCCTGAGTCCTCACAGTAATATCCTTTACACAATGATGTCAGTTTTTAATGCAGAGCCACCTGAGGGATCAAAGGTCACAGTGTCCGGTGTTGTTTTTCGGCCTTGTCGCTTTAGTATAGCAAGTTCTTCAGATTCTTTGAATGTTTTGATTATATTATGGACTGTAGATGATGAAATCACCAAATTCCTTGCAATTTAATGTTGAGAAACATTTTCTTTAAACCGTTGGATGATTTTCTCACAGAATTGTTCACAAAGTGGTGAACCTCGCCCCATCTTTGATTGTGAACGACTGGGATGGTCCTGTTATACCCAATCATGATAATAAACTGTTTAAGATTAACCTTATTACCTGTGGAATGTTCCAAATAGGCGTTATTTGTGCATTCATCATCTTTCCCAGTCTTTTGTTGCCCCCGTCCCAACTTTTTTGGTACATGTTGCAGGGATCAATTTACAAAAGATTGTATAATTTCAAAAAACAATAAAGTTTATCAGTTTGAACATTAAATATATTGTCTTTGTGGTGTATTCAACTGAATAGAGGTTGAAAACGATTTGCAAATCAATGCATTCTGTTTTTATTTACATTTTACACACCGTCCCAACTTCAACGGAATTGGGGTTGTACCAGGGCCCACCGTTTATTCAGGATTTGAGCCATGGACTACCATTTGATGACATTTTAGCTCCACAGACCCCAAAGCTAAAGATTTTGTTTACTTTTGTCCACAATTCCAGGCTGGATTTCAGAGAAAACAAAACAGTCAAACATACAGATCAAAATGACCATTAATCTTCTACATTCTCTAGTTGTGTAGACTTGGGATAATTCACATGATGAATATTTTAACTCTTGAGAGTGTAAACATGAAACCAAATGGACCACTCTCAAAGAGTTACATCTGGGTCCACTCTCAAAGAGTTACATCTGGCTAACCAACTTTCCATCATTTAGCCTGGGGACCACATGGAATCCTCTTTGATGTGCGGCTCTTTGCAGTAACACAGTGAAAAACGTGGCTCTTAGTCTGTGACCAGTTGGCCACCCCTGGTATAGTACATAATATGATGTCATGTCAACTTTGGATTGTCTTAAGGAGGGAAAGTAAGAGGACAAATAGAATGGTGTGCAATAACAGAATATCAAGGAGGGGTGCCCAATTCATAACTGTAACACATTTCCCACAGGAGCGGAGAATGTTTGGATGTAGGGACAAATTTCCAAATGTGCATGTGTGGTAATCTTATTCCGGGATGAGGTCAAAGTATTAAACTAACAGTTTCACAGTACAGCGGCTCGAGAGACCCTCAGTTGCGAGGTAAGCGACATCTATAGCCCGTATCCGAAGGTTACTAATGTGAATTACAGGGCAAGGTGGAGGACACGTTCCAGGTTATATCCAGGAGGGACGAGGATGGTTTGTCAGAAATCAAGAATAATGTTAATTTTTCAGTTCTAATAACTTTTTGATCGTTTGTGATTCTGTCTGTGTCAATCAAACCCGATGCCAATGAAATAACTCACTAACAGACTAATAAAAACCCAATTAGAGTGTTTGTATAGATTGATTATGCATGCTATGGCTCCTCTTAAGTGAAAACTACCCAACGCATTGCAGATGGCCAGGAAAACAACTATACACTGATTTTAACTTCAAGCATCCATATAGTAGTAGCACATTGCACTAAAACATTCTCTTGACAATAAGTAGGGATTCCACCCAACTGAATGGGAATCAAAACCCATTAGTATTGATTACATGTATTCAGTTTAATATCCAGGAGGGTGAAGATTTCACTAATTTAACAATAAACATCAGCCCAACAAATCTAGTTTTGCACTCTGTAAATTACATCCAACATGTAATTATGGCCATCTACTTGACTAGTTCTACACTACACTCACAATCTAGTGCGAAAGGACTTAAGTGGAGGCCAGAACACCAAACACACTATACAAGCCCTGTAACATAGTACATCCCCCTCTACACATGGCATGCATCCCCCACTACACATTGCACACACCTCCAAGAATGCAGCACAGTGCACCCCCTGCTACACATTGCACACACCCCCAAGAAGACAAGAGCCCCCATCAACCCTGTGCATGGAAGAGCAAGATCGTAATCAGCAGCCCATGGGATGGGGCTCCCACCTCGGAGGTTGGGCGTTTGTCTATTCATGACCCCCAGCTTTCGGGGCGCGGACCCGCAACTAAGGACACACCACCAGCCTAGTTTACAGTATAGGTTAATCCATTAGACTGTCCAAACAAATAATAAGGTATAAGACAAAAGTGTCTGAGACTATTAATTAGTTATTGCTTAGATTTAAGCAATAACTAAGGAGGGGATAACATGTATGATTTTGATACAAAGGCTAGGTAACTCGGGAATAGGCCAAATTTTATTTTTAAAAATATGGTGGTGCTCCGAATCCGAACGCCAGACTACCTGACCAGGCCATCCAGAATCAACGCCTCCCACCTTCATCAAGGGCCCCTGGCAGAAGAGGAACAAGGAGGGTGATCTCACTGATCAGTTGCAGCGGAAAAACAAAGAACTCACTTAGGCACTGTACCCCTGCGGTACTGGCATGCATTTTTATCCTACAGCAGTATTGAATAATGTGGAAAGACTTTTTCAGGGATTTTTTCAGAAATTAGGCAATTTATCATTGGTTATTATAGAACAGCAGGCTTATTTCAACATCAAAAGCCAAGACACCCCATTGGGGGGGAGGAGAAAAAAATTGTGTCCGGGTTATATGGGACCCTCATTTCCCATGTCACTTTACAAATGTCAGTTATTGTCCAGAGGTGGACCGTGGCCAAATGGTATGGATGGGGTTTGGGACCCCTCATCTATAGGGGCAGGTTTTCCCACATATAACATCACAGAGAAAGTGGTTTTCCTGGCTAACAGGTTTTTCCATATATAACAACAGAAAAGGTGGTTTTCCCTACCTCACATGTGTCCACGGCTGTTCTAATGACTGGCAGGAGTAACAACCTTTTACTTTTCACTATTATATTATAGTATTTGAGAGGCAAGGAGTACCCTATAATCAATGTAAGTTTACCTTTTATCTTATGATCCAACTGAAGTAAAAACACAGATCTTTTTTGCAATGTCATTTAACCAATTGTACTGATTTGTAAAATTACAGTTTTTCTTACAAGGCAATTTATTTCTAAAGCATCGAAATGTTTTAAAGGTCCAGCATAATTATTATTTAATTGTTTTGACACAGAAGCATTGTCAGTATTAACTCCGATTTAGTATTATTACACGTTTTTTGTAATAATTTCATTTTAGTTAAAAACAAAACATTGAGTTATGTAATTACCCTTAGCATAGATGAGAGAATCGTTTCACCTAATGCTGTACTGAAGTTTGAATTTATGTGGATTTACATAAATAGTATAATTCCTTTGCATTGAACTTAGTGCCTGGCTTTGAGCTGTTCCTAACTAGAATACCTGGCACCTGGTCCGCTGGCGTGATGAACGAACTGTCACAGACTGGTGGTAGGATAATATTGCAGGTTCTTTCCCTTACCCCAAGCAAGGTTAGCATAAATTGAAATAATTTAAGTTGCACC
>CM076973.1:36329177-36489177 GCA_039105355.1 Benthosema pterotum | reverse complement strand
TCCTTGAGAGGGTTCCAGGTGGTCCCCAGGCTAAATGATGGAAAGTTGGTTAACCAGATGTAACTCTTGAGAGTGTAAAAATGAAACCAAATGGACCCTTGCGGGTCCATTTGGTTTCATTTTTACACTCTCAAGAGTTAACCCATAGTAGGCGGGAACCCCTAGTGGTAGTTTTACCCTAGTTGACGGGAACACCAATATGCGTTCTGTACAGTATGTACAGTATCAAAAAATGTCAAAATTTGGTGATGTTACACAATAATTTGAAGTTTTCCAGTACACTTAGGTTAGTATTTCAGAGACATTTTTAGAATCGGGATAGTCTACAATGGGTTAAAATATTCATCATGTGAATTAGCCCAAATCTACTCATTTTGGAATGTATGTTTTGCTTGTTTTGTTTCCCAAATCCAGCCTGGAATTGTGGACAAAAGCAAAATAAATCTTTAGATTTGGGGTCCGTGGGGCTAAAATGTCCTTAAGTGGTGGTCCGTGGCTCAAATTCTCAAAAAATGGTGGTCCCTGGCATCAAAAAGGTTGAAAACCCATCGACCTAAAGGGATGCATGCTCTGATTGGTTCAGAAACCCTCTGTGCCAGATAATTGGGTGGGATCCATAATAAAAAACATTTCCGGTTCACCCACGATGGCTTTCTTGCCTTCATTTGCAGTTGATTTATTTAAGAGAACTGAACTCCTTCGTGGCCTTTCCCGTACCCCAAAATAAGCTTAGAATGGGGCTATGGGGTGTTGTTCAAATTCACCTATTTTCATCAACTCCAAATTGTGTCGTGCTATATATAAACTCTCTCCACCGTGGAAGTAGTGTGTTAGCCTGGCCTAACACACATTGCAATGTGTGTTGGTGTAAGCTTGCCTATCGGCTATTTAAATTGTTCAAATAACTGCCACAGCACGGCTACGGGGGAAGGAAGGAGGAATGCACGTCCACAGCAACAGAAGCAGCAACAACAGGAAGCCATCAGAGATGAGGCTGATAAGCATTTGATAAGGAGGAACCAAAAGACATGTACAGAACCTGCTGGTGGACCGCAGAGGCCCTGACCTCTGCCTGCTATACATGACCTCGATTGGAAAATTAGGCCACAGGGACATTACGCCAGTTTTATGGGGATGTTGACATGAAAATGTTTGGGAATCACGGAAGTAAATAATAATATGTAAATAATAATATGTAAAATATCAATCAAACAATTGTGTGAACATTCTTATCTTTCTATTTGAATAGCAGTTAGTTGTAAAATGGAGGAGGTGGAAGGATCTAACAGGGGGCATTCATGATGCCCCCTGTTAGATCAGCATGGGCATCCATGCTGCAAAGTTGGTGAATTTAACGTTGTTCAATACAAGCAGATTGCAGATGAAGGTTTTTATTATGGGGGAGTCAATGGAGGGTATTGCAACTCTAGATTCATCCCATTATAAAACAAAAATATATAGTTGCATTGCGGCTAGTATACAGGTCCTTCTAAAAGAAATTAGCATATTGTGTAAAAGTTCATTTTCTTCCATAATATAATACAAAAAGTGAAACGTTCATATACTGTATCCTCAATCTATTATGCATTAACTGAAGTATTTAAAATCTTTTCTTGTTTTAACCCTGATGATTATGGTGTACAGCTCATGAAAACCCCAAAATGCTATCTCAATGAATTAGCATATTTTTACAAAACCACTAAAAAAATAGGCTTTAAACAAGAAATGTTGACTATCTGAAAAGTATAATAATGTATGCAGTTAATACTTGGTCTGGACTTCTTTTGAACAAATTATTTCATCAATGGGGTGTTGCATGGAGGTGATCAAGCTGTGGCACTGTTGAGGAGTTATGGAAAACCTGTTTTGCTTTGATAACGGCCATAAATGAATTTGTATTGTTCAGTGTTATGTCTCCCACCTTCCTGTTGACAATACAATCCAGATTCTCTGTGGGGTTAAAGTCAGGACAGTTGACTGGACAGTTAAGCACAGAGACAGTTGGCTCTGTGGGCAGGTGCAAAATCGAGCTGGAAAGGAAAATTAGCATCTCCATGAAGCTTATCAACATACTGAAGCCCAATGCACTCTAAAAAGATGGTTGTGTTGAAATCACTGACTGGTTTCACTGTGGAACAACACCAGCTGCTAACATGGCCTGGAGACTGGACATGGCAAAACACATGATTTAGGCCATGTTACTGGCTGAATTCTGAAAACACAGACATCCTTTTAGAGTACCTTGTGCTTCGGTATGCTGACGAGCTTCATGGAGATGCAAATTTTCCTTTCCAGCTCGATTTGGCACCTGCCCACAGAGCTAAAACTACTAGTAACTGCTGTCCTGTCCATGGTATTACTGTGCTTAACCAGTGAACTGTCCTGACTTTAACCCCACAGAGAATCTGGATTGTATTGTCAAGAGGAAGGTATGAGACATAAGACTGAACAAATACAAATTAATTTACTGCCATCATCAAATCAAAACTGGGCTTCCATAACACCTCGACAGTGCCACAGGTTGATCACCTCCATGCAACACCCCATTGATGAAATAATTTGTTCAAAAGTAGTTCAGACCAAGTATTAACTGCATACATTGATATACTTTTCAGATAGTCAACATTCCTTGTTTAAAGCATATGTTTTAGTGGTCTTGTGAAAATATGCTAATTCATTGAGATAGGATTTGGGGGTTTTCATGAGCTGTACACAGGGGTGGACTGACAGTCTGGCATACAGGGCATTTTCCCGGTGGGCCGACCCCCCGGGGGCCGTTAATGTCGTGTTTTAATTTAAAAAAAAATCTGCACAAAACCGGCCCACGAATCAGTGCTGGCGGCCCTCTGTCCTCTTCAAATGAGACTGCCTATTGCAGGGTTTTTATAGTTAATTAAAACTAACTAACTAATTTTAGTTAGCCCGAGCCCCAGAGCCCCTTATGTCTTAAATTCTCATGGGGGCTCAGGCCCCGGAGCCCCCACAAAGATTCAGAGGGCCGCTCTGAGGGCCGCTCTGAGACAAAATTGCCCGGTACGTTTTGAGCTCCCAGTCCACCCCTGGCTGTACACCATAATCATCAGGATTAAAACAAAACAAGTTTTTAAATACTTCACTTAATGCACAATAGATTGAGAATATATGAAAGTTTCACTTTTTGTATTATATTGTGGAAGAAAATTAACTTTTACACAATATGCTATTTTTAGAAGGACCTGTACAGTAGGCTCTTCCTGTGTAATAGCTACATTTTTCTTTCATGAGGTTGTTTTTTATGACGTAAGTAAGGTCCCCTACAGGGCTGGTTCTGTTCAAAACCTAATGTTCTGGCAGAGGTGTCTCCACTGGTGATTTTGTTGCCTTACTACAACATACTTTATTGGCTATATTTTACTGTTTGTGAGTCAATTATTACGGAGCACAGCTGCGGGAGAAGAATTGCTATTATGGCCATTCACTGGGGACTATGCAAGGCAGAGCTGTCCACCTGTGAGTCTAATTTATAGTAGACCACATACCTAAATATACTGTATATACTGTACATAGCGGCGGCTCTGGGATCCGGAAACAAAGTTTCTGTGCTTGTAGAAAAGAGCAATTGAATAGATTTTCTTCGTGAGTGTGCTGGTTAATATGCATTGCGCCGGTAAAGAATGGCTATCCTTGTTTGCATTATTTATTATTTCTTTGTGAGTATGCACCTTGCATGACCTTATTTTTTTTTTATTTTTTACGAAACAACCCTACAAGGAAAACATTATGCTTTAATCCTTTAACATCACATTTGAATTGAAACCCTCAATTTTAGCCTTAGGCAGCTCCAGCTGCAACTTAATCTCTGCAACCACCAGTGCATCATTTTCTCTTAAATCGCTCAACCAGATGAAAAACATTATTATTTTTTTAGGTTAGGTCACGTTAACAATGGTGACTGTTTCTGACTGAGACTAAGTCATGGAATTTGAAGGTCAAGATGCAAACACGTCTTAGTAGTGGTTTTGTCCTCTAGGCAGTTTTTTTGTGTTGACCTGTCCCTTCTTCTGTTTCGTACAATCTACAATCTGTTAAAAAATGTTCAATCGCTGAATGAATCAACAAATCAATATGATATGGTGATATGATGTCGATGTCAAACTTTTCACGGGCTTGTTGTAGCGCCACCAGGAGGCAGCTTTTCACATTTGTTTCCCTTTTCAATGCAAACATATGCATGAAATGTTGGATGCACCCTGCCAAGAGGACAAGGACGAACCTTTGACCTGTACTATTCACACCTGTTTTTAATAGTGCCACCAGCAGAGCAGATTCTGGCTAATCATTACAACGAATCTCTACAGGCACATGGCTTAAGATGGCTCTGACCCATATTTCATAAGTCTTGGGCAATATGCCGGTATTACCGTTTACCACGATTACTGACATCAATACCGACAAATATTTTGGAGTATATAAAATACTGTAACTATAGGCCCCTTTGTTTGTGATAGGTTTACAAGTCTATTTTTGTTACTGTTATTAAACAACTCTGAAAAGCGGCTCATTTCACTCGTTTCACATAGGCCTGTAGCAACGCCACCAGGAAGCCACAGCCTCACCCGGTGGAGACCTGTGCCCAAAATTGTGCGCAAAAGTGGAAGTGTTGCAATGCCATAGCAAACTGACAGTTTTGCTGTGGTACAGAGGGGAGGAGCTGGGGTCTGCCACTACTTATGAGGACTTTCCTATAGAGCAGTTCATGTTTGACCCTGTTATATGTGCACATGTGTCTGTGTGTGTGTGTGTTTGTGTGCGTAGTAGATGGCCTCTCCATTCACTGAGCTGGAGGCACTAGTTATACTACTTTCTCTCTTGGTGTTCGGTGTCATCACACTCAACGGGATGATCAAGGAGCAATGTAAACGTTCACATGGTGAGTCCATTCATGCTATGCACACGCACACACACGCACAGCACCTGCATGCGCTCACACTGTTAATGTCAATTTGCCTATGCTTTTTTTATTTGTTATCTACACTCTAGTTTACACAGCATCGTATTGGTTCAGCAGTGGTTCAGCCGTAAACCGCGCGCCACGCCCCCACATTTTGAGACAGATCTACAAGCCTACAATGTGCCACGTTGGATATCTTCCACTCCTAACCAGTGTTGGGCAATATTACTTAGGAGAGTAATAGCTTTACTTATGACCCCTTAGAAAAAAGTAATGACTTATTACGTGAATCTGTAGATAACATTAAATCTGTTCTATTCTCACATGCAACAACAAGCTCAAAAGTAATATGTAATGAGGCATGTTTTGGCAGAGTAACATATCACTTATTACACATTTTGGCAGAGCAATATCTTTACTTTACCTTTGCTGGAAAAGTTAATAATATTACAGTAATTAATTAGTAATTTAATTAGTTACTGCCCAACACTGCTCCTGACATACATCTCATAGTCTGGAGAAAAAAAAAAACAGTCCACACATGTCACCCCTCCTGCATTAGCGCAGGTGTTGGTTTATACAGTCATAAAGTCATAAGCCACCCTTGTCATCAAAAACAATGGTTATGCAATCAAGTATTAATTTGTGTGTATCATGTGTTTAAAGCAAACAGAAAAGAAAACATGGAATGGTTAAGAGTAGTGTTTTTGGCGGTACAATGCCATAGCTATTGATGTAAGAATTTAAGTAATTTTGGTTATTATCAGGAAAACCATGGAAAATGAATAGTTCTCTCAGTAACTCTCATGAGCTATTTTTGTTGCTATCATTATAATTGTACAAAGAAATGTGCCTTTAGTTGAGCCAGGCATTAAAATTAACAAGAAATGGAAGAAAACAAGGGTGGTCTAATAATTGTTTCCATGACTGTATGACTGCGAGCTGTGCATGCTTGTACATGTTAACGTCAAATCACCACCCCCAAAGGGACAAGAGGAAGGTTCATTGCAGAGTGGATTCCAGCGAAGTGATGAGGCTGCATGTATGAAACCGCAGAACGGTCTCTGCTGAGCCGTGACGGTGCTGTGTCATAGGGAAAGTGAAAGTGTTTTGAAAAGGACAAGACACAGTCATGCACAGACAACACAGCTGTGATTCTATCTGTGTTCAAAGATAGCGTATGCCGCTGCCGTAGCAGCCGGTCTAAGCCAGGGGTTTCCAACCAGTGGTCCACGCAGCTAAATTATGCAGAGTTGGTAACTAGATCTTATGGTCAGGATGCTGGTCAAAACCTCTTGGAAACCACTGGGTTACGCAAAAACACTGCAAGGGAAGTTTCGAGATTGACCAATATCCACTGCGCCACTCCCTTAATTAAAGGAGAATTCCACCCCAGAAGGCTTTCTTATCTTTATTTGCCGTTGATTTACGGTATTTCCAAAAAGGTGGTCCAGTTGGCTGTTTCCACTACCACAACATAATCTTAGAATTAAGCAATTGGATATTGTTCAAATTCACCCATTTCAATCGCTCAAAAATGCATTTTTTGCTATATATTCTCTCCGCACCATGTCAGTAGTGTGTTGACACTCTCACTTTTGCTTCAGCAGTGTTTCAGCTGCCTCAAAAGGTGGTAGTGAGGCACACGGCTTAAGGCACTTTGCTTGGGGAACTTTTTTTTTTTTTTTTTTTTTTACAAAAAAAACAAAAACAAAAAAAACGCTATCTGACAAATAGTACAAAACTGTGTTTTCAGGCTATGGCCGCCCCAATGAATTTCCAATGGAAGTCACCTGGTTTGACTAAACATGTTTTGTTTGATGGCCCCATCAAACAAAACATGAAAACTGACTGAAACCCCCTGAAAACTGATTCTACAAAATGTCTTCTAAACCTTCTACATAAAACCACAGCTTTCTACATCAGTGTTTATCAATATTTCATGCCAAGGTAACCCCAAAATCATCTGTATATGGCCACCGACCCTCATCTGAAAATATGTAGTTCCAGGAACGTCGGAAGCCAAACATTCCAGTTCAAAAGATTTGCCTTCAAAGATTTGACGCATTTTCACAATTTTTCAGAAAATATATCAGACCTACAAGCTCATAGAGCATCACTCGGTGGCACGCTATGAGCTTGTAGATCTGATAACACCAAAAGGGATTTCTTGCCTAGAATTGGTTAATGCTGCATGCACTGCGGCATGGCAGTGCATGCAGGAGGGGCCACATAAAATAATCTTGCACAGGGTGGCCCAAACTCCTGAAGCCAGCACTGACAAGCCAATATATGACAGATGTGGTTGAAATAACAAAAACACATATTTTCCACATGTATTCCTCCTTGTAGAGAAGAAGAGGCACCGTTCAGAAGCACTCCTTGTCTGAGCCCAGGAGACAACAACAAGCTGTCGCAGTCTGATGATGTCACAAAGACAGAACAAACACCAGATTCCTCCTGCGTGGACCAAGCGGTCCAGGGCTGGGGAGATTTCTGAGGGAAGGATTTCCAAAAGGCTGGATCTGGTACTACAGCGGTTTGGGCCAGTTTTGGGCCGAACACACGAACAAGCAAATAGGGGCATGAACCATGGGCTCCACAAACAGACTTGTGGTAGTGTGGGGCATTGGCACATAAAGACACTATGGCACATAAAGGACACTGCTGGTCCATGCTCATAGGCCCATGATGTCATCAAACCAGAAGGCCCAGAACTCTGATGCAAGAGGTTCGGGTGTGAGCAATGAATGAATGTCCACGCAGTGATTTACAGTACTGTACTTGAGTATTTCAATTATATGACGCATTCCTGCTTTACTACTATACTTTAAAACTTCAAAGTCAAAATCCCAACCATGTGAAGTAAGTGGGTGCAACTCTGTGTGGGAGACCCACAAGTTACTCTAGACCCCACAAGTTTTGTAGACCCTACATGTTACCACAGATCCACAGGTTACAAGTCACCCGAGACCGTACAAGTTACAAAATACAAATTACCCCGGACCCCACAGGTTACAAGTTACCCCGGACCCACAAGTTATCCCGGACCCCACAGGTTACAAGTCACCCCGGACCCCAAGGTTACAAATTACCCCGGTCTCCATAAGTTACAAGTTACCCCGAACCCCACAAGTTACAAGTTACCCCAGAGCCCACAAGTTACAAGTTACCTCGGACGCCACACGTTACAAGTTACTCCAGACCCCAGAAGTTACAAGTTACCGCAGACCCCACAATTTACAAGTCAACCCGGACTAACCAAGTTACTCTTCTTACTCCTTTAAGTGGTTACAACACTTAAAGGACAACTTTGTTTTGTTTGTTTCTTTGTTTTTTCAACCAAGGTTCAAGTTTTAGGTTATCAGATAAAATAAAAGATGAGGGTTCATTCATTTTAATTTGCTGCTGTTTTTAACAGGGGATAGGGGCATTCGAACATGGTCCTAAATACATTTGTTTACAAACTCTACTACAGTGCTACTGAACCCCAATTACACAAAAATTGCCACAAAATATTACATATTGAGCAGTATGGTGTGCTGCCTCCTCCGCATTCAGTATATCCTGTGATCTTTTGCAGCCAGATGTAATTTCCAGGGGTTAGGACTGTAGTAGAAAAAAAGATAAATTTCTTTAAAATTCAGTAAACAAATACGTATTTAGGACCATGTTTGAATGCAAAAAAGCAGCAAATTAAAAATAATTAACAACCATCTTTTACTTTTTCTAATAACAAACGTTGTCCTTTAAAACGTGAGTACTTTTACTTTGGAATGGAGTGAATAGCCAATACTTTTTGTACTTTGACTCATGCAAAGGGTGACGGGACCTTGCATCCTCAGGGATTATTCTATAACAGCACTATCGGGACTTTGAGAGCGTGGTGGAGAGTGGTGACCAGCAGGCACCAGTGATTGTTCTGGGATCACATCCCGGAACATATGCCCTTGTCGACTGCAACGCTGTGCAGAGACTACTGAGGTCAGCTTAGGTCATCATCGTAGGAGGAGGTGGGGGCTTTCTTTTCCTCTCTCCAGGAAATAACATCAAAGACAATCTGTAGCCAAGACTGAGGCTGTGACAATCATATCACCAAGGACAGACATCATATCACCCCTGAATGGCTGAGCCCTTGACCTGGCTAAGCAATATAGCCATAACAAGACACTGCTTTATCCACGTTACTGATTGTTAAAGGGATAGTTCCAATGTTTTTGCCAAAAAATAATTAATAGTTAATAACATTTAGAAGATTTAGAACACTTTCCTGGAGGTCTTTATGTGTGTCATATGTTGTTTTTAGATATTTTAGTGTTCAGCAGTGAGCCCAGTCTCTCTGATGTCATGGACAATACTTCCTGAACTACTTGTTGTCTCAGTAAGATAGTCCCCCTCCCTGTCCACAGGGAGGTGCAGTGAATTGTGGGAAATGTAGTCCATAAAGTAGTGTCTACGAGATCAGACACTGGACTCACTGATGAAATCTAAAATATCTAAAAACACATATTACACACATAAAGACCCCCCAGAAAAGTGTCTAAATCTTCTAAATGTTATTATATTTTTTGCAAAAATGGTGAAATGTCCCTTTAAGTTGTATGAAACACGTGCTATTAATATAGTGGTGTCAACTGTATTAACTTTTGTTCAGAGTCCTGTGGTGGAATTTCTGCTCTGGTTTGGGTGAAATATGAAGTCGTTCCAGTCATTTTGCGGAGGTCCCTGGTGCCACGCAGTAAAAGTAAACAAATCCACCAAACTAACGTAATTTGTATTGTTGAATTATTTCTAAAATATTCATTACCCCACAGCTTTCATTCATTTTTGACCCCTCTATCTAGGGGTGTAACGATATACTAACTGTATTGAAATATCTGTTTTAAAAATTGAATACTGTATATTGTTATTAAAACAGAAAATATTGATTTGGCAGAATACAGCAATTAATTGATTCCATTCTTTAATCCATTCTTTGATCTAAGTGTATCGTCTGCCGATCGTCGTGTTGTTCAGTTTCATTTGGAACATTATCTTAGAGTCAACCCCTGCTTAAATACAACATGGACTAAACAACACTTCCGGGACTCTTTACTTCACCCGGATGTTCTTGCACAGAAGGTTAGAGGGCAGAATGGTCAAGACACCAGAAAAACTATGACGTCATCATACATCCGGTTTCGGAGATCTGGCGCTTCAAAATAAGGGGTTCGAGTCGACTGTGAAAGCCGTGGCCAGAGCCTGGCATAGACAGGTGCCTGGTGTTCAGTGCGTGTTGGGCGTAGTGATATGGACATAATTCTCTGTGACAGGGGGTCAACAATGAATACAGGTTGTGCTAATATAATAGAAATGGGTCAACAATACAAATGACTTTACTTTTTTGGATTAATTTACTTTTACTGCGTGGCCCCAGTGACCATCACAATGACTGGAACTACAACGTTGTAATTCATATTTCAGCAAAACCAGAGCAGAACTCCATGGGACTCTGGACATCAATTAACACAGTTGCTACCACTACATTAAGGCAAGTATCTTATACAGCTTGACTCTAAAAAAAAAAAAAAGAATCATTACTTTAAACAAAACCTAAGCCTGTTGCCTGTGCGTGCCTTTGTGGACTTGCACTACACTAAATGCACTTATTTTAATGTACATGATGAATGAACATACATAGACTGGCAATAATCCTTGGCGACTTACTCTTACGTGCCTTTTTTCCCTTTTACTCTTAAATTGCAAAAGTAAATACCGTAAGAATTTCAACTATTGTTTACTATAATTGTGTTATAATAATAAATTGATTGATTTCTTGATTGATTGACTGATACACAGATGGCAGAGGAGGCAATGCAAGGCACCAACCTGCTCAAGTATGATTTAGGATTAAATGGTAAATGGTGCATTTATAGCACCTTTTATCCAAGTACATTCACCCATTTACACACATGCTCATACAACTGAATTAGAATTTAGAATTTAGGCATTTTACAGATGCTCCTAATCCAGAGCAATTTACATTAAGTAAAAACATTGCAATACATAATACAGATTACAGTTTACAATTTAAGCAGAATTTACAATACACTTTACAGGTTGCAATGTAAGCACTAAAACATGGTAATACATTGGACATCCTATATACTGTAAGACACTGCTATCTCAGTCTAATGAGGTGCTATCTAAGCTACCTAGGAGGGTACTGCAAGTACTATGGGTTGGTATATAATACGGGTTCTGATTGCAGTGGGAAGTGCATTCCATAGTTTTGGAGCCAGGATGGAGAAGAGCTTGGTGCGAGGCATTATTAGCGGAGGTACTGCCATCTTGCCATCTTAGGGACTGAGGAAGAAACCATGCAAGGCACCAAACCAGCACATTGGGGTTCAGTGTTCTTTCTTGCCCAAGGAGACTGCGACAGGTAGAGGAGGAGCCGGGATTTTATCGGGCGACCCTGCTCTATACCTCCTGAGCCACAGTCTCTCCTTTTTATAGGATTAAAGGCTGACACGGGTTGAGTCGCCACAGCCAAATGATAATAATTCCAGTTGGACTACCACCGCTGGCACACTACAAAGTGTGAACTTGAGAAAAAACGTGACACGTGACTCTTTTTTTTTTTTGGAGGGGGGGCTGGTAGTGGACAGGATTTTAAGCTCCGACCCAAGCTTGAGAATGGCCGCGACGGCCAGCTTCCCGGAAAAAGCTCACCCCTAGCGCAAAATTCAAGCTGAGTCGAGCTTTAAATCCCCCAAAACCGTCACATGAGTGTGAGCGTTTTTTTTTTTCACGTTCAAGGTTTGCAAGTGTGCCCATAGCCTACAGGCTCTTATCAGCAGTAGCACAAAGTCTGATTGGGTGAACTCTGGACTTTTTACCTGTTTGAAAGGGGGTGGGGAGACGGAATGAACATTTTTGCTACGTCTGCTTCCCTATGTCACGAATGTGTGTGTGCGTTTGCGAGAGAGATGGCGGCATAAAGGTTTTGCCTGCTGCGAGTGCCTCTGTGTACTGTATTTGTGTGTGTGTGTGTGTGCGCGTGCGCGTGTGTGCATGTGTGTCAGGAGGATCAGGATATGTATTGACTACCAGGATGGGGTGTGGAGGAGTGGCCATGGGAAACAGTACACACTGCACACACTGCAGTAGAACTCTGGGTCAAAACAAACACCTGTTGCTTCAACAAACTACTCCTACTACTACAGTCTCTTATCTGGCTGCCACCGTGGCACATACTACTGTTCAGTATATGGGAGGGAGGGAGCACATGAATCCATGCCTGGACGCTCGGACACTGAAGAAACACGCCATGTTTTGAAGCCCAGGAGGACCCCAGGATGAGTCCGTCCCCAAACGGGTGAGTCTTTAACATTTTAATCCATTTGCACAAGAGGCCAATTCAGAAAAGGCTTGAAGGTTAAAAAAAACACACAGACCCCTATCTGAAAATATACTGAAAATATCCAGGAACATCCCAGAAGCAAAAAAAAGAAGAAAAAAAAGAATACAGTAGGTATATTCATTTAAGTTTTACCCCAAACCCATTACTAAACAATAAACAAGGTCTATTGTTCCTCAGAGCTACTACAGGTGCAGGGCCAGGGCCTGCCAAATCTTTGTGTGATCTGATGACCCTGCGTGACCCTAGCATCCCTACTTCCACTTCCTTAGACAGCTTTGTTGCTGTGATTACCTGTGACTTGTGTCCCATGTCTGAGCACAGAAGCACAGTGATACTCAAACTCCGGCACCACAGGCCACAGAGGAATTTTGACTGGTGTGTGTGTGTGTGTGTGTGTGTGTGTGTGTGTGTGTGTGTGTGTGTGTGTGTGTGTGTGTGTGTGCGTGCGTGTGTGTGTGTGTGTGTGTGAGGGAACAGGTCGGTTCTAACTACCTTATTTTGGAGTTTCATTATTACTTTTGAGAGACTATAAAAGGGAACTTTTGAGTTTTCATTTGTTTGGGGAGGGAAGTGAAACACAAAGTGGATATTTTTGTTCAACTGTGTTTTTGTTGTTTATTATTGGAACTTAACTGATTCAGAATTTAATTCCATTGCCCCCTGTGTTATATAAACAAGAAGGCATCTTGAAATAATCATTACAATTATTGGCAGGTATTCTCAAACGCTATGGTGTAGCCAGGTATAATGTAAGTCTTCTCATTGGCTACATGGCAGCAAATCAGGTCTGGGGCTTTGTGTGTAGGCCAAAGACTATACCACCAGACCAGGGCCAGGGCTTACCAAATAATTACTCATAATAATTAAAACCAGCCATCAACCAGCTTCAACTCATGATGAACAAAGCTGGGGAGTACAGTAACATTTTACTTAGGGGGGTCAAGTGATTTCTTTTTGACTTTTTGAATTGCAGGTTTTAATTATTATGGGTAATTATTTGGTAAGCCCAGGCCTAGGTCTGGTGGTACAGGCTTTTGGCCTACACACAAGGCCCCAGACCTGATTTGCTGCCATGCAGTCAATGAGAAGACTTACACTACACCTGGCTACACCATAGCGTTTGAGAATACCAGCCATTATTGTGAATGGTCCTGATTCATATTAATGCTGTTATTTTATCCACTGGCCTGACCTGTGGCCCCTTGTCATTATCATAATGTGGCCTACTGGTTCGGCTATTTGACTATCCCTGAAGTAGCATAATTTCTACTTCTTTTGCTTCAATCAATTAGTCAGTTTGTAGAATGTTGAATACAAACAGCATTTTTGTTGGTGAGCGAGGAATCCCAAAAAAGAGAGAAGACAATAGAGAATATACCTTCATGATTTTCCCCCCAGGACCAACCTCCCTCCAACACAGCTCCCAGAGTAATTTCATCTGTGTGTGTTTAAATATTCACATATATTATATATATTCAATATCATCATATTACTTCAATAATAAAGCCACCTTTACTTTGAAATCACTTCCGGTGTAACATACCGGTACTTGTGTGAAGGTATACGCCCAGGCATGCCTGTTCAACCTGTCCTATAGGATAGCTTAATGGGTTCACACACCCAGCCACACGTGTTCACACACACACACCCACACACACACACACACACACACACCCACACCCACACACACGCACTCTCACACACAGGCACATGCGGATACCACTGGATACACCTGGGAGTATACTCTGAGAGCTGTGTTGGAGTAGTAGGTTTTGTTGCTGGAATTCACCAATGGAACCCTATTATTTTTGTCACTTTTCTCGTGAGTTTGGGGTTTCTTTATTCACCGTTGAGGAATATGCATCAAAATCCAAAAGTTCTCCATGTATTCGAGGCTTCGCAGGGTAAGTGTTCTGTTAAGGAAGTAAATGTTTGGGATCAGAGGAGTGTGTGTGTGTGTGTGTCTTGGACGTGGCCCTGGGCACTACCTCTGATTTATGATCCACTATACAGTATGTCATTGTTGTCGACAAAAATGTACTGGTGCAATTATTTGATACGTGTCATTGAACTACTAGCAGTCAACACAAAATAGTTAAAGTTCCTAGTATTCATTTTAACAGGGTTTAAATTGAATTTCACACATTTTATCAACATTTTACTGTCATATACCTTTAGAGATGTTGTTTAGAAATTATAAAAAATCATTAACATGGTGAATCACATCTTTATGATGTCAAGTCGCCATCAAGGTGTGGCTCACTGTGTTAATGATTTATTAATCACAGTAAAATGTTCAAAGTGGGTGGAATTCGCTTGAATGTGTAAAAAAAAGCCATTGTCATTTTATCATTAGTTGTTTTTAGGGATGTCCTAATACTGTATCAGTATGGGAAAATATATCAGATCTGCCCTTTTTGTCCTAACCTGTTCATATTGGTATCGGCAAATACTGTAACCAGTGATCGGACACATGGGTAAAGGGGTTGACACTATGGTGAATATGTCAGTCTAACCAGTGATCAGGCACAAGGGTAAGGGGTTGACACTATGGTGAATATGCCAGTCTAACCAGTGATCAGGCACAGGGCTAAGGGTTTCACACTATGGTGAATATGTCAGTCTAACCAGTGATCAGACACATGGCTAAGGGGTTGACACTATGGTGAATATGCCAGTCTAACCAGTGATCAGGCACAGGGGTAAGGGGTTGACACTATGGTGAATATGCCAGTCTAACCAGTGATCAGACACAGGGGTAAGGGGTTGACACTATGGTGAATATGCCAGCCTAACCAGCGATCAGACACTAATCACATTAATCTGATAAACAAATGTAATCATTCAACAGCAAAAAAAGTGAGTAGGGTGATAGCTAATATCTAGTGATAGCTAAAGTGTCATAATCTGATTAATCATTGAAATATTCGGCAGATGAATCGATAAAGAAAATAGTGGTTAGCTGCAGCCCTAACAGTAACAAAAGTGATTGATACCAATACTGTAAACAGCATAAGTTTCACAACCTTCAGGAGCTACTGCAAAAAAGTTGTGCTTTCAGGAGTTGCGCCATAACCTACTTTCACACCAACGATCCACTGGTGGTGAAACCACTTTGACATGACAATGGGGTCAATGTCAAGCACTATGTAAACGTAGCAGGACATCAAAGCAAACATGCTCCAAATTCACACGGATCGTTACAAACAGCAATCTGAGAACCTATCGTCAAATAAAGAGAGAAACAGGCTTGAATGCTACAAGCACAGTACAACCAATAATAATAAAAAAAAACTCTCACATAAAGATTGAGGAAGAACAACATGCAAATCAGTGTTGTTCTTTTCTGCAATTTAGTCTCAGTCTTCGATCCAGTTTTGATCACTCTTAGTTTGAACATTTTTTTATTTAGAAATGGAACATATTTTGATTGAATCTGCAAATATATTTGGAACTATAACAAGTCACAGAAATGTTGATGATTCAACAACTGTCAGTATATAGAAGTCATTTAGAAACAAAGCGACTAGTCTTCACTCTAGTCTACTGGACTAGTCCCTCCCTGGCATTTTAGTATAGTTTTTGTTTGTTTAATAAAATTGTCATTATATTTAGTCTTAGTTTTAGTTGTCATACTTTATTTTGTATCTAAATCTGTTTTCATCAGTAGAAAAAAGCTAGTCGACAAACATTATTCACTACAGATTTATCCATCTGCAGCATAGGCTATGCTGATTTCGGTAAACAGCAATAAGCTTTAGAAACATTTTTAAAATGTGCTGCTACTTTTTAAGTTATCCTTATATATTAATTTGTGTGATTATGTATTTGTTTACAGCACGAGCAGCAACCGCAGACATATTTCTTTGTGATTGCAAACTTAATGCAATGTGACAAACCAGTCACATTTCCATATTCTTGTATTTGTATTGTACAAACATTTCATAGTTTTGGTAGGATTGCATTAACACTTGCTTTGGAAATGTAAACACAGTTGTCCCATGCCAATAAAGCCCCTGTGAATTAAATCTAAGTGTAACCTAATGTGACCACTAGTGGGCAGCATTGCACCACTATATATACTGACAGTCCAGTTGGGTTCAGTTCAGCTACTGATCCTCAATTGTAGTTCTTGAGGGGGTTCCAGGTGGGCCCCACCTAAATGACAGACAGTTGGTTGGTAACCACATGGACCCTTACAGATCTGTAAAGCTTGATTGTGTAAAATGAAACCAAATGGACATAAACATCTGAATGTCACAACCCTTCAACTAGAAAGCAATGAATGGGCTGCATGCACTCCATTGTTGCGTAGTTGATGTTTTCACACATCGCGTACTGATCGATCATAGACATTTTAATGCATACAATTGCTGCTGATAGCCTATTGTCCTACTCCATGTACACCATAAGCACCATGAATGTATGGTATATCTGTTGTCTTTTTAGCTTTTTAAAAATGTCATTAAGCTTTTGCTGCACTAAATTGTATTTAATTTAATCCTAAATCACTGGCCACATTCTCAAATGTGAATGAAACAGTCACACTAACTTAGTCTCTATGCTGCTGTTTGTTTACAAAAAAAAAGTTTTAAGCTCCATTGAATGGAATGGATTTCAATCATAGAATAAGAATTTAATCACAGATCTGTTGAGCGATGCTTAAAAAGACTAAAGTTAAAATGAATCCTTGATCAACTGTGATTAACACTAAACTAAGATTTAATATCTCTCTTGGTGCAAACAATCCTTTAGAAACTTTGATGGTTAAAAAGCATGTTGCTCAATAGCAAACACATATGCAGTGTCTCAAGTGCATATAATTTATCCTCAGCTAGAAAAGTTACCACTCTATTATTGGTACTGTGTGTTTTTCTTAGTTGTTTAGATGGAACTGCCTTTCAACGGCTTTGAGCTGACCTTCATCATCATTGCCTTCGTGGTCTTCTCCATGTGCAGTGTAGCCTCACTGGTCTGTGGAGGACCACAGTCACCAGACACAGAATCACACACAGGTATCTATAGGACAGGACACACACGCACGCACGCACGCACGCACGCACGCACGCACGCACGCACGCACGCACGCACGCACGCACGCACGCACGCACGCACGCACGCACACACACACACACACACACACACACACACACACACACACACACACACACACACACACACACACACACACACACACACACACACACACACACACACACACACACACACACACACACACACACACACACACACAATCATTATCTGGGATTTTGGATACAGTGTGCAAGGAGCCCCACATTCCATCCCTGTGTTTGCTAACCTGTTCACAGTATCACAATATGTTGTACGGTTATCGTGATATTCTTGTAATGTTCTAAAGCTATATGTCTGTGCTGTTCTATGAACAGCCAGCCGATTGAAGAAATCACAGATTTGAAAAATAATTCAGGAACTTGTCGGCTATTTTTGATAGATGAGTGTGGAACTTGCATCAGGGGAATATTTCTCATGTCATTTTAACAGACTTAAAAACACATCAATTAAAGGTCAGTAACAGTAACTATTAGGACATTTGAACACTGATTTCAGTCACAATGTGGGACCTAAAGTCAAAGGCTTCATGGAGATTGTTTGACTAATTAAAATATGTCATAACAATAATTCTAATAAACAACATCTTGTGAGAATGTACTGTTGTTTTTTAGAATATTTTGTATTTAGTCTTAGTCTTATTTTGTCTTTTAGTCCCATTTAGTATTCTGAAATTCATTTCGTCTTAGATTTAGTCTTTTAGTCTTAAGTCTTCAGATCTTCTAGTTTAGTATAGTTTTAATATGAAACATGTCCTGTTTTATTTGTTTATTCCAACAATCGTATGTTCTCTTTCAGAGAGATATATGTATGGAGCAAAGAGACGGCGACAGAAGAGCTGTGACCGAAAACAGAGGGTGATCACCGCACAAGCCAAGCACATGCCATGAAGTAACAGCAAACTGTCAGACTATGGAGTTGTTCCCATGCCGATACTGGTCTTGGGTACTCGGGCTGAGACCAATGCTCAAGTACTTGTACTCTGTACTCTGATACTGACCAGATTACCAAAACATCCAACAATGACTCGTCTAAATTAATGCAACAGGATCAAGTTTGACCCAACACTGCAGCAAAATGGCCAAAAGCAGCCAATCTTGGTACCCCGGCAAATGTTCAGGAAAACAGCGCCTCCACTGTTGTTCCTCGAAATATGAAATAGTCGACGTGAGGCAACTAGTCTGTCTTGAGGGATTAAAAAGCAGCTGATTTACAATCATGAATGACAACCGAAGTGTCGATTGGGAGATCTTCTGCGATTGGGAGACCTTCTGCATCTTTGAGAAAAACGGTAAAATACTGTATGTGTTTACGAAAAAAAGGAAACAAAAAACACTTCCATGTGAAGTAAGTGGCGCAACAGTGACATCTGGTATTATATAATATGCTACTTCTGCAGCTTTGCATGTTTACATCTGAGAATATAGGCCTACTTGCGTGCATACATTGATAGTTGAAGTGGTTGCACCACTTTTAAAAAATGGTACTTATATCAAGTACTCAAAGGTAGAATGAACTGCTGGAAATGGTGGGGGTTTTATTATGGATCCAGCCCAATTATCTGCCACAGAGGGTTTCTGAACCAATCAGAGCAGGCAATGGGATGGCATAGCATGAGGGACGGCTTACGCTGAGCTATACTACACATTACCATGTAATGTGTTCAGATACAGTATGTATTCCAATGTGATGATTGAGTTAAAACCAGTAATACACTGTCTGGATGACAGACCTGTGTTTGTGGAGGATGATTCAGAAATGGGATGAAAAACAGGTCAGCTTATTTTATATTGGCTTTTATTGATGTGATAGTGGATGTCATCATGCGTTTTAGTTTACAGGAAGTCATTGGGGTGCATTGTCAGATATGGCCATAAATGACCACAGATGTGGTCTAAATGTGTGAAAAAATATTTTTCAATTGATTGGACCTTTAAGTTCTGCTATAGCTGTCAGTTGTGGTATTATTCACAGTAAATCATATATGTGAAGATTGATAATACTTCATTGTTAGAACCAACTGCATCCATGCTGGTGTTGTGTTGAATCCAGACTGAAGATAGCCTTTAAAAAACTGTCTGCCTCACAGGAGACGCTGTCTGCCCCTCGATCGTCTCTGTTTTAACTAGCTGAACAATGCATGACAATGGACTATGGGTGGATTGCCCACTCCACTCTATAGTATTAGTCTCTATTTTAATGTGTGGACAACTTTATGTCTGCAGTCCGACCTGTAAAAATATGTTTTCTTCATCGATGTTCCAGTTTTATGGAACATCTTGCTGCTCATATTAAAATAATATGCTGTCAAAACAACCTACCTCACAATGTAAAGCATTTTTAACTTAACAATAACTTTGGTCTAATTTGGGATTTCGGTATTGTGTGGGTCTTAATTGTTGAGTGTGTGCGTGTGTGCAAGTGGGTGTGAGTAATATCAGCATTGCATTAAGATGGCAAACCTCAATCTGTATGCATAATCCAGCAGCATTTTGGGAACACATGAAGAAAGAAACATGAAGTTGTGAAAATCTGAATCTGTCTTGAGCGATTACTACGAGAGAAATCAGCTAAATGTAAACTTGATTATCATTGTGGATTTTAAAGAGCACATTAGTTCTGTATTCTGCAGGAAACTGACCAGCTACTCTACAGATAATCCTGGGGTGAACCGAAAACAGCAACTTGTTGGATAACTACTTCCAATTTCCAATGTAATTGATTCCAATATTTTTCAGTGGCCACATTCAACCTGGTGTGTGTGGTCCCATTATTATAACTAAGTCAATACAATACTGATACTGGTATTGGGAACCGGGCCCGATACATTCAAATGACAATAGGGTGAACGATCACTGGACAAAGGAACAATAAGGCCATTTCAGGTTATTATTATTGTGGTAATTGAACATTACAGTGGCATTGACAATTAAATTAAATTGGAGAAATGTAAATATGCTAAAACCTGGGGTTGTATTATATCAGGGCTGTACTATTTGACATTCAATGTTCTTTTTTCCCCGCAAATGAGGCTTGAAAAATGGGGGTTGTCTGATAACCAGAGTCGTCTTCGGGACAATACAGTAAGATGTTAATCTACTAAAATAAGTATGTCTTCTATCGGTACTCTGTAAAATCTGCAGATGCATAAGAAGGCTTAAAGGGCAATTCCACCTATTTTCATCATTTTACTATGCCACTAATATACTTTAGAGATGTTGTGTGGACAAAATAAAAAAGTTCCCCCATTCTGTGTTTTCTAGAAATGGAGGTCTGAAAAAATCATTAACATGGTGAAAAACAAGTTGACGATGTCATCAAGTTAATGATTTTTCTTTTAGGACCTATTTTTGTACGCCCTCAGAAAAAAACTTGAATATGGGTGGTTCCCTTTAAATCAGTTCAAAGTTAAATTAGTTAGTTAAAGCATGGCAGTAAAAAACAGACTACGTAGATAACCAAAGCAACCACTGAACCAATAACTTGCAGTGTGCACGATGCGTGTGTGTGCGTGGCTGTGCGTGCGTGTGTGTGTCTGTATGTGTGATGGGACGGATTTGCACTAAACGTTGTGACTCTTGCCCCCTAAAGCCCTATCGGGGTGACATCCCGGGTTGGGTGAGGGGTTAGAGGGTCACCCCGGCCATTCAGGCTGCCCCCCGACCTCTCAACCGTCCGTCACAAGCCTTCCACTGTAGCCAGCCAGTCGTCTAGAAGCCCCTGCAGTCGGCACAAAAAAAACACAGCAACCGCTGTGCCCAGCACCAACCTCACAAACCAACGGCCAAAACATGGACCCCATGCTCTCAGCTGCAGACAGATGGCTATCTGTGTCTCTCGGGCGTTTGAACGACCTGATGCAAAGCAGCCTATTCGTGGTGATTGGCCACAGGTATGTTGGGTGTGTGTGTGTGTTGTGTATTACACATGTATAGTGTGTGTTCATGTGCATATGAGTCCATTGGAAGAGTGTGTATGGGGCCCACTGGTAGATAAAGGGTCTTAAGGGTCATTAGGGGCCCGTCGGTAGGTAGGTATGCGCCCCCCCTTCCCTCATTATCACTGATGGCCCACTTTGGTCCACACAACAGGGGCATCATTAGAACAAACTGCCCCATCAGATCACAATAAACACTCGTCCACTACTACACACGTGCACACACCCACACACATCTCTATGCGCATGGACACCTACAACACACAGAGACGAAGTTACAGAGACAGACGAACCACATGCATACCTGATCGGCTGCTCAGCTCATTCAGTCTTTGTTTCTGTGCAATTAGGATTATCCTCAAAGTCAAAACTCTGGTTTGGTTTTGGTATTCACACTGTCAAACATATCATGTGGTGTAATGCGCCACACTAGCAGCTAGTACCAACCAGTGTTATAATAGTGTTGGATTTTCCATATTAGTTTAGTTTTAGTTAGTTTTTAGAGTGGGTTTTTTCGATTTTTAATTTTTATTTTGAAACTGAAAAACTGAGTTTTTATACTGAAACTAAAACACAAACAGTTTTTAAATAATTGTAATTGTTGTCACCTGTACAACACATTTAAATGGTTTATATGGTTTAAATGGTTTATATATTAACTGAAAGACCGTGTCTATAATTTCAGTTGGTGTGCAGTTTCAGTTCATTTAAATGTTTTTTTTTATCCTAGGTTTCGATTTTTTAGTTTTAGTTAGCTATTATGTACCCTGGTGCCTGGAACACAATAGTTTGCTGACTGAGTACAATATAAAGGAAAATAATAAAGGTCTTGGGTCAAAAAGGGCAGGGAACTGGCTGTTACAAGCAGTGGGCTCTGTGGAGAGATGAGTGGAATTGTATAAAAACACTTTGATTTGTAGCTTTTGTAGCAACTACTTAAGTAACATTCGGTAACATACACTGGGCATCACTGTATTTTTTATGTTGCTGGCTTCCTCCATTGGAAATGAAAGGTAACCTGTAGCTCTAACGCTGCACGAGTGAGGACATCCACAGAGTGTTGTGTTTGTTTATCAGTAGTTTATAAAGGTATGTGCAAACAGCTTGGGGATTATTACAGTACAATAGCCTCGACACCCAGGCTTTCATTTTCGTTCGCCTTGCGCGAAAATGGAAAGCCTGGACTAACGCACGTTGGAAAGTGGCCTTGAGGGGGGAGTGAACCTTCCGGGGTGGGCGTCGCTCTAAATGATGTGACGTAGAACAGCAGTGGACGGGAGGGGGAGGGGCCGGAGATGACGACACGTTAGTGAGATCAAATCAGAGCGCAGCACTTCCGCCGTGTGGATCCCACGACACCCCGCCCCCCCAAGGCCAAAATCATTGAGGGCTAGACCAGGCTAATTACAGTACAATTCACTCAATGCTCAATGTTAGAGATGTCCGATATTTGACTTTTTTTAACCTACTGTATATCCAATATCCTGATTTTGTCTCTTAATTGTCTCTAAACTTCAGATCCCGATATCAATCAATAACGATATACAGTATGCAGGCTTTTGTGGTGGGTAAAAAATAAATAATGGGAGCATTCATGGATTTGGGTGAAAACAACAACAGCACATGCACCAAGGCCTGCCCCACTTGATCATAATTGAAGGAAGGTTCCCCATGCAGTATATTTTCCCCAATTGTGCGGCTCTATACAAACTGTAAATGGTGTTTTACCAGAAAAACAAAACAAAACAAAGTCACATTTTTTTTTACTTTTTCTTTTATCATCGGCCTTTATCGGCTGATGATGTCTGTATGGCTGATATATCTGCCCATCCCTACTCAATACCATGACTGATAACTGTGAATGGACAAACCAGTTAAACAGTATTTCATACAAATTAACCTCAAAAACTCAGAACTATCCCTTTAAGAATACACTTGTTTACAACGGCAGCCACCACCTGTTCATTTCATCATACATATAAATAAATAATAAACACATACAAATATTCATTTTCATGAAGTCAGAAGCGGCAGATCGTAGTGGAGGTAAAAGGGAAAACAAGAAATATTCAGTATGTGTGTGTATGTGTGTGTGTGTGTGTGTGTGTGTGTGTGTGCGTGCACGTGTTAGGGTTAGCTACACTGTACAGACAGACAGGGAGACTATTAACCACATGAATAGCATTCTAATGCATTCTACAGGCTCACAATGTGGCACAGTGAGCTTGTAGATCAGCTATTTGGGGCAAAGTAGACAATTCAGCAAATCATCTGTTTGCGCTGTGACACAGGGCTGTTTTCAGCAACAGAGGGAATAGAGGGAAGTGCTATAGCAGCAATATACTGTATAGACCCCCTGGAGGAGAGCTGTCACTGAGGTATACAGCAATTTCCTGTGGAATAGATGTCCTAGAAGAGCAGTTACGGTTCTCAAACATTTCAGTTCATGACCCAAAAAGATAGATTAGTATGTTTGCCTGCATGGGACTCAAACTAGTGAGCAGATCTACATACAACAATGTGCGCTTTGTGCCATATTGCAGGCTTGTAGTTCATCTGAGAGTATCAATTGAGTTGCGACGAGGGTAACCAGATCCAAACTGTTCATTTGAGGGTCAGAAGTATTGCCGGTGTGGAACAGGTGGGTAAACGTTGCAGGACGAAACAGTTTTAGCAAATTATATATATATATATATATATATATATATATATATATATATATATATATATATATATATATATATATATATATATATATATATATATATATATATATATATATTAAATGTATATTATATATAAAAACATACCTGAATATACTAATTCAGGATTTCTTGAGTTTTTTGAGTTTTTAGGTCAGCGATTTTTTTGTAGATACATAGTGTGGCCCCTGTGGAGTGAGGGGAAATACTTAACAGAAAGACACATATTAGGTCATTTGAGCACTGATGCCTGTCAGTCACAATGTGGGACAGGGTCTCAATTTGTGGGACACCTAATTTGTGGGACTGTCCCATGCAAAGAGGGATATCTGTGTGACTCTAGCTGTTGTGACCCAGGAGAGAGTGACAGAGTGTGTGTGTGTTAGAGAGAGAGAGAGAGAGAGAGAGAGAGAGAGAGAGAGAGAGAGAGAGAGAGAGAGAGAGAGAGAGAGAGAGAGAGAGAGAGAGAGAGAGAGAGAGAGAGAGAGAGAGCTATCAGGAAGGAAGTGGTTTATCTGTGGGCTCATCCGACATAGAGAGCAGATGATGATAACAGTGGATGAGAGGAAGTGGGCTGAAGCAGGAAGAAGCTTCCTCGGAAGCCATAAAGATCACAGCTACTGCAGGGACACAAGGACACACACACACACACACACACACAAACAAACACACGCTCAAATCAAATCATAAACCAGTGCTGTGCTACCCAACCCGCGGCCCTTGGGCCACATGCAGCTCCTAAGCTGCTTAACACAATAACCGCTATTGCTGAAGATCTACACCAATCAAACATAATTACACACCCCCACCCCCCGTTGCCTTAGATCTTCAGCAATCTTACCTTAATAGTTCAATAATTCAATTGTTTGATACATTCCTAATGCTAGCCACCACTATATTAATGGACAGTATTTCATACAGCTTAAAGGACCACTTCACCAATTTTCAATGTATCTTCATATAATAGGTCCTCACTAATATACATGATAAAATGCCACTATTTTTTTCCTACTCAGTCTGTCTCACAGGAGGGCTGTGGGCAGTACAGAAACTTCCAATGACATTATCATTCTGCAGATTTTTTTAAACAATGTGTTTTTGGAAAAAATATTTATCTTTTTATTATCGGGAGAATGATGGCTGCCATTTTTGCATTGCGACTTTTCAGGAATAAGAAGCCTGCAGTTTCTATTAGCTTGGATTCCACCATTGATTGGAAAAAGTTTCTTAACTGTCCACAGCCATCCTGTGAGACACAGATTGAGTAGAAATACACTAAATACTGGTATTTTATCATGTACATTAGCAAGGACCTATTATATGAAAATACATTGGAAAGTGGTGAAGTGGTCCTTTAAGATCCAAAAACCTGAACTATCCCTTTAAGCGCTTATTTAGTCACTTCATCTGTGTTTGTTCATTACATTCATGTTCTCCACTGTTTGTGAAGGAATACAAATCCTCGTGTTTGTAACATCACCATTAATGACATGTTTTGCTGTTTTTACTGTGTTTCTTAATTTTTTATTTTTAGGATGCAATACACTTTCAGGTGTCAAAAATAATACTGACGTTTTGCTAGCTTGAGGACGGGGCTTGGACTTTTGGAGTTTTGCTGATTGCCTCCTGAGTGATAAATCTGTCTTGCCAATGGTGAATGTAGGAGAATGCTTTCTCGTATTGGGATAACAAAGACACAGCATCTGTCTTGAGAGATTACCCTAACTAATTCCAACAACGAAAAATCAAGTGAGCTTCTCTTTATAATGGACTTCACACCAGCCCTGTACCCATTTTGAGCTTGTACTGTAGATTGTTGGCTACAACCTCAGCAGTCTATGACGTGTACTCAAAAGCTTGGAAGCTAATAAAATAGTTTTAGAACATTTTTTTACTTCCAGTTATTGCTTTTGTATGTGAGGACCAGTGTAATATTACAGTGGGACAATACTATATTATTCGTTACATGTCTCTTTACTGCATAATGGAGCTGAATAGCTATGGTTAGTGTATCATTTCACTACTTGAGACCATTGAGACACAATAACAGCTTACTCTAAGTCTGAGTGAGCATGTAGTGGTTTGTGTCTGGCTCAGGGACGCTGTTTCATCCTTTTAGTGGCACTTCTGGGGATTGAACCTGTGGCGTTTCATGAAAGGAGAATTCCACCCCAGTTTTGTGGAAGAAAAGTCCTTCATGGCTGTTTCTCCTACCAGAGCTATGGGATGATTCTCTCTCCATGCCAGTAGTGTGTTGACACTCACACTTTCACTTTTCGTTCAGCTGTCCAGCTGTCCACCCCCCACCTTTTCAGACAGCGGAATCACTGCTGAACTGAAAATGTAAGTGTCAACACACTACTGACATGGTGGAGAGAGAGAATGTACAAAATGTAGTTAATGTAAATAGGTGAATTTGAACAACTTCCCATAGGCCCATTCTAAGTTTATTTTGGGATAGGGGAGCAACAACTGGACCAAGAAAGCCTTCTGGGGTGGAATTCTCCATTCATTTGAATGTAGTGTTGTGATACACTGGTCCTTAGGGGCCTGTACGCGAGTTCTATATATTGCATTTATCCAAGGCACTTTGCATAGATTGTGCATCACATTCACTCATTCACACACACATTCATACACTGATGACGTCAGAAACCATGCAAGGCACAACCAACCAGGTTAAGTGTCTTGCTCAGGGACACATCGATACTAACTCTGGGGGAAGCCCGGGTTCGAACCGGCAACCTTGCGGTTACCATCCAGTCACTCTACCCCCATCGAGTCCACTCGAGACTCACTACAACGCAATGAAATAATGCCATGTACGCCATTAATGAGGATCCCCATTCACATTAACATTATAAGCTGTCTGTCTCAGACAGTGTTTTCTGTATCAAAGGAGAAAAAGGACAACAAAAATCTCGTCAGTGTCAATACGTTTCTGTCTAATCACTGGCTAAGACACAATCGCACACACACCATCATGTCTACCAAAGGGTTAAAGGGGAATTACACCCATTTAACATTTTACTATGTCATTAATATACCTTAGAGACAAAAAATAAAAAAAGTTCCCTCATTCTGCGTTTCCTAGAAATGGAGCTCAGGAAAAAAATCATTAACATGGTGAAATATAACCTGATGACATCAGCAAGTTGTGTGTTACCATGTTAATGATTTTTCATTTAGGGCCTTTTTCTTCTCCGAGAGCGTACAAATGGAGTGTGTGTGTGTGTGTGTGTGTGTGTGTGTGTGTGTGTGTGTGTGTGCACACGCATGCGTATGTGCGTGGCCGTCCTTTCATAAGAGAGTGTTTGAGGAGGATGGCTAATCTCCGGTAAAGACACATAATCCCTGACAGAGCAAATATTACAATATGCTTCAGAAAACAGAAATCTTCTGAGGAATGCCTACTTGAACGCTTAAGTTTGTTGTTGTCGGGTGCAAGCCTAGTAAATCCCAAACCGTTTGATCCATTATTTAAAAAAAACTCTTAAAAAAGTAGTGAAAATACAACAAAATACAAGATATTGATCTGTTATATTAAGCACTTTTGCGTGACAATCTTGTATGAAGTAGCATGGTATCAATTTTGCACACTAAAAACCGATCTACAAGCACGAGAGAGAGAGAGAGAGACACAGACAGACAGAGATAGAGGGACAGAGACAGAGAGACAGAGGGGGAAAACTGGCACCAATGGTGGCAGCCAAGGATACCAGGTGTCCTGAATGACAATTGATTGATCATTAGCATAATGCAAATGAGGGAAAATATAAGTAAATACATCTTTTAAAAGACAATGCGGCAGCCATGCAGTGTGTGCAAACTGCTGCATCTCCACACAGATTCAACCACATACTGTACCTTCACTGTGAGTATGTGTGTGTGTGTGTGTGTTTGTGTGTGTGTTTACACCGGCTGCATCATGAATGTGTGTGGTGCAAAAGGCTTGTTTATTGTGTTGTCTGTCTGTGTGTTGTTTGGTCAAATCCGCAAGGAATCTGTGCTCATTCCAGGCGACATTTCTGCAAACATCATAAAGCAATAAAAACCATTCCAAGGACATATTGACTCGTGCGGTTAGGCACACACACATGTGCACGCATAGAACACACACAGAGCACACACAAGTCAAATACACAACAGCAGACTATACTCCCCTTCTCTGTGCAGACTCTGACCCCTCTATTCTCGCTCCCTCGCTCTCGATCCAAATCTCTTTCTCTCTTGGAAACCAAAGTGAATTGACAGTGCGGACGACTTTTGCTTGTTCAAAGTCTGAGCAGCCATTTTGGGGGCCCTGTGCTCCCATTAGCGCCCTGCTGTTCCCTCTAATCCTCATTCACATGTAATGGCCAACATTTCATCTTAATGTGTTAATTCATCGGGCTGAATGGAGCCACCCAGGACTCAGAGGCAGACCGTTAGCACTCCTCAGCCTAATGACTCCCACAAGACAGCCTGGTCATCCCACCACCCACAATAAAGCAGTACCAAACCTTTTTCCATGTCAAGGACCCCCCAAAAAATTGACATCTATTCGCACCCCTACTTGAAGAGATATGCCATGCATAGTAGCAGTGATTTTCAAACATGTTCACTTAGAAGACATGCATTAGGCTCCGAATCTGCATTTAATGGCATTTCTTTGATACTATATGACTGGGACCCCCATAATTGTAAAATCACCGTTGATTTAGCTCTGAGGATGTACAAATGGTACCAAAACTATGGAATGCACTTCCCATTGCAATCAGAACCCACACACTCACTACCTATCTTCTGCTGTAATAATTTATACTTATACAATAATACAATAATACTTAAGAATTAAGAATCAATCCCTATTTTGGCCATGTTATTATATGTGGAAGGATTCACAAAATAATACAAACAGTGCAAATAATAGTAAATATAGATGATGGCATTCTAGCACGTCCGCTCCGCATTGCACATTACACCAATGTGTCATGTCAATGTGTCTGTTAGGTATTATACAATTTGTTTATCTTTACAGTTCATTGGCTAAATGTGCTCCTTGGTTATTTGATTAATTAAAAAAGTAATCAATATTATAATCAATGGCTATACCTACAGCCTGGTTTACAACAAAGGCGGACCAGATGTATCAGTCATTTGTAATATACCCACACAATTAAGTACCATCATAATATTGACCAGGACCACCCAAGTAAAAATGTGCACTTTCTCCAGCAAAAAACTGCATTTTTTTGGGCAGGAGTAGCTTCAATGTAGCATATGACAGCTAGATGGTAGATCCTGGCCTATATTATAGTATATTTACAGAGCCTTTGAACTACAAAGGTTAGGAGGACTGCTGTTATGGTCAAGCGAATTGTCCGTTGTCAGGGATTTCATGTTCAACGCACAAAAACTAAAGGCTTGGTCCTTCAAAGGTAGATATCTGCTAATAAAACACCCACATGCACATGCACGCACACACCCACACGCCCACACAGAGAGTGAGAGAGAGAGAGAGAGAGAGAGAGAGAGAGAGAGAGAGAGAGAGCAGTAGCAGCAAACAATGTTCCAGACAGTTAGGTTTTCTTTGGAGACAGAAACAGACTTGTTAAGCATTGCTGGGCTGCTGCAGTGAGGAGGAGAACCCAGGACCCCCACCACCCCCCACCCCAGATGCCCAGATGTGTGTCCCCACTGGGTGGCGGGGGGCAGGGTCTTTTTCTTTCTTTCTTTTTTTTACAGGAGGACAAGAGAATGAAGTTCTCTGGCTTCTGTCTGTCTACTTGAGCAACTGCTACAATATGAAACGTCTGGGGGGAGACAACATGCCCCCCCCCCACACCCACACCACCCAACTCACACACACACAAACGTCACACACACAAAGTTCAACACAGGCTTTTCAATCTGTCTTCAATCATTCTAAAGTCCGGCGAGAAGCTGTTTGATTAATGAAAGGGACGAGTTAAAAAGAAAGGAAGACTTGAGTGGCGAGTGAATTATCCTGTCACAGGCGTTCCGAGTTGTGACACAGCGTGTCATTTAGCAGACACTCTTAGGTAACTGCTATCCAAGTCTACTATATATGCTATCTAAGCTACTTAGGTTGGTACTGCAAGTGCTATGGGTTGCTATGAACTGCAAGTGCTATGGGTTGATATGTACTGCAAGTGCTAATGGCTGATAACAGGTTTGCCAACCTTATCCGGACAGCCGTGAGAGTACCAATTTATCAGCTTCAATTACATTAGTGTTCCAGTTCCAAATTCATGTCAGCTAATTCTTTTTCTCATTTTGACACTTCAGATTGTATGTCCGATGTCCAATTAGGCATTTTAATAGACGCTCTTAATCCAGAGCGACTTACATTAAAAGACCACTTCACCACTTTTCAACGTATCTTCATATAATAGGTTCTCACTACAATACCTCTATTTTTGTTCCACTCGGTCAATATTTTTTTTGGAAAAAATATTTATATTTCAATCGAGAGAACAATGGCATCCATTTTGGCATTGCAAGCTTTTCAGGAATAGAAAGCCTCCTGTTTCTAGTATATTGGATTCCACCTCGATTATGTCACTTGGAAGATGGTTTTCTGAACTGTCCACAGCCCTCCTGTGAGACACAGGAGGGCTCATGTACATTAGTGAGCACCTACTATATGAAGATACATTGAAAAGTGGTGAAGTGGACCTTTAAGCATGTGCAAAAGGGGTACGAGGTTGATGCTATGGTTAAGTAGTGCTGCAGGTGCTATGGGATAAGATGCAGTCAATATGGATCGATAGAGCTGAGCATTCCCGCCCCCTTGTGACGTCGAAAATGATGTATATAAAGACCTCGGACAAAGCTGACTCAGGTCTCAACAAATCATGACAACACACACAATGTTTTGTGACAATCAAATAATTTCTAAGTAGAAAAAAACGAAACAAAAAGTGTCACATCCTGCCGTTTTTTTCTTCTTGCCAATTAAATATTGTCTGATAATATTGTGTGTGTTGTCATGATTTGTTGAGACCGAGTTGACTTTGTCCGCAATTTTATTGTCTTTATATCAGTGTTGTTTTTGTCGACTAAGACTAAAGACTAAGTCGACTAAGGTTTTTGATATTTAGTCGACTAAGACTAGACTAACAAAAATTAATTTCAAAAGACTAATTGGGACTAAAAGATGTGTGTTTTCAAAAGACTAAGACAAAGACTAAATCATAACCTAAGACTAATGGAAATAGGAAACATTTTTAACTTATTTTTTTCGTTCTTTTTAAGTATTTTTTAAGTGAACATATCTGCAGTATAGATTGCATACGTTTTCAGGAAAGTAACTTATTACTAATGCAGTAATTTTATACAAAGAAATAAAACGAGACATCTTTCATACTAAAAACTATAAATCTGTATAACATATATAAACCCACAATGCATGTGTATGCAAGACTAAACTACTAAGACTAAGACTGAAAGACTAAGACTAAAAAAAGACTAAGACTAAATAAAGACTAAGACTGAGACTAAGACTAAATCAATGTTGATATTTCGTCGACTAGACTAAGACTAAAAAAAATGAATTTCAGAAGACTGAATGGGACTAAAAGACTAAATGTGTGTTACTCAAAAGACTAAGACTAAGTCAAAATATTCTCAAACAAACAACACTGCTTTATATGAATCATTTTCAAGAAGTCTATGAGGAAAATGAATGGTGAATCCATTTCTGGAACAAGGGCAACGTCACAAGAGGGGCGGGGCTGTTCAGCTCTACAGGAGTGAAGTTATTGCCAATAGTATTGTATCTCCTGAGTGGATGACATTGTTTTTTATGTTTACGAAAAAGCTGGAGAGAGTTGGAGTCCCATTACCGAAGAGAAAGGCAGGCAAGATAGCCTGGCACTGGGCAAGATTGAGATGATCATAAAAACATGTTGCACAAATTTCCATTTTTTCTTTTTTTTGTGAGAAGCCTTCCAGAAAGCTTACTATTAAATATTAACATGTTTAATTAGCTGGTTGTCATGTTAGTCGAGATTTAAGCGTAGCTTGAGAAGTTTTCTAGGGATGTTTTTCCATTTAAATACCCTTGGTCTACATCATTGGCAGTATGCCACCGAAGTGATGCCACAGATTTGATGTCTTCATAGATTATTTTGAAAGCGATTATCATCTGCGTTGTGTCAATTAAATGTGTTTTGTTTATGTGTTTGTATATTCTTTACCAATTATCTTCATGCTAACCTGTTAAGAGTGTTAGATTGAAGCCAATATGATTTTTTAACGTTTAGTATGTGCTGCAGGTGTGTAGAGGGGTGGAGGCTTATCACACAAAAACTCACCCTTATATTATGTAGTAACTCTGCGAGTCCCCTCTACCAGCAAATCGACATGCTCATAGCAGGTTCTGAGCTTGTAGATCTGCAATTTTAAAATAACCAATATAAGTTCAAATATGTTAAATTGATTTTGATGCTACATTTTTTATGTCAGAGCTTTTAGGAACACTTATAGTTTAACTAAAAGAATACCACTCACACGTCCTTTTTCACGTGGTTGACCAGACCCACCAGACTCTGCATCATAGGCTATTATGACATGCCGTTAGAATAGGGAGGCACGACTGTCCCTTTCTTTCTCTCCTATATTGTCACACACTCGGTCGCACACAGAATGGCCCTGTGTGACGTGCACACACACACATAAAACAGAGGCTATAAAATGTGCATGTTGGTGGTAGTTGGAGGGCAGCTGGGGGGGGGGGGCTTCCTGCCACTTAAAGTACTTTTTTTCTACATGTGGGGTCAATATGTGCAGTGCAGCAGTATTATATGAGCGTGCACGTGAGTCTTTTGTGTGTGTGTGTCGGGGGTTGTGAGGTGGTGATGAAACCCTCCACCCCCCACCCTGCCCCCTCCCACTAAAAGGCAGTATAAAGGGGAATGGGGGGAAGACACTCACAGAGACACATCTTTGTCACTTTTGCTCTCTGAGACCTCTGAGACAATCACCCAGGACAACACCTCTCTCTCTCTCACTGACTGACCGGACTTCACTCACTGACTGGACACACACAGAGCTCTGGCATTCCTCACAGACACCGTCCAACACTTATTTACCTAAGAGGACAGAGAATAAAGGACGGATCCAGGACCTTCCTTCTGTGTTTCTTCAAGACTCCTGTGGATTCATTGCAAAGACAAAAAGCCAAAAGGAGGTTACACTACAGTCAAGACAACCAGAGGAAGAAAGAAAACTCCAGAGTGTGGGAGAAGGACACATTAAAGCTACAGCACCAATTGCCTGGCTGGCTATAGAAGAGTGACATTTCTGGGAACATTAATATTGTACTGCACACAGTTCACCTACTGTTGACTTCAAGCAGCCACCATGAGGATCTTCAACGTTGTGTATCTGCTGATGCTGCTGCTCACTGTGATCATTGCGTCCACCTCTGCATCTCCACTGAGGCATAAAAAGACAGGGGGAGCCGGTAAGAACAAAGTTGCATTGCACATTTCACATAAAGCCACCTTTAACACGTAAACCTGCATGATGTCCCTGTTTTGATGTTAAAAATGCAGAAGTAAAAATGATGGAGAACACAGTAATGTAACAAATAATAAATTGCCGTAGTAACTAGAAGACAAGTGAGATAGGAGTGCTATGGGGAGGACTTTTAGGAGCTTTTTTCCCCGAGAGTGTACAAATCTATTTGGTTCCATTCCATTTGTACGCTTTCACAAAAAAATCCCCTTTAATATTAATCACCAGAGACACCTGCCTGAATCTGAGCGCTGCCTTGCACTGAAACAGGTGGCCAATTCATGGCTACTCCCAGTTTGACAACCTTATGGGGGCAGTTTTTCCTTTCTTTAAAAAATAATAATGTAAATATGCTATAGCCAGAAATGTGGGTAGTCTACTCTACGTTCTCCTTAAATGTAAACAAAAATAAGCTACTATTTAGTGGAGCCGCATAATTTGAGTATAGGCAGAGGTAATTATGCAAACTCCGTTCACTTCATGGTGGCCAGTCTAAATGGCGGCTCTCATACATAGACTTCTATTGGGAAAGGGGACAAGGACAACCGATATTTGGACGAGGCTTTAGTTGTTACTGTAGGCTACTTTAAAACAGTTTACACTCTGCACACAATGTCTAGAACAGCTCTTATTTGCGCCAATGCTCGTCGAAAACAAGGCATTTCCCCAACCCCAGTTTGTCACCTATTCGGTCTGCATGAATGAACCGCGCTCGAGCGCAGCAGTTTCTGACCCCTCAACGTCGCAACTCTGACACTAGATGGCTCTAGTGGTTTGTGTTTGAGAGAGGAGGAAAAAGATGTGGGAAAAGACACAACAACAACGCACGTAGGCTAAACGCAGCAGACAGACGTCAGGGACAACCCGGGGTGGTACAGTTTACAGTACAGTAGCAGTCTCTGGCCGTGCCGGCAGAGATCCCCTCCGGCCGTCCCATGGCGTCCATTGTCCCGCCAGGGCGCTATTGTTGGTCTCCGGTGTCATTGTAACAAAATGCAATGCAAATGATCGCGGGCTGATTAACATGACATGAAGACCTGAATGAAAAGCAGGCCACCAAGTGTAAAACTCCTTACCTTGAGGCACGTAGTCTTACAACAGTTCTATTCATGGATGCAGGGGGAGGAGGGAGGGGCAGAGAGACAAGTCATAAAGCCACCCGGATGGTTTATCTCTTCCTGTGTGCTCCTTCCATGGCTGGCCAGTGGCCCTAGCCTGGTTTGTCCCTGTGTGAACTTTGGGAGTCAATTGTGGATTTTACGAGGGACGATTAAACATAATCATGTGTGAGGTTCCTATGTTGTTCTGCTTTATTGCGGAGGGGTCCAATCTCCCTTTGTCCACTCGCCCTTTACAGTAATGAAGTGTGATTTTCATTGGCGTTTTAAAATTGGCAGGTGCATGGGGTGTTTTGGGGTCTCAAATGGCAACTAGCCTCTAACAGGCCCTGTAATGCCCTTTTAGTTTTACCTAAATACAAACGTGCATATGCATGTCCAGGACATGCATATGCATAGGATATAATATGCATGCATATAATGCATATCTCCAAAGGGAAGTGCCTATAGCTTAAGTTATCATGGACAAATTAAAGGGGTCTTGTTTCTGATCAGTTCTGTCCCATTTTTTTCTTGCAGATTTCATGAACGTGAAGCCCAGGAGGAGAGTGCACCGACGCTGCCTGTACAGGCGCTGCTTTCCTCTCCACTCCAGAGTGCCATTCCCCTGAGGTAAATAATAATACCATTAAGCCATGGCGAGTCATACTCATACACTTTGCACGTAGGCCTACATTACATACCAATAGAGTGTGTTCATTTGTGGACAGCAGAGCAGTAGCCTATACCAGGCGTACTAACTGAACCCTGCCTCACCTACACATATGTTTAAGTGTCTGTGTGTAGGAGAGCCTGGAGAGGTTAAAATATGAGCTGTCTGACACAATGATACACGGCACACATAACCAGATTAAAGGCATGCAGGTGGTGGCAGTTAAAGGGCTGGTGGTGGTGGTGTGTGTGTGTGTGTGTTCAGTAGTACGTGTGTGTGTATTCACACTACAGGAGTTGTGAGGGAAGTAGAGTGGAAAAGTGGAGTGGTGAATAAATCTCACTAATAAAGGAGGGTTTTTACATGACATGGTGGAGTGCATGTGTGTGTGTGTGTGTGTGTGTGTGTGTGTGTGTGTGTGTGTGTGTGTGTGTGTGTGTGTGTGTGTGTGTGTGTGTGTGTGTGTGTGTGTGTGTGTGTGTGTGTGTGTGAGAGACAGAGAGGCCTGACTTAAAATTAGAGAGGTGTTCCTTGAGAGTGTTATTTGAAATGGAGTTTTAAGGCTTACCGGGGGAATCGTTCGCCTCCATGCCTTTATCCCACCCCAACACACCCCATGCATGCACCACAGAGTAATACTTTATGCCTCATGTCTGTGCTCTCTCCGCCTCGCCCTAAATTATCTTTTCATTGCCGTTTCAGGTGCGAGGTGACATGGAGAGAAGACATGTCAAAAACTGCAGTGCAGGGTCCCAAGTAACGTCATCCACGGACCACACTACCAACGAGTGCAGTGGAGGGGAACGAAAAGGACATCCTTCATGGAAAAAAAAGAACTGAAGACAGAGACTTGACCGTGTTAAGATGTTCTTGTCTTGTGAACACGTACGTCTCAAAGCATTGCCTCAATATGGCAGGCCCGGCCACGTTCGGATTCTAGACGTTTTGAGGGGATGTGACCAGTAGACAAGTCGTGTGTTGGGCTTATTTGCCAGATCTCCTGGCCTGGTGGGTCGGTCAGACATCACACGTTTTTGTCGTCAAGTGTGAAGCGGTGTGAGGTGTGCTGTAACGTGAAGCACACACTTGTCTCCACCAAAGTGACCCACTGACTACAGACAGTTATAACTGCAATGCAACTAAGTGAATGAACACTCAGGATTTTTGCCTGTGTGTGGAGTGAGTTCGTCTACGTGGAAGCATGAAGTACACTAGCCTAGTATACCTCAGTCCTGGACCAAAAAACCTTAATGTGAGAGACCAAAGAGTTTGTCACTTGACTATTCAGAGTGACTAGACACAATGAGATTAAATTCACATAGTATTGTATAGTGTTTAAAATGCATGCATGCACTTCATATGTTTTAATGAATTACCTTTTAAAAATAAATAAAGAACTTTTGTAATGTATATACCCAGTACTGATTGTTTTCTTTTTCTTCAATGTATGTAAATGTAAATGGGGCTGGACACTGGACAGTCACCCCATAAGAACAATTCAACAATACTAAGAGTTGCTGTTTCCACAGCCATTGACCCACACAAGGCTAGCCTTTACAAATACAAAGCCATATAGACAACACGTTGCCACGTTGCTATAAATATGCACTATGCTAAGTTTACTCAGGATTTGAACCAAATTTACTGTGCAAGTGATTATCTTCTCATCATTGAGCCTGCCTCCTATAGTTAACACTTGCTCTGGGGGGTGAATTGAATCTTGATCAATAGGACAAATTTCATTTAGGTGATGCATGATGTTTCGCACAACCAGAAGAGCAGAAAGACAAAACCACCCCATTGTATAAGTTATTAATATGGTGTTAATGTTGACTATTACTACTATTTTATTACTTCAAAAAGTTACAAGTTAATATTTCTGCACTGATGCAGTTACTGAAATGTCCAGCCCAGTAATTTCAGCTAAAAAAAATATAAATTTTTAAAAATTTATACAAGTGATTTATCAGCAGATGAATTGTCATGATACACAGGAAACTGCAGAAACATTATCATATCTGTTGGATGGAAACCTCATATTTAGAAAGCTGTTACTCCTTTTGGGTTACATTTCCAAAGTAGCAGAAAGTATCACATCCACAAGATCAAAATCCAAGCTCATGGCTCTGTGTACTGTGTAATATATAGTATGAATCAATTAGTAGAGCTACTAAGGCCCTGGCTACACATCTATGGCTCTTTTTCCAAATGTACATATTTTTTACGCGTTTGGGCCTTTCAGCGATATGCAAACAGCATCTTCCGCCACTCAAACCGAGGTCTTTGGCAATGGAGAAATAAGTGAAGATTTTCCAAAATATCCACAGTAGTGGAGCTGTGTAAGTGTGTATTCATGCGAAACAGAGTTTTTTAGAAACTATGACGTCACCACTCATAAAATTTTTACTATTACACAGATATTCTGAATAATGTACTGTATGTATTTGGCACCTCATAAGTGTAAAACAAATAGTCAATAATTTTAACTAGCTGCTACTGCATTGATTTTCTCCTGTGTTCAATGTGCTTCAGAGTTTGTGTGTGGACACAGATACCTGTGTCGTAATGGGCAGGAGGAAGACATCCGTTTTGCAAAAGATCCATAGACGTGTAGCCACGGCCTGAATAAGGAGAATATGGAGATATAAAAGTTTCTTCCCAACAGTGGCAATATCTAAAGCGTCAGATGTATTTATAAAGCCTGAAGGTTTGCTATTGTAATATTGCCCCCCAGTTCTAAAACGCAATCCATCAAACGAGGCTCCACAGAACCCGGGGTAGCCTGGGTAATGTTGGATATACTAGTAGAAGGAACGCCTCCTGGGAAAGAGGTCGTAAAATGCTACCCTCCCTGTGGAGTAATGGAAGCCAACAACATAAAGGCGTCACACCAGGCAACTACTGCTGCTAAAAGGCTAGAGATAAGAACAATCACTATATTCATTCATTCATTTTTACCATCTGCAAACTGATGTAGCAACTGGCCTGGAAACATTTGAAACACAAAATTATATACACAGTAAAATAGTAGGTGTATTTATAGATCCCCATCAATCAATGCACCTAGTATTTTACTGTGTATACATCTACTCAATCTGTACCATTGCAAAGGTACAGTAATTGCGAATGCAGTGAGATTACTATGTAAACCAGGCAGAAATGTGGGTGTCTGTCTGTCTGTCCACACTTGGGCATGGCTGGCCCAAATATGAAGAACTCCATAAGCCTATAGAGTTGCGCAGTCCCAAGAAAGAAAAACAAAACAAAAAGTCTTATAGCCTCCTTTTTTTTCTTCTTCTTGCTATTTAGACATTCTATTGATATGTTGAGACTCAAGACCCTTTATATAGCTCATTTTCAAAAAGTCTATGAGGAAAATGAATGGAAAATCCACTTCTAGAACAAGGGCAACGTCACAAGAGGGGCGAGAGCTCAGCTCTACAGTATATGGGAAGCGAACCGCATCTCACAATCGGTAAAACAAAGGATTTGGAGGATCTAAAATTAAAAAACTTTACACAAAAGAGTTCTGGGAATCTCAAGGGAAATACTGGATTGCCTGGTTGAGTCAGGACATTTGCTCATAATCAAACATGTGTCTGCTCGTTCGTACATACTGTCATTTACAATATGTAAACTAGCAGCATGAGGTGAATATGGACACCGCCGCTCCTCCAAACACAGCAGTGGTCGCCAGGTTGATTCTCAGTTAGAGTGGTGGTCCCTGGTTCATAATAATCGGATGAAAAAACCCTGTGTTAAATGATTACTTGTCTCTCATTCATTTCATGTATTTATTTTGAACAAATTAAAAACAAAGAAAAGGGAAAATTAGACTAAAAAAACAAAGATTCTCGCCATAATCGTCGTAACGCCTTGCCTGACACAATAGGCCAGCCAATGCCAGTCCAAATAGTGTAGCAACTGTTGCTATGCAGGTCAACCTTTCCTCTACTAACATGCATATTGGACAAGGACGAATTGGGGAGGGAATCATTTTGTTTCACTTCAGTATTCGCAGGAGAAAAAAATAAGGTAGTATTTTTTAAAGGTGGTGATTCAGGGCTGGGGCCAGGCAAGCCAACACCACCAATACTATAAAAAATGTCAAAAGATATGCCTTGCCTCCCCTGTGGTTGACTGTATAGAATTTTTTTTTTGTCACAGGGTTAAGAGGCTCAAATATGAAGGGTGGCTCAACAAATAATACACTGACCACATGTCCTTGTGAGGAGTCAAAAATGAGTATAAACAAAGAGCTTTCGAATCTGAGAACATAAAAGATTTATTATTGGAACAAGATCACAAAGAAAAGAAAAAAAACAAACAAATCCAATAATTCAATCAAGTAGAAAAACAGTCCCGGATGATGATCACACAATACATTCACCTCCCGGACCACCATCACACATGCATGCATGCTCACACACACACACACACACGCGCGCGCGCGCACACACACGCACGCACGCGCGCGCACGCACACACACACACACACACACACACACACACACACACACACACACACACACACACACACACACACACACACACACACACACACACACACACACACACACACACACACACACACACACACACACACACACACACACACACACACACACACACACACACACACACACACACACACACACACACACACACACACACACACACACACACACACGTAAAATAACACAGTTCCAGTGCAATTACAAAGTGTCCTTCACCTCCGTCTACAACTGCTCACAACATATGATCCCTCTAGCTCTGGTCCATAGCTCCACTGCTTCTATGATTCTGCGTAAAAACAACGCAATCTCCAGGATGGACAGCCAACCAGCCTCTCTTCTGGAGTGGAAATATAAAGAATGTTTTACCTACTCACCGAAACAAACATAGCTTGAGCTATTAGAAAGCCTACTTTCCTTAGCAGGAACACTCTGAGTCTCCCCACCACAGGGATAAAATAGACCTTTGGACCAGAACACAACACAATTGTTTATTCCACCGGACAGAACCACCAGGATTTGCGCTCTCTGCCGATATTGCCAAGAGAAAACCTTCATTTATTTATTTTTTCCCTCCAGTGAAAAACAATAGCATTCTGCCCAAAAATGTCAATTTTATCCGTGTGGTGGTGGGGGGGCTAGTGTTTCCACTAAGGATAGTAAATCACACAAGCCGTGTTTGTTTGAGTAGGTAAAACGTTCTTTATATTTCTACTCCAGGAGAAGAGAGGATGGTGGGCGTTCCATCACAGAGATTACATTGTCTTTCACAGAGCTCCACTGCAACGAAGAATCACAGAAGCAGCAGTGAAGATATGGACCAGAGCTATGATCCCTCTATAATATCATTTATCTGCATTTTTTCGAGGGAGGGGTTGCTCAGTCTCATCAGGTCACACAAGCACAGTGTGTGGGGGTCTCAATACCACTCACCGTCACAGAGGTCATGAGGGGTGGTAACTCGGTAATAAAACGCGTCCCCCTCTGATCTGTGACCCGTGTCTCTCCTCCTCCTCCTCTTTTAAGCTCGTCCTCTCCTCCTCCCCGACGCCCCACAACAGACCCCCCTATCAGTTCACCTCCTCGGCCAGGTCAGGTGAAATCTGGGGCTCACCTCAAGAGGACACCACCTCAGCTCCACTCTCACTGCCCTTTGTGAACAAACAGGTGTGCGAGGTCTGCGTGTTTGTAGAGGAACTTTCCTTAACTCAGTAACTGACTGATATCTGCTGATATCTGAGTCTTATCCGGTTATCTCCTCCTTCAGTCCATTGTCTCTGCTGGCTTGCAGGTCACACACAGTCTGTTAATCTTGAAAAAAAAAGAGGCAGGTCGCTTTTTCACAGTCGAATGGATTCCACGCACTGAAGATCGTTGCCCTGTCTTTACAAAGCTCTCGACATGTCAGCGAGAAATCTGTCCAATTTGTGGGCGTGTGTGCGGCCGGAAGTGATCCAATGCATGTCCAAGTCCTTTATTGTGAAGTACTGGTAGGTTGGTAGCAACATCATGGATAGGAGAAAATTCATATACTGTACATTCCCTTTCTGTTTGTTTTCTTTCTCCCTTTAATTAACACTCTCCCTGCATTGCATTGTAGAACGAGGGTAAACTATTATCAGGCTGCAGAATAGTTTTATTACCTTTGGAGCAAAGGCTGAAGTATGTGTGCCTTTTTATCCATTTAAATCCCACCTGAAAATAGTCCCACACCTTGCTGTCAAACTCACAGACGGATGCATAACGTTAGGGCTGCAACAATTAATTGATGAATTGTAGTCGAATTGATAAATTCATTAGTTGTCAACTAATTGATTAATCAATTACTCGGATCATCACCAAATCACTGGAGTTTTTGTAATTCATCATGGGTGTTTTACCTCTTAACCATATTTTTTTCCAGCGTTATGTGTAACTAAACTAAAGAGGAGTGAACCATCTCTCTTCCCTTACAATCTGATGATAGATGTACATGCACAGTAGCAACTGCACTGCAAAATATGACACTACAATTTTGTTGGACATTTTAGATCAGCACACAGGATGTTGCCAGTCCATCTGCTCAGAGCTGTGGAATACACACTGTCTTGACCAAAAATGCCATCTGGGATAAGGAATAGGAGATAGAGGCAATTGAAAGAAATGGATATAATGGAGGTCTATGGGCGTGGTGCACAATCCTGTAGCAACTGTCAACAGCAGCTAGCAAGACAAGGCTAGCGTACCAAACAATTTGAATAATTAAGGTAAGACTGCCGCAGATCTAAGGCAATGGAGGTGGTTGGAGCAATGTTTGATTGACGCAGATCTGCAGTAATTGTGTTAACTGATACATGCATAAACTTAGCTACGTATTGTTGGTCTATTAAAAAGGAGTTGTTCTGAACTTCCCCCGTTTGCGATGCCAAAGTTCTTTTCTTTAAAACATTACAGCCCCACTTGAACCCTCCCTAACGTTGATGTTGTGCGTTCGCGACAGCAGCAGACAAACGGTCACTACATTTCAGAGAAAAGGGACGACATCACTTGTCAAATGTCAGGATGGGACCACGGCGCGGGGAGGTGGGAGGTGGGGGGCTTCTTCCCACAGGGATCAGATCAGCTAACCCCAGGGGGATTATTAAAGGACGGTGGACAACGTTGGCGACACAGAGAGGAGACGGACTGACTGAACAGGGGTTTTTTGTTTTCACAGGGTCACCTCAAAGGTCGCTGGAGGGGAGGTGGAGGCCGGAGGTCTGTAGTCAGTGCTGTGCCGTGAGGTTAAGCAGTCTTCTGCTCAGCAGGGTGTTGTGCTGCTTCAGGTATTCGATCAGGTCGGCCTGCTTCTCCACCACCTCCTCCAGCGTGGAGCCTTCCCTGCCGGGGGGAAAGCTTGGGTCAGTCAATGGCAAACGGTGCATTTTATATAGAGAGCCTTTCATCCAAGGCGCTTCGCAGAGATTGTGGCATTGCGTTCACCCATTCATACACCGGCTGGAATCAAGCACCAATAATGGCAGGTCTACAAGCTTGTGACGTTGTGTGCTTGTACATTTGACATGTTGTGTGCTTGAATTAATACTTTAACCGCTATTACTTGCCGTGTTCTGTGCCAAACTCAAGGAACACGAAGATTAACTGATTCCATTCTTTAGTCCATCTTTTGATCTGAACACATCATTTGCTGATCGTCGTTTTGTTGCAAATGGGCACGGCCATTTTGAGGGGAAAAAAAATATGCCGTGCCCATCATCTCAGATTCTACCCCTCAATGTCCGTTTTCCAGCCTTTTCCAGTAGGAGAAAACGGTACATCAGATGACGATGACGTCATCATACATGCGGTTTTTCGAGATCCGGCACTTCAAAGTAAGGGCTTCAAATGTGAAAGCTGTGGCAAGATAGTTAAATGTATTGTACAGTATTTTGGTGCGCTACAGAGCCCATGGCCGACAAATCTCTATGTAAAGTCATGTCCACATTTCCACATCAAGGAAAATTTGAAAATGTCCATCTTTTGTCCCTCTCTCAGGCTGCAACAGCCCTCAATGACCCCTCAATGTCGCAACACTTCGGCTGGGAGTATTATTTGGGCCGAGCCTTCATGTGTTTTGACACAAACAATGTACTTGGTTGTACCTTTGTGGAGAGGTTATATGCTCGGTGGATGGAAGAATGAATGAATAAAGACATCTGGAGGTTATGCAGCTATCAGACCCCATAGTGTCCTATGGGGACTGAACGGATCAATGCATGAACCTAGATGGACGGATGACAGAATGAGTGAATGAGTAGAGAGTATACCTGAAGCCGGTCTCCATAGTGAGGTTAGTGCTGTTGGTGTGCTGGTGCTCCTCGTGGCTGACGTCGGGCATGGCTCGCTCTCTGTTGAAGCGCACCACCTTGACTAGAAAACACAAACACACACAAACCTGTGTCACTATTACACCCTGGAGCTCAGCCATTATTTAACCTTCTGGACTGTGGGCATCTACCATTATGATGTAGGCCATATGTCCCGATTTATCCACCTCTTTTGGACATTTTATTATGGGCAGGTGCCGTTTTGGAAGAAAATAGTAGGTTAGCTCATTTTTACGGGATCCCCTTTTAGCAGTGTTTTTCAACCTTTTTCATACCAGGGCCCACTATTTATTGAGAATTTGAGCCACACGGACCACCCTTTGATGACATTGTATCCTCACAGTCCACAAAACTAGCTTTTGCTTTTGTCCACAATTCCAGGCTGGATTTGAGAAACCGAACAGTCAAATATACAGACCAAAATTACCATTATTAATTAATCTTCTACTATTAATTAATCTTCTACATTCTGTGGTTGTGTAAACATGAAACCAAATGGAGCCGCAAGGGTCCATTTAGTTTCATTATTTGAGAAACCTCTCAGGGACGACTGCTGATGGCTTTAATTTTTTTACATGAAAAATAGGTGTGTACATCTGCTATGGGGGAGATCGTGAAAACACAGCGCAAATCTTTGAATATTACCGTATATGTTCTCTCAGAGCCAACGTTTTGTAGAATATACTGTATAGAATCTATAATGGGTTAATAAATTAACTCAAGTTCAGCTGATGTGTTTTTGTATTTTATTTTATTTTTTCCAAAATGAATCTAATAGCATTGGCAATTAATAGCATACTATGAGTCATTACTACTACTTGTGTGTATATGGATAATCATACGCATTATATGCAGTCAGTTAAGAGAATTATAATCATAATGCATGCATTATAATTCTGCATCTATAGGTCTTCAGAGGTACTACATAGGGACCCTTGAACTTAAGTCATTATATTGCACTAAAAGTGACACTACAACATTTTATGAATGTTGATGTAGTGAGTCAGTGTAGTTTTTGAGTGTAGTTATACAGCATTACAAATGCACTATGAATGGCCTCATAATGCATTATAAATGTGGGCTTCATAGAAAGTTTTAACTTTGTAAAAAAAAAAAATAATCATCTAATAGAAAATCAACTTATAGTATAACTAATCATAGCCAAACTGTGTTTGGATATTGAAAAACATTGCAAAATATTGTATATAAAAAGCATGTGAAATTGGTTGTCAAAAAATGTCAAATCTGTATCAAAAATCTGTCATAGCTCCAACCTCATTGCCACATACACAATGCAAAAGACCAAACACATGCACGCACACACACGCGCGTGCATGGACGCACAGAAAACAGGATGCAGAGATACAATCTCCTAACAATCACTGCAGGTGGGAGCAGGCGAGGAGGACGACACACTTTGGATCCAATGGGTTTTCCTGTGCCTGTGCCTCTCTCTCTCTCTCTCCCCAAACACATGACCACTGAGCTGTTATATCCTGCACTTAACCCTTATGGGGGGCTGTCATATCCTGCACTCCAGAGAGTCCCCAATTCTCACACCCCTAACATACACCTTCACACGAGGGGGCGGGGCTGGGAGGAGAGCCAGGTGTGTGTGAGGTATACAGTAGCTTAAGGGGGCATGGGGGGGGGGGGGGGGGGGTCGGAGGGTTAACTGAGGAGTTGTTTTAAATCAAGATAAGACTGCCGGCACGGGTGAGAGAGAGGTGACACCCGAGTTAAAGCGTGACCACTGGTTAAATGGTTCATTTATATAGCACCTTTTTATCCAAGGTGCTCCGCATAGTGCCAAGGTGCTCCGCATAGTGCACACACACATTCATACGCCGATGATGGCGGCTGTAAGCCATGCAAGGCACCAACCTATCAGGGGGTTCAGTGTCTTGCCCAAGGACACAACGATATGTTGTCAGCCGGGATTCGAACCACCAACAACACGGATATTGTTGCACAAAATGCTGTACTTCCTGATACCTCACTGCAAGTGCACACATTCCTGTATGCAAGACTGTGTGAGGCCGCATTCTCTGGGCATACATATACGTTGACTGAGTGTGTGTGTGTGTGTGTGTGTGTGTGTGTGTGTGTGTGTGCATGCGCACGTGCGTGTGTCAGGCTGAGTATTGATAAGGCAGAGTGTCATTAACTAGAGGAAATTGTCAGGGGGGCTCTAAAGAGCCCTATCTTTACTTTGCTAAAACATAGCATCACACACCCACACACACACAGAAATGCTACAAATTCCTGCATAATGTGTGTGTGTGTGTGTGTGTGTGTGTGTGTGTGTGTGTGTGTGTGTGTGTGTGTGTGTGTGTGTGTGTGTGTGTGTGTGTATGCGCACACACAAATACAGTAATGGTGAGCAAGTATGTGTGAAGGAGAGGGAGAGAGTCAGCAGATTGTGAGTCAAGTTGAAAAATGCAATGGCAAACCGTTGCCAATTTGCCTCACCATCCGACACACAATTCTCAAATCCTCCATCCACGTTGAAAGCAAAGATCACTTCTACAAAGAAGTTAACTCAAGTTGGATGTGGTTCCGAAGGTATAATGGTTAACTAGCGTTTTATTCCAGGAACATCTGGTTTATGAGGTTACACGAGCAGAGGGGTGCCGATTAGAAGAGCCATTTATACGATTTAGCTCCATTGTTAGCTCCAGAGTGCTCCATAAAGAGTTAACTGAATAGCTGCTGGACCCCAAACAACAATTAGTTGAGTTGTAACAGTTTCTATTTACAGTGCCCATGTTGTTGTTTTTGTTGCTATTTTTAGTCATCTCCTTACTACAGGGGTTTTCAAACTTTTTCATACCAGGGCCCACTACTTATTCAGCAATTGAGCCACGGACCATCATTTGATAACATTTTAGCCCTACAGACCCCCAAAACTAAAGATTTCTTTTGGTTTTGTCCACAATAGTTGTCTGGATTTGGGAAACAAAACAGGCAAAACATACCATCCTCAATGACCATTAATCTTCTAGTTGTGTAGACGTGGGCTAATTCAGATGATGAATATTTTAACTCTTGAGAGTGTAAAAAAGAAACCAAATGGACCCACAACTGTCACAAGGGTCCATTTGGTTTCATTTTTGCGTTCTCAAGAGTTACATTTGGTTAACCAACTTAGCTGAGGACCACCTGGAACCCTCCCAAGGACCACTGGTGATCCCCGGACCTCTGCCTTAATGAAACCAGGGCCCAATATCATCAGTGTATGGCCCGCTGCCCCCCCAATCTGATGTAGTTCCAGGGACATTGGAAGCAAAACCTTTGAGTTAAAAACGTTCGCTGTGACAAAGCATTCATAAAATAATCTTGCATAGGGCAAGCGAACTCTAAAACTGGCACTGATTGAAACCATAATGATTGGCTCGGGTGTGCTGAAATATCGATATATCGATATATTGCAATACTTCCTCCCGCAATAAATAATCGATATGCCGTCGGCAGATATCGATAAATCTGTGAGGAAAAAACGCGACGCGGAGCGTCCGTAATGAGGATAAATTGGGGAGGATTGCACTGAACAGAACACTGAACGCTCCCTCTTCACAATCACCATCACCACACACAAACACACGCAGCATACATAGCAATATAGCAGGAGAGAGAGGAAAAAGCAGCTCTATGTTGCATGTCGTGCACGGACCACCACACACACAAACTCTCTCTCTGTCTCTCTCCGTCTGCTCCCCCCCCCCCCCCCCCCCACACACACACACACACACACGCACACAGTTGTAATATGATCCGACAGCGCAGCGCTTGTCTTCACATTGAAGGAGAAACGGATCGAGTCGGAGAGTCTCAAATCTGCTCGTTAAGCATGTTCCACTCACCGCGGCATTCGCATATTGATTAATCACCTACCTTACGTTGTGATATCCACTGCAATTGTTATGTGTAGCTGTTAAAAGTAATTCCGTCAGAAAAGTGAAAAGTGAAAGTCCCACGCTCCAAACGAAAAGGCAACACATACTCCATGGCTTTAGATAGATGTTGTAGGAACTCTTCTCTTAGAATAATTGTAGTATCCTCATAGCATAAAGCAGAAAGTCTTCTTGTAAACTAAACTTTAGTCTAACTTTGTCTTTCTCCATGCTGCCTGCACGGAGCAGCAGCACATTGCATAGGGTATTTTTTCCCCTTGAAAATAATTATCAGGCACTATACTTTTTTCTTCTGTAAATATTGAAAATGAAGAAGACAGTTCAGGAACGTGTCTGATTAGGGATTTCCTTTTACTCTTCAGGTATATCCAGTGATTTTTACTACGTTTTTATATATCTTTTTTTAATAATCCTCCCTATAGTGTGCTGACTTAAAAGGTTAAAATTACCATGAGCACCTGCTACTGCACTGGGAATTGGCTTTTAACACATGAGCTGATTAGATTCCATTGGTTCTAAATGACATAAAATATGAGTTACAGTATGAATTATGATCGGTTTGAAAAGTAGAAATATAAGCTTTAGCTGCCTATAAGAAGTAGAATAAAAAGTTAGGTATCAGAATAAAATATACAAAAGTTGAGGATGTACTCTAGTAATTTCTGTTTTTGCCTTATATTTATATATTTATTTTTTGCAATTACAGGTATCGTGATATATCACTGATGAATTTCAGGCAATATATCACAAATATCGCAATATATTGAATATCGTGATATTATCGTTATCGAGGCCCTATTATCGTGATATGTATCGTATCGTGAGGTACCCATATCGTCCCAGCCCTAATAATGATTGGCTCGTTTGTGTAGCTCTGTGACTGCTACCCACATAAGAGAGATTCAAGGGCACAGAGGGCTCTAAATGTCGATGTGGGACAGGGGCGACACATTTAACACCTTTGTGTTACAAAGGCATGTACACGCACACACACAGACTGGTAGAGACCAGTCTGGGGTCAGGTCCAGGCTAATGTGTCATAAACTCAGACGTGGACCACTTCAATCAGTCCTTACTATAAAAGACACAGTTCCAGGTGCTAACTCCTAATGGCTAAGACACGCACAGTGTCAGACCGGGCACCTGGTTACAGATGAGCCGCGTTGAACTTGGCGCGCAATCTAAGGAAACAGACAGATCACAGTATCTATGTCATGCTAATTAGCGTTTGCCACCTAAAAATGGAGTACAAATGCCTGCTTTAGTGGACTAAGTGGACATTAGGAAAGTACATGATAAGATACAGCAAAAGTTCCTTCCTTGTTCCTTCCTTCCTTGAACCCCCAGATTAAGAGGGGGTTCATCCCTATGTTCCCCGGGTTCTATGTTCCTCATTCAAAAAAGGTTCAAAGGTCTCCATTAAACCAAACATTTTTCAATGCATCTCCATATAATAGCTCCTCACTAATGTACATGATAAAATACCACTATTTTTTCTACTCAGTCTGTGTCTCACAGTTCAGAAACTCATCTTCCAGTGACATTATTGCTAGACAGATTTTGTTTAAACAATGTTTTTTGAAAAAAAAAAAAAAAAAAAAAAAAACAGTTGGATGTCGCCCAGGAAGAGTTACAACATTAACATTCATAGCCCATATCCCCAACCAACGCAGTGTGGTCCCCAAGTTCATTCAAGTCAAGTTAGGGTGGTGGTCCCAGGTTCACACAAGTTGAAAAACCACTGCGGTAGATTGGGAATTTAGACAAAAAGTTTTTGTTTTGAAATTTGGTGTGCAGGGGTATTTTAAAAAGGGATATTTCACTTTCGTTATTTTATTATCTACTCGGGCACATGTGAACATCGAGGACAGTTTATAAATTGCGTGGTTGAGTATTTTGAGGCCCCAGAGTCATTTTAGGCCCTCATTCACGCATTAGCAGGACAACATCAGTCACCAGAAAAAAGACTTGAGGCTTTTGATGAATCATCAATTAAAACTTTATGTTATAATGGGGTTTGTACAGGAAGGGGGCGTGGCAGCTAAAATGAATAACAAATATCTAAATCTGGAATCGAGTAACTGTGGTGTTCACATTAAGATATAGAAAATGTTAAAATAATATGATAACATTTTTTGAAAATGAAATATCCCTTTAAACGTTAATTCAAAACTTTTCCTAAAGAAAAATCATTAACATGGTGGAACACAACTTGATGATGTCATCAAGTTGTGTTTCACCATGTTAATGATTGTTTTCAGACCTCCATTTCTAGAAAACACAGAATGGAGGAACTTTTCTCAATCATGCCCACACAACATCTCTAAGGTATATTATATTAATAAATCTATGCACTTGCTTTTAACTGACTTTATCACTGTACTAATTTTATCATTTTTAATGTTTTATGCCATATTTTATGCCCTCACTGTACTGCATCTTTAATGTTTTGACATTTTAATTATATATTTTATTCCCATTCATCTTATTTTACTTTTGTTTTGTTTTGTTTTCTCTATTGCTATGCAAAGCACTCTGTAGCTGCATTTTATGTCATGAAAGGTGCTATACAAATAAATGTATTATTATTATTTATTAATGACAGAAAAATGTTGAAAATGGGTGGAATTCCCCTTAAACCACATTAACTCTTAGTGTACTGAACGCATTTTGGTGTTCTAACCATTATGTTAACTATTGAAAAATAGCAGATCTACAAGCTCATAGCGCGCCACCGAGTGGCACGCTATGAGCTTGTATCTCTGCCATTTTTGAAAAATCGTGAAAACGTGGTGCAAATCTTTGAATATTATGTTATTCAGAAACTTAGTAGGACTAGGAGTTAATTGAGAGCTTGTCTGTTTTCGACAGAGTTCCTGAGTTAATGGTGAGGGGGGAGAGAAGGGGGGCATCGTATACAGCCCTGGGGGAGCCCCGGTCTAAATAAGTGTATATATACTGTATATAGGGTTAATGAGTGGTTAATGTCATACTGGGGAGGGCTTTGAAGGCCAGGGACAGGCTTTGATGTGTGAGATCATGCTCAAAGGCCTATAGAGGAGGACGGGGCTTTCATATTCACCACTGATTGCACTTCAAAGAAACCAGGAGAAGCTGAACGAGGCCTTCCTGCTCTATGGAGCAAAATACCTGTAGGACAGACAGCAAGTATCCCAAGGTCTCTCCAATGTGATGCTTGACCTCCTTGTCATCCAATCTGTCTCACTTTTAGTTGGTTCACAATGTGAACTCCAAAATCGAGCTCCAAAATTGGAGTGCTAATTATTATTATGAAATGAGAGGACAAAACTATACCTATATTAGATTGTTATTGTAAAATGCTTGACGCACTTTAACACATTGGCACACAGCAGCATCAGTGCAAAGAAAAATAAACTGCTGGGCAGCTTGTAATTATTTTGGCTAATATGTGGCTTTCTGTTGTCCATTTCCTGCTATAAATGTGTTTTTAAGTCTGTTAAAATAAGACTAAGAATAAGACAAGACTCAGAGTTTGATGCAGTTTCTTTAGCGCTGCACTGGTCGACCTGATGTGTGCTGCTACTGCTGTGTGCCAATGTGTTGTTGTCTCTATGAACAACTCAAGCAGCTTGCATTTGCTGACCATGCAACAACCACAACATTACGGTTTTTGTTTGAGTTCCATTTAGGATACTTCAACCTCCTGCTCTGCTCTTTCTCCTACAGTCCGTAAAATAAAATTTTGATTACAGATGGTTTGTCATTACTATGCTTCCAGGAGCTGATTGATGCCACTCTTTGCTCAGTGAGTCAGATCAGATGATGAAGGTATGCGTGTCTGTGTGTGTGCGTGCTACGTGTGTACATACATAGTTGTGTACATCCGTGTTTGCATGTGATCATGACTGTGTTTGTGTTGGAATGAAGCAGCGTGAGTTTCAAAGTGTCCCTAAGTTCAGGTCATGCCCTGGCTACACTGATCCGACAAGGAATTTGATGCCCCCCCTCAACACTGTGTGTGTGTGTGTGTGTGTGTGTGTGTGTGTGTGTGTGTGTGTGTGTGTGTGTGTGTGTGTGTGTGTGTGTGTGTGTGTGTCAATGTGTTTGGGTGGAGTTGAGTAAAAAAGCCAGCCCATTGGCCGGTTTCAACCCTAGATTAGCCGAGGGGCTTTACTCAAGACCCTCAACTAAAGCCTAATGATGCATCTTATCTCCTCTCATCCCTGGTATCTCAGCATCGTATCTGTGCCCCTTGGCCCCCTAAACCCTCCTTTTATTATGGATTTCCTTTCAATACAGCCACTTTCATATCAATATCCTCTGCTATGAGTATCTTTAATAGGAGTTTTCCTACACAATGAATCCAATACTGCTGGCGGCAGGCTACAGTTAGTTGCCATCATAACCACAGGTCACAACATTACCCATTTTCCCACCCATTTTCATATAATTGGTTGTCGCTAATGGTCATCATAGTTAGGTGCCGGCGTTGCCTTCTTGGTCTGTCTCGATGGAGATTCAGAAACCCACCTACCAGGCCAGTGACATCATCAATGGGCAACCCAAGCTAATATATAAACCACTGGCTTTCCATTCCTGGAACATTTGCATGCTATAATGGAAGACATTTCACCATTTACATGAACATAGATTGAAAATGGTAAATGGGTGAAGTCGTCCTTTAAAGGACAAATTATTTTTTTTTCTAACAAAGTTGGAATGTTTTGGGTTGTTTAATTTAATTTAAGTGTTAATTTTAAATTTAAGTGTTAATTGGTTTTAATTTGCTACTATCTTTTGTTTTAGGGATTTTGACATGGGGCGGGGAATTCAAACATGGTCCTAAATACATATTTGTTTACAATTTGTTTACAATTTAAAGCCATTTCTTTTTTTTAATTATCTACTACAGTCCTAATAAGAAATTACATCTGGCCACAAAGGATTACAGGATCTACTGAATGTGACAACCTGCCATATTAGCCCTATTATGCAGTGTAGTGCAGTGTGGTATGCTGCCTCCTTCAAATTCAGTAGATCCTGTGAAATTGTGAACTATAATTTCTTGGGATTTATTAGGACTGTAGTAAATAATAAAAAACTGAATCCCTATAAAATTTTGTAAACTAATGCGCATTTAGGACCACGTTTGAATGTCCCCACTTCATCAAAAATGGCTAAAATCCCTAAAACTAAATAATGCAGCAAATGTAGAACAATTAACACCCATCATTTACTTTCTCTAATAACTTAAAACACGAATCTTGGTTGAAGAAAAAACAGCAGCCCTGTAGACCTTTGTCCAACAGTATGACAAATTGCTCTTTACCAAACTTGATGGCTTTATACATTTTCTTTCTTTTCCTCGAATAAAAATATGCCCTTTGTTTGTACAGTGACATGGCCGTGTATAAACTTAGGCTCAAGTCCAGCCAGTGGCACATATCTCCTTGTCAGCCTCACCAAAAAACAAAACTGGATCAGAAGTTGGAAAAGGTATGAGGTATTATAACATGCTTCTGATGATTATCTCACCTAGCTCCTGCACATGTTCAATGACATCTGAGATCTACAAATGCAATGTTTTTGCATATGCGCTATGTGTTATGTTTGTTCCCTGTTTTATGTTTTGTTTCCCCCCCTTACTGTTTTTTTTTTTTTTTTTTTTTTTTTTTTTTTGCTGATGTAAAATTGTTTTTGTTTTTGTCCTGTATTCTACTGTTTCATGTTTTATGTACTGGGGAACCCTTCGAAAACAGAGATGGTCCATCCTAAGGGGTAATTCCAAATAAAGAATTCCCACACATTAAAGCACTTTGCAGACGAAGGTTGTCCCCAGTCTTTGAGACTGGCTGGGGACAGAGAAATGGAGACAGAGAAGAGTCTCTACGGGACCAATAAAGGTTCATCTTATCGTCTCTAGCAGTGTCTCTAGTGACTGTCTGTAGCCATTTTTGGATTTGAATTCTGAATTCTTGGGAAGATGTTACACAGGAAAAATTGATGTTAGTCTGAGCCCTTACATGATTAATAAACAGGTTAGGCCACTCCTTGCAACAAATATTATTATAGAGGGCCCCAAGGAATGGTCTTACCACAGAATGTGTGTGAGAGAGAGAGCGACAGCAACAGACAGAGACAGAGAAAAGAATGGCTGAATTGTCTTGGCTATTGACAGGCTGTGAGAGGGTGTGGCCATCGTCGTTGTGATGCAAAACGCCTGCAGATACAGTGTGGGGGTAGTGTGTGTGTGTGTGTGTGTGTGTGTGTGTATGTGACCATGACGTAATTTGTAGGGTGTGTCTTCTCAATAGCACTACCACTATTATTTCTAGCAGCCGTGTCCAACAGAGCAACACTTGTAACAAACGTGGGACCCTAATTCAGGTTGGAAACAATTCCAGAACATACCATCGGTCGGTGTTAGCCACTTGACAGAAGAGGTCTAGCCTTTCCCTAGCCTAGGGCTCTGTTCTTGGCCCCTTTCCCCCTCTAGTAGTTTATACCAGTGGTTCGCCAACCAATTCATGTCAAGGACGCTCTCATGGACACTTAGTTGGGTTTTACACAGGCAGCCAAATCTAGCCTGACCCAGATCTATGTCACTTCAAGATAGAAATCTGATTGGTCTAACAGGTCACATGACTCGTTTTAACGAATCAGATTCCAGGCTGAATGTGTCTTAGGCCTCGGCCACACGAGGAAAATATCCGTTCTTTTCCTCCCCCGTTGAAAAAAAAAATCCTGTCCACACGACAAAGATATCCTTGTCCACACGTAAACTCAAAACGGACATTTGGGGCTCCAACACGTATGCCAAGCCAGTAGGTGGCGATAAGAAATATTTGGCACAACACAGAAATGGCTGGTGTTAGCTGGTTTCCATGGTTACCCAAATACAAATTTCACGTAACCTGGTAGTAGGCTAGTAAGGGACTATGTTATTGGAGTTATTGAATTGAAGTGAATTGAATATTGGAGGAAATGTGAACTGTATACAGTTCACATTAATTAATGCACAGGAGGGGTATACCCTTCCTGTGAATTAAAAACAACAACAAAGGTCCGCAGCCGCTCCACAATTCCTACCATGATGCGCTATGGGGACTGATAAAAGTCTGGGATTCCGGGAGGTGGGAATGTCGTAACTCTTCTATTGGATGTTACATTATAGTAGTCTACTAGACTACTTTAATATAACATCCAGTAGAAGAGTTACGACATAGAGGTGTCAGAAACTGAGCGCTCGCGCTGTTCAATGCAGCATGAATAGGGACACCTCGGAAGTTGTTTGGTCACGTCATGAGCTGATAAGTATGAGACGTCATCGTTTTCGTTTCACACGTCTACACGGCTCCGCTGCTCCGGATATTTTCGAATATCTTCACTTATTTATCCGTTTGCAGAAAACTCCGTTTCAGTGACGTAAAACGCCGTTTGCGTGTAGTAGAACGGCCCAAACGCAGGAATATTTCTGCGTTTGGCAAAAGATCCGGAGTCGTGTGGCCGGGGCCTTAGATCTGATCCAGGCTGGATTTGCCTGACAGTGAAAATCAGGCCTTATTAGCCTGCTGACATTCATCTGAAAATATATACCAACAAGAGAACTTATAACGTACAGCCCAGTGTCCCTTAAAAAAATTATAGTCCTCCACCACCTCCACAATGATTCCACCCATCCCCACTGTTTCCCTAAATCATAGGCAGCTCAGCGAGGCTCTTTCTGATTGGCTCACAAAGTCCAGCCTAAGTCCAGCCTAAGTCCAGGACTATTTGTTAGCCAATGTTTATAGGTTATCTCCTGCAGCCCCCACAGGTGTCAAAAAGACGAGACTTTTTGGAGATGATCTAATTAAAGGAAAACTTCATGAAAAACATAAAATCAATAAAAAAGATTAATTATTTTCATCATAAAATTACATATAGGAGCTTTAAGAGCATCTGAAAAACGCCTAGATTGTAAATTGTCAGTTGTACCAAACGATTGCCTTACCTAGAATAGAGATTCCCTGCAGGAATCTGCAGAGAAAAAGTCAATATTCTGTGGAATTTCCTGAATCTGCAGAGAGCAATTCTTGATTCTGCAGCCATTAAAAAACAACCTAAAATGACCAGTTATGAAGCAAGTCTATTTTTAGTAAGTAATAAAGTAATAAGAATTCATATTATTCATATTAATTGCAATATGAAAACAATGTGAAACATTGCGTTTGTAAAATAATCAACATCGTCTTAGTTCCTCTTGGGTGGATTGTTATTATTTTCACAATTTCAGACAGTGCAGATGAAATAGCATACAATAGCACACTTTCTCTCTCTTTCACATTCCCTGCACAACTACAGTACAATTTTCAGTAGGAAACCTTTACACAGATTACATTTCAAGAGGAATCTCACATTTTTCTACTATTCCACGGGATGCTTTGATCTACGTGGATGCCTTTGTTTTCCGCAGGAAAAATCACATAAAGTTGCGAGGCCTAACTAAGAATCAAGTCTTTCTGATTCAAGAATCATCTTTCTACCCTATATCAATGCGTACAATTTCACTTTTAGTGGACGGGCATGTCCACTAGTTGCAACTAGAACAAAGATACTAGATGAAATCAAAGACTGTTCGCAAGACCATGGACGTATTCTTTGAGAAATAGGACTTCATTCTAAAGGTTGTCCAAATTGACTCGATTATGCTCTGTCACGGTCAGTGATTTATTCCTTCTACTTGCCCTCAATCTTATTCAGAGTTCAGTCAGAGATGGTATTTCCTGTCTTGATTTGATTTATTTTGAAAAGCCCAGAAGCCACAACAGGACAGAATTTCAAGCACTTTAGACTTTTTAAGTCCTCTCAATGTCTTCATGCCTCTATGACATATGTGTGTGTGTGTGTGTGTGTGGGGGGGGGGGGGGGGGGGGGGGGGGGATGTACGCGCCCTTACCCACATAGTAGATCAGACATGGCACCACCAGCACCAGCTCCAACCCAAGAATGATCACCAACATGATGCCAAACCACTGGTCTGATAACTTGGGCGACAGCTTGGCGTCCACCACAAGCAACAACGCCACGTTACCTACACATAAAACACAACATCATGGCGGTGAACAAATAAAACTTCATATTTTTGCAATAACAAACGTCTTACACACGGTAGCAGAACAATACCTTCTTGTGGTAGAAAATAGGGCCATTTAGCAGACTCATTCAGATCGATTTACAACTAATCTACTCCAACATTAGAGTACAGTGAGGCTATGAGTATACATTACAAAGTGCTATTGACTGACACACACATGCGCACGCGCGCACACACACACACACACACACACACACACACACACACTCCACTTAAGGTTTTCAGACGTAGACAATGGTGCCCTCTTGTGGTTAAAAATACATACAGCAACATCACACAATACATCACAAAGAATAAAATGTTTTATGCTCACTGAAAGTACTTTAGTTAATTGACGCGTTAATGACAATGATGTGTTTGACAATAACAAGATCAACAACACTTGATATCAGTTCATATTTAACCAATGAAAAGTATTTAAGAAGTGATTCTGAATAAAAATCAAACTTCCTTTTTTCAGTGTAATATGTGACATATTTCTGGGATTTCTCAGTTTATTGTGAATGATTTCACATATTATGTCATCATGGATTTTCATCTTTGGTATATGCATTCTGTATCTGATCATGGGTAACTATATGACAACTGTGACGACAGCCTGTTATACCAATAAAACTTTGTGTGGTTTGTTCTCATGGTTTATTTGGGTATTAAATATTTTTTAGTATTTTTCGGGTTAAAGTGTTTTTCTAAAGTCCCCATGCTAAAAAGGTTTGTTCTATGAGGTAACACGATAAAGTTGATTCTTAATATTGCAGCTGATCCATATAGGTATTTATTTATACCCATTCATATGTTACTTACAAATGTTATATGTTACTTGTTACAAAACAAACTCTTTGGGCTGAAAACAGCCATAGCACTTGCCCAAATGTGCTGACTAGGCCCATTCTTGATGACTGGAATGGACGTTTATAGCCAAACAACTTATTTTTAAGTAAAAGTAATTCAGCATTATGAAAAACTTAGTTAGAAATATCACATGCTCAACAGTTCTAACATAGAACCTTACTGTACTCAAAATTCCTGGGTTCTGGCAAATGGATTATCATGTCCCAATTGCAATATCTTTTGGAGGTTGTTCTTTATGACCCCCTATCCCTATAATAGTCCTGCTAGGGCTATAATAACAAATAGCCCTGGCAGGACTATTTATTAGCCAATCAGGAAGAGCCTCGCTGGCTGCCTCTGATTAAGAAAACCACTACGGCTGCTTTGGTTGTCACAGATACTAGGTAGCCTCAATCTCCAGGCTTACATCCGTGCTGCGAAATGAAAGCCTGGACCCAGGCTACCCCAGAGCGACTATCAAAAGGCGAGACCTCCCTCTGCCAACTTCCCTCTGCCATTTTTCAGCCAATCGCGGTGCAGTGCTCCCAAAAATGTATACCCTGTGGAAACATTTTATTTACCCCTTTGTGCTCGCAAAGCAGCTGTAAAATTTTAAAAGATGGAATCATGTGCACTTTGCACACTATAACTGCTTTGTTTGTTGAAATCATTATTTCTGAAAACAGAGTGAACAAGTCAAATCGTTAGTGAGGATTGAACAGGGTTGGTTCACTGGGGACTGTAAATACAGTAACTTCCGCAACTACCGCCAGCAACTTCCGCAGTCTCAAAAGCGCACCCTTTGCCCAGGGTGGATACTGGGTATTTTCAGGAAGTGAACTAATAATGAAATGGTCTAAGATAAAGAAGAAATAGAAGGAAAAAGATGCCATTAAAATTCTGAGATTTATTGCTTACCTATACTTTAACCTGTTTTTCCTGAGTGTATCTTTACCTGCAGAGTGGATGGTGAAGGGCAGGTGCACGTGGCCCTGCGTGTCCCTGTAGAAGTGGAGGTATCCCCTCCTCCTGGCCTTGCTGTGGTGGTGCCTGGCGCACGTGTTGAAGAACAGCACCAGCACCCACAGGCACGCCTTGCCGAACACCACGGCGCTGCCCCCGGAGACGTCGGGACTCAGCGCCCTCTCGCAACCCTGACGGGTCTCTTCGTCGTCGGCGTCAAACACACACAGCACGACCACGGTCACTGACAACGCCACGTACGCCACCTGGTGGAGAGGAGGAGGAAGCCAACACAATTAGCCCTTCAACAAGTCGCTCCCCAATCTGTCCTGGTCCAATAGGCATGTTAGTAGACTTGTTAGTAAGCTAGAGCAAGGGATGCATGCTCTGATTGGTTCAGAAACCTCCCGTGTAAAATAATCATGCAGCATCCATAATAAGAAACCCACGACTTCCACCAAAAAGTTCTTAATTTCAAATATGTGTTATATAGTATTTATTGAGGCATATTTAAGACAAATATGCCTCAATAAATTATACTTACTATAATACTATATACTAAACACATATTAACCAACAACCGGGTGTTTTGGGCTTTGAAAACACTACAACAGAATTGTCTTTCCAGGTACAGGCAAGCTTCAAGGCGAGTTAAAGAAGATCTACTGCCTCCCGTCTTCATCTCTGTCGGTTATACATTTCGTAATGGACATGGAGAGGAGGAGAGTGTTACCTAATCAGTTTCTCAACAACTGGGTCAAAGTATCCAAGATGTTGGATTAGCTGTGTTTTTTCTTGTTCATACTATGGAAGCAATAGACCGCATACTGCATCCTTCGACCCAAAAACCTATTTAAATCACTGAGGTATCATCTACAGTTATACAGTAAATGCATGATATTTGATTCGCAGCTCGATATGTAAATGTATACTTCGGTAGAACGACGGTTTAAACACAGACTGTCTGTGTTTAAACACAGACAGTATTTTTGGTCAAAATGATCTTGTGATCTTGTAACCCATTTTTCACCCAGTGCCAATTCCTAATGTGATCCTGGGCTCTACACACCCTCCGCCAACCTGGGGAGGCAGCCGACTTGCCTCATGCTTCCTTCAATGCATGAGGAGTCCAAGCTCCCTTCTTTTCACCTGACGGGGCAGTTTCCCTGGTTGGACGCAGCACATGGAAGGAACATGTTATTCCAACCAGCCTCCGTCCCCTCCATCAGGCCCCGGCTGGCCAGGGGGAGGCAGTTTAGAGCCCAGGATTACTGCATGTTTTTTTCTTTAGTTTTTGTTAACTTATAAGTTATAGGTGATTGTAGTGTTATCATGAAAATATTGTGTATCATCACATGGTACTGCTTCAAAAAATATTTGTGATATTATGATTTTCCTGTGTGGGCAGTGGGCACACTCATAAAATAATGATGTCTTTACTCTATCCGTTGCACGGGTGTCATATTATATCTTATCATCCATCGTATCGACAATACAGACAGACTTGGGTTTGTGAGCAGCAGCAGTTAATTTACTCTCATTGGCTGTAATGCATTTTCACTTTCTCTGAACGCACTCGCAAGTAGTTCATACTCAGAGATGTTTAGTCGGAGTCAAATGTCAAACATGCAAGATATTCAGAAACAGTTGTGAGCCTGCCCGAAGCATGTTTATTGGCGCTATATCTTCTCGCAAAGCCTTTCACACACGGAAAGTAATAACCTGATCTTGGGCTAGATCAGGAGTTTTGCCCGGTAAGCGCTAAAAAATGGTCTCCCGACAGCATAATCAGGGCAAATATCTTGCAGTGTGTACAAGCCATTACTCTTACATGTAGTAGACACAGTAGGATGGCAGGAAACACGGTAGGGATGGTCTTAAACTCTCTCCTGATGACCGACTCCAGTGCATCTTGGGAGATCAGTGGTGTGTCAATCAGAGGGCTGTCAATCAGGGGGTCGTCATCCAAGCCTGGCGCGGTGTCTGATGACGTGGCGGTCTGCTGCTCAAAACAGACACAATATGATCACTATGTTGCCATCTCTGTATGCCCCCCCCCCCCCCCCCCCCCCCACCCCCACACACACACACACACTAGTTGTTGTTGAGTTATAACTCTTAGATGTGCCCAACTGCCCACAATAAAACAAGTATGATTATGTGATCATGTGTCTCTACTTTATGTTATGGTAATCTGAGTTTAATGGAAGGTTAGATAGTAAGTCAGAGTAAGAGAATGGAATGGTATGTGGTGGTCTCCATGCTAGGTTATTGATTAATAATCAGGAAGAGGGTTGTCGTCCCCACATTCATTTTAAGTCAGGGTGGTGTTCCCCAGAGTCCAGGTTGCTTCTTAGTCAGCGGTCGTGGTCCACAGGTTGATTCTTAGTTGGGGTGATGATGGCACCTGGTTCACAATTAGCTGAAACCCCCCTGATATTGTATTTAATGATCATGTGTAAGTTCTAATGATGATATAACGCACTGTATCAGGGGCAACCGTGTAATTGTTTTGATACGGCTATAAATTATAACCTTATCAACCAATTAAACGGTTAGTTGATGATAAGCTGCATAATTTCCCTCAATGTCTAACATGAACTGATCTACATTTTTGCTGATACAGAAAAGGATAGCAACTGAGGCATAGTAGCACAGGCAAGCATGAACACTGCATGTTGAAATAATGATTGCAAGCTAGGTGTGACACAAACACTCTCACTCACACACACACACACACACACACACACACACACACACACACACACACACACACACACACACACACACACACACACACACACACACACACACACACACACACACACACACACACACACACACACAGGAGATGCATGACAGTGTTTTTATTCGCCGTTTCAGAAACAGCTAAAGGTCTTCCTTCATACGTACCGTGGTGGAAGCTCCCTTTGCGTCCAGAGTGTGCGCCGACATGGTTTTCAATAATAATGTGTAACTTTGATGCAGCGTAATAAATGACACAACAAACAACCACGATCTTTTACATAATGTCTACTGACACGCTCTTACTACACAACAACACAACACTAAAACCCATAAAGAATGACTAACCCGCCCTGCTTTTCACGTGACACCACCAACGTTGGTAAACTTCCGGTTTCTCCCTTGTTATTGGTCCGACTGCTGTTATTGTTACACTTTAAGGTTCCGGTATATTTCCCCCCCTCTTTTTTCCCCCAGTTATATATATATATATATATATATATATATATATATTATATATATATATATATATATATATATATATATATATATATATATATATATATATATATATATATATATTATATATATATATATATATATATATATATATATATATATATATATATATATATATATATATATATATATATATATATATATATATATATATATATATATTATATATATATATATATACGTTGTGTGTGTGTGTGTGTGTGTGTGTGTGTGTGTGTGTGTGTGTGTGTGTGTGTGTGTGTGTGTGTGTGTGTGTGTGTCAGCGTGCGCTCACGCATGCACTCTATATACTGTATAGAGGTGTTTGTCAGATAATTTGGATGATTGAGGCAAACCTGTGGAACGTTCGGCCCCAAATTATTCATTTGAAGTCTTTGTTATTTGTTAAAGCAACATGAAATTAATTATTTTGACTGCATCACAGGGTCAATAGCAAGCTAGGTGTCGACATTTAATGCTGTATTGTGTACATGGAGCAACCGTTCCACGCATAGACGGATCATGAAATTATGGGCCCCTGTCACCAGCCAAAGGGTCCCCTACATCGGACCATTGTTCTTCACGATTTACCGCATGGGATTGCTTAAAAATAATAAACACCGAAAATAACTAAGCCAAATAAATGCAAAATGTTTAAACACTTGAGGTAATGTACCATATCATGATGGTTTAGGACATTTGGGGTTATTTGATTGACACAAATTTAGTAAACCCATTGTTAACAACAGTGACCCCCAGTGGCACCCCCGGGGTCACGAGGGGGCCTAGACCCCCCAGTTGCAAAGTATTCCCCCTCAGTTTATGCTCTATGGAAAGTTACAAAAATATAAAAAATATAATATATATATTTGGAATATTACACTTGTAATGGATATGACAATAAGAGTATGAAACATTCCCGGAGCTTCCCTTGAAATGAGGGAAGCTCAGACAATCATTGGTTCAAAATATCTTTTTTTATTGATAAACATACATTTGCTAAAAAAGAAAAGAAAAAAGGGACAAAAAGCCATTGAGCAGAGGGAACACCCTGCTCTCCTATGCAACAACAAAGCTGTATTTTTAAGCACGGAAGAGCAGATCTGGGATCAGAAATACAACAAGGTTCTGGTCCAGGCGAAGGCAAGAAGACACAAGGCGACAAGGAGGACAAGAAGAAGAGGGAGATCAACTCAGACTCTTGAGAAGCAGCATTTTCATTTCTGGCAGGAGGAAACCTCAGGTCCAAAACGGTGACTTTCCAGGATTATAATTCGAAAGCATCAAAAGGTGAACATCAACAAGCTCAAAGCACGAAGCTTCACGGTACACTTTGAGTCTGTAGATCTGTGACTTTTGTGTGACAGTAGGACATTACTTTACGAGGGGGCAAAAAAGTGACTTTGGAGAGAGGTTTCTGAAAGAGGTTTCTGCCCGACAACAACAATTTGTTGAGGACAAGGACACTGGTGATATACAGTATGTGTAGGACATTAAAAAATCAAATCACCTAAATCAGTGGTTTTCGTCCCTTTTCATACCAGGGACCACTATTTATTCTGCATTTTAGCCACAGACCACAATTTGATGTTGAGTTTAGTCTCTCTGACACAAAAAAACAAAGGTTTTCAAAGTCTTCTACAAGACAAAGTTTTGTCCTCAATGTGGGAGAGATGACTGGTAAAACATTTTTTTCTACACTTTCCAATTTGCAAAGGTTCTTGAAAATTAGGTAATTCAGATGTTCAAATAAAATTTAACACTATAACTCAGGAGTTACAGATCTATGAGGGATCATTTAGCTGTGGACCACCTGGAATCCTCAAGGACCACCGATGGTCCATGGACCACTGCTTGAAAACCACTGACCTAAATCAGTTGTTTCTCAAACATGTATTCAAAGTTTTATTTATTTATTTAATGTATTTAAAGTTTGAGAGCCATGCACTGGCCTGGGGGTCCTGGAAAATACAACGTTTGAGAATTACACTGATGTTTTTTTTTAACTACAGGGTCAGGATGCTAACATTGGGGCAGTGTTACGGGCAAAGAAATATAGAAGGAAAGAATGAATATTAATAATAATTTATAAATGGGACCCCGACTCCATGGTCAAGGCAACATTCAGGTCCCAGTAGGTCAGGAGGAGGATCACTGACCTCCTACACCTAGAATATATTTAATCAAGGGGCGGGGCTTAATCAGGAAGCAGCGAATGACTTTGTTTTGTTGGTCTAGCTCAGGCAGATAGGATAGAAAAAAGGACCAATCGGGTGAGTGGGACAGTCACGGGGGGGATTCATTATAACATTTTGTTGCTGGTATGGTACTGTGCTTCAAGTTAATCTATATTTCATACATGTAAATACACACGCACACACTCAAACAGACACACACGCACAGACGCACGATCATACTGTAAGGCACTGAATACGACACAATCCGTCTAACTCTATAAACAATATCATCTCGATAATCTTAAACAAACCCCCAAAAACATAATAAAATCAAAAATTAAAAGAACAAATATTATACTAGGACAAACATGCATTCTCATTCTCTCGTAAAATGCATTAGAAAGGAGGAAAACAAAGTTAACATAGGATTTACCAGCCAAAGATTGAGAAGTCTGCGGGGGTCATGACCCTACACATAAATTCTAAAAGACAAAATTATACCATTCATAGAGGAAATAGCAAAAATCTCAGCGTTCCACATACTGCAGGCAGGACAATGATAACAAGTCCTACCCACACACAACGCCAACCGAGCAATACACACAGTAACAATAACTTAGATAATATTATATGTATATAATATTATATGTTCATTCATGCAAAATAACTCCAACAAAAAACAAAACAAAAAAAAACAGTAAGTTTGAGTAAGGCATTAAAATGGTCAAGCTACGTGAGGTTATCAAAACCAAGCCAGTTTTACTGCACACTCAAGAGAGTGTAGACTTATGCTTAATTTATGACCTATCATACAACAGTGCTGCATGGCATTTTAGTTATAGAGGGCAAGTATAGTGTTTTGAGCCATATTTGTCTTATTAGCCAGGGATCCTTCTAATAATCACCTAATATTTTAATTCAAAAAACAAAAACTATTCGATTAAAACATTTGCAGCAATCGTTATATGGACTTGGCTATACCAGATACACATACAAAAGACTTAACATTGTTATTAACATTGTTATTTTTCGACGCAACATGTCATATGACAGAGCATAAATCGTTGTAGTCAGAAGCGAGCAAAGCGATGGTGAATGGTGTTGTAGAATAAGGAACCGACTCCTTTAAAGACAATAGTGTGTGTTTTAGCTTAACGAGTTTCACATGGCGGAACAATGGGCTCATGCTGTAGTAGTAGTAGTAATAGTAGTGGCTTGACTGTGCTGCAGTAACAATGTGCAAAAAAGGACTATAATATCTCCACACAGGTTTCTGTGGGGTGTGCTGTTCATACTGTAGGTTCTTTGTACAATGTGTGTGTGTGTGTGTGTGTGTGTATGTGTGTGTGCGCGTGTGTGTGTGTGTGTGTGTGTGTGTGTGTGTGTGTGTGTGTGTGCGTGTGTGTGTAGAGAGAGAGAGTTTGTTTTCATTTTGTCCAGTTTGTTTCTCTTCCAGTAACATCCTTAAAGACGTTGTTTTTGAAATTTCCTTCCAGTTATGATGAAGATTCCACAGGTATTTGGGTTTTGTTTTGTTTTTGTAAAGGATGAAGGAAGAGGATAGCAGAGTTCTTTCAGGAAATATCCAGGATGTTGGATGTTGATTCTGATTTCATATTTCCAGACCATGCCTTGATCAAATAACCAAGCTGATGGTGGTGGGAGGGGAGACTTCTTCGTTCAAGTATACTGTAGCTCGTCATAGAGTTGTAGGCTGGCCTCCTCCTGCAAGAAAATACATTGCTATTAGAGATTGTCAATGAGCTGACAGTTACAATGCGTTATAATAAGTGTTTGCGATATCTGATTGGTGTGCAATATGTGTGTGTGGGTGCACACGTGAGTGAGTGAGTGAGTGAGTGAGTGAGTGAGTGAGTGAGTGAGTGAGTGAGTGAGTGTGTGTGTGCATAGGCGATTTTAGGTTTCATACTCTCTCAAGAGTTAAATTATATTTAAACAATTAGATTAGGCTAAATTGTGGCTCAAAAACTTCTTAGTTTTAGGTCCAAGTCAATGTCAGTCAGGTAATGTTGCAAGTATTACAAAGCATGAATGGAATGGAAAAATATAAATTTTCTATAATTTCTACATAACTTTTTCCCCAACTCTTTTTTTGGCCACCAGGGGGGCAAGTGCCTCCCCTAACACCCTCCTAAAATCGCCTGTGTGTGTGTGTGTGTGTGTGTGTGTGTGTGTGTGTGTGTGTGTGTGTGTGTGTGTGTGTGTGTGTGTGTGTGTGTGTGTGTGTGTGTGTGTGTGTGTTTGATTGTGCACGAGACAGAGGAGAACACAGACTAAGAGAATAATCAGCGCCCCCCCTCCCACCTCTCCACTTCTAGAGCTATATCGACAGCTAATCATTGTGTGTACAGTTGCAGAAAGAAGCCTCACAAAATGGACAGGTGTTGTGTGACGACACCTCCACGCTACACAGACATAATCCAGATGGCCTCGTCCTCGCTTTGACCGACCGACCGTTTGCCACCACCGCCGCGACGACTAGTGCGCTGCTGGCGGTCTACGTCTCCTTTGGCCCGGAAACGGAAATAAGAGATTTTCATGAGATCGAGATTTGCTTTAAATAGATTATAGATTGATTTTCACATGCGTGGATTGTCATGCATGTGTGTGGCAGCATGAGAACTGAACTAGGTCTACTAGGATCTGAGGGGGGCATACAGTACATACTAGAGCCCAACCGATGCCTGATTTCTGAGCTTGGTCTGATGCCGATCTAGATTAAAATGAAACCCGTAAGGGTCCATTTGGTTTCATTTAACGCTCAAGAGTAACAGATCTATTTGGTTACCAAAGGTCCATCATTTGTCAGTTAAACTATTACTGATATCCATATAATCAAACAAGTCAAATATTCTCAGGCATAATATCGGTCGGGCTCTATACATTACATATGCACGCATGCACGCACGTGTCCCTGTGCCAGTTCTTTTTTAAAAATCTGTTCTTTTCTTTCAAGCGACCCCATCATGCGAGGGTGGTATACATGGGTGGATCAGAAGCCAGCTAAAGCGTTCCAGGCCAGTCCAGGAGAGAGAAAGCGTCATTGACTTCTAAACCAAGGCACTAGGAATGCAACTTTTCATTTGCAAAAGTGTTTGTCACAGTAACAAACACTGGCGATGGTGCAACATTTGCAGTTCTTGGGCTGCTTTACAAGCGCATACTGTAAAAGTGATCATTTGGACAAAATACAATATGTAACAGAAATACATTTTTTTTGCTGCAGGGATTGTCTCAAGCAGTGGTTCTCAAAGTGCCGTCCAGTGGATATGCAGGGATCTTTGCTGGGTGTGTATGCTGTATATGAATGTATGTCTCTCACCACGAGATGCGATGTAGCACTCATGACAGCTCAGGACTCCATTTCGGATCCTAACGTCGGTCCCTGTGCTGGTGTCGCCCAGCTGTCCGCCGCACACTCCACACTGAGAAGAGAAAAAGAAGCATTTCAACTCAGAAAAGCTAAAAAATGACACCGTCACACATGTAACTAAAGAAATCATGAGGATTACAGCGCAGTGTTTTATTTTTTTGTGTTAAACATGGTTGTGGTTATTAGCCTATGACAGGAAGGCTATATGTTGGGCCTATGATAAAAAACTAAATATGCAAGACAATACTTGTTTTTGCATGTTGCAAGCATTCATTACAAAGCATGAATGGAATGAAACTTATAAAATGTACCGTTATATGTTTCATTCCATTCATGCTTTGTAATCAATTCAACTTCATACACGTTTATACTAATTTAATTAGTATAAACGTGTATGAAGTTGAATTGAATGAAGGTGCAACTGACAAAAACATAGGATTTTTTAGCAGGTTTTTTCCTTTATTAATTTTCCCTAAAATTGCCAGTGGTGTTAAGCCAGGGGTCGGCAACCCAAGATGTTGAAAGAGCCATTTTCGACCCAAAATTAAATTCAAAATCTGTCTGGAGCCGCATTTTATTATTATTTTTTTTCCTGAGAGTGTGCAAATGTGAACCAAATGGACCCTGGCGGGTCCATTTGGTTCACATTTGCACACTCTCAGAAAAAAAGGTCCTCAAAGAAAAATCATTAACATGGTGAAACACAACCTTTCTTCAGAAATGGAGTTTCTAAAAAAAAATAAAGGAGTTTTACAGAACTCCATTTCTAGTCCACACAACATCTCTAAGGTATATTAATGACATAGTAAACTGAGTAAACCTTTGAAAATGGGTGGTTCAGATTGAAACCTCTGAGACCTCTGATAACTGCTGGGCTTTTTTGACATGGTCAACAAGTGCTACTTTAACTGGCAACTGTCAGACAGCGCAACGCGTTTTGGGTGACTGAAATGTTTATATTATTTTGGTGTGGATCACCCCAGTGTGTGTATGTAATAATGCTACAGCCACTGAGCCACTAGGGCTGTGTTCTAGAGCCGCATGCGGCTCCTGAGCCGCAGGTTGCTGACCCCTGTGTTAAGCCCTACACACACAGGCTGCGGACGGCACGCCTCCATTATTTCCAATGGACCTATCCCACACCGGCGCCGCACCAAAGGGTCACCAATGAAACTCTTTGCAACCGTTCGGACCACAAGGAGTTGCTAGGCGACCCTTTGGTGTGGTTTAGGGCATTACATTATAACATCGCTTCTATGTTGGCGTGGTCAAATGCAACTTGACAACAAAATGGGCACAACATGACAACAACTTGTGCTCATAGTGAATGAACGGTGAACTACGACAGACATGTTGCTTTGTCAATTACAACGTACATTAGGTAGCCCCTAGGGAAGGCCATTCCAATAATTAGGACTCGCGGAGGCTCCAACGACCAGTGGTAGCATCAGCATTATCGCTTAGCTTGGCTTAGCTTTTAATGTTTTACAAGATCTGAAAAACGGCGGATTGTCTCGTTTTGAGCGGGAAAAAAGAACAAACAAGCACACAGGCGGGGTTGTGGAGATTAAAACGTGCATGTGAGTGTAAGCTACCTTAAAACATTGTATGTGGAAGAACAGTCCAAGAGTGTCAATGATCATGGCAGCTCCTTTACCGAGAGGCTGAAAGCAGCCCGAACACTGCCGCTTCCCACTAACACACCTAGTACACACACACACACACACACACACACACACACACACACACACACACACACACACACACACACACACACACACACACACACACACGTACACATACACACACGCATACACGTACACGCACACACACACGTGCAATAACCAGGGGGCACATTGAAATTAAACACATGCAGTATTGTACTGATTTATCAATCATTAAGTAAAACAGCATGCAATGGATTGTGTATAAACATGCACTCGTGTACAGTGTGTGCGTGTGTGTTCTCTGCATCCGCACCTGCTGGGGGAGCGGGGAGGCTGAGGTGAGGTCGATGACGATGCAGAGCGTTGTTGCGGCGTGCCTACGATGTCATGAGAGCCACTCCTGTGGAGTCGCAACCAATGAGCAAACTACAAAAACTACAAAAACTACAAACATTTACTACATTTTCAAGAACGTTTCGTCATTGGTGAAAAGCACAAACACAAATGTGCACAGGTACATGCACCCATAAACAACACACACACACACGCAGACGCAGACACAGACGCAGACGCACGCACACAAGCATGTGCACGCACATTAGACCAGCATATTGTACCGTTTGACAGAAGAGGGGAGCTGGGAGTTGCGGTCCAGAGAGGCCGTCTTCCACATTTCCTGTGTCTGCGAGGACTCACTGTCCCAGGATGCATCTGCACCAACACATAATCATTAGAACAACCTGTGCAAACACTAAGCAACACATGGTGCTGAAAACAACTAGGAGCAATAATGTCTTGTATGAGTGTGTTCATCATGATGCTATCGCAATAAACATGGGATGCATAACATGGGATGCATAGCAACATTATGGGGGTGTGCAAAACACAGCAGCAAGATTTGTGATCTGCTGCGATGAGAGGATAACAAATGGAACCAGCCTAAAGAATAATCATTGCATGGCTTCTTGCATCGAGTGATCATAACATACAGAAATTGATTTATGGAAGATTCTAACTTTTAAATGTTTTTGTTTTGATGCATTGTTATACTATTGTGCGTCACTTTAAGCCTTGAATGACTGAAAGTAGGGATCTAACCTGCAAAGATTTTGGCCTAGAGGGGTGGGGGCTTTCTCATGCCAATAAAGCTAATTTGAATTGAATTGGAAGTGAAATTGCAATTGTATTCATCCTCTCACCCTGGAAGAAGTGCAGCTTGGACGTGTGCTGCTGGTCCTGGCTGCTAGCTGAGCTTCTTTGGCCGTTGTGCTGCTGTATGCATGGATCGTTGGCTTCTGTCTGATGGATCTGCTGATGAGCTGCTGCAGTCGCTCCCGTCTGCAGCAACGATGGAGTGAGGGGCGAGGCGGTCTCCTCCAGAATGAGTCTCTCCTGCAACAAAAACACTAGAGTATTAGCATTCTATTCTGAGGTGCAACAGTACTTGGTTGATTTCTTTTCACCCTCGCTGAAAAAGTCATGTTTCATGTGTGTACCTCTTCATTATGTCTCCTCTCCTCCTCCTCCACCTCCTTCTGTGCTTTCTCCCACTCCTTCTTCAGTTTCTCCTGCTCTCTCTGGTACTGCTCCTACACAAGATGACACATGTTAGACACACACACACACACACACACACGCACGCACGCACGCAGGCACGCACACACACACACACACACACACACACACACACACACACACACACACACACACACACACACACACACACACACACACACACACACACACACACACACACACAGTGTCTGCAAAAAAAGGCCTTGCAGTGTGATATAATTACTGCAAATCCCACTCCGTTCATTTCCACGCCAAGTCTCCTGAACCTTGAACGCTGCATTTTTTGTATATGAAAAAATGTGTTTAGAAATCTGGTCTTGAATGGGAATTTAAATTCCTCCCAAACCCCTGCATCGAATAGATATAACCATAACTACTTTGACATGGGTATATCTGTAAAACAAAATCTATTATATCTATTCTTATTTATTCTAAATTTATATCTTGTACAGGACAGAACAGACACGCAGCATGCATAAAGCTAAAGGGCTGACTCAGAGAATCCCCCCACCCCAATGCCCATGCCTAGATCCGGTCCTGTTAGAAATCCATGCATGTCATGTCAATAGCTAAGGAGTAAGGAGGAATGTTGGGTTGCGCACCCCAAAAATAGCTGTTCTACTGCATGCTCTCTTACAGTATTTCAGACCTCGCCTCACTTTCAGCAGATTCTACCGAAAATTAAGCGAGTATTCCCAGTAGGTTGCTTATTTTTATTCTGATGTTGTCACGTCTTGTCAAATGGTGCCAGCAGACTGAGTCGATAAGCATCATCAGCCTCTCTCCCCGACCGTCAATATACTCACCTCCTCTAACACTAACCATAACCACAACCATGTCGCCATGCTGACATATGGCTTAAAACAATGTGGCTAACCGGCCACGCTGATTGAGGATTTCCGGGTTTTCGTCTTATCAATGCAAGCGTGTCAGTTATCAAGTCAGATGGTTGGCAGCCAACATGCCTGGTTGAGGAACTTGACTTAATAAACAGCCTACTGGGAATACTCGCTTGTTTTTCAGTAGAATCGGCTGACTCACACATACTGTAGTAACTTAACATGTGAATCCATCTTTTGTACCTGTAGGAGGCGCTCTTGCTCCAATTGCCACCTCTCTTGGCGCTTGCGCTCCTCATTGGGGTCCCAGACCCAGTGATTAACACGCTTAGCCAAGTTCAACATGGGGGTCTCAATCTGAGCCCAGGCCCAACCAACATACACACAGACACATACATACAGTACACACACACACACACACACACACACACACACACACACACACACACACACACACACACACACACGCACGCACGCACGCACGCGCACACACACACACACACACACGGACAAACACAGAAAAGAGACAGGGAAGACAGGAGGAAAAAAGAGGAAAGGTGAGGAAAGACAGACAGGATGACTACTGGAGACAGTTGGAGAAGGACGCTGAATTTATACTCCCATCGCCAGACGTTATCGCTTTGCTCAGAGTAACTCAGATCTACAGGAAAACATTGCAAAGTCATGTCCTGAATGTTGTTGCCACCAGGGGTCATCAGTGTCAATCTTACCATGGTCTTATCCATGGTAGTCTGGCCTAACCTGAAATGACTTTGGCCTAGGGGGGGAGGGGTGCCTCGACTTTTTCGACGGCAGAGGAGCTGATCTGATTGGATCTCACCAACGTGTCGTCATCCCTGGCCCCTCCCTTGCCCCCCCACTCTTGTCCCACATCACATCATTTGGAGCGACGCCCACCCTGAAAGGTTGACTCCCCCTCAAGGCCACTGTGGGTAACAGATTAGTCCGGGCTTTCTGTTTTTGCGCAACGTGGACGGAAATGAAAGCCTGGTGTCAAGGCTATATCCATGGCAATATTTGTGATTTCTGCAGTTAGTTGTTTTTGTCGACTAAGATTTTTGATATTTAGTCGACTAAAACCAGACTAACAAAAAAGATTTAGGGAAATAGGACTAAAAGACTAATTGTGTATTTTCAAAGACTAAATCATAATCTACTAATCAAGTATGTGAACATAATTATACAGTATTTTTTCAGTAGAAGACAATAGCTGCTGTAGCCTACGCATTGCATACCTTTTCAGGTATGCAATGCATACCTCGGCTGGTAATATCATTGTCCAAACATTTTGTAAGTCTGTAGCAAAACACTTTTTTGTTCACCACAAGCCAGGACTGCGATGACCCCTGGTTGTTACCTTGTAGATTTGCAAGCGATAAGGGAAGAGAGTATAAACAGGACTGAAGGAAAAGCTCAGATCGACCTACAGTAACTGATAAAGAGAACTGCAAGGAATGTGGAGGAAACCAGAATGACATGCAACGAACATACAATAAAATACTTACAGTCACACTGGTACTGGTCTCATCAAGGTCATCTGTGCATGAAGAAGACACACACACACACACACACACACGCACACGCACACACACACACACACACACACACACACACACACACACACACACACACACACACACGGACAAACCAGAGGCAAAGTAAGAATAAGAAAAACACAATAGAAATACAATTTCATATTTCAATAGAAAGCCCAAGACTGGTGACCCATGGCATTGTGGGTAGTGTAGTTGCTTACCTGAGAGCGTAGGGGAAAAGGCCTGCAGGCTGCTGGGGGATGACAATGACAGAGACTCTCTGTCCTCTACTGGTCGCCCTAGCAACCCCAGGTTACCGTTTACCTGAAAGAACATTAAAAGATTTAGGTTTGTTTATGGCCTTTTTGTAAATGACTTGTTTTTTCTCTGCATATGTATTGCATATAAAATATATTAAAGGTAATACAGGCAACATTTTAGCCAGAAATAAAAATAGATAATAATTGCCTTTTTCCCCTGTGTGTACAAACACAGCATTTGTACACACTAAAGTTGCCACTATTACCTTTAAAAACAAAATGTAGGGAAAGCTAAAGGGATTCCAACCCCCTGTTTGGGAACTGGTGGACAACCTGACATACTTAAAGTTGTAACATAATTGTGTGCAAAGTTCTCTCCACCTGTGGTACGTGAGTGGGGGGCGTGTCCAAGGGGAGTGGCTCCACGCGGGTGGCCGTGAGCTCCGTCACGATGGTGGTGGTGATGACACAGTTCCTCCCGCCGATCAGAGAGCTCATGGCCGAGCCTGAAGATTTCTGCTCTGGCTGCTGCTGCGGAGGGGCGGGGGATTGCCCGGATTCTGCTTTCTGATTGGCCACGGCCTGCTCGAGGGGAGGAGCCTGGCCGCAGAGGGGGGAGACGAGGGGTGACGTCTCCTCCGCTTCTCCGTTGACGCGCAGCAAACCCTCCACCTGATGAGGACGGTAATGGACGGTAACGTTAGTAAAATGTTTGGACCCGAGGCCATGCAGTTTCTCAAAGAAAATTGCTTCTGAATCCTAACAGTTTTCTGAAAACCAGAAAGTATTTCCATCAGTCAACCTTTTTCACCTCAAGGACCCGATGATTTAGCTGTGTTTGGCCGAGAAACTCCATCTGAAAATGTGTTGTTCCAGGGGGGGACCCCCACAGAAGCAAAGATTTGAGTTAAAACACGGAATATACTTTCAAAAAGGGTTCCTGTCCTGAATGGGTTAAAACAAGGTAATAGAGGCATAGATATATAGCTATATTTTTATAAGCTTTCTATAACGTTTCTATAAGCTCACAACGCATGGCACCGCAACGTGCTGCCTGTGAGAGCATATAGATGGGGCTATTTTCACAGAATGTACACCCACCCAGAATTGGGATACTCTAGTCTACAGTGGTTGAAAAGTGAGATCAGGTCACAACAACAGCAGCATAACCACCAGAGACTGCTTACCTTCACAGGTTTGTGTCCGGACTGAGCGTTCCTGCTAGGCTGACAGTAGGGCTTGGCTGTGAGCAGAGGGAGGGGTCTGGAGGGGGCGGGCTGAGGCCGCGTGCAGGGCTGGGCTGCTGCTGCCATCTCTGACGACGAGGGTTTGATTTCCGTCTGTGGAGACGCTGATGACGGAGCTTGTGGTGGTGTGGCGTGTTTGATTTCCAGTTGTACAGCGGGGGCTGGGGCTGGGGCTGGCACTGGCACAGTTTGTGGTGGCGTGCGTTCAATTTCCTTTTCTGCTGGTGGTGTTTGAGGCACGTTTTGTGGTGGTGTGCGCTCTGTTTCCGCATGTGCGGCCTTGTGTGGTGGCGTTGCCGGAGGTGTGCTTTGCAGCTGGGCAGATTTTGTTTCTACTTGTGATTGTGCTTGTGCATCATGCGGTGGTACCTGCACGGTTTGGGGTGCATCCTGTATGATGAGTTCTGCAGCCTCAGCCTCTGAGGCCTGCTCAGGCTGACAGGCCTCAGATTGTTGTTGTTGTTGTTGTTGTTGTTGTTGTTGTTGTTGTTGTTGTTGTTGCAGGGGTTCAGCTGGTGCATGCTGGGAGTGGTTGTCTTTGTGGGGAGCTCTACTCGGTGCTGACAGGTCCGCCGCTCTCTCTTGCTGTGACACTACATCCACGTTTTCTTCAGCTTTGTGGTTCTGCTCCGTTGTCGTCGTCGTTGTGATGACGGGTTGTTCGGATCGGTGCGGTACGTCAGAGGACGCGGTACCATCAGAAACAGGCTCGGAGTCGGTGAGGGATCGGTCGTCCTGCTGCTCCAGGATGGAGCTGGGGTCCGGCGGCGTGGACTTGTTTGTTTTGGGGGAGTTGGGGAGCAGCTTGAGGCTGTCCAGCGTGGCGTCGCTGATGGTGAATCGCAGCGCGTAGCTCTGCAGCACCATGGCTGCTTCCTCGGGGGTCGCTGCCTTCCTGTACGCCTCACACAGCAACACCTCACGCCTCTCTCTGGACATGGAAGAGAGCAGGAGAGAGAAAGACATAGGGTCAGTGTGGTTCAGAGACACAGGAGGCAGGAGATGTAGGAGGACGGGATTCAAAATTTTATTAATCTTGCGATCGGGACGGAACAAGACGTGAATGAAAGTCAGTCACCATAAAGAACTTGTTTATAATAGGGCTCACCATTTTAATTTCATAAATTTCATCATTTAGAGACATGCAAATCTACACTTCTATAAAAATCCAAAAGAAGGAAATCATGATTGAGGTAAGTGGAGTAAATCAGAGATATTTCTAAATATCAGAGATATTTAGTAACTTAACTTGTTGAGTAGCTCTATATCATTTCAAACTGTATTTCCACAAGGCACTTGTATATAAACTGCATTAGATGCAATTTAAAAGTGCTCGATTATGATTCGTATCGTATCAGTCCTTACTTCTCCTCCACAATCTCCTTGTAGGTCTTGATGCTCTTCCTCTTGTTGAAGTCACCTCCTCCCTCCTTCATCTTCTCGATCCTCTTCCTCTCCTCCTCCTTCCTGATCAGCTCCTGGGAGGCGCTGCGGCGCTTGGTCTTCCAGCGAGCCAGCTCCTGTCCCAAACAAATAAAAGTGAAGGTGTGAGTCTCAACACATTATTGACATGGTGGAGAGAGATTGTATAGCAAGAAACTGCATGTTGGAGCGATGGAAATAGGCAAATTTGAGCAACATCCCATAGCCCCATTCTAAGGTGGGGTAGGGGAGACAGCCAATGAGTTTTTTTTTTTTTTTTTTTCATAAAACAACAACTGGACCACTTTTTTGGGGAAATAAATAAACTGCAAATAAAGGTAAGAAAGCCTTCCGGGCTGGAATTCTCCTTTAATTTCTTGACCTCCAACTTTGGCAGTAAATGACTACATGTCATTCAAATCACTGTTTCTCCAATAGCATTCGAATTTCCCGTTGTGTTTGTGATGTGTCTTACGCTCTGCCATTGGTCGTCTTCCTCCTCGTTGTTGTTGTTGAAATGCTCGTGGTGTGCGCGCTCCGTCCGCGATTGGCCGAGCGATGGCAAATGTCCCGCCTCCTCCTCGCTGATCATGTCACCCATACTGGAACTCCTATAGACCCGGAAAAACAGCAGCGAACGGAAGGAAGGAAGGGTCAGCTTGTGTGGAACTCTCATAATGCTGGGAGAAAGTGTGTTAAATGAGCACGACAGAACACAGCAATAAATTAGGTTATAATTTCACAGCAGTCCGACTTTGCATGTTGTCTTTTTTCATTCACTCTCCGCGGATGCAAAGGTACAGGAGGTCTAAAGGATGCGTGTTAATATGGTCGACGTCACGTGGCTACCAGCCACAATCATTCCACAGGGACAGACATAGTGGCCTGGTTAGTATGGACTTGTTTGATGGTTGTTTGACTCCAAGCAGCAAACCAGGTAAACAAACCAACAACATGTGTGGTTAAATTGAAAGAGGTGATGTGTAATGTAGGTCTGAATCACATTAAGTACATTGAATTGACAGGAGCAAACATGCATACTGTTAAAAAGTGGGTGTACACACCCTTGTGTTTGCATGCATGTATCTCATGCAAGAGCTCATGATCGAGGATCAGGCCGAATGACTTACTCTGTGTCCTCAGACATAAAAGCAACCCGTCGGCTCATCCTAAAAACAGAATAAAATGAATGAATGAACGGCTGAATGAGTCAGGGACAAGTGGGAGAAATGGCTGTGGAAATCAAGAGAACGGCGCTGATGTTAAGAATGACAGTGATTCAAAGACGGGAAAGAAAGGACTGTGTGTTGGACCTGTATGGGTCCATTTGGTGCCATGTGTACACTCTCAGAGTTACTGACTTCTAAGGAACCCACTCAAGGAACCTTGAGAGCCATTGGGATCGATAGAATATGCATATAGGATAGAACACAGACGGATTACAATTGGATAATGCTAGGATAGAATAAGATAGGATAGGATAGAATGAGGATGGAATAATATATAGTTTAGCATAGGAGAGGCTAGGCTAGAACAAGAATGTGCTATGGAGAGAATAGCAAACCAATGTTACCAGGCCTTCCGGAAGTGGGTGAGGGTTCATGGAGGTGTGTGTGTGTGTGTGTGTGTGTGTGTGTGTGTGTGTGTGTGTGTGTGTGTGTGTGTGTGTGTGTGTGTGTGTGTGTGTGTGTGTGTGTATGGGGGGTGGGTGTCTCACATCATGGGGGGAAGGTCATCATCCTCTGTCAGCCAGAAGGGTTTGGTCACAGGCTTCCAGCCTCCATTTTCCTCCTTTCTTTCGTCTTCATTTGTTATCACGTCCTTCTCGACTTTCTCTTCGGCTCCTGCCGCCGCGACAAGCTTGGCCGTCGTGGCCTTGGTCTCCCGGGTGGGCGGAGTGCAGGGTGTAGGAGGAAGAGGAGTGAGGGGTGGTGGAGAGGAGATCACCTCTTGTGAAGGAGCTGGTGCTTTGGCAGGGAAGATATTGACTTTGTCTGCCTTAGGCTCTTTCTCGTTCTTTTCCTCCTCCTCTTCCTCCTCCTCCTCCTGTCTCCACCTCACTCCCACGCTCTTCCTGATCGGGGCCTGTTTGGAAGGCGGGGTCAGAGGAGGCCCCCGAGGTTCCGTTGCCGCGGTAACGACGCTGCTGAGAACACGGTCAGGCATCAGTACAAGGAAGACAACGGGGGTCATCATCAACACACGCCAACGGGCAACCATGCAGCAGCGGCAGAGCTGGACAACAAACCCGACTCCAACACAACTCATACAACACAAATATCTGTCAACCAAGCTGAGGTCAGAACCTGAGGGAGAGGTCAGTCCGACTGGCACGCTCCCAACACCCACAACAACAACCCCATCACAGCAGTGGAGATGGAGAGCATGTAGAGTGCTATTAGTTAGGTTGCTTTCACACCAATATCCATCCATGGTCATGCTTTAGAAAACACAACATAACACAAACCGCAAGTTTAAAGGGTGAGACCACTTTTGTTTTTCTCGTGTAGTTAACTTGCTGTGATTCCAAATATCTACAAGAAATATTAATAATTAAAAAAAAATGTTTCGGCGGAAATTGATAATTCAAAAATATGCCCCTCAATGACTTGCATTGTACAATAAAACAGCTGTCAAAGTCACTCTTTTAGTACATAAACAAACACAAAGTTGATTCAGACACTATAGCGTCACCATAACTTTATTTTTTCGTGAAAATGTCAACTTCCTGTTGATTTTAGCATTTTTAATAAAAAAGAAACTGGATCCGTGGATCTTGATCTTCAAATAGTAAAATCAACAGGAAGCTAACATTTTTGTGATGAAATAAAAACTAAAAGAGTGACTTGTGAGAGCTGTTTTAGTGTACACTGTAAGTCAAAGAGAGGCGTATTTTGAATGATCAATTTCGAATCCCCGGATTCGTATATAATATTTTGAATGTCTTGTCCACATTTGGAATTACATCATGTAACTACCTAGAAAAACTCAACAAAAGTGGTCTTACATTTAACAAGCAACACAACCATAACAATGTAGTCGCCGCTCTTATCCAGTGCAACTCAGACAACACCGCACTGGGCGTCAGTTTCGTGTTAGTATCGCACCATGGGAAACCGTTGTCTTTTTTTTACCGACAACCTACATGACAAAGGTTAATAGATTATTGTTTCCGCTTCATGGGGGGCAGCACAACATGCCCAAAGGTTCCAAAAATCAAACCCATGAGGCTGCAGTTATGGTGGACACAGCACACTGCCCATTTCAGCCACCAGATGGCTCTCCAAGCTTTCATGAATATTGTATGTTAGGACAGCTCAAAGGGACGTTCCTAAAGCACAGGTAAAACCGCATGCCCGTTGTGGCTCCTATAGACGATATACCTGTCTTTCGGGATCTTGTCTATGGGCACAGGTCTGTCGTATAGCGACATGGTTCCAGACACAGGAGCGTTTTTGTGTTTGAGGGAGCCCGGTTTTGGTAAGAAGCGATTAAAGGCTGGGATCGGACCACCGCCGCTGGCTGGCTTTTGGAACACGCCGGTCCTGCGAGACATCATGTCATCCTTCTTCACGTCCGGAGCCTTTCCGTCGTCGTCTGATTCGTCGTCGATGTCGTTGTCACGGCCAGTTGGCCCAGTCGCCCGCACAATGACCGGGACGTGTTGCGGAGGAGGCGTTTCCGCCGGAACGTTTGGTTGCTCTGGAGGTTGCTGAAGTTCCGTTCTGGAGAAAGTAAACAAACTTAAACAGCGACCTAAAGCACTGTTTTTATGCTTCAATTGGACGATCAACAACAAAAGAGGCTGCTCTACAAGCTGAAAATGACATACAAAACAGTCCTTTTACATTAAAGTTATCGAAGAATACGAAAATGCTTTTGATAGCTGAGGTATATCCCCCTGAGCCACTGCCACCCATACCCCTGACATACAATAACAACCTACTATAGTATGTACTGCAAAACCCGTGAACACCTCTCTGCCCACCTGGCAGCGTCCAGCCTCCTGTTCCGCTCGGCCTGCACCTCCTTCTTGTTGCGCGGCGCAGCGTCCATCACCGTCACGGCCGTCGCCGCCACGACCTCCTCCTGCACCGCGCGGCAGCGCTTGGACGCTGGCTGGGGCAGGAAGCGGTTGTACGCGGCCACCGCCGGCGCCGGCCCACCTGTGCCTGCTTTGTGGAACACTCCCGTCCTCCGCGCCAGCATGTCGTCCTTCCGAGGGTCCGGCACCGCCCTCATCTCCCCGTCCTCCTCCTCCTCATCCTTGTCCTCCTCCTCTTCGCCGGCCCGTCGACTCCTCTCCTCGTACCGGGCCAGGTGCGCGTCCAGTTCCGAGGTGGTGTTGTTGTGGTTGGCGGGAGGAGTGGGAGGTGCTTCGGTGGTGGGGGGTTGGGCTTGGGCCACCTGGCTGTGAGGTTCATCGAGAGGCTGTAAGCACGACGACGACGACAGCTTGTGCCACGGCAAATCCCGGCGCAACGTGCAACGCCCATGAGCATTCAGAAACACACACACAGTAGGTACACAACACGCCAAACGCAAGCCGTCACATGCAAAGGGTCCGCAGACCCAGGGGGCGGGGTCGCCACACAGGAGAAAGACCACCTGCCGTGTGTGTGTGGAAGCACAGCAGGAGACCTCTTGAGGCTATTCTTTTAGACAATGACCAAATGGTCCACCTGTTTATTCAACTGTTTGCCATGGTTTGGCACCTAGAGGTCCATATATCGCCCTGACATGTTTATTTAAGCCTAGCAGCTGAACTTATTTAAAGCCCCACTGAAATAAAACATACATTTTTTCACACTTTTAGATGACATCCATGGTCATTATATCACCATTCCAAACAATGCCTACCAAAAAAAGGGAAGTTTTTCACTTTCAAAAGTCCATAAAGTCCAAAAAAATTACAAATATAATGTTTTTGTAATCCTTTTAAATCCAAGGCCACTGTGGGACACCATTGGACTAGTTCTAGTCATCTCAGGGGTTGAACTCATAACTAGCCATTATGTTTTAGCCACTGTTATTTCATACTTCATTTCACAACAGCACCGTGCAAAAACAGTGAAATAAAGTGTATCCATGAGCTCACGATTCAATGCATCAGCTGTTTTCACTGTCATTCTTTTATTCAAGTGTATAGTCCAGGGGCCAAGCCCAATTTTGGCACCAGCTAAGCCGATATATATATATATATTTTTGCATTCCTAAATTTCTCTAGCTTGTATTTTGATATGATAACTAAGGCTTATTTTTGTGCAAAAAAAGATTATTGAATGGATTCAGAATCTTGAAAAACCCTTAATGAGCCCTTCTCTAATCCCCACCATTTGGGGTGGGATTTGTTCACTGTCCAATGCCAATCCAGATACCTTAGCAACTGTTGCTATCCAGGTCAAGCTTTCCTGGTAAAGCTTTAATCTTCTAACATGTCTATTGGACAAGACTGGATTGGGGAGGGACTTAGTGAAGGGCTAATTGGAAGAGTTATACCAAAATTTAAACTAGAGCGTTGGGACTTGTAAGAATACAAAAATATAAAACTCTTGCACCTTCAGTGGTACCAACTGATCAAAAATATCAGTGTTGGCCCCTGCACTATTAGATTAATAATAGGACATGCCCAATTAGTGAATTGATTATTTTGTTAAAATTATCGTTATATTGTTTTTTCCATTGCCTTTGTTTAAATAGATTAGTGGCGTTAACTGCTCCCCGGCCGTCCCATCTCCGGAGAGTACACCCATCCCATCTCTGGAGCGTTACCTGCCGTCCCGCTCTGCGAGGCGGGAGCCCAAGGTGATGGTCGGCATGACGACCGACGCCTTGGCGAGGAGCCGCCTCAGCAGCCCCCCCGACTCCTCCTCCCCCCCTTCCCCTCCCGCCGCCACCGACGACCACGGCGCGCTGCTCATTGGCTGCTCGTCGTACTCGGTCACGCCCCCAAAGGTCACCACTTTGGGACGACCCCCGCGTCCTCTGGCCTTGGCCGATGTGAGGCGGGGACTGACAGAACAACGCTCTTTCTGCAGGCACGCCTCACACAGGGGGCCGGGCGGGTCGCTGAGGGGAGGGGGGGGACACCACACACACACACGAAATTCACACATCATGCCCGCATGCAACAACACACATGTACATACAGACGCACAACAAAGCACACAAAGAGAAAAGAAGAAAAGGGAGGAACAAAAACCATGAGCAACCAAACACAGAATGGATGGTGATCGTAAGAATGACATGATAGGGTTGATAGATGGATGGGGGGTGTAATGATATATATATAACTGTATCGAAGTATCGTTTTTAATTTTACATTTTTCATAATGAGCCAATAAAGTGGAGGTGAGGTGGAGTAGACTGTGTTTTTAAACAAATCTGTTTACAAATACAGTGTTTGTACACAGTACAAAGTTGCCTGTATTACCTTTAAGAAGAAAAACACATCTTTTGTTCAAATACAATCTACATCTATATGCCAGATCACTGTTTTTACTTATTTATACCCATTATAATACATTTTCCTTTCACACATATTTAATGTATTTGCAAAATAATTACTGTCTCGATTTTAGATCATTGAAACGAATTGTATCTCCATAATGAACTAATATCCTCTACATATCGTATCATCAACAATGTATCATTACACCCCTATAGATGGAGCTAGAGAGGAGAGGAGAGGAGAGGAGAGGAGAGGAGAGGAGAGGAGAGGAGAGGAGAGGAGAGGAGAGGAGAGGAGGAGAGGAGAGGAGAGGAGAGGAGAGGAGAGGAGAGGAGAGGAGAGGAGAGGAGAGGAGAGGAGAGGAGAGGAGAGGAGAGGAGAGGAGAGGAGAGAGAGGAGAGGAGAGGAGAGGAGAGGAGGAAAATAATGTCTTACTGGAATCGCCAGTACAAACAGCACGCTTACACACACACACACACACACACACACACACACACACACACACACACACACACACACACACACACACACACACACACACACACACACACACACACACACACACTGTGTATACCACAACCACGCGCGCATTCACACGGATGCACACACACACGCACGTACACAAACGTACTGTACAAGACAGTATAGTTCATTTCCCTGGTAACGGCTACAGCCATGGCAACATAAAGAGAAAACCTTCTCTTTTCTCCTTTCTAATGGTCATCAGCCTAGCTCTGCCCCACAACTCCACTGCTTCTATGATTCTGCCCTGCAGTGGAGCTAAAGTACAAAATCAATGATGACGTTCATACTTCACTCATTCTTGTTCAGAAAAGGCGAGACTATCTCAATAGATTGGAATGTGTTTAGAATGTGTGAAATCATGAGCGACATCATTTTGTTATGGTATCGCATCTTTCCAATGAAAAGTTCGGAGGTCGGAGAGAGTATGGACAGCCCTTTAGTTGATGTTATATTGGGCATCAAACCCCGACCTGCCTCTGCTGGACCTTTTCGCAAGTACAAACACAGCTTGTGTGATTAGAAAGCCTACTAGTTAGAAAACACTCCCAGCCAAACACCCCATATTGTACAGTAGTACAATTCAAATCATAGCACTTTCCTGCATTGATGATTGCTACGTTAGCCTACTAGTTTTTACACTGAAACACTCACACATGTACCCATTCACACACACACACACACACACACACACACACACACACACACACACACACACACACACACACACACACTTGGTGATCATGTTGTGTATGCGCTGGGGGCACCTGGGTTCAGCCATCCTGAGCCTCTCCCACTTCATCATGTCCGCCTGGCTCATGGAGGCGGAGACAAAGCTCCGGGACCCCTCCTCCCTGTGAGGGAGGGGCCGGGGCCCGCTCTGAGCCCCCCGCCTACGAGCCAGGTCATCCTTTTGCTTATTGGGCACCGGCTTGACCCCGCCTCCTCCCCCTCCACCCTCCTCTTCCTCCTCCTCCTCCTCGTCCTCCTCGTCTTCCTCGTGACGACGAGAGGCGGAGTTTAGGAAGGGGTTGTCTTTGCGCGTGATGATGTCAGGGACCGCCTCCCTGTCACCGTCCAATCAACAGGAGGACCAGGACCAAGGGGTGGGCAACCGCGGCGTCACACACACACACACACAGCAGGTGAAACACAAACATTATAACACCCAAAAACCCAGAGACGCACAGACACACACACAAACACACACCACAGCAGTCAGAGGGGGAACACACACAACAGTGACACAACAGGAAAGAGTGAAAGAATTGTTCAGGTTAAAAAAGAAAGGAAAAGAAAGGTAAACGGCGAAAACACGCGGGGGCACATGTAGTAACACAATCAGATACACTCATGCAAGCTAGCCTGAGATTTAGATTCTCGTAGGAGAGGCATTTTCCGATTCTGACGGCATAACTCTACGAGTGTCTTAAAGCATATATAAGCAATAAACCATGTAATTTTAATGGCTTTTTTTTCCTTTATCTTAGACCGTTTCATTATTGGAATGATATTGTGGAATGAGCGTTTCTGCCTCAAAGTGACTCTTATCTTGTACAAACTCCCCGAAACATGGAGTCCCACTTGTGCGATCACTATTCGCCCAAAAATTACAATCCATAGAGCCGTAGTTTACAATAAAAACAGGGTGTTTTGATCCATTCTTCTCAGAATTCTGCCACAAGCAAAACAACCTATACCTGCCCTTAAGGCTCTTGTAGAGTGATGTCCGTCAGAATGAAAAAATAGCCCTCTACTAGAGTTTAAATCTTAGGCTACACTCGCTCACACACACACACTGAGGTTTGTATTACTGTGTTTCACCCACACACCCACACGCGGCTGACCTGTTCTCCTGCTCCTGCAGCAGCGCTGCTTGCTGCGAGGCGCGTCGTATCCCCTCCCATCGCTCTCGGTCGCGCTCGCTGCACGCCGGCTGCGGTATGAACTGATACACCCTGCTGGGAGCGGCGGCGTGCGCACGGCCGGCCCTCCTGGATGCCAGGTCGTCCCGCCGCACGTCCGGCAACTTCTCCGCCTCTGCCTCCTCGCCGTCCTCGTCGTCCGAGTCCCAGGCTGACTTCTTCTGGTAGTTGTTCAGGAAGTCGTTGTCGCGGCGGAGGATGATGTCGGGTGATGGCGCCGTCCGCAGCGGCACCTGCTGCTGTTCGTCCTCCACGGGACACCTGGGACGAGTTGTTGTCACGGCAACGTCAGTTTCACCGCTGACAGCTCATGAGGTCGTGCAGGACGATGCAACACGCAGATCCCACACACCTCAAAGACAGGTTCTGATGTGTGGAAATCCAGCTGTTGCTCCATACAACATGCCTTGTTGGGGTTGATCCGACATGCGCTGCTCCAGTGCTTGCAGTTACAGTTGGGTTAGGGGTTTGGGTTAGATTGTAACTTGATGGTCTAATGATTGTCGCATTGTCACGCCCCGACAGAGCGAGTAGCGGTTGATAGCGGCTTTGTGATGCATCATGCCCATTCAGTAACACACACACGTTGGATTAGACACGTTCCAGAGTTAGGTAAGTTTCAGTAGCATACTGTAGTGGACTCTCAAAACAACCAACAAGCGATCGATGAGCTCCTCTCTCCTTTCTGCGTCCCAAACCTTAACCATGAAATTCAGACACACATTTTGCCTTTCCAGAACAAAAGCTGTTGTTCTGTGGACGCATCATGCCTGTTCATTCACATACTCACACTCTGGGTTAGACATGATCGTCAGTTAAGAAAGTTTCAGTAGCATACCGTAGTAGTGGACTCAAACAAAAACATCCAACAACAAGCGATCCCAACGCACACACATCCCTAAACCAGACCATGAACATCACACGCATCTGCCATCCAGAACAACAAGCCGTTAATCTGAGACGACGAGTTTTCACATACACCTCCGAGACACCAAGATCAAACCAGAAACCAGGTCAAACCTCAGCAAACAGAAACACACACTGGAAACAAACTGCAAACGGATAATCCCCTGTACACCGCTGTTAGTCACCAGCTCAAAAACGTCAAACCGCAACACCGTTAGCCCCGCCTTCCCCCATGCCTGTTGGCTGACCTGCCGTAGCGGACGGCAGCCGGCAGGACCTTGATGCCCGCCTTCTGCAGCTTCTGCAGCCTCCGCTGCTCCATCACCTCCTCTGTCAGCTCCCCCTCCTTCTGCTGCTCCTCCCCTCCTCCTCCTCCTCCCCCCGCCCGCACGCCGTTATTCTCCGGTGCCGCCCATCGCACCGTCTTGCCCTTATAGCTTCGGGGCCCCGCCGGTTTTTCGAACGGAGGCCCGCTGTAGTATTCCTCTCCCTGCTCTGGGATGGCTTGGTGGACGCTGGGAAATGTAGTTTTTTATGGCAGAGGATGAAGTATGTATAGGGGCTAAAAGAGAAAAGGCGTGTCTGTGTGCATGCATGTTATCTGTTTAGTGCCTGAATGTAGTGAGGAATCATTAAATGGGCAAGCCCAGGTGTTGCTTCAGAGCTCGTTTTCAAGGTTGCACCAAGGCGCCAGCTTGTGAAATAGCTAGAAGTAACTTGATGTAGCCGAAACAACCTCGAGGGGATCGACGGCAACAACGACGGGAGATGAGATGATTTCTAGCAGTCACTTCGACTAGAAACGTAACAACTGAATTAGAGTTAATCACGTCTTAAAGATGGAGTGCTGTGATTTTTTCCAAATTGTGTTTAAGAGGTGACAGTATTTAGAGGTATTTGAGTGCCTGTGCCCCTATAATAATAAGATTTCAAAAAACACAGGAAAATGTTGAGTCCAAAGTGCCTAGGGACTCTTCAAGGCAGGGGCGTCCTACTCCCTGAGCCAGGCTTGCACTTGACCGCATACCTAAAACGATACCTAAAATAATAAAGTATTATTTGTATTGCCATGGCGGTGGTGCGTCGTGCCTCACTATACCTCCTCTGGTCGCCCCCCTCGTCGGCACGGGGCTTGCGGCGGGGCGCAGGGACGTAGGCGCTGGCGTTGGCGCGGTTGGGCAGGAACTGGTTGAAGGGAACGAAGCTCCGGGCCTCAGCGCTGGCTGTCCGCCGGGCCAGCATGTCGTCACGACGCACGTCTGGCCTCTTACTGGAGGGACCGTCAGGCTCCGAGTCACTGCCCCGCCCTGCAGGGATGCACAGGGACAGAGATGCATTCATATATATATATACTGTATATATATATATATATATATATATATATATATATATATATATATATATATATATATATATATATATATATATATATATATATATATATATATATATATATATATATACATATATACAGTATATATACAGTATATATATATATATATATATATATATATATATATATATATATATATATATATATATATATATATATATATATATATATATATATATACATATATACAGTATATATATATATATAGAACAAGCACAAGTAGATCACCAATGCACATATCGTACATTTCAGCCATATGCAGGGAAACCACTCCGGTGTGCCTTATATATGAAAACAGTTCTAAAGTAGGCCATTCATTGAAGGTGCGCCTTATAGTGCGGAAAATATGGTAAGTAATTAAACTGCCTCCAAAGCTCCTGACCAGTTGGACACAGTGACTGCTCCAGCGCCATTTATCCGGGCAGTAGAGCGTTCCAATAAACAGATATCTGAGAAAAAGTATATTACATAATGTATCACCACAATACAGTGACTAACCCAGCATTGATTTGAAAATGTTACTGTTTTTTAAAAGGTGCAACGGCCGTGCACTTGTTTACATTTGGGTCCCTCTGACCCCTTTAACCCTCCCTTGTTATAGGTCACGTCAGCAGACTAACTTTTACTCAAGGTCTCCGACTCCCCCAGCGGGACAACAAGGCCTGCAACCGAAAGCAATAAATAGGACATTCACCGCATGGGCTCTGCTTTAGTGGGCTAAGCTTCCATCAGAAATGAAGACAGGCTATCTCAGTCCTCAATTTGTCCCCTTTTAAAACTCTTTTATTTTATTTTATTTCAAACCACGACCCCCATACAGGGGAACCCCATGCAGCCAAAAATATTGAGAACCCCTGGTCTACAGAAACAAACCTCTCCTACTCCATGTTGACCTAGATTTTAGAAATCCAAGCTTTCTTTCAAACGCAACTACATTGTACATACACCTAAGTTGTACCTCTGCACATTTTAAGTGAAGGTAATTATGACGATGCAGCTAACTATAATGTGCTTTTTACATTGCTAGTCACAATAAAACAAATGTAACACTGCAACCATTACATCATGTTTTACATTCAGTTATGCATGCAGTACAGTACAGTACAGTACAGTTCACATTGCAGAGGGACTTCACCGTGTAGTAGGCTACCAAAGTCTTTATAAAGTCAAAAGACACAATGTCATTCCAAAGATTTGAGGATACAAGTACAAACGGCTGTTTTGTCCACGATGACACAGCCAGGGCCAGAGGGCTCAAATGAAGACATGGATCAATTGAAAGCGATTTATGTGTGAACTAATTGACAGCTAAAAGCATTGACGTCTCCCTGTCTGTCTGTCTCTGTGGCTACCAGGGTTGTGTTGGCAACGTGGATATATATAGAGAGAATTACGGTATATATGCCTGCTTCACTGGACACACAGCTGCATCCCAGCAGCACTGCTGCTGTCAACATGGAACCCGCAAAACAGGATGTCAGATTCTCTTTCCTGCACAGTCATACTCACGCACATACGCAGCGTTGGGAATGGGAAGGTTACATTTAGAAAGTAATCCCCTACAGTTACAAATGACTTGCTAAAAATTGTTTAAGCAAAAGCATACCATACAATAATGTCAAGGCCTAAAAAAAGGCAGGCAGGCAGACAGTGCACAACGATCTGATCATGTTAGTTCTATTTTCGTTTTGTAGCCCTAAAACTAGGGCTTCACAATTAATCGAAATCAAATCAAAATCGAGGTTTCAGAATTTGGACAATTAAAAAAAAACGTTTCCCCTTTCCTAGCACATTTACGGTAAAACTGAGTCACGATTGCTCACGGCCTACCTTACCGTAATAAGTGTTCTGTTAAATAAGAAAAGAAAATGCAATTTGTTCTCCTTATTAAAAAAAGGTAAACAAAAAAAGTAGTCCAAGACTTCAATAAGAGAAAATAAATTGAAAGTTCATTAAAACAAAGAAAAGTGAGGTTTGCACTTTACCCATCATCTTTGTTCAATAAGAACCACCCTATTCTCTGTTCAATCAAATCAAAACATATTGGCCTAGATTTTCGTCACCTCCAAACCCCTTATCCCTTAACTTCTTTGCCTTTTTAAACAAATTTAAAAACATTTTTTCAATAGTTAAAATGGCCAGTCTACAAGCTCACAACGTGTCAATAGATTGGCATGTTGAACTATTCCAAAAGGTTTATCAAAATAGTAAAAGAGGGATAAGGCTTTTGGGATAAGGGGTTCAGCGTGTGACGAAAATGTAGCCCATTGTCTTTTTTGTAGTTTTACCCAACAGGCAAATCGTGAAGCCTTACCTAAAACTGGTGAGGGGACAGGGAGGATATAATCATGCAATCCCCATTACAAGGTCCCTGTGACTCCCTGTAATCCAATCAAAATGCACTCTGGGACTTTTACAGTTTTTTTTTTTTTTTGGTAATCTGATTACATAATCCTGTCACATGTAATCCGTTACTTCCTAGCCCTGCACATACGCACACACACACACGCACATAGCTGGATGTTGACCTCACTAACACTTTTGCAGGTTTCACTTAACTCCCTGAGGATTTGCCACTGAGACTGGATGACAGACAGCTGCGACAAACGGGACGAGCTGGGACAAACGCACGCGCAGACAGACGGGCAGACGGCCAGACAGACAGACCAACACACAGACAGAGATATGTAGACACATGCAGTGACAGTTAGCAGCTGTTGTCCCCCTGCCTACCAGCCAGTCATCAGTCTAACATAGAACTCCCAAGGTTACGGCAAGAAGCTAAATAATAGGCGGCTGTACTGCCTGCTGTAGTGTAGCATGTGTTAGCATGCACTACATGTAGTGTAGCATGTGTTAGCATTTTTGTTGTTTAAATCAGTGGTTCTCAAACATTCTCATGTTAAATTAACATCCATTTGTCCAGGATGCCGTAGGAACCCAGCCATACAGCATTTGGAAATAGTCGACGCATAGAGGTTTCAAATGCTTATGTGGGTCTATAGCCTTTTTCTTGTGGGTTTGCGTTTTCATATTAGACTGCATATGTATCTTGCAAAAATGTGGCAGCAACACTGCTTTAGAGGTCGTATTGACCCTGGAGGAGACAGAGAAAGAGCGCGAGAGAGAGAGAGAGAGAGTTAGTTGTTCTAGTTTCCACTATAGAATACCTCTCCTCTCCACTGGAACCATGAGAGTTCAATGACTTGCTCAAGGGCACTTTGGCTGTACCAGGTGAATGGAGGGTATCTATGCACCTTGGACACCCTGGGGGACATTGGACAGTTATTTCTATAGGAGGGTGGACACTCTTCACCGTTAGGCAGTGCTTTTTTGTTATTTATTTAGATCAGGTTTAGGCTAACCCCAGGAAGCATTTTGGTGTTTTAAGCATTATTCTTCAGCTATTGAAAAATAGTGGCGCGCTATGAGCTTGTAGATCTGATATTGATCTGAGCCTGTAGGTCTGCTATTTTTATTTTATTTTATTTTATGTTTTATTTTTTTATTGAAAATCTTAAACATGATGCACAAATCTACATTTTTAAATCAAATCTTGACTAGCGGATTCCTAGAGGGTCCATGTTTTCAGGTGCGGGGTCCACAACCAAACACAGATACTTCTGCGGGTCCTTGACCAAAGAAATACTGTATGTTGAGCATCGCTGACACAGAAACGTAGATCTTTTCAGAAAAAAATAGGAACTAGCATAGGAAACAATAATCTAGTGTCAGTAACTAAAATCTAGCGTTGCAAATTAGAATTTTCTGTCGTAAACCAGAATCTACATGTAGTGTGGGTAACTAGAATGTAGCCTCTGAAACATTAATCTAGCATTGGAAACTAGAATCTAGCGCCAAAAACTAGAATCTAGCATCAGAAACTAGAATCTAGCACCGGAAACTAGAATCTACCGTCAGAAACTAGAATCTATCATCAGAAACTAGGACCTATTGTCCGAAACTATAATCTAGTGTCAGAAACTAGAATCTAGTGTCAGAAACTGTCAGAAACTAGAATCTAGCGCCAGGGGTCAGGATGAAATGGGTTAAGATTAATTTTCACCCTCTTGTGTTTGCCCGCACAACAACAACATAATCAACGTGTGGTGTGACTCTTGTACGAAGTAGATCCGTTCTTGTTTTAGGGGGAGGAGCGGGCTTGCGGTAACACCACAAGATTAAGGTTTATAGGGGGTTGAAATCGAGACAGTTTTCTGTCCCAGAGGCAAATTCTGAGGGTATGTGACCTGAACCTACTACACCTATTAGGCTCCATGTGGACCCTGAGGTGGTGGAGGTCTTCCCCCAGTTGTCAAAAGGTCATGGCAGGCCTCCATCAGTCAATGTCAGCAGCTTTTTTTGTTTTTCTCTGAGTGTGGTGGTTGCATTTTCCAAAACAAAGACGCACACACACAGCTCAAGTGACCAACAGCAAGCCTTGGCTCTGTGTACACATGTACTCTCACAGAGAGGTACTACTCACAGATCCCATATTAGACCACTGGTTCTCAAACCTTTTCACAATAAAGGACCTCCAGAGGAAACAACAACTAACACTATAAACACAATATTTATTCACCATTTTATAAACAATTTTCAAGAGTTTGCAGATCTGTTGCTATTTTTTGAATGGCCGTCATCTAAATGGATGAAGTGATTAAAACGATTGCAATGCTACATTAACTACATTTGACCACACTTTGAGAAGTGGGGGCTTTGGGGGCTTTTACTTTTATTGATAGGGTACAGTAGGCCAAGAAAGGGGGTAGAGTGATGGGGCTGGGCTCCGACGGGCTCTGGACTCAATTCAAACCTGCAACACACCTGGACCACTCAGCCGGACCAGACCAGAGTGAACGGTTTTAAATGAAAGCTCTCCGAGGTCACTGGAACAACATATTTTCAGGTGGAGGTACGCAGCCAAATATACAGTACATATGGTTCTGGGGTACTTCACATGAGAAAGGCTGAGCACCGCTGACACAGAAACAGCTTTCTCAGAAAAGACATTGGGTTACTTCTGTCTAGAATAGAGCATGAACTCACCATCACCGTTTCCTCTGCTGACCACGTCAGGGGAGGGGCTGTGCTGAGAGCGAGAGCCAAACGAGTCCAGACTGCAGAACCAAGACAACACATTGATGAATATATACGGTAGCAGAAAATGATTCACATACACATACATGAATGTGTGTGTGTGTGTGTGTGTGTGTGTGTGTGTGTGTGTGTGTGTGTGTGTGTGTGTGTGTGTGTGTGTGTGTGTGTGTATGTGTGTGTGTGTGTGTGTGTGTGTACCTGTCCAGGGAGTTGTCCCGCGTGTGTCTCGGTGGAGAGAGAGACTCGCTCCTCTCTGAATCCCAGCAGTCGTAGCCACTGTCTCTCACACTGCGCTTCTGTGAGCTGTCCCCTGACTCCTCACACTCCTACACACACACACACACACACACACACACACACACACACACACACACACACACACACACACACACACACACACACACACACACACACACACACACACACACACATACATTTTTTAAACATTTGAATAAAGAAGGCACAAAACATTTTCAGATGGATGAGTGTGGACAAATACATGTTAATCTGGGGTTCCTTGATGGGAATAAATGTGGGATACACTGTTATAAACAACATTAGGAAGCAAGCCTGAATAAGTTCATAAATGTACATTTTAGATACAAGCCCAAAAAACATCACCCAGCAAGGGACTTTACAGAATAAAACGAGTCAAATGTTGCTTATAATAAGTCGACATGGCAGCACTGCCCAAATGGAAGGTAAGCACACAGGTCTGTCCTTCAGCATACCCACTGGTAAGTATCATCTAATGATTTTTTCTGCCGCTTAGGTATACAACTCTCCTCTAGGACCCTTGGGGGTCCCCAGACCCCACTTTGAGAATGACTGGACCATTAACACATGCACAAAATGCATGCTCAAGCCCTTTGAATGAATGAGGACCAGTGAGAGAGACTATTGACTTACAATGGCGGATATGCCAGCGCGAGGTGCTCCGCATGCGTGAAATTGCAATGTGAAACAATGATGAAATATTAGCAACAACTACGCCGGTATGCCAAACAATTGAAAGGTGAATCCAGGCAGACGGCCGGCTTGCTAAAGCCGATATCCTGTTTTCCGTCTCCGCTTTCTCAAGAGACAGTGGGAGCCCTTTTTGTTTTGAAAGCAGAGACCCTGTTTTTGTGCTCGCTGTGCGTGCTTGCACCCCCACCGACCCCAACAAAGACAGGAAGCTCCGATCCTAACCCCAATGCCACCCCCGCCACGAGACTCTTTCTCTGTCTCTCCATCTATCTTATCCCTGTTTCTCTCTTACCTCCTGCCACTCTTCTCTCTCTGACTGTCAGGAAGGACTGAATCATAGTAGTAGTAGTAAGCCTGGCCGAGCCATGAGGTCCATATAGGCTAGAGGCCTATATCCTGTTTCTGTAGCAAGAAGAAGCTTGATGTACAAGTACACCCTCTGGAAATGACACTATTGTGTCGCAGGGACTTACCCCCAATCCAACCCTTCATGCTGAGTAATCATACGTGGTGAACCGTACTTCGGTATTATCGTGGAATTAAAAGCCACGGTATTGATACCGTGAGATTCAGCTTGCGGTATTTTAATATAGCGTTGGTGGGCGCTGCAGCATGCTGCTGCAACTCCACATGCAGACTGCGTCAAAACTTTCATTCTCACAACACATGTCCAGTAGATTGAAAGGTTTCTTCCTACCTTTGAGTTAAAGGGGAAATAACATGAAATTCAACTTTTTATCTTTTGTTGGATAAAGACGCTATATAATTGACTATTCTCTCTCTCTCTCTCTCTCACCGTTCTCATCTGGGTGAGCAGTTCTTCAAACTCCTTGAGGTTGAGTGTGGGTCCGCTGTAGGACACACAGCCGCTGGCTGCCTTCCCCAGCCAGTACACTGTATTCAGCACCTGTAGGGGCGGACCGAGAGATGGACAGAGAGACAGGTCATAACAGAACGCACCATGTATGCTGACAATCAAAGAGAAATGGAAAGAAAAAAATGTATATATATTAGAGCTGTCAATCGATTAAAATATTTAATCGCGATTAATCGCATGATTGCCCATAGTTAATCTTTGATTAATCGCAATTTAATCGCATATTTTCATGAGTTCTAAATATACCTTAAATGAGTGTTTTTCAAGAATATTCATATCAAGGTCAATTATTTATTCTGCATTTGAGCCACAGACCACCATTTGATGACATTTATTTAGACTTCCAGACCTAAATTAAAGAATTTGTCAACGATATTATTCGGAACGAACATGCACATTTTGTAGAAAGTTCTCTACATTCTCTAATTGTGTAGACTTATTTTAAAATAACTTAACTGATGCAGATATTTAAAAATTATTCACCTGCATTTGGCGAAATTGAACCAAATGGACCCACTCGGCCTTTGGTTTTACTGTGAGTTAATCTCGCACTAAAAAAATTAATCGAGTTAACTCATGGCTGAGTTAACTCGCGATTAACTAGTTAACTCGGACAGCCTTAATATATATATATATATATATATATATATATATATATATATATATAATATATATATATATATATATATATATATATATATATATATATATATATATATATATATATATATATATATATATATATATATTTCCAACTTCTATTACTTCTATTTTTTTCTGTCCTGAATTTGCAAGAATCCAATTATTGTTAAGGAAGAACCAAGCCCAAGGGTAGACTGGTACCCAGACTGGTAAAAATGTCAAGAGACTGTAGCCCCCTTTGATGTCTATGTCTTCACTTCCCTGGTGTCGGATTAGAACCCTCAGACAGTCTGCTTTGCTTCTCTTTGAACATCATAGCGGCTGCACGCATGCAACAGAGGGAAAAGGGGGAGGCGGTGGTGTGATTTAAGAAAGAACCAACTCACATTCTTTAGTTTTCTGTTGCAGTCGGAGTCCCTATAGAGAGGACAGGAAAGAACTGTTATAATGTCATGTGAAGTTTTGTAAAAATGGACATATACTTTCAAGCTCAATGCACAGGAACAATACACACATACATACACTTCCAGATTTTGGACCCCCTTATTGAAAATGAACCCCAGAACATGAATTGGCTAACTCTGGGGGACCACCAGTGGTCCTTGAAAGGGTTCCAGGTGGTCCCCAGCTAAATGATGGAAAGTTGGTTAACCAGATGTAACTCTTTGAGAGTGTAAAAATGAAAGCAAATGGTCACACACACGCACGCACACACACACACACACACACACACACACACACACACACACACACACACACACACACACACACACACACGCACACACACGCACACACACACACACACACACACACACACACACACACACACACACACACACACACACACACACACACACACACACACACGCACATACACACACACACACTTACGTGAGGTTGGCTCGTATGGAGGTGTCCTGCAGGTCTCCTGGGTCAAACAGCTGTGCTCCTTTCAGCCCCAGTTCCTCACAGCCACGCAGAAACACTGTCAGGTTGTCCTACGCACATACACAACAAAACACGGGCACACACTTTAGTTTACTTTTGTTTGATTATTAATTACGAATGCGGTCGTTATATGATCATTGTGGGGTGCAGTTGGTTCCTCACCAGTCCAGCGATGGGTGTGGGGAGTCTGTTGATCTTTTTAACCAGCCCTGGTTTGATGGCACTCAGCAGCCTGCAGTAAACAATTAGACAGACCGTTAAAGGACAACTTTAGTTGTTGTTTTTTTCAACCAAGGTTCATGTTTTAGGATGTTATTAGAGACAGTAAAATGGGTGTTAATTGTTTTACATTCCATGCTTTCTTTAGTTTTAGGTATTTTAGCTGATTTATTTGTTTACAAAGTTTTAAAGCATTTTTTTAAATCTACTATAGTCCTAATAAACCCCAGGAAATTATAATTGGCCACATATGATCTACTGAATGTGACAAATGGCCATATTGAGCCACTGGGTCTTAATGCCCAAATATGGAGTGTATAAAGTGCAGTGCGATGTGCTGCCTCCTTCACATTCAGTAGATCCTGCGAACTTCTCTGGCCAGTTATAATTTCCTGGGTTTTAGTAGATAATAAAAAACCCTGGTTGAAAGAACTAAACTTTGTCCTTTAAGACGTTGAATGCAGAAGGCTTGTACTTGTCATTGTACAGTACAATAATCTGCTTCGTGTTGTTGAAGATCAGGTGTTGCCAAATCCTTTTAGCTCAAGACCAACAAAAGACAATTAACATCTCACCCGGGAAAACCAAGCTAATGAAAATAGCAGATCTACAAGCTCACAACGCTCACCAATTCTATTCATGGAGGATAAGATGGGATGGAGGATAGGTTGATAACCTTTGTTCTCAAATTAAATTTTAACACAAAACTGGAGCGCAGAGAGAAGCAACATCACAGACTTACTCGCACAGCAGGATCCCGTTCTCCAGTCCTCCACGGAAGTCCTTGTCTCCAAAACTGCGTCCCGTGACCGCCTGGTGGAAGGACAGGCAAGAGACATGTCTTACGATATAGCACTTATACTATAAGAATCATAGAATGCAGAAGGCTCAATGGTACTGTACTGCTATAGGGGATGCAAGTAAGGCAGAGAAGTAGCCTGATTATCAGACTCGAGTTCAGCTTCAAGGGGGGGGGGGGTTAGTTCATACTAAACAAACCAGAGGTTGTTGTCAATCATGTTGCTAATGGGCTAGCCTGTTTGCAAACCACACAAACACAGCCGACGAGCGCTACTATGTGAACAAAAGCAGTAAATTATGTTGGATGATGATGTTTATACAACCCAACGCTTCTATATAGAAACTATTTGTCATACGTCGCTTTAATTGTCTCCACCGAAGGTGGTGACTATAAAACGCCCTCTGTCCGTGCACGTAGCCCGTATGTGCCCTCGATTTGTCCGTTATATGACGTCATGACGACGTCATAGTTGAGCTAGGAGGGCTTTGAGCCCTCCTAGCTCAACTTATTTTGCATAAGATATTTTTACCCAATCTGTTTACTTTTTAAGATCACATAATGAGATTTTGCATAAGAGATATTTTTTCTTTAATCTTGTGCCTCCGGTTACACTCACCACAGTGAACGTCGGTTGACAATGAACAAAAAACTGCCCATAATCGCTATTTCTTTAATCCCGAATTTTAAATATTTTGTTTTCGCCAAATAATAGCAGCATCGTCAACTCTATTCATTATTTTTATTTTTTTCATTTTCTTGCAAACTATTTTGAAGTGTGCACTCGTTCAAACCTGACCCCAGACATTTTTTTCTTGAACTCTTACATAGAATTTGAATGATTTTTTATTTCCATCTCATCTGAAAAGAGATTTCAAATTCAGAAAAGACATCATTGTTTTATCTCTACATAGGACATACCTGCTTTGAGAACTCTAACCTTTTTTTTTTTTTTTTAAGATATCATCAAGTCTTACCATTTTTTTAATCGTGAAGAGGAGTTAATGTTAAAAACATATTTATGTAGTGACTAAGATACGTTTATATATATTCATGAGTATTGTCTCATTACACTCACAATAAACTACTTTGCAATGTGCACACGTTCAAACCTGAGCCCGGACGGTGGAGACCTGTGCCCCGTAGGGGCACAACTCTTGTCGACAGATTGATACGTCCACGATTCACCGCAGTTTCAGCCGCCATGTTTGTTGTGGCCAATCAGCTGCGTCTGTTCGGATTTGTCGTTAGACCAACCCCCAACTCTCTTGGTTAAACACATCTTGGTACTGAAGGAAATCAGAGGTTGACAATAGAAGGCCAGACCAAGAGAGTTGGTCTGAACCAGGTCAATGGGTCTGAACCAGGCTAGAGAAGAATCAGTCCCAGTAGGTCTCTGATTCCTCCAGGGACGTCTGTCTTTAGTGGACAGGATTTTTTGTTGGTTGAAACCCTGAGTTGTTTACTGGGGTGGGTCAAGGAGAGGAGGAAGGACATGAGCCATGTGGAACACCTGAACATCAAGTTGTAATTTGAGATTTATAAGAATTATATATGACCTGAATATAAGATCCATGGTATTTTTCTTGTAAAGTGGCTTGTATGAAAGGTGCCACTTGCAAGTGCACTTGCACTTTCATATGGGAGAGAGAGAGAGAGAGAGAGAGAGAGAGAGAGAGAGAGAGAGAGAGAGAGAGAGAGAGAGAGAGAGAGAGAGAGAGAGAGAGAGAGCCCTGTGCTTGTGCTTGTACAAAGTTGTAATTGTTCAGAAAAGAACAGTGTTTGTTCGTTCCCTTCCCGGCAGCAGCAGCAGCAGCAGCAGAGTGACTGTCGTTGGCCAGCTAGCTGGGACTGCTTCGCTTCCAGGGGGAACCAATTAGGAGTGACGCCGTGGCACTGGCACCGGCACCCTGAGCCGCCCGTGGCCTCATTCCACTCCCACACACGCACTCCCCTCATTTAGACGCACACACATAATGTGGGAGCTTACACACATAGTCACCCCTCCAACCCTCTCAGTCTGTTCGGCCTTCTAAACTGTATATGAACTCAACCTATAGAGCCCCCATATCAAGGCTCACATCCAACTAGGGGAAAGTTCCTGTCACACCATTTTTGTGTGGGAACATGCTCTAAGCATTACGCTTTAGCTCTTGAAAAAAGATCTACAAGCTCACTGTGAGCTTGTACCGGTAGGTCTGCTGTGTGATGGAATTAAAGGTACTACCGTATATTCAACAGTTTAGCCATAAATCAGAATGTGGATATAGCTGCAAACAGACACTTGCTTTGCCCTGTAAGACGACGGTCCAGGGAAGGGGCTTGTGGGGGGGTTTAGCCAATCACAGTTCATCATGAGCCAATACTGTAGAATGGAGGTGAGGTGGAGTTAAGATTCAAATCTGTTTACAAACACAGATTTTGTACACACTAAAGTTGCCTATATTACCTTTAAGCCTAACTGTTACCATGCACACTCCGGGTCGACACACAGTTTTTTAACCTACCGGTGCACAATGAGTGGATATAGAGGCCGCGATTGGGAAGCATGAAGGTCCTAGGTTCAATTCCTGGCCGCCCAGCACTGGGTCGAGGTGTCCCCGAGCAAAACACTTAACCTAATTGCTCCACCCCGGTCCCCTGCCGGCATGAGCACTCAGCTTATTGACTGATTGACTGAATACTTTATTGGCACACATACAGAAATACAATTAACCCAAATAAACAGATGGGGAACAAATTAGGGTTTAAAAGGATGGGGGAGACGGAAGGGGGTAATCATTTCCTCTTCCCCTTTGGCGTGCTGAAAGGTGGATTTTTAGGCCCTGTTTTGCTGGCCTGGCTGAAGCCGAAAATGTAATTTCCCCTGCTATGCAGGTTGAAATGGGTTTTGTTATATAATTGTTTGATTTGCCTTTCTGAGTGTCTGATGTTGCTCTTTTACGGCAGGCCCGGATCTAACATGTCACACTTGGGGGGGCAGGAGAAATTGTTCAGGGGGGCAGCTTGAGCCGGCAAGCAGACCCAGACACCAGGAATACAACCTTTTTACATGCCATCATGTCTGGTGGGACAGTCGGGCCATTTAGGGGGGAATTGTCCTCCCCCGTGCCTATGCCTAGATCTGGCCATGTTATACAGCAATAACAATGTGGCACGTCAGTGGTATGGCCTGAACTAACAAAGAGGTTCACCACGTAGCACACTAATAATAGTGGGGAGGTGCTGCTGACCACGGAAGACAAACTTGGAACAGAAGGAGAGTTCACACAACTCTTTTAGGATGACCACAACATGCCTTCTCCAGGGTATGACAGGCAGGGACTGGTAGAACTGCACCTTTACAGAGACTGGGACAAAGATGCACTCATCAGGGAGTGTCCGCAACACCCAAAGTGGGAAATTGGTTGCTGATTGGTTGCAAATATGTTATGAATTTATTGATACATAAATATAGAGACACACTCTCCTTCCTCCAGACTAGCGTCTGGTCTATAAAGATACTGTACCACACAACTGTACCACACAGACCAGACCTCTTATCTAATGAAACCTTTATCCTTTACCTAATTAAACTATGTCATTTCTGTATGAATTATGCATTGACCAGTTAACGGTCAGCTAGATTAGCCTTAATGCCCATTTTGTAGATCAGTAAGAATAACCACGTCAGCCCGCTTAATACGTTATTGCAAAGGCCGCCACCTCATTGATGCCACGGTTTAGATTTCATTCCTTGATACCAATAGTTATGCATTCATAATTGATAGCGGAGGGTCCGGTGTGACAAGTTGACATGGGAAACCAGAATTAGATTACAGTGTTCCCATTGAAATGATGGCCTGCCTGCAGTCACTTTTATCCTCTGTAAATAAGTATACAGTACTTGTTGATGTACTATTGTGTTAACTTAAAGGTAATATAGGCAACTTTAGTGCACACAATCTGTTTGTAAACAGACATGAATCTAATTCCACCTCACCTCCACTCTGACAAGACTGCTGCACTGTGATTGGCTAAAACACATTAAAGTAGAAACAGAACAGAAAGAAGAAAGAGACAGAAAACTAAACAATCACATAAACACAGACGTACAGACGCACCACAGCCCACACATAGCTCACACGCACGCACACGCGTGTGTGTGTGCACGCACAAATGTTCGTGCACGCACCCGGGGGTGTTTTGTAACCGGCAGTCAGAAGTGAGAGCTTTAACTTACATCCTTTTACAAGGTCTAATCCAGATTAACGCATGCAGATTACAGGCTGCACATCCTGTGAAAAAATGTTCACACTGAGTCCACGCACAAACATCACACACACGCACACGCACACACACACAAAGGCGCCTCCTTTGTTGTTTGGAGTCATCTTTGGACTGCTGAACTATTTACTGTTTTAAGCACTAAAGTCTTTAACAGCATAAAGTCAACAGATGCCTGTCCATGATGGCACTGGTGCAGAGGTCAACCCATGAACCCTACCGTCTGCATGCACTTGACCAACATCCATGGACGTTCCTATAACAATTGAGAAAATGATCTGATTCAAGTGCAAATAAATATCGCCATTGAGGGGCAAGTTGACACAGAAGTGAGTTATGGAAGCGTGTCGATCCTATTACATAACAGCACAACACACCGATGCTACTGGTGGCTTCCCCCGACAGGCACAGCCAAGAGCCAGACAAATCTATTGAGCTGCCCATCCGTCAATTATGCAGTGGATGCATCCCCATTCTGGGCATGCTTGTCATTCTACGCAGATTTTGTGTAGAAACATGAATCTACAAGCTTGCAATGCAAGACCAAGTAAGTAAAAAAAAGTAATGTTCTGTCTTATGTGTTTATCTCTGAAACGCTATTATTCATCTTTTTGCTTTTGTTCTGCCAAAATCAAAATTTGAGAAGGTAACGGTCAAAACATGGATAATCCCCAGTGGTACAGTTCCACAGATTCAGAATCGTACGCAAAGATCTGGCATCGGTTCAATCTGTTTTGTATCCATGAGGGCTCTGTAACCCGTGACCACAGGAAATGCACCCTCTCTAATTCTCGGCAAGGACTCAACTCAACGTGAGGGAAGTTGGGGAATTTCAGCTTATACAGCCGGAGGGATTTCACAACACATTGCATCGACCAGGATCATTCACACAAAGTATCCCACACGCCTTAGAGTAGCAGTGGTAGATAGTAACATAGTAACGAATACAGTTAGCTTGGCGTGGTTGCCTTAGCCACTTAAACCCCTATAGTGTTAGAGGCCTGGCCTTCTTGTACTTTGTACTTTCCCATGGTCTTAAGCAGCATTCGGAGTGGACCTGAACATATACAGTATATATACTGTATATACTATATATGTTTCATGTTTGCATCTCAAGAGTTAAAATATTCATCATGTGAATTAGCCCACACAACTGTACACAACTACAGAATGGTCATTTTGATGTGTATGTTTGACGGTTTTGTTACCCACAGCTAGCCTGAAATTGTGGACAAAAGCAAAATAAATCTTTAGTTTTGGGTCTGTGGTGTGAAAATGTCATTAAATGGTGGTCTGTGGCTCCGTGGCTCAAATGCTGAATAAATAGTGGGTCCTGGTATGAAAAAGATTGAAAACCACTGTGTTAGAGGACTGGCCTTCTTGTACTTTGTACTTTTCCATGTTCTTAAGCTCGGTCCGTCCTGCGTGTTTGTGTAACTTCTCATCTTTGTATGTAATCGTTTAGCTTTAACCATCTAATTCTGAACGCATTTCAACAATACGTTTTACACGTCTAAATCTCACTGTAGGAGCTGTGGCACTCCCTCGGAAATACATACTGTACATTGGGGTTCATGAGGAGTGGTGAAGCACTGGGAAAACTAGACCATTGTTTCTTCTGCCTTTACGTAAGAGTTGGACAGATGTTTCCTATCCTCCATCACCCTCTTTTCATCATCCTACTGTTTCTCACACAAGCCGCACGCACGCACGCAGGCATGCACACAAAAGGACACACGCACGCAGGCATGCACACAAAAGGACGCATGCACGCACGCAGGCATGCACACAAAAGGACGCACGCTCGCTCGCACAGACACACACACATGTTGCCATGTTGGCACGCCACCGAGCGTTTCTTAGGGCCCTGAAACATTTACAGCACAGTCATGCATAATTTACTGTCCTCAGACACTGCTGCAGAGGATGCAGAACGGGACCTTTGTGTGTGTGTGTGCATACTGTATGTGTGTAGTGTGTGTGTGTGTGTGTGTGTGTGTGTGTGTGTGTGTGTGTGTGTGTGTGTGTGTGTGTGTGTGTGTGTGTGTGTGTGTGTGACAGAAATTAAGTACGGTGAAAGGGCAAAGGGACAGCTGATTAGTGGACCTACGTGCACGCACACACGCGCACGTACACACACCAATTCCTGCAGCTTTTGTAAAGTTCACAGAGGGATAAATGGAACAGTGTCGACTGTGTCGGCCCTTTGTGTGGCGGTTTGCACGAGTACAAGCGGAATGTGTGTGCGCGTGAGCCGGCCGCACGTGTAAATATCCCTGTTCGTGTGTCGTGCGTGTGCGCCTTGCGTGCACGAGCGAGAGAGCGTACGTGTTAAAATGAGCATTCATGTATGTTGCCTTATGAAAAAAAAAGAAATGGGGGGGGGTAAATGTGTGTGTGTGTGTGTGTGTGGGGGGGGAGTAAATGGGGGGGGTAAATGTGAAGCCAAATGCCTTGAGGGCATTTCAGCGCCAGCCGCCTGTAACTGGACCCTTCCCCCTCTACGAAATGGACCGATCCGCTCTGTCTGGATGAATGGCAGCGGCAGATACCATTAAGCCCCCGAGGTGGTCGGATGGGGGGGGGGGGGGGGGGGGTAGGGTGACCAGATGTTGCGCTTTATGTGGGACAGACATTTCCCTCATTTCAAAAACTTTTTCCAAGCGTCCCACACAAGATCCTGTCCCACGTTGTGACTGTTCAAATGCTCTAATTTTCTTTTCCTACTAGAACTTGTAGAAGTGTCACCCCACAGGACCGCTATAGTTCCACGCTCATAAAAGTCCACGCTCACTCCACAGGACCGCTATTGGTACTCCAGAGGGCCGCTAATTTAAGTTTTACACTCACACCAGAGGACCACTATTGCTACTCCAGAGAGTCCAGAGGACCGCTATAGTTTCACACTCACTCCAGAAGGGCTGCTATAGTTGCACATCACTCCACAGGACCGCTATATTTCCACACTCACTCCAGAAGGGCCGGCATAGTTCCACAATTGAAATCCTCAATTCTATTTTGAATATGACGTTGAGATATTAATCATTTGCTAACCCCCATTTCGTCCTGTTTCCCCCTTGCCCCCCCCCCCCCCCCCCCCCCCCCCCCCCCCACACACACACACACACACACACACACACACACACGACACCTCCAATGAATGGTTTGCATGGTCACCCGAAAGCAGAGAGAGAGAGAGAGAGAGAACTAGAAAAGTGCCCTTCTGGGCACAGGTCTCCACCAGGCCAGGACAGGTTGTGGCCTCCTGGTGGCGCTATAATAGGCCAATGTAAAAAGGGTACCATTTATTAGTATGACTTTAGCATTTGGATGATTTGAGGCATGTTGTCCAAAAATGTGTTTTTTCAAATGTTCACCTGTTGGTGGCGCTATAGCAAGCCATTGTGAAAAGAGTGGAATATTTTTCTCAGCCTAGTATTATAGTGTGTTGAAGATTTTATGTAAATTGCCTGCTGTGTTTGTAAAAAGATGCCACGAATCGGCCTCCTGGTGGCGCTATAACAGGCCATTGTGGAAAATTTGAGGCAGAGGTTAATGGTTGGCATCCAGGGAATGTGTGTGCAAATTGTGGCATCAATCGGGTAAACGGCGCCGGAGATTACTTGTTAACAGACGGACACACACACAGATTTTTGCCAAATAATTGCAAGAATCGGCCTCCTGGTGGCGCTATAACAGGCTGTTGTCAAAAATTTGAGGCAGAGGTTCATGGTTGGCATCCAGGGAATGTGTGTGCCAATTGTGGCATCAAGCGGGTTATCGGTTTGGGAGATTAGCTGTTAACAGACGGACACACACACACAGATTTTTGCCAAATAATTGCAAGAATCGGCCTCCTGGTGGCGCTATAACAGGCTGTTGTGAAAAATTTGAGGCAGAGGTTCATGGTTGGCATCCAGGGAATGTGTGTGCCAATTGTGGCATCAATCGGGTTATCGGTTTGGGAGATTAGCTGTTAACAGACGGACACACACACAGATTTTTGCCAAATAATTGCAAGAATCGGCCTCCTGGTGGCGCTATAATAGGCCCTGCCCAAAGATTTGGAGCAGAGGTTCATGGTTGGCATCCAGGGAGTGTCTGTGTAAATTTTGGCAGCGATCGGGTAAACGGCGCCGGAGATTACTTGTTAACGGACGGACGGACAGACGGACGGAGGGTAAAACATATTCTCCACCATGCCTCCGGCCTGGTGGAGACAAAGAGAGAGAGAGAGAGACAGAGAGAGAGAGAGAGAGAGAGAGAGAGAGAGAGAGAGAGAGAGGAGAGGGAGAAGTAGGCCAGCTAATAGTGTACGGTGAGGACCCTTCCTTTCATGTAGTGCAGTAGTATGACGCCCGTGAAAAAAAAGAAAGGGCGTAGTGAAAGGCTTGAAGGGTAGGTAGGGGGCATGTGGTGGAGATTGTAAAAGCGTGGCGGCAACACTGCCAGGGGTGAGGGCCACACTTCCCTGTCGAGACCACCCACCGTCGGGCTATAAGCCTGTTGTCACGTTGGGCCACAATAATACCTAATACTCAGAATACCTATGGTTCTCCAAGTGCACCCTTGATCTCTGACCTTAACTGCACCCCCAAAGCTATTGACAGTTCAGTGGATTTTCTGAGGTCTGGGTGGGTTTCTGAATAATAGGCTCAAACCAGGGCTCTGATCTGCCCGTGGACAGTATTGTACGGTTTGTACAATGGATGTGTAAAATAGCCGATCAACAAACAATATACAACCGTGTCCGTGTAGCAGAACTAAACCTAACATTAAGCCTCTCCCAAATCTTAACACAGGGATTTTCAACAGGTGGTTCGGCTAAATGATGGACAACTGGTAACGAAAAGGACCCTTATAGATCTGTAACTCTTGAGAGCGTAAAATGAAACCAAATGGACCCTCCTGGGTCCATTTGGGTTCATTTTACGCTCTCAAGAGTTAAATTACATTTAGACATCTGAACTAACTAATTTTCAAGAATCTACCCAATTAGAAAGTGTAGAATAATTGTTATTTTGACTGACATTTTGCCAGTTATCTTTCCTAAATTGTGGACGAAAACTTGAAAATCCTTGCTTCTGGGTCCGAGTGGCTCAAATGCTCAATAAATAGTGGGCCCTGAGATCAAAAAGGTTGAAAACCACTGCCTTAACGTACCCCTCATTCACCAACCATAACAGAGTTGGACCAATTGTCTAAGTGGAGCATGACTACCATGTCACAGTCGTCTGTTCCACACTGAGCTGCCATGTTTCTGGCATGCTGTGAAAAAAGCACGCCACAAAATAGTTAGCTGACCTCAGGCATTCTCTTAAATGCCTTTTGTGCTTTAATTGCTCTGTTTTTGGGGCCTCTAATGACACCGAAGGTTTTTGATTTCCTCAAGACAACACAATAGTGTCACTGAGAAGTATAATAACACTGCAGTGGTGATGGTTGAAAGCAGAGAAATGTGCTTATGATATAACTTATGATATAACTGTTGTTCTTTCTGCTCACATTTTCTTGTCAAGGACCCCCAAATTGATGTTTGGCCCATCCCTCCTTTTGAAAATGTTTTTGAATTGGGACCCCCAGAAGAGATGGTTTGTGGTATAGTAACATTTCCAAAAATAGCTACAAGCTTGCAGCTGTTCGATTGTAGATCTGTTATTTTTGAGTAGCAGATGGGGGACCCCCTGGAACCTTTGAGCTACCAATGCGACAACACTATTATTAGCCATGTCAAACAATCGAAGCTCATACGTTTCTTTGTATGACACATGGTGAAAACGAACCGATCTTCAAGCTCACAACACGCCATGATATTTGCAATGTTTTGTCAGCTTGTAGATTGTCTATTTGTGGCATGTACGTATATGTGTTTTCTTTAACAGTATGTCCAGAAAAGGGACCAATATATGGTTTCATTGCGCAGCTTTAATACTTGTAGCACAGTAATTTGACTTTGGAGAGAAGAGAGACTGGGAGGGTTTAGTGGAGAGAGAGAGAGAGAGAGAGAGAGAGAGAGAGAGAGAGAGAGAGAGAGAGAGAGAGAGAGAGAGAGAGAGAGACAGAGACAGAGACAGAGACAGGGAGAGAGACTAAATCCTTAATCTGGGATTTCCTAGTTTAATGATACAGCATGTATAATTAACCCAAGTCATCTGTCAGAGAGCATCACATGTGCAGTATATACTATATATCACCTCCTCCTCAGCTGGTGCTATTATACAGCACAAATATCCCACGTACCAGATCTATGTTTCCCAAGAGAAAAAAAAAAAACAAGCTTGTATCTGACGTGGGATAAAACATTATTCTCCCAAAAGGCCATAAAATATGAACGTTGGGGTTAAATCAAAAGCATGCAGAGCTATGCATTCCCATCCACCCCTAAGTGTAGTGAATCCATGCAACCCTGAGTGAGAGTACGCACAGCAGTTAACCCATTTGGACCTGAGAAATGATTCAAAGATTTGGGTCACATTTTCAACAAAAGAAAGTGAAAAATATCTGATCTACAAGGTCATAGCGTGCCACTGAGTGATGCTGGAAGTACTCCGATTGGCCGGTTTAGGTGTTGATGTAATGGTAACGTGATTAAGAGATCTCTATAAGTATCTCTTTAAGAAATGTCTCTGGGTAGGCAATGGCCTACTTGTGCGATAGGGAGGGAGGTCATACACGTTCTACTACAACTCAAAACCCACGCTTTGATTATAGCTTTTGATTTAGATCGGGATTTAGAGCGCTCAAAGACTGTCGCAAATCAGGCTAGCCTCTGGAGCTCTGATTTGGATGAATTCATCTCTGTATTTTTGCTGTGTCCCTGTCTTTATCAACTGTGCCACTCTTTATTGGGACTTAATTAAACAGAGTTCTCCGTTTAATTATGCAGCTTAAAGTGTTAACTATGTCATGTGTATACACTCATCGTTACACTCTCAGCGCCCTTGAAAGTGAAAGAGAGATGAGAACCACTGGTATACCAAGCTATTAAGAGACTACATTGCGTTCGCAGGGTAATATACGAGGTCTGTGATGCGACACGTTGCCGTCAGCAAATCTGTGTGATCATTATCTCACCTTCTGTTGTTGTACTGCTCTGACACCTGGAGGATCAGGCCCTCTTTCTCCCTCTCTCTCTCTCTCTCTCCATCTCTATCGTGCACATACAGCTGGCCGCCTGCGCAGGACCATTGCACTTAATCTCCATCGGAACAGTTGTGACATCTGGTGTGGTGTGGTGTGTGCGCGCTTGCACTTAGGACGCAGTGTGCATGCTTATATACACATGCAAGCACACACACACACACATGCACAGTTGCACACACAGACACACACGCACGCACGCACGCACGCACGCACGCACACACACACACACACACACACACACACACACACACACACACACACACACACACACACACACACACACACACACACATTAATACTCTCACACACAGATAATTCCTTGTCTGTCTGTCTGTCTGTCTGTCTGTCTGTCTGTCTGTCTGTCTGTCTGTCTGTCTGTCTGTCTGTCTGTCTGTCTGTCTGTCTTCCTGTCTGTCTTCCTGTCTGTCTGTCTGCCGCTGTGTCAAAGGGCTCCTCAATGAGCTGTGAAAGTCGAAGTGAAAACAACCACAAAGGTAAAACTCCAATGGATGCCACATGCCTGGAAAACCCAGCAAACATGAACACTCTGGTCACTGATTACAAGTTTTAAACGAAAAACCAGTGGCCTGACAGTAAGCCTATGTCTCCATGGCATTGTTCACTGTGTTCCACTTTCAGCCAAGCATCAGGAGTAGAAATGCACCCTGAATGGTGCTTTGTTAGCAAGGTGAGCAGCATCATTAAAGGTAATAGAGGCAACTTTAGTGTGCACAAACACTGTGTTTGTAAACAGATTTGTTTAAAAACAGAATCTAACTCCAACTCGCCTCCACTCTATTGGCTCATTATGAATCTGCTGTGCTGTGATTGGCTAAAACACATTGCACTAGACTTGAAAAACACATTGATTATAGTGATTATAGTTACATAAATGTCAAACATGAGGGCCAATTCCATTCCAAAGGAGCTTTATTGGCATGATAAAAACACCATTTAAATTGCCAAAGCAAGTCTCCAAATATTATTGAAATCATTTGATAAACAAAATGGGACAGTATGAAGAGTTGGAGGAGGGGGGTAGAGCCACAGCATGTCACATTGCAGCGTTCTAAATTTTGGCTTTTTGAAATAAATAGCTGCCTCTCATTTCAGGCATGTTTATAGAGAGTGGCAGTTTGTTGACAGGAGCACAGGAAACACACTGCTTATAGTATAGTACTGGTTGTCACATTCCATTATAACTTTCTTTATTCATGTCACAGATTGTTCTGCTGTGCATTGTTGTATTTCTCTCAGTAGGTATGGAAGTGTTTTGTTTAGTGGCCATGTTTTCCATATGTAATCTGTGAGACGTACTGTAATGTAACATTACAGGCGTAACATTACAGGCCTATTATATCTGGTCTGCACCTGCTGGTGTCTGGACTCTGGACTTTGGCCTGGAATTTAGGGCTCTACCATTGTGTCTGATGGTGAATGTCCTGGTGATGACCCAGTCATGGGTGGTGACGACATGCCCAGACTACAGTAACTGTTCATTGTGCTGCTGCAACTAACGATGCGTCCACTACTTGCATTCGTGGAACAGCAGCAAGTAAGGCGATCAGTGCATAATGGTTGGTCCCTCGTGGTAGGTGATGATGTAATGGTGACGTGAGTAAAAGACCTTCATAGCTATATTGTCATGAGTATTAGCCCGCTCCACTCACGCACGAGTGGGCCATGGCCTACTTGTGTGCAACGTGCAAGTTTGTACTCTACAGAGTGCTGATCCAGTTTTCACAATTCGTTCAATTAATCCGATACGGACACTTCTTTAACTGTCCGCTTACAATATATATTTTAGACTTGTACTAATTAACAAAAATACATTTGATTAGCTGTTGATTAAGCTGCTATTCAAACATTGACATTTGCATGAATTGAGGCAACTCATTGTGTTAGCTGACTGCTAACAACACAATATGAGGAAAATGAATGGAAGGGAATCCATTTCTGGAACACAGGCAACGTCATGAAAGGTGGCGGGACTGCTCAGCTCTATGGAGAACTATGTGGGACACACAAGATCCAGCCAGACAAGTAAATGTACGGTATGCTTTGTTGTGCGCTGGTGTTGTGGCCCCGAAAATAGAGGATCTACCAGATTACAAGTGCTAGCCACATGAGGATGTAATTATAGTGGTTCATTATATCCCTTCCCCCCTATTGACCTTTGACTTTTCTCACCTACACACACACGCATGCGCGCACACACGCATGCGCTCAAAGAGAAAGATGGAGAGGTCCAAAACATGACTCCAGGTGGATGCAGATTTGCACTCCACTGAGCATGCTGTTCTATTTACAGTTACATAAACAATAAAGAATGCAGAATGCACAAATAACGTGGAGTGGAGAGAGGCTCCTGATGGTTTTCTCTTAGAGAGAGTTCCAGGTGGTCCCTTGCGGGTTTATTTGCACTCTCAAGAGTTAAAATATTCAAGATTAATGGTCATTTATACCAATCATAAGTGTATGAAGTAGCCTAATTTTCCCAGGAACCCATATCCCCATCACTTGTCGATAGAAAACATATTTAGAACAGGCTTTGAGGGCTGAAATTTATAGGGAATGGCTTATATGACAAATATCTCTGTCATAATGGATGTCAAATTTATTATTATTTTTTTTTTATGTAAAAAGCTACCTAGTATACCTTTAAGAGGCCTTTGTGGGGTAAGCTGATTTCAGAAAATGCTGTCTGTTACCGTGCAGCTATTTGCATGAGCTAGCATCCATCTCAACAGCCACGGAGCAAGAAGTGCAGACGTTGGAGCTGTTTTTTTTTTTTCAGACTGCGACGGAGGATGAGGAGCCAAACTGCAGTCTGTACACATTCCACACCTGAATTACACTAATGCAGGAGATGCACTAATACAATAATGACTTCCATTATTCACTTCTGGACCTGGAAGGAGTTGGCATCCTCACTTTTAATCCTCAATAAGTCGCCGTGGGGTGTTCAGCAACCCAATCCTCACCAAGGGGTACACAAGAAACAGATTACACAAGTGTGTGTGTGTGTGTGTGTGTGTGTGTGTGTGTGTGTGTGTGCGTGCGTGCGTGCGTGCGTGCGTGCGTGCGTGCGTGTGTGTGTGTGTGTGTGTGTGAGAGAGAGAGTGAGGTGTCATACAGTATGTATACATGGTGTCTGTTACTGTATATGTATTAACTTAAGAGAAATATATAGAGAGAGAAATTTCAGATGATATAGTAGTCTTGTGGCTGTGTACGAAACTGTCTACACATAATATTAACAGTAAGCATGAACAGGATTACATTGGACTAACAAAATTACTGTACACTGTACACCATACCATTTCCTTCTCCGCAACGTCCAACTCACTGGAGTGGAATTCAGGTCTCCCTGTCCTGTAGACTGACTCCCCATGTTGTGTGTCACATGGATCATTAGCAGTTCATCATCGGTAGCATATGACAGCACCAGGCTTAACTATTAGTTTACAAATAGCATTATTTCAATATTTGGAGATATGAAATGATGAAGTATGTATAGTACTTTACTGTCAGTTCACAGTGACATTTGTCTTGAAACCCCAACAGCCATGTATGCAAAAAAAAAACAAACAAAAAAACACATACACACCTCTGACATAGCACAACAGAACAATATTAATAGATACACATATACAAGATGAAGACAAGAGTAATGTCCACTGCCTAGAGTACCCCATGGCTATACAACTCCTGACCTTATTGTATGCATGGGACATGATATCTACTTCCCGAGGGTAGCAGTTAACCTATATTCTTCATATAGTTACTAGTGTTACTGTTAATACTAATACCAGTGTTTGAGGTGATATTCCTTGCTAACCTTAGGATGCTGTTATCATACGTGGATGTATAAAGTCTCTGAAGTGGTTGTCCAGCAATCTTTGAACAAATGTATGTTCAGTTGTTGCATCAGTTGTGAGTTGTGGTCAAACAACTGAAGAACACATAATAACAGAAGTGAAGAACAAAAGATTCTTTCGCACCAAATGAATTAGATCCTTTACTTTTTTATCAACAGGTGGTCTAATTACTACTCCAAGGTATTTGTACAAACATGGTTGATCGGTCCACCACAAATGGTAATGTGTGCTGAGAACAATCTCTTCGTTCAACCACCTCATGTTGGTATTGCAGCTCTAGTCATATTTGTCTTAGTTAGTTGCAGGACAGACAGCTCATATATATTTTTTAACACTGACATGTGACATGTTTTCTAAATCCATCCGCAACAATATGCCAACTATGCATCAGGACCTCCAGGCTGACTCTGGCATGAGGCAACCAGTCAACAACCAACAAATCAAAAAGACATAAGATTCACATTGTTTGCAAACCACGGATGTACCGTGGAATTTGAATGATCATGTTGACAAATTGCAAAAGAAAAAAATCTTCTAAATTCTGTTTGAATGACTATTGCTTGACTATTTCACACACACACACACACACACACACACACACACACACACACACACACACACACACACACACACACACACACACACACACACACACACACACAACAACACACACACCCCACACACACCCCCCACACACACACACACACATACTTGGAAATCTTTCTGTGAGAACCACAATTTGGAACCAAAGTGTTGTATCGAGAATTACAGTTTTGTTGTTTGATTTTGTTTATGTGACTAAAATTACATTATTTGTAGCTATCTGATATCTGCAAAAATAATAATAATAATAATAAGTAGTAACATGACACGCCACAAAAAAAAATATGTATGTGGTTGGAGAGCGATTCTAATCCAGCCCTGTGTCCTTTGCGAACACATGGTGTGTCAGCGCCAGCTTGGTGTGCCAAGCTTTATTTCCTGCTCTTTCCTGCTGAGAGACAAGCCCATTGGTCTACTGCCTGGCTGGAACCTGGAGACGCTGTCACCTGATAGGCTGTGCGGGGTGTGTTGTGTTCCCATGGGGACCGCTGTCACCCAAGCCGGGTGTGTCCCAAGAATCTGGTGTGCAATGTCACATACAGCACTGTACATAGATGACCCATGATGCACAGCTGGCGTTTCTTTGGTCACACGGACGCACATGCGCACGGATGCACATGTGACACGCACACACACACACACACACACTGTATTCATGCATATGCCTTGTACATGGGACGTGCTCTACTAAAACCTGAATGGGTTCCCAAACGTTTTCGTGTCAGGGGGTCAGGACCCCCCCAAATTGACACTGACATTAGTCCACAGACGCCCATTACAAATTGTATGTCAGACACCCGCATAAGAGAAGACCCCCGGGTTGACCTAAATTAGGCGATGGACCTGCCTGACCCCTGCCCTGAATCGCCATATTAAAGGTAATAGAGGCAACCTTTTTTTTTTTTTTGCCAAAAATCAAAACAGATATATAGCTATATTTTTTGCCTTTTCCTCCTCTACAATGCTGTTTCCCTGCAGACAGACACTTGCTTCATCCTACAGACGGCCCAGAACTTTGTTTCAACATATCATGAAAGCAAAACATTCATCAGGCTCAGGCTCAGGGAAGGTGGTGCTAATGTGAGAGGGGGGGGGGGGGTTATGTGGGGTGAGGCAGCGTTTTAGCCAATCACCACACAGCAGTCTCCAGCAGATTCATAAATGAAGTTGTGTTCAACGTAGGTTCAGGAGAAGAGACCACCCACTGTTCAACCCATTCACACCGTCACTCTAATCTCATGACCACGTTCAGCCAATCTCTCCCGTTCCCCTTCTCCCGATCATGTCCAACCAATCACGTTAACTTTCCCGCAGCTTAAATACACCTCCTCTCTCCCTCTTACCTGTTTGATACTGCTTCGCGCTGTCAACTCCCGTTCGTTACTGCTTCACGCCGTCAAATTCCCCCTCCCTCCTCCCCATCTATCCCCCTTCTTCCTCAGCCTTCCCGACTAACGTTCGTTCTCTTTTCTCCTAGGAGTCTCGAGGGGGGCATCGTCTGAGTCGAAGCGATCGAACGCTCCCGGGCCGAGCACGGCGGTCATCGCAACCGTAGGCTCCCGGCCGAGCACCAACGATCGTCAGGCTCCGAGACTCCGCCCCCACCCTAAGTCTCGCCCTCCTCGGTCTCCTCATACACGTACTTTCGTTCGCACAATAAATACTCTCAAACCTGAACAAGTTGGTGTGGTCTTTTACTAGTGAATGAGTCAATAGAGTGGAAGTGAGGGAGTTAGATTCTGTTTACAAACACTACTAGTGTACACTACACACTAAAGTTGCCTCTAATACCGTTATTTATTTATTTTTTCTCCTCTTGCGATTTAGAGTCTGGTGATGCTGCCTCCAGTGTCATGACTTGTCAGTACCGGTTGAAAATCCAACCAGGGCAGCTGATTGGCCAACAGCCCTGTCATTCAACAGTGTAAACAAAGTAATTTAACGCAGCACTCCACTCGGCTGTGTAAACATAAGCCATAAATGGCTCGTTTTGACACCAACCCCAATCCTTTTCCCTATCTAAACTGTGATAGCATAGTGTTCTAATGGTGTTTATTTCCTCAACTACTACTAGGTAACTATGGGGACATTTGGTGCTATAGCACGCACACACACACACACACACACACACACACACACACACACACACACACACACACACACACGCACACACACACACACGCATGTGTGGCATCCACAGACACACCCACTGACAAATGCAGTGAGTATCATGAACACACAGGTGGCCTGGTTAACGCCGATCAAGTCTTCCTCCCCACCTGTGAGAGCATATGTATAAATATACCTCCCGGAAATAGTACTGGTTACTCTGGAAATAACCAAGGAATTAGTACGCTGAAAGACAGCATAGGGAGACACACTTAGTAGACAAATGCGTAGAGTTCACTAGCAGTTTAAAGGGGTAGTTGTTTAAAGGGACAGTTCAGACAGTTCTCTTAAATTGTGTGACATACTTGCCATTAATATAGTTGTCGCAACTTTGTGAATTGATTTCCAGAGTCCTGTGGCGGGAGTTCTGCTCTGTTTAGGTTAGTTTCCGTCACTTTGTGGAGGCATTACAAGTAAATGAATCCACAACAATAATGTCATTTGTATTGTTGACCCGCTATTTCTAATACACCAGAGCAATGTTCTTTCAATTTTGACTCCTCTTTTCACAGTGAATGTGGACACAAAAAGCTTAGTTCCACGTGATAGCGGGGTCACACAAATGAACAAACATTGGGCTAATATTATTTTAGAAATAGGTCAATGATACAAATAGTGTTTGTTTTGTGAAATAACTTAATTTTAATGCATTGGAAGTTGGAACCCAATGCATTGGCCCACACACAGTGCCATTTTCAGTATTTCACACAACTTAAATTTAAAAAATATGAACTATCCCTTACCCGGTTTCACAGGCTACCTAGACTTTGCCATACTTTTAGAGCAGGGGTTTTCAACATGTGGTCCGGGGACCACCACTGTGGTCCTTGAGAGGGTTCCAGGTGATCCCCATGCTAAATGATGGAGAGTTGGTTAACCAGATGTAACTCTTTGAGAGCGTACATGAAAGCGTACATGAAACCAAATGGACTCTTGCGGGTACATTTGGTTTCATGTTTACGCTCTCAAGAGTTAAAATATTCACCATCTGAATTAGGCCAAGTCTACACAAATAGAGAAGATGAATGGATATTTGGTCTGTATATTTTACTGTTTCTTAAATCGGCCTGGAATTGTGAATAAAAGCAAAAGAAATCTTTAGTTTTGGGGTCTGTGGGGCTAAAATATCATGAAATGGTGGTCTGTGGCTCAAATGCTGAATAAATAGTGGGCCATGGTATCAAAAAGGTTCAAAACCCCTGTTTTAGAGTTTCGCACTCTCATGGGGCTAAGATTCTTAATCACATGCTGTATGCTGCATAGACAATAGTGTCACTGCTAGAGGAAAGCCCGTGGGTCATTGAAAACAGCATGGGGTCGGCTCACAATCTACCTTTTACTGTAGTTTTTAACAAATACTTTGACCTGAGACTCACAATACAGGAAAGGTTGTGGGGTCACAACAGCGACCATAGAAAAACAGTTGGACAGACAGGCAGGCAAATCTGTTTGTTTTATCTCTGGGACTCTAATCTGTGCGTGTGTGTGTGTGTGTGTGTGTGTGTGTGTGTGTGTGTGTGTGTGTGTGTGTGTGTGTGTGTGTGTGTGTGTGTGTGTGTGTGTGTGTGTGTGTGTGTGTGTGTGTGCGCGCGTGCATGCGTGCGTGTGTGCGTGTTTGTGCGAGCGCATGCATGTGCGTGCGTGTGTGTCTGCAATGTGTGTGCAGGGTGTATGCTGAGAAAGAGCACTCGTGTGTTGTGCTCAGCATATATCCTGGGTAAATAAAGTTCAAAAGGGTATTAAAAAAAATAACCTACAGTGTCAAATCCTTCATTTTATTCAAAGGGCTCTTCTGGTTCAATATGCACACTCAGAGCTACAGACCTGCAGAGGTTGGTTCCCAGTATAAATCATTCAACTGGAGGCCTTCTGAACCCCCTGAGGGGTCTCTGTGTGTACCCTCCATTGAGACAACCAACCATCTTGTTATGTATGGCATATACTATTCTAAACACAACATCCATGCAAATTAAACATTTGTCATTGTGAAGGCACTTTGCATGTTCTTTACCGGAATACTCATTAATTACCAAACACTGTCCAGAACAAGCGATTTTCTGTACACCAGATTTGTACTCTTTTTAGCTGAAAACATTAACCCCTTGAACTCTGGGATGGACAGCTCTGTACTTGGGATATTCTACAGCAAATCACTTTGCCAAAACTATTAGATCAAAACTATTAGATCCACAAGATCGACAGCTTGACTCTTGCATACTCTTGAAGACACTGGTTTAAGAAAGCATTTTGCTTGTACTACTGTCACTGCATAATCATATCAGCACAAAATCTTTGCACAATTCACAAAGATAAATGCTCTGTTGGCTTACAAAACATATCTCAGTTGCAAATGTTATCAGTGGTTGAATACCTCTATCATATCGTCCGAAATTTTCATATCGGTTGGGCTTTACTAGTGACCTTGGTGATGACCCGTGTGCGCATCCATGGCACAATTAACTAAATCGCTCTGTATTTACTGTCTGACTCTCCCTAGTTCTTCTCGTTGCAGTCTGCGGAGGCTCCGTCGCCTGCTGAACATCTGTGTTATTTTAATTAAAGCTGGAAGCTGAATTCACACCCACGGCAACGTGGCCCTGAATGGAATCCCAGGCAGCCCAGCTCTCTCTCTGTCTCTCCCTGGGGTCTCCCATCATGTCCTTTCTACCGCTTCCTTTCCTCCCTATATCTGCTCACCAGATCTTTTGTCGTCCTTAATAAGTTACGTCCTGTTGTCACATAACAGGAAAGACTGGTGTCTGGCTGTACTGTTAGAAAATAAAGGGGGGAAGCCTGGTTGGGAGTCGGGACGCATGTGTGGAGGACGCGGACAACTTTTTTTTAGGGGAAGTTCAAATAGCTGACCTGCTATTTTCGCTGCTTGGGTCCCGGAGCTGGGATTGAGAGACATCAAATTTCTGTAAAAAGTTTGGGAACCAATGTTCTCAATTGCTGCTGACTGTTGAAACTGTATGCTGTGCTGGGAAGTTTCTTTTTTGTCATATTCGTGATTCAAAAGTATCTCCAACTTCATATTGTAATTAGCGCTGGGATTCGATTAAAACAATAATTACATATCAATATTTGACCCAAGACGTTTTTTTCAACTCAAAATTTCCCATCCTCTGGGACAAACAAGTGGTCTTCTTCTCCCACAAACCTGTTTCCTTAAAGAAACCATGGCCCTACTGGAGAAATAAAACCTACAGTTAAAAGATACTATGGTGTCGCAAAACTAATTCTCTTTGACTGGAGAAACTTGTGCGGTCAGCTTATAATACAAACAACAAAACCAGCTAATATTTAATAAGGTCCTTCGAGTCGGATTAGCCGATTACCAACTGTGACATCAGTGTCCTTTGATATGGATTGCTCAATTAGACTGTTCAGAGCCAAAGTTTCCTTCGGCACAAACAAGGGACTTGTAGGTGTGCCCGCGAACAGTATAGGCCTAACTTCTAAGCTGGGACAGTGTGAGAGGGCGTGTGAGGGGAAGCAATTGATTGGTTCCATGTTAGGTCTGGCACATCAGAGCGATGGTGGGAGTGAAAGTACAGGAAGAACATGTCCCAGGCAACCACTTATCTGAAGCCTATGGCCTATAGTCAACCGCCCGCCTGAAAACAGACCAAAAGCTGCGACGGCCAGATGGGGCTATGCAAAACAGACCCAGTAATGCAGCACTGCCTTGTCTGCCCTTTAGTATGCATACTAAGACAATAACAGGTCAATAACAGTGCGGAAAAGTTCTATAATAGTACAGACACTGTCATCTAACCACATGACGACATAAAAAGAAGTCATTCTCAAGCCTAGACCCGACATTGGCGTCTGCAGGACCCCCAAAACTAATCCAAACTCAAAAGAAGTCTTTTAACTCTGGAGAGTAAACAGAATTACGACCTATAAGGGACTCCTTTGTTCATTCCTACCTATCAATCATTTACTGTAGCCACATGGAGACCACCCTGGACCCTCTCAAGGACCCCTGGAGAGGTCCCCAGAGTTCCAGACCCCATGTTGACACCACTGCCCCCAGGCCTGTATAATTTGTTGTGTGCAATGAATGGCGGCAACAGCTGATCTACAAGCTCACAGTGGTGTAAGCTTGTAGAAGATTGTTTGTCTTCTGGCAACTTTGAAAGGATTTTGCCCAAAATAGGGATGGTGGGGTAGTAGAAACAGTCATGAAAGAAATTGTTGCTTTTTTGTGCCCCCCCCCCCCCTCCTTCATGCCTTCTGGGCTGGAATTCTCCTTTAACTGGAGGTAACTTGAGGTTGAAGGGTTGGTTTGGGGGTGCAGAAGAGAAGAGGGGACTTGCAGACAAACAGACGAGGCCAGAAGAGGAGGGGGGGGGGGGTTGTGTAACTAAAGGAAGCTGATAGGAGGGGGTAAACACATTTTTGGGGGGGTTGGGTGATTATCATGGCATCCTAGCTGTGTCATCCTGTCTGTATTCCTCCTCCAATGATCTCATGCCTTTTCACTACACTGCAGAACAGAAGCTGCTGCTGCTGAAGTCTCTTTCACGATGGAACTGTCCCACATTGCAACAGACCCAAATTTAAAAGCGTGAAGAAATAGGCCATTGTGTGTACTAGGCCTACTCACATCGCAAAAGATCCTGATTCATCACAGTGGACCACGCATGCACATGCACACGCACACGCACACGCACTAGATGAATGATAGTCAGTCAGTGGATTGCTGCATGGTGATGAGCAGCAAATGCAGAGGTTGAAATGCAGGGGAGTAGGCTATTTCCAATGACTCTGCTACTTCTCGGGCCTAAATAGTGTACTTTTACTCAACATTTATTTGGAAAAAATACGAGTTTGTAGATTTTCATCACAAAACATACATCAACCACTTTATCCATAGGCCTATGTCCTACATTTCATCCATTTGAAAATTGCCAATCTACAAACATACAAGCTCACAATGAGCTGGGATGTCTTGCATTGTGAACTTGAAACGGGACATTCCACACAATGAGGATAGCACGTACTTTTGGTACTTCAAGTAGGCCTACACGTTCATGTCTCATACTCATTACATTTTGAATTACTTGTAAGTAATGAAGTAGTTTGATATTGCAGTACGCTACTGATACTTTGACGTAGTAAAACCAGTGTGTATAGCCTACTTTTCTCCTCCACGGAGCAAATGGAAACCAGGACAACAATGTGATCAACTCATGTCAGGATGTCGTGCGTTATAGTGCCGTGCCCCCGGACGGTTTGCGTCACCATGGCAACCGGAATCCCCTCACGCTTGAAAGAAGAAGTGCAGGGGGGGTGGGCGTTTCTCAACCTCTCTTGGCGTGAGGAAAACAGTCCCCTTTTTATTTTATTTCTATGGACTGTCATTGAGCCCAGGACAGATAGGTCACCGATTTGACGTGGGTGCTAGCCATTGCATTCACATTCACAGTCACACCATGCAGTCATGCCAGCAAAGTGGCAACATGATGGCACCACTTTGGGCACCCCCCCCCCCCCCCCCCCCCCCCCCCCCCCCCCACACACACACACACACACACACATTGTAAAAAGACAAATGGTCCACCATGGCTGGACCGGAGGACACATTCCTTCCGTCCTTGACTCCTTCCTCCTCCTCTGTTTTCCAGCTTCTTCAAAAGGGCATGTCAGTTAGTTGCAGGATGCAAGAATGAAAATCACACCCATTCGTGTGAACTGAGAGGTGCTGTGTATTGGCAAAACAGCGCCCCCATGTCGATACGCTAAACACAGTGAGAGGTGCAGGTGTATACATAGGGACGCAGAACCAGACCTCAGGGCGGTTGCAGGCCACTGTTAATATTTTTTCCCATGGAAAAACAACAACATCAATGGTTCTCCTACACCAAAATAAACAACACCAAATAGTTATCTCTCCTAAATTGTGGACCAAAAAACTTGAACCCCCTTGCTTTTGGGTCCGAGAGACTAGGCTACTAAACACAACATCAAATGGTGGTCCGTAGCCTAAAATGCAGAATAAACAGTGGGTCCTGGTATGAAAATGGTTGAAAAGCACTGTCCTACACGAATGGGGCCACATATAGATGGTGGACCGGATCTTTCTATCAAATTACGCTGAATTGACTTCAATTGAGCTTTACAGAGAGTAACCGAAGTCGTGTCTGTGGTGTGGAACTTCGTAAGCACGTTCCCCTTACCAAAAACAAGCCGTATAATGTTAATATCACCCCGCATTGTCCTGACAGAGCAGCAGCAGACGCAGCGAAGTAACCCGACACTGCAGCATGGATACCCCAACAGGTGACGACGCAATAATAATAACACCAACGCCAAATCATAGACCTAATAATAATAATCACAATATATATCCAGAGCAAAACCAAACGACTCATGTAGATGTTTGTTTTCGATTCTGACATCATCCCTCTACTGGAGTCAAAACGACGCCTTCCCCATGGAGCGCTGGACGAGCATGTTTGTGCGTCAAAGTTAACGCTTGTCTGGTCCAAATGAAAATCTAAACCGATTTCCATAGAGCTTCATTTGTCCGGTTTGTGTTCGGAGGGAAGTTTCAAATGGAGCGCCGGTAGTTTTCAATAAAAAACGGTGTTTTGATCAACTTTGTCTCAGAATCTAGCGGCCATCTTGGATTCTTCCTCCATTGTAAATGCGCGACCGGCCGCCGCAATGGGAAGGCGCTAGAGCTGCGCAGTCCAGCCTGTTAGGGGAGAGACGAGGAGATTCCAGAGTGGCTGAATTTTGAAAACACCATATTTGATTGGAAAAACTACGGGGGTTCGGATTATAATATTCTCCCGAATACAAAACGGACAAATAAAGCTCTATGGAAATCTGATTAGATTTGCATTTGGACTAGGTCAGCGGCACTTTGTGGAAACGAACGTGCTCGTCCAGCACTCCGTGGAGATACGTCGTTTTGATTCTCGTAGTGTGACGATTGTTTTGGCTATCCCACGTTCTACCGTGGTCTCCCACAGCAACCCGGAGAGTAGTACTGTAGTACTAGCTAGTCTTGAGTGAGTTGTACCTCGATCCATTTCTGTGCCTCCCGGCAGGCTTCTGGTGCTGCTGCTGCGGGTTGTTGCTCGCCTGGCCGCCGCGGCGGCACCGCGCCGTTATTCGCTGCTACTGCTGCTCCCTCCTCCTCCTCCTGCTGCACTTGATCACCGCCGCGGTGATCGACGAGGTCTCCTCCTGATCCTCCGGTGTTGCTGCTGCTGCTACTACTGCTCGCCATCATCGCCATCATCGTTACTTCGTGTGTGGTGGTGGTGGTGGTGGTCAGTGAGTCAGTGCAGCAAGCCACCGGGCCGTTTTGTTGTTGTTGTTATAACGACGGAGCTGAAATAAGGTCCCGTTACTCCCCGTATGCGATCAGATGATGTCCGATAGGGGTGCTTTTGCTTCCCCCCCGCGGAGCACCGTGGCAGCAGCAGTACCGGCGACAATCCGTTATGTCTTATTATTATGATATTTGTTATTATTATTTCTACTGTATAATCGGCGCCGACTGTGCGCGCAGATCTCTCTCTCTTTCTGCAGTTGCAGTATGCACGTCCACTTGGTAGAAGATCCGATGGATACTCACGGACAGACTCTTCCCCTAGCTGCTGCAACTCCCACCACCACGCTACTACTGCCTGCAAGGCTGCCTCCTGCAACTCGAACTGGACGCTAAAAATACCCCCTTTCTAAACGACACCATCCTCCCTCCTCCTGCTGTCCTGACTCCTGACACACTCGCACGCAGCGCACCCACACACCACACGCAGGGCAGAGGAACCACGCACACATGTACAGCATCTGACTGCAGCTGCGCGCGTTCGGATCGAGCTCACGTCGGGAATGCGCACGCAGGAATCTGTCCTGGGTGGCTTCGCGCGCGCGTGTGCGTATGTTTATTCTAGTCCCACCACAGCTGAATTAGGTTGTTCATATGTTCCGTGTCGAAACAATTCAATTCAAAGTAGCCTGGCTACTAAAGTCAGACCAAATCAGTTGTTGGCAAGCAAATAAATACATAATAAACAAACAAACAAATAAATATAAGGGCTTTATTGGCATGGGAAAACATAAATCACACAAAAAGCACAACCAAGGCAATAAAGTTGCACATTTGAAAGTCATATTTTCAATCAATTTCTATGTACCAAGATACTATTGTAAACAAGTGTAACTCACTATAGCACATCCATTCACAGCTAGTTGTAGCCTACTTGAATTGTACTGTAAATCTTCAAGCTGTTTTTCAGTTTTAGTGTGTACTTGTAGCCATTTATCATTCATTCATTCAGGGTCACTCTATGCAGGAATACACAAAAAGATTGTTTTTAGGGTGGTTGTGTTCCATCTGCGAATCACCATTAGAAGCTGAAGTGAATGTGAAGTACACCTTTGCGAGTACAGCACCGCTGTGATAGATAGTTTAAGGCTAATAGGCTATAGCAGTGGTGCCCAAACTTTTTCATGTCAAGGACCCCCAAATTGACACTAACTATAGCCCACGGACCCCAATTGGGAAAAGCCATGGAAGGTATACCATGGACCCTCATATGAGAAGATGTTTATGGCTCATTGTTCTCAACCTGTTGATTTAATTGCAAGGATCCCCACATTTGTACATACACTACGAATGCCCATTAAATGGGCATTCATTTAACGGCATTTCTGTCTCTGGGACAGCTTGGGACCCCATAATGTAAAAGTCAATGTTATTTTAACAGGTCCATTTGTAATAGAAGGACTCGGCCCTGTGGAAAGTGAAGAAGGCTCGGGTAAAACCTGTGGCATCATCACTATTGTAAAAATGTCCTGAACATACAGTAACTAAAAAATAAATGTTATCACTTATCTGAAGCTCAAGGTCCCAATTATGTTGGTGATAAATCCCCCCCCCCCCCCAGCCCCTAGCCCAAAATCATTTCTGGTTATGCCAGGCTAACCGTGAGTTAACTCCATGAGTTAACTCAATTAATTTATTTAGTGCACGATTAACTCGCAATAAAAACAAAAGCCAAGTGGGTTCAATATCGCCAAATGCAGGTGAATAATTGTTAAACAGTTAATTTATTACTCATTTAAAATAAGTCTACACAATTTGAGAATGTTTGCAATTGCATGTTCGCTCCTAATGGTACCAACATCAATACAGCTTGGAATTGTAGACAAATTCTTTAATTTAGGTCTGGAAGTCTAAATAAATGTCATCAAATGGTGCAGAATAAATAATGGACCTTGATATGAAAAATCTTGATAAACACTCATTTAAGGTACAATTAGAACCAATAAAAAATGTGTAATTAAATTGCGATTAATCAAAAATTAAGTATGGGCAATCATGTGATTAATCACGATTCGATATTTTAATCATTTTAATCTACTGACAGCTCTAGTTTCACCATCTTAATGATTTTTCTTTTAGGACCTATTTTTCTTAGACACCAAATGGACCCGTTTGGGTTCATTTGGTTCCATTTGTTCCATTTGTCATTTTGGCCAAACTTTGACCATGTTTTATAGTAGGCCTATTTTTTTTCCCCCCGTTTCTTTTTTTTTCTTTTTTTTTTTCTTTTGCAAGACTTCACTGTAACTTGGGGACTGGGATTCCTACAAAATCATGGGGGTCCTGATTCCCGACCCAGAGGTTGAGAATTATTAGACTACAAATATATGTGGAAATGCCCCAGCTGTACCTCCCTCTCTAATGCCTTCCTGACAGACAGTCCTCAGCTGACTGTACCTGTGCATCTGCTGTGTGAACTGTGAACTACTGAAGAGCGTAGCTGCTGTTACTGATGTCAGATGCTCCAGAGAGATGTGATTGATGGCTGTTCACAGGCACAGCTGTGTGCCATGTGTGCCTCTGCATGTATTCTGACATGCATTTTCATATCGTTTGGACTTAGCGTTGCGGTCACCAAACAATATGAAAAATAACAAGTAGTTCAAAATGGGAAAACTCCAACATAAAAAAGGACATCAGAGAGTGAAAAAGTTTTAATCAGGGGGAGGGAGGGATGTTTAGAACACACATTGCATCGCAATGGTTTAATTGTTAAGATTGTATTTGTTTTCTAATGAAGTATCAAAAAGAGATTATGTGGGAACTCCACATTTAACTGGGGACCCCCTGGAAAACCTGGTCCTTGAGGCATGTTGAGAGGCATGTTGAGAATCTTTTTTTTTTTTTTTGGACAAGCTCAGCTGAATCCCGAGCAGGCATGCCAAGTCCAGCCCCCAATGTTAAAAAGACAACACAAACAGGGCTTTCTATATACTGTACAGTACATACTCATCAAGAAAATGTATATAAAACATTGGAGGATCTGGCAAGCTATAGAAGACTGGTCTATACTATAGTCCTGTTGCAAATTGCAGGCTCTGATATGTCAGTTTTGATGGCTGGTGAAAGGCCATTCCACATTTTGGTGGCATGCATACTAGGATTGATTCATTCCTGTATTTGTGCCGGATCTGTGTGGAATTTCACTCATTGTAAATCGGTGGCAATAATGATGATTTTGATAGAGATAAGTGGAGCTCTCTGGTGTTGTGCCATGTGCCTCATGTTATTCAACAACCCTTGAGGTAATTGGCTATATCGATCATCTATACCTGAAGTCATTCTATCCTATATAACCCTAGCATAACGAGCAGGCATTATGTGAGTCCTAGCTGATAGAGGTCCCTAGTTTAGATTTCAGTGCCTTTGAGGTGCATGTTTATTCACAATGACATTGGATGAGTGCTGTTAGATAAATTAATATAATTCTTGTATTTAAAAAGAAGCAGGCTGGAAGACAGGGAGGAAGTACTTGAGAAAGTAATCTGATTACAATTTCTTCTTACTCAGGCAACCCAGAGACATTCAAAGCCATACGACTATTGAATTGAAAAAACTTTGTTGTACTACTTATAATTAACTTTAGCTTTAGATGAAAATGATACCTGATAGAACCATTAGACAGAACACACAATGAAAGGTTTTGCAGCATGAAGTTGTATTTGTGAGAGAGCACGTTAGAATTCACAAACAGCTATCATAGCAAAGTTTCACTCAGTGTTTTACAAATGAACACATTTATAATTTGTTATCACCGTGGTGAGAACTCAAGAGTTTACAGAATGCCTATACTAATGATGATGCTAAAACATTCTGGATTACACTTAATGCTCTGAGAGGGCATGGAAGGCTGTAGTCCGCATGACCTAGGATACAAAACGCTTATCAACTTCTCTGGCAACAGAAATCCCATACCATAACCGATAGTAAGAACAAGGTTACAATATTGTGGTCATAAACAGCTAGGTGAAAAACACATAATGACATACCAACCAAAGATATTCTGTGACAAACAAAATGCATATAATAAAATACAGAGATATATGAGGAGACATAACGTCATGTTAAAGTGTGATATCATGCTGACATGAATGGTGGCATGTAAAATAGACTCAAAATTCATCGATCAAGTGCTCCAGCTAAAGTGTCCTCAATGCATTGATATACTGACAGACAAATGAGGAGACAAACTCTTTGTTGACTTTCTCGATTACTTTTGTTGCCATTTAATCAGCAGAAAGCTTGTAATCAGTGTTGTAGTGGTACTTTTAGAAGTGGGGGGATGCCTCTTAAGACACGTGCACGCACACATGCATGTGCATTCGCGTGCACCTGCACAACGCAGACAGACACACTATTAAAACATGCATATTGAATAGTATATTGAGAAAGATGGTTTACAATGCTTAATTGTATCCATAAAAGTAAATGACAAGTCAAGTCCCCCCTTCACTACACCCCTGCTTGTAATCTAAAACAATCTCTTTTGTCCTTGTGATAACACTGTGTCCCCCTCTGATTGTAAAGTCTGCATCCTTACTGAGGTTGAATACAGTTTTACCAGGTGACAAATGGTTCTGTTATCAGTGACAGCAAGTGTGGATTTTACCAAGCTCACTCACGTGCTGATATGATGTCGTTAACGTAAATTAGGGACAGTAAAAGGCCCTATATGCTTCATTGGGGAATGCACACATCCAACACCTGTTCTCTTCATCCAGTTCACTGTTTTCTATAATGGAGGTCCATCAAACAGCTCACCAGTTAATTAAAAACAAACAGTTCTTTTGTTTTGCAATCACAGTAGGCTATACTAACTGTAGTGCATAAGGTCACACATTGCCACTTCTCGCTATTGTATTGTTTTCAACCTATGCAAGCAGTCCAATGATACCGACGTTGGGAAAAAGATGAAAGAGTAGATGACGCATGATGTTGCATAAATGATTCAATACAAACAAATTGCATACCAAACAATATATAATGTTTGTTGAGTATAACCTCGCCACCGGGTTTTAGATTATCACATAGGCTATACCTAAGCTTTACATTCAGACATTGGAGTTGTGGAAGTTGGCAGTATGGACAGATGACATCACATCAATATCTGTGCAGTAGAGAATGTGCCATACAGTGGGCCATTGCACTATTCCATCATACCAGTGGTTCACCGTTGTTCTGTGAATGTTTGATCATGTTCCAGTCTGTACAATCTGTTTGTCTGGTTGTGTTCACACACAGATGCAAAAGAAATCCCAATCTGGAGTGGAGACAGAAGAACCAATATCTCCCTACCTATGGCTATGAGTGTTGCAATTACAGACGGTACATTGTCAAAATCAAAACAAGTCTTTCAGGCCTATATAAAATTGAGTACACAATGGTGAGTGTTCTCTTATGCAATGGCACTGGCTTGTGGCAAACATTTGTTTGTTTTTGTTTGGTTGTTTGTTTGTTTGATCGTTTGTTCATGTGTGCTGAAGTTATAACTTTTATTTCTATCACAAAATGCCTATTTTGGGCATGCTTACAGTACATGCAAACATCACACCTTTGTGAAGTAGGGGTACCTGTATCAGCATACATCCTCATTCCGTCCAACGTCAACTTCAACATTGGTGTCTACACAATGTTTGCGTTTACACAAACCCTCAAAGATGGATAAAGGAGCGATTAGAGCCCCTGAAAAATAGCAGATATACTGTACAAGCTCACAGTGCATTGCAACGTGACACGTTGTTGTATATAATTGAAAGTATACTACGTTGTAGTATACTTTCAATTTCTTCTAAGATAGAAATATACAGGAAATAGAACTTAATGGCTACTTTCAGAAGTGAAGAGGGTGTTATCACGGAACAGTAGAAAGTGTGACATTAGGCTTATATGGTGTCACGTCACCATAAAGCATGGCACACAGAAGCTTTGACCAGTGTTTAATATTATTATAGCAGGTGAATGTTCCATACTACAACGTATGAGGATCTTGAATTGCCAGTAGTGTTTTAGGATAACATCAGAAAGGTACCTAGCTATTGACTAAAGGTTCTCTTTGTATTTATATACAACCACACCTTCCTCTAACAAGGCTACTTTTACTCCACTAGCCTAAAATTCTTAGAAAGCTTTAGTTACTTGTTACTTGTATATTTTGATTGTCATTACAAAACAGAGGCCTATATTATTGTCCCAAATGAAAGAGAGAAAAAAAACAGCTGGATTGTATTGCAATCGGGTACTGGACTATCTGGCACTCACACTTCCAACATACCTCACCATACATCATCGTTCCGTGCTTGGCCAATCAAATCATCAAAAATGCAATTCCGGCCAATCACTTTTGGGGTCTTCACCTTCCTTCACGTACGAATTGTCTTTGTAGGGAGTAGGGAGTTGACACTTGTACCTTGCAATCATTCAAGTGTTAGATATTTTCTTTTTAATGGTAGTATGTATGTGTATAAGAAATTTGGCAACAAGGCGGATGTAACATTACCAATTGGGAGGGCAGGAGAAAATGGCATGTCATGCCATTTTCAGTTACAGGACTTTTATTAGGCAAGTAAAGCATCAATAATAACATCAGTTGTTGTTGAAGTTGCAACAGACACGCAGCATGCATAAAGTTAAAGGTCTGACTCAGAGAGTTTTCTGTTTACAATGATGAAATGCTGTTGGTTTAGTAGTGCCGCAGTTTAAATATTAGCACTTTAATTTGAAATATCTTGGGTTGTTTTGCATGCCATCATGTTTGGTGGGGCAGACTGGGCATTTAGCCCCCCATACTCATGCCTAGATCTGCTCGTGTGGCAATCTGGATCCGGCAATTTGAGCCCCAGCCAGATGAGCATCTGGTTTCATTTGCAACCGGCAAAATATTTCACACAGAGAGTGCATCTCAGCCGGGCAGGGTATAATCCCAAATTTGTAAATTAAGTAACGACTCCATGACAGTAACGACTTTAAAGCGATCGGTTTGCGGCCGTCAGCAGTCGGGGATCGGTCAACCCTTCACGTGCCCCGATTAGCCGTTAGGTGATGACGTAATGGTAACATAATTAAGAAAACTCTGAGTATCACTGGTCACTCACTCTGCTCGTGCACAAGCCATGGCCTACTTGTGTAGAGGGTCGAAGTAGGCCATGGCCTACGTAGAGGTTCGACTTGTGCACAATGCACAAGTTGGTGCTCTACCGAGTGCTGATCTAGTTGGGCAATAACTGTACCTATACCCCTTAAAACTAAACTTAAAAAATACAAATCAATAACTGTGAGATTAGTCACTACAGACAGAAAAACGCAATCTGTTTGGAACTCTATTTTGGTGGTTCAGGATGGTTCTGAGAATTAATTCACAAATATAAAAGGCATAAAATATCCGCCCTCCAAAAGAAAAAAATGTGGAAAAAACATTTGAGGATTTACTTCCTTCAATATTTGAACAACTGGCCATCATGGATGTCCATTATTATAAATGACAAATTCTCCAAAAAAATCTAAAAATTAGCTAAATAAAAAAATGTGCCAAAGAAATGTTTGTGCTAACTGGTTCAGTGGTTTGCAAGATTAAATGTCAGTTAGACTGTAAAAAATCCACACGTCTAGTCTGTGGGTATAAAACTAACAAAAGACGTAAGATAGGTGACAAATAAATGCTCCACAAATTCAAATCAAACTATTAATTTGGTGAGCTCTTATCATACTGGTTGCTTCTATTCACGATGAAAGTCAACCTTGTTTCGAAAAAACTTTAAAAATAAAAACCAAATTAAACCAAACTAAAGGTACTGTCTACACTACATAAAAGCAGTGTTGCATTAGTGATTGGTGAGTTTAACTATGTCAGACACGCGTCAATTAACACTTAACGCAGAACAGAACATGACAGGATCATGGATATGCATCTAGGCTCATTTTGTTGTTGAGACGTGAACCTCAGGTTGTAATCGATGCATTCGCGAAAGCATAGTACTACTACATACAATGACCAACACAACTCGACAACACAGCGTTTCACTAACTAAAACTAAACTAGAATCAAACGCTGAATTGAAATCAAACACCAAATTGAAAAGCTAAATAAAAACTATGAGCTCTTTACCTGGATCCAGCCCGCAGAACTCTGCCACACTCCACAGAGTAGACCTGTTTCTCAGAAGAACTCGGCTTTGTGGAGGTTCTTGAGCGCACCGTGCCTCCCTCGGTCAGCACAGCCAGCCCTACCTTTTATGACCTGTTCCCTTTTTTTACTGGGCTCAGGCTTCTCCAACAGCCTCTCCATGTTTACGGGGTTGCGGGCTATGTAGATGGCCTTGTTTCTCTTAAGACGATTGAGGTCGTCCTCTACTTTATTCAGTGCGTCGTGCAGGCGTTGCTTGTTTTTGATTTTCCCGAGGGTATCTTCTACGATCGGCAGACACTGGAACTCGTGATACAGCTCTTCGAACTTCTTCTGCAGGCCGTCGATGGCCTGCTCCCGCTCCTCCTTGGACACCTGCACCATGCCTTCCTGCTCCATACGTCTTTTGACGTACGCGTCATATGCCTCCTCTCGCCGCTTGGTTTCTTCCTCGAGCTGCTCCAGGTAGGCCTTTCCTGGCTTCTGAGGCTTGGTTTCCTGATCGTCCTCGTCGGGACCGTCGGCTATGTAGATGGTCTCGTTCCTGTCGACAAGATTTATGTCACTCTCCATTTGATTCATTGCGGCCTCCAGGCGTATTTTCCGGGCCTCTTTCCCAGGGGTGTCTTTGATAATGGGAAGGCACTGGTACTGACCGTAAAGGTCTTCAAAGTTCTTCCTCAGGCCCTCAAGGACAGTATCTCGCTCCTCCTTAGACATTGGGGCTTCCTTCTTCTTCATATCCTCCACATATTCCTTATACGCCTCCTCCAATTTCTTGATCACTTCCTTGCGCTCCTTTATGTACTCGGGGACCTCTCCGTAGTCCTTCTTCAAGATGTATTTGGGAATAAGTCCTGAATCCAGTAGTAGATGCGTGTCTCCCCGCCTTGTGTCTGCATAGATAGGCTGCCGCTTCTTCGGTACTGCATACATGTTCTCCAAAATATTTGTCTCCACATAATTCTGATTGCTATGAATGCCCATAACTGGCATATCTGTTCTCCTAGGTACCTCGGGTTTCCTTCCATGCATGTTACAGTCTCTTTCATACCGTTGAACTCGAGGGAGCCTGAATTCCTTGGAATGCTTTCGTAGGAAATTTTCTGGCTGTGGCACTTCAACTTTGGCTGGTCCAATTGTCCGCATTGGATACTTTTGAGCCTTCATCTCCTGCTTAGCCGAGGGGTAAAATTTTGAATAGAACCTCGTGGGTTTCACCGGTGGATAGTAATTGGTGATGGTGGACTCCATGCTAAACGAGTAGGCAGTTTACTCTGAGATCCGTTGTTCCGCCAAAGTATTTGGTATTTGACACAATAACTGGGTGAGAGTTTTTTAAGTAGCTGTGACTTCACGTAGGATATACGTCATCAAGACAGGACAGCAATGGTATAAATTAATGACAGCCTACTTGTGCGTGAGCGGAGCGAGCTAATACTCATGACTTTAGCTATGAAGATCTCTTACTTACATTACCATTATGTCATCACCTAAACCAGCCAATCTGAGGGACCGACCGCCTAAAGGCCTATTCAGAGTTTGAGCAGCAGAGCGGCGGTGCTGGTAGTGGACTATCGAAATTCTGAACTCTGAATGAGCCTTAACCTGCTCCACTCAAGCAAGTAACTGATGGAAATTTTAATATTTCAGAATTTTGATTGTGAATGATTTTACATGTTACCCAAATGATTGAAAAATAAAAAAATAAATGAAAAAGTGTCACATATATGACCATATCAGTTGATTAGGCCTCCAGTATGCATTTTACATTTTAGCCTCTCTCACCCAGTGAAAGTCAGTGAAAGGTTTTCTGTCTACCTCCTTGGACGGCCATCAACAAATTCGGCATTTAACCTTGCTCACTTGATCGTATCACTCTCTGTTTCCTCCCTTTCTTTCCATCGAGTGTTCGAGAATGTTCTAAAGTGAATTGTTGCATCGTGCCATTCTGAAATTCATTTCCCATAATTCAATGTAACAAGGTATCATCCTTAAGGTTGTATTAATACGTGTGATCCACCATGTCAACTAGAGAGAGGAAATTTATGCTACGGACTGTGTGTGGATGATATCCCAACTTCTCTTCATATAGAAAAGAAATGGAATATAATTAAATAATTTTCCTTAAATATAATGCTGCTGACGTGTGGACATCTTTGCTTCACTTGTTTTTCGAGGAAAATGTTATATATGTTTTGAGTGAGTACTAATTGTGTTTTATTCTAGGTTGCCACTCTAAAGGGTCTTTCTCAATGCTCATAAATGCTCTGAGTACTTTTTGGCTGAAGTACATTTACTCTGATTACATTTTGGCTATCGAAGTAATTACAGTCCATTCTGAGATTTTTCTAATGGTCCTCTTAAAGGTGAAATTAGAACCCCCAAATGGTCTCCTATATAATATATAATATTGTTGTTGGACAAATTGGCTCATCAGTCCTTTTTACCCTTATATGGAGATATTTTCTATAAATATTATCCATCAGTAACTACACACAGAAAACACACATTAAACCCGTAGGGCTTGCACACCTCAAAAACCACGCATGTAGTGTGCATGCACGCACACACTGGTGTGTAGTAATTTTATTTATATAGCACCCTTCACAGAGAGATCTCACAAAGTCCTTGCACCGGGGCCCACTGTTTTATTGTGTTATAGAGCTGAGCAATTCCACCCCTTTCATGACGCCGCCCTTGGCCCAGAAATGATTTCCCCATTCATTTTCCTCAAAGACGAAAATTATTTATATAAAGACAATTACGCCGCAGACAAAGCCAACTCAGGTCATGATGACAAATCATGACAACACACATATCACACACCACACAACATACTAGAATAAAGACAACTCTGAGTTGGCTTTGTCTGTGGCGTCATATACCAGTACATCATTTTCAAGAAGTCTATGAGGAAAATGAATGGGGAATTCATTTCTGGACCACGGGTGACATCATGAAAGGGGCAGGACTGCTCAGCTATATTCCATTCTGATCAGTGTAAGTGTGGTGGGCGCAGTGGATCCAGTCAGGGTGAAAGAAATATTGCTCATGCATGTGTACAAGTCAGGGGTTTTCAACAGGTGGTCCGGGGACCACCAGTGGTCCTTGAGGGTTCCAGGTGGTCCCCAGGCTAAATGATGGAAAGTTGGTTGACCAGATGTAACTCTTGAGAGTGTAAACATGAAACCAAATGGACCCTTGCGGGTCCATTTGGTTTCATTTTTACACTCCCAAGAGTTAAAATATTCATCATCTGAATTAGCACCACTTAATTAAGAAGTTTACACTGTTTTGTTTGCGAAATCCAGCCTGGAATTGTGGACAAAACCAAAAGAATTCTTTAATTTTAGGTCTTTGGTGTGAAAATGTAATCACATGGTGGTCCGTGGCTCAAATGATGAATAAATGGTGGTCCCTGGAGTCAAAAAGGTTGAAAACCCCTGGTATAAGTGAATACCAATCCAAAACTCCTTACATTCATATTTGTCTCCACCACAAGGTGGTGACTATGTTTCACACCCTGTCCGTCCGTCTGTGCAACTGTTACGCAGGGTGACGTAACAGTTGCGAAGGTGGTGACATGTTTCACCCCTGTAGGCAACTGTTACGTGACCCCTGCGGGCGGACGGACGGACGGACAGGGGGTGAAACATAGTCACCCTCAAAGGGTGACTGTTAAGCCACACAGTCACGCTGTGGGGGTGACTGTTGCCCTCACAGTGACCTGAGCCGGTGGAGGCAATCTAGTTGTCTCCACCGTAAGGTGGTGACTATGGATCGTACCCCGTCATTCCGTCCGTGTCTGTCCGCCATCATATCCATGTATAGGATGATGTAATGATGACGTCATAGATCCTGACGACAGATATTTTTTTTTCTTGAACTCTTCCATAGAATTTGAATGATTGTCTCCACCGTAAGGTGGTGACTATGGATCGTACCCCGTCATTCCGCCCGTGTCTGTCCGCCATCATGTCTATGACTATGGATCGTACCCCGTCATTCCGTCCGTGTCTGTCCGCCATCATGTCCGTGCATAGGATGATGTCATGATGACGTCATAAATCTCATACCCTCTCCATCAGAAAAAAACAATGTCACGTTCCTGTGCTCCTCATTGGCCATCATGTCCGTGCATAGGATGATGTCATGATGACGTCATAAATCTCCCCCCACAATAAACACGTTCAAACCTGAGCCGGACGGTGGAGACCTGTGCCCCGTAGGGGCACAACTCTTGTTGGCCTATGCAACACCAGCCTGGCCTAACCTGCAATGATTTAGGCCTTGAGGGGCAGGGAGTGGTGCAGACACACCGGTGGATCGGGTAGATCTAATTTGATATCAGAAACTGTGTTGTCAGCCCCAGCCCTCTCCCGCCCCTCCTCTGCTGTGGTACATCATTTGGAGCGACACCCACCCCCCGGAAAGGTTGACTCCCACTTGAAGGCCAGCCAGTCTGCAGTAGGCCATCGACTACTTAGCAGAGCGAATGACCCCAAAACAAAGTAATCCATAACACATTCTCTTAGAGAACAATTAATAATTAATGTAGTAGAATGCAAAGAAAGAAAGAACTAATACCTACTGCATCTTGTCACTGCTACTGATTACACTGTGCTACTTGGGTGGAAGCGTGCATCACTACATGTCTGGCCGACATCTCAGTGGCAGTTACTGTGGATGATGTCTTGTCTTCACACCTCAATCTGAACCCGGACAAGACTGAGCTCTTCTCGCCAGCTGAGCCCTGTCCACTCTATGGTCCTGTCCCATGCAGGGGTAACTCTTTCCATAATGGAATTGGCTCCCGTTTGCTGACCTATATACATCGCTAGGTGGTGCTGGTGCGCTTCCACTGGCAGCCACCTCAACGTTGTCCCATCTTTTAGCTCATAGTACACTTATCACACTGAGATATTCAGGATATTAAAACAGTATCTTACATACCACATTTTACCGCAGGCAACTATGTGTCTGTGTTCACATGCCGCCCAGAAAAGCGCTATACATATTAATAAACTATGTTTCTAATGTAAAGTCACCTAGTGCTTCTGGTTGGCTACTTGATGATGAAACCTAACCAATGGAATAAACGAGTAGGTCAATGACGCAGACTAATTTTTCGCAAAGAATTGTGGGTAATTGATAAAATGTTCCGTTAACGCAATTATACGATTCGTAAAGGGCTTAACGATGCATATGGCTTAACGAGGTACATATCCTGGGCGGACAATTTGTTCGTAACATGTCCACTGTTTGTGATTATAATATATATTGCGACGCAGAGCTTTAGAGAATGGACAGAGTTACGCAAACTCCGTTCACTTCATGGGGTCAGTCCAATGGAGGCTCTTAGGGACAAGTCCTGGGCCGGAAGTAGACAGAAATGCATTGGGCTCGGGCAACAGCCCAGCTTATTGATCTGAAAATCTATTTATTTTAGATTAGATGTTTTGTAGTAGGCCTAATAGTACAACATAAACATTGCAGAGACTTTATGTGTTACTGTACAATTCTTTAAAACAGTTGTAATTACACACGTGTCTAAAATAGCTATTATTTGCGCCGCGCTCGTCGAAAACAAAGTATTCCCAACTCAGGTTTGTCCCTATTCACCCTCCATGCACGGCCGCTCGAACGCTCAGTTTCTGACCCCTCAATGTCGCAACTCTTCTACTATATGGTGCTGGTGCGACCGTAGCTGACAATGACATCCGCACCGATCACCCTAAGCTCGCCTGCTCTAGTGAAGTTAAGACTATACTTTCAGGGATCATTTCTATAGTTCTTGACTTGAGAAATGAGTTTCTAAAGTGTTTGGTCTCGCTAACCACGATGATGAGTTACGATATTCCCTTCTGAGCGCGAAGCGGACAGCGAGTAATGATTCAGTTCATACGCTCACTGTCATTGATGACCGTTCTTTGCTTCCTCGTGGAGCATTGAGGAAGGGAATATGAGCTTAGTGGTTATCCGATCATTGTTTAAAGTAAATTAACTTAGTGCGTTAATTACCATATTGTAAACGTGTTGTGTCGCGGTCACATTATTTTATAGCTATTGTGTCAGGAGAAAATAGCAATTATTAGCAGTCACTTTGTATAAATGTCAACATTATTCCCTCAAGACTATACAGAAAACCTCTTTTTTAAGACCACTTTTAATAGATGCTCTGTTTCGTCGGCAATGTCCGGATAGTGTAGGACCTAGGGTGATTACACCATAGCTCTGGTCCAGAGCTCCACTGCTTCTGAGTCTGACTTGCATTGCATTGCAGGTCAGACTCAGAAGCAGTGGAGCTCTGGACCAGAGCTAGTTACACCGTAGAGTTAGAACTATGGGTTACACCAACCATTATTGTCAAAATACTGCTTTGGTATAGTGGGCAGGTGGTTAGAAAGTCTACCCCCTTTGTGTGCAGTGAACGTAGTCTGTCTACCGTTGGCAGCAGCCGAGCGGATTCTGTCTGTGCCATCCTTTCTCCGTTCTCAGGCGGAATCACACATGCTTATGCAATTCATCGACTGATAGAAATGATTGATTGAAAATTGACTTTCAGTTGTATAAATACATTTGGTTTGATTGTAGTGTAGTGTTCCACTATTTGATTTTGCTTTGGCAATGTGAAATGTGTCACTATTTTGAGCTTTGAATTGAAAATAGTAAACTAGCCTACGTTATAAAACCGCACGGCACGTGGCGTGGATGAACAACAGGGTTGGGATGAAACAGACGTTATTCAAGTTAGGTCCGTGTACTTTTCGGCCATTCAGGATTCTGTTTTATACTTGTTAAATTTAAAATCAGAATACACTCCAAAACGGCCCGTTTCGGTATTCTGTTTTGAAAACAAAATGTAGAGTTGTGAATTGTAAGAGCAACATACGACCCGTTTCCAGGTTCTAATTGTTGTGGTTCGAATCAGAATGACAAAATTTAAAAGCGCTGCTGCTCTGGCGAGGTAGCGAGCAAAACCTGAAATCTGTTTTGTGTCCGCTGCCCCCCCCCCCTCCCTCCTCGTGCTGAGGGCGGAGGCGTGGCACGGAGCTCTTGATTGACAGCTCGGTTACTGCTGCAGTTACTACAAGGAGACACACGCGGCGCTGTTGGTACTGGCAGATGATATTATGAATTATTGAATTAGAGTAGTTATTATACATTTATCCTTTATATTTAGATTTTATTTATACCATTTAGCACTGCCGTTAATAAATTGAATAAATTAGTCTGCATTTAATGCATATTAATACAGTGCTGTTATTACATTCTGATTAGACATTGATGATTGATGCATCCTCCTCTGTGTCAACTCTTAATTAATAAAGTAATACAGACAGATAGACATTTTAAAGAGGCCTACCCGGGACCTCGTCATCTGTGTCATTAATCATTATGCAGCAACGCGTTATGTTACAGGTAGGCCTGTTTATTTGTTCAATTAAGTGTTTTGGGCCGACATGGTGCCAAACAAGGTGCCAAACTAATCATTGAAGTAATGTAGTCTGTATACATTTATCCTTTATCATTTAGATTATATTTATGACTGCTGCTGTCATTACAAATACATTGGCGTTAGCGGCATTTTGATTGAATCTTAACGGGTCATAACCAGCCACAGAGCTATTATTTCTACCTACTGGTAGCCTATACAGCGCACACTGCAGCGAGGGCGTGATCATGGTGTCACGGATGGACCACAGTGACAGACAGTAGGCCTACAGTAGTCCGAGGAGATGCAATTGGCTAGGACAATTGCAAAACAGCATCAAGTGGTTCCCCTGGTTGTTGCGGATGTGCACGTCCAAACTCATTCAAATTCAATGATGATGTATTTAATATTTAATTCAAATGTAGGTTCCTGTATTCATTCACTAGGTACACACACACACACACACACACACACACACACACACACACACACACACACACACACACACACACACACACACACACACACACACACACACACACACTTGATTTTATAGACACTATCTATACCCTACCATCTTCCACAAAGTTGGCTAGAATGTTGAAAACAATCTGATGATGAGCCCCCGTGAGGCATTACTCTATTCATTTACTTCAATGCCTAGTTCGGTTGGCACCTTGGCGGCCCAATTGGCGCACCTCATAAACACTTAATTGAATAACGAATACACTATAAACATAGCGGGTTGCATAACAATGACACACATGATGATGGTGGGACACTTACCCTATATGTTGAATACAAGTTTACTTACTTTAGCATGTTAATTAATTAGAAAGTTTATATTTATTGTCTGTCTGTCTTGTCTGTTCGTCTGTCTGTCTCTATTAATTTTTTTAATTACTTAAGAGTTGACATGAATGTAATAACAGCCCTGTGTAAATATGCAACCAAAAAGTGGGGTAATTTATTTGAAATTACGGCAGGATAAATGTATAATAATATTGTCTACTCTAATTCAATAATTCATAATATCATCTGCCAGTACCAACAGCGCCGCGTGTGTCTCCTTGTAGTAACTGCAGCAGTAACCGAGCTGTCAATCAAGAGCTCCGTGCCACGCCTCCGCCCTCAGCACGGAGGAGGGAGGGGGGGGGGAGCAGCGGACACAAAACAGATTTCAGGTTTTGCTCGCTACCTCGCCAGAGCAGCAGCGTTTTTAAATTTTGTCATTCTGATTCGAACCACAACAATTAGAACCTGGAAACGGGTCGTATGTTGCTCTTACAATTCACAACTCTACATTTTGTTTTCAAAACAGAATACCGAAACGGGCCGTTTTGGAGTGTATTCTGATTTTAAATTTAACAAGTATAAAACAGAATCCTGAATGGCCGAAAAGTACACGGACCTTCAAGTTAGGTAGGCCTACCTAATTTAGGATTCATGATGCTAACTTTAGATTTGTGACGCGAGGTTACCTCCCTCCGAGTCCTAGTTCTAGGAAAACTATCTGCTTCAGATCATTTGCGTGTGCCACCTAGCAGGCTATTGCGTAATAGTACATGCTGTCCTTTTTCTTTTCTTTTATTAACCACCTGTAGTTGTTGATGTCAGCAAAAGGTTTATTAGGCCATATACAGGCCTACTATATAAACAATGAAAAAAATGTAACTTTGTTTCCATAAGTGCCCTATAAATAAAGTGTAGCCTATTATTGCACAGCCTCCATTCACTTCATGGGGCGACATTTCTACATAAACGTCTATTGAGAATGGGGACGACAAATAGGGAGTGACAGGCAGAAGGCAGCAATGCAATGGACCCAGGCAGCAGCAGACCGCCCTTAATGATCTTAAATCCCGTTATTTTAGAACATTTAGTAGTAATAGTACGTTACATTACATAGCCTAATATTTTGCATTTTCCAACCCCAGTTTGTCCAGATTCAGGCTGCACGAACAGCGCTCAGTTTCTTGACCCCTCAATGTTGAAACTCTGACACGAGACGGCTGTGGCCTGGCTTCTAGTAAAAGTTGCGACATTGAGCGGGCAGAAAACCGCCTGGTCACGTGGTCCGTGTACTTGCGCGAGCCCATAGACTCCAATGCCTTCCGTACACTCCGTTTGTCCCTATTTTGACCCAGTTAATCTCAACAATCTATGTAGAAGAACCCCCATTTGGACCGAACTCATGAATTGAACGGAGTTTGCGTAACTCTGTGCTGTGTGTGCGAGCACGCACAATGACGTCAGACAGTCAATAGGTGGTGTTGTCTCTTCCTTCTTTTACCTCCATGCATGTTTTGGTTCCAAACGTGAACTTAGAAAAGAAAAACAACATCGTTATGTCATAGTATATAAATAGAATCGAAGATAAAATATATATATAAAAAATCAAAGACATGACATCAAATTCCGTCACTTAAAGGGCAGAAAAGTAACAAACAAAAGCCTTGTCTTCTGGACAACGAGAAGAAAGAGAGGAAAACAACTGGACTAGCATCCACTTTAAGTTAGCTTAGTAGGCTAACGGCAGCTCGATGTTCATCGCTGTTTGTTGTTGTTGTCATCCTTTAGCCATTTTTGTTCCCAAGAAGAAGACCTCCCAGCAGGAAGAGTCGTGGGCTTTCGCCAGAAGAGGATGAACTGGCTCTTTCCCCTGTCGTCCATTAAAGGCTCCTCCGGTCCTATCCCACCTCCAGCTCCACTCAGTAGCCTCCAGCAGCAGCGACAGCGGCAGATAGACTCCCTCAAAGCGGCTCACCCCAGGTACCATGACTCGCTGCGTTAGCCCAGCCAGCTAGTTGTCTAGTTGCGACATTGGGGGGCAGAAACTGAGCACTCGAGCGCTGTTCAGTTCATTCAGCCAGACAAACTAGAGTTGGAAATTACAATACAAATACATTGTTTTCAACGAGGACGGGTCAAATAACTATTGCACACTGTAGTAAGCATTCAATTGAGGACATTAAAGCCGGGCTGTACAAAGGACTTGTCCCTATTGGTAGTCCCCATTCGCAATAAAAGTCTATGTAGAAGAGCCGCCATTGGACCATCATAAGTGAACCGAGTTTGCGTAACTCTGTCTATACTCCCAAGGCTGTGTGTTAGCCTAGCTTTGGATCATAATCATACTACGTGCAACAGTGTTTATCCCAAACATTTTGATACCTAGGGTTACTTAGTTTAGGACCACCATTGGATATTGAGTTGAGTAATCAATGTAATTCAATGCAATGTTGCTTTATTGGCACGAGAAAACAGGCGTTTACAGTGCCAAAGCAAGTGTCACAAATACAGAACAAAAAACAGGGGGACTTGAGGAAAGTACAGGTCCTTTCCAAAAAATTAGAATATCAACGAAAAGTTGCTTTATTTCCACAATTCCATTCAAAATCCCGAACTTTCATTAATTATAGATCCAGTGCTCATATTGTAAATGATTTCAAGTATTTATTTGTTTATGTTTACACAATTTTGGCTTCCAGCTCATAAAACCCACCAAATCAGGATTTCAAAAAATTAGAATATTTTATGAGACAACTAAAAAAAATGTGTTTTAAACATGAAATGTTGACTATCTGAAAAGTATATTAATTTATGCAGTTAATACTTGGTCTAGGCTACTTTAGAACAAATTATTTCATTAATGGGGCGGGGCATGGAGGTGATCAACCTGTGGCACTGTTGAGGTGTTATGGAAGCCCAGTTTTGCTTCAATAACAGCCATAAATGAATTTGTATTTTTCAGTCTTATGTCTCACACCTTCCTCTTGACAATACAACCCAGATTCTCTGTTGGGTTAAAGTCAGGACAGTTTGCAGGTCAGTTAAGTGCAGTAATACCATGGTCGGTACAGCAGCTACTAGTAGTTTTAGCTCTGTAGGCAGGTGCCAAATCGAGCTGGAAAGGAAAATTAGCATCTCCGTGAAGCTTGTCAGCATACCGAAGCATAGGGTACTCTAAAAGATGGCTGTGTTGCAACCACTGGTGAGTTTTCACTGTCAGTGGATTAACACCAGCCAATAACATGGCTTGGAGACTGGACATGGCAAAACACATGATTTAGGCCATGTTATCGGCTGAAAACTTCAACACAGCCATCTTTTTAGAGTACTTTGTGCTTCGGTATGTTGACAAGCTTGATGGGGATGCTAATTTTCCTTTCCAGCTCGATTTGGCACCTGCCCACAGAGCTAAAACTACTAGTAGCTGCTGTACTGACCATGGCATTACTGCACTTAACCCAACAGAGAATCTGGGTTGTATTGTCAAGAGGAAGGTGTGAGACATAAGACTGAAAAATACAAATTCATTTATGGCTGTTATTGAAGCAAAACTGGGCTTCCATAACACCTCAACAGTGCCACAGGTTGATCACCTCCATGCCCCGCCCCATTAATGAAATAATTTGTTCTAAAGTAGCCCAGACCAAGTATTAACTGCATGCATTCATATACTTTTCAGATAGTCAACATTTCTTGTTTAAAACACATTTTTTTTTAGTTGGTTCATTAAATATTCTAATTTTTTGAAATCCTGATTTGGTGGGTTTTATGAGCTGGAAGCCAAAATTGTGTAAAAATAAACAAATAAATACTTGAAATCATTTACAATATGGGCACTGGATCTATAATTAATGAAAGTTCGGGATTTTGAATGGAATTGTGGAAATAAACCAACTTTTCGTTGATATTCTAATTTTTTGGAAAGGACCTGTATATACAGTTGGAGGGGGTTATGTCACATTGCATTATACCAATGAAACATTAGCAGCAATTATTTGCAGTCCTTTTGGGACAAAGGCAGCATTTTCAAGACTATACACTATGCATGCATGCATGCATGTATGTATGTATAGTCTAAGAAACGGATAACTAATTTGGGAGAAAAAACAGACAATTCTTCTGCATCTAATTGTGTACAATCTTGCAAATTAAGCACTTAGGCGATTTAACTACAATTGTTTCATTTTACGCTGTCAAGAGTTAAAGATCTATAAGGGTCCATTTGGTTTCATTTTTTGCTCAAGAGTTAAATATCTATAAGGGTCCATTGGGTTTTATTTTATACTCAAGAGTTAAAGATCTATAAGGATCCATTTGGTTACCAACTCTCCCATCATTTATCTGCATAGGTATAAAAAAAACACTGCTTGTAATACAGCATAGCTTATGTAATGTTTCCCCTGATGGCCTCCAAGCCAGTGGTTTAATTTTGTGACTGACTATTGAAGGTGGCCATTTGGCACTCATTATTCCCCTACTTTGTACTTGTTTTATCTGTATAGTGTATGTATGTCTTTAAATGCATTATTGAACATGGGGGACCCTGATGTAAACTAGATCTGCCTACTTGCATACCATTGCCTACTCGCATGAGTAGAGCAGTGATCCAGATCCATTTCCTCCAGAAGATAATATGTATGACATTAGTCATAAAGGTCTCTCAATTAACGTCGCTGTTACGTCAAAACCAAAGCCAGCCGATCAGAATACTTCAAGGGACGGTCGATTACCGATGGCCGTGAGCTAATCGCTTAACTTGCGCTTGCTCTGCTTGCGCAAGTAATTGGTGCTGTTCAGATTTCATTTTCGTACTGGGTTGTCCTTTTCGTTGGTTTTGAAATGCACCCATTCCCCCATCTAAATAATACTGCTACACATTTCTAAAACTATGATGACAACATAAGTCTGTTTAAGCAACAGGTGCTGTTTTTTTTTTTCCTTGGTCCTCAAACAATCATGAATTTGTGCTAAGTGCCGCTCAAAAATAAAAGCTCAGCCTAGCGTCTACTATTGGGACCTTCGTGTCTTGTGATGCCTTTGCGTGTCGTTCTTGTCTCTTGGCGCATTAATCCATATGGGTCATTAACAGAAGTAAACAACAGCAGCAGACAGTGACACACACAGATTAAAGTATTAACCTGGGTCTGGGTGTTTCCTAAAATCCTCTCCTACCGTAATTAACCCACTGACCAGGAGGTAGCTTTAACACAGCCAGGAAGAAAGTCTACTCCTCGTCAACTGTTGCTCCAATCTAATATGCTATGCCACACTGTTACTTGCTAGTCCTGTCCAATGCTGTATTAATTATGTTATATAATCGAATATAGTTGTAAATTAATATAATATGTATGTGAATATAATCTGTTGCTAATCCAATATATTTGATACAACCCCTGAATAATCCAGAGATGAAACTCAACATACCCCTAGCCTGGAATGTAAACCAGCCCAAACTACCACACTGGAAGAAAACAATCCAGTGAAATTACAATTTACAATTTACGTATTTAGCAGACACTAGATTAATACAGAGCGATTTGCATTAGATAGAAACATTGCAATGCATCCTACAGATTAATGTTTACAATTCAAGCAGAATCTACAATACCCTTTACAATATAAAATATAAGCACTAAAACATGGTAATAGCCTCCTATATAATTCACTGCTATTTCAGTCTAATGAGGTGCTATCTAAGCTACCTAGGAGGGTACTGCAGGGTACTACTATGGGTTGGTAATACAAGTGCTATGGGTCGATTCAGATGGAGTCTGAAGAGGTGTGTTTTCAGACTGCAGCTGAAGATAGGGAGTGCGTCTGTGGTTCTGATTGCCATGGGAAATGCATTAGTCTGGCCCATGCCAGGCTAACGTTTTCCCACAAACACCAGGCATCGCAGACTTTTATTAGTAGTAGTACACAAGATTCCTTAAACAAACCATGACAGGTTTGTGGTATGTCATCACAGAAGGAACAAATGCATGCTTTATTTAGGCGAAGCTAATATAGCGTGAGGTGCTCTGCCTGTGATGACATGGCCAAAGCCTAGTCCAACTATGTGTGTCAACAATAAATTCTTTAGTGACCTTTCTGAGCTTTGCCACACTTGGCCATTAGCTAAAAGCAGATGTATTCAGTGAGGATGTATGATGGGCCTACTGAGTTTGATCCGCCTCTGTGACTTAGTGGATTCTTCTTGTTGAAGTCAAGTGAAGCTCACTGTGAAGAACGGTGGTCGTCACACTAGCTCTCAGAGCCGGTGTGCTAGCTGTCAAACTAGCATCCGGGGCTAATGCCGGTATCTTTGCCAACCGAGACCATCGCCATAAAACACTATCTGATCTGATCTATACATCCGATAGGTAAACACGTTTGTAATAATGAGAAATAGATTAAGATTGAGTAAAAACATGGGAAAAAATAAATTAAAAGGCTAAAAAGGAGATTAAAAAGTAGCCGGTCTAACAGTGGCTGCTGTCAAACGCTGCGATAGTGAAAATTGGGAAATGGTGACTAAATAAATACGCAATTTTAAACACTCGTTTGATGCAGAGACTTGGATTTTCTTGACCGTGGTGAGACCGTGGTTAGTGTTATACTTAATGTTATACTCGGAACTACAGAGTGAGAGTAGAGTGTTGAGGGAACATACCATCTGTTTAGAAATTGAAGGAGCTTGCATCACCCTCCCCTCTCTCTCTTTCCGCCTCTCTCTGCAGCCTAGCAGAGATCCAGAAGGATGTGGAGTATAGGATACCATTCACAGTCAACAATTCCACCATTAGCCTCAATGTGTGAGTATGCTTTCTAGGGCTGCAACACTTAATCGATTAATCGTAATCGAATCGATTATTCAATTAGTTGTCAACTATTTTAGTAATCGGTTCGTCAGTGAAGGTTTTCCCACTTCCCCACTGCCATATCTTTCCCCGTGTTAAGTGGAACAAAACTAAAAAGGAGTGAGCCTTGTCCCCTCAGCACATTCACAGTAGCAACTGCAAAGTTGCAAGCAAGAACAAATATCAAGAACAAACTTATGGTTTGAGTATCTATTTTTAAAAATCAGTTTTTGAGTTCAGAAGAGTACTGTTGCTTTTAGTTTAGACTGATGTGTCGACTTAATTAAATGTATGCCGTCAGAACCCTACATATACAGTACACATTTTAAGGTGATTAAATACAGCTACACGTGTCTATCAGAAAGGATGTTTTGTTTCATTCTGTTTTGTTCCTGATTCTGTAATTGTTGTCATATTTTGCTTTTCAGTCACTACTGTGCATGTGCAAGTATCATCAAAAGAGAGCAGTCTCACTGCTCTTTAGCCTTGTTACACTTAACACGGAAAAAAAACTATGTATGGTTAAGTCGGAAAATCCAGTTATTAGGTGCCAATCCGATTAATCGATTACTAAATTAGTCTACAACTAATTGAGTTGATTTTATTACGATTAATCAAATCATTGTTGGATCCCTACATTCTACCAACTGTGAATACAAATTTCAATTAGTTGATCTAGCTCTCATTGCTATCCTCTAGGAAGCCCAGGAAGAATAGTCACTATAGTGAGGACTGAAGGGGGTCCGTAATAACAGTAAACATTGATTGAAGAAATATTGAATGTTGAGTGTTGCACAGTTTTGCAAATTCCCAGATTAAAATATAGCGTGGTGTTTGTATGACTCTGTCTTTCTCATCCTCTCTCATCTTGTAGACTGCTGCCTCCTCAGTTCCCTCAGGAGAAGCCGGTCGTCAGTGTCTACCCTCCTGTCGGTCATCATTTAGTGGATAGCAACAATGGCACCATGGTCACAAGCCCCCTCATCACAAACGTAAGGATGGACGTCCCAACCCATCCCAGGGTTTATGGGACGATACTTCTCAAGTTTGTACCAGAGTAGACCATTAATTACTGCCGTTATGACCAGTGTTTTGTAAATACGGTAGGCTGTGTGTGTGTGTGTGTGGTCACTGTGGTTGTCTCTGTTTTGTAGTTCGGGATGCACTCAGACCTGGGTAAGGTCATCCAGAGTCTGTTGGATGAGTTCTGGAAGAGTCCACCTGCCCTGACGTCTAGTGGCCCCACTGGGTTCCCATAGTGAGTACATCCTCATAGCCATATATTCCAAAAAAGTAGCCTTCGGTGGGTGGTAGCAGCGTGTACATACCAGTTATACTGTAAATAATAAAATAATGTATTTTATTTGTAATGTTTTCATTCACAGGGAATCAAAGTGCTACATGGTTGAAAACATAGACATCAATAGAGTTGAGCAGTCCCGCCCATCTCATGACGTCACCCTTGTTCCAGAAAAGGATTCCCCATTCATTTTCCTCATAGACATTTTGAAAATGATCTATATGAAGATGATGACTATGCCGTGGACAAAGCCAACTCGCGTCTCAACAAATCATGACAACACACACAGTATTATCATACAACACACACAATATCTAATTAGAAAGAAGAAAAAACAGAAGGATACAAAACCTTTTGTTTTGTTTTACTGCTTAGAAATTATTTGACTGTCCCAAAACATTGTGTGTGTTGTCATGGTTTGTTGAGACCTGAGTTGGCTTTGTCCATGGCGTAATCGTCTTTATATAGATAATTTTCGAAAAGTCTGAGGAAAATGCATGGGGAATCCATTTCTGGAACAAGAGTGACGTCACAAGGGGGCGTGACTGCTCAGCTCTATAACAGAAAGTTAAGAAGAGTTATAAAAATACAAACACTTAATATTAAGACAAGACAGCAAGAGTTCTACTTGAAAATCGTTTCACTTGTGCATGAATTCAGTATTTATCGTGTAAAAAGAGGGAGGAAGGATTGCCTGTTTTTTAAGAAGAAAAAATCTCCAACAAGGTGATGTACCGTGATTTCTGGACTATAAGCCGCACCAGCTAAATTTGGGGCAAAATACTGATTTTTCCATGTAGCCGCACCTGACTATAAGCCGCACCAGACAATAAGCTTCATGTTAGAGCAGTGGTTTTGAACCTTTTTGATCCCAGGGCCCACTATTTATTCAGTATTTGAGCTACAAACCACCATTTGACAACATTTTCACCCTACAGAACCCAAAACTAACGATTTCTTTTGGTTTTGTCCACAATTCCAGGAAGGATTTTCGCAAACAAAATAGGCAAAACAGATCAAAATGACCATTAAGTGGTGCTAATTTAGATGGTGCTAATTTAGATGGTGAATATCATAACTCTTGAGAGTGTAAACATGAAACCAAATGGACCCGCAAGGGTCCATTTGGTTTTTATTTTTACGCTCTCAAAGAGTTACATCTGGTTAACCAACTTTCAATCATTTAGTCTGGAGGGCCCACCTGGAACCCTCTCAGGGACCACTGGTGGTCCACGGACCACCTGTTGAAAACCCTTGTTAAAAAAAAAAAAACTGTAAAAATCCATAGATTGGCCACACCGTTGTATAAGCCGCAGGGTCAAAAGCATGTGAAAAAAGTAGCGTCTTATAGTCCGGAAATTACAGTACTTATGAATTGAAGCGAAAAAAAGTTCAAGGCAGTTTTAGAGAGAGAGAGAGAGATGCCTTTAATTTAAAGTGGCTTGTGCATTGCAAGATTAGAATACACTGCATGCAGTTTAATTTTACAATGCCACTTTAAATTATAGACTTTATTTTTCTATAAGAGTGCTCTGGTCTCATCTCCTTTGCTTCAGTATTTATCATGCTATCTCATTCAAGCTACATCACGCTTGATTCAGTAGAAAAACAATACTTCTAAAACTGCTACTCCGAATACCTCTGATTGGCTGGTCTCCGTCACGTGATGGGTGGAAAAACCCAGCGGTAACCCACTGTTGACGCGTCACATTTAGTAGTATCACTCTGCAACCGGCTTTGTTATTAAATCTTGTCGCGGTTATGCTGTTTCTACAGCTGTGGGGGAACGGGGAACTGCCTTCTGGTAACTTAAATTGCCATAATTTTAACAGTTTTAGCAGGTTAGCGTCGCCCTGGGATAAAATTCACAACCTGCTCCCTTTTGTGGCTTATTTCTTTATTCTATCTTAACAGTACAATAATAACCGTATGGTGTGCTTTCCACTCCCTCCCCCCAGCAGCATGTACAAACCATCGGGCATGCCACCGTACCCGGCACAAGGCTTCCACTATGGTCCTCGACCCGGTCAGGCGCCGGGGCCAGCCCCGATGCCACACCCCGGGATAGACACTACGCACTGCCCTCCTAGAGCGCCAGCACCGTATGGCCTGATAACTGACCTACCACTGCCTGTGCCCACTGTAGACTCACAGGTAGGCTGTCAGCAACTGTACTTCACTACTGATGTTTATTCTTTGACAAATGGTACTGCTGTGTACTGACAACAAGAAAGGTTTCACTCTCAAATTTAGTTGTGTCGGGGGGTCATTTCTGAGAAATTGCCTGATTCAGACGTGTCCAAGAAATGTGCACATTTAACAATATTGTTAAAGCTAACAGACTGTGTATAAACACTGTAAATAGATTTGTTTAAAAGCAGAATCTAACTCCACCTCACCTCCACTCTATTGGCTCATTATGAATCTGCTGAAAACAGCAGTGCTGTGATTGGCTAAAATGCTGCCTCACCCCACACAACCCCCCTCCACCCTGCAAATTAGCACCACCTTTCCTGAGCCCGACGAATGTTTTGTTTTCATGATTTGTTGACGACAACACAGTTCTGGAACGTCTGCTGAACGAAGCAAGTGTGTTCTGCAGGGAAATGGCTGCAGATCAAAGTAGAAGCAACGTAGAGGTACCCTGGGCCCAGAGTCTTCCCCGTGCCCCCTGCTGGCGTAATGGCGTGGGTGTGGAAGACTCTGGCTTCGCCGAATCAGGGGTGGATCTGGCTCGCCACGAACCCTGGCGAGCCAATCAGAGTGCGTTTTCGCATAAAAACAAATGACGCAAATCAGCAGAGACCCAGTTTGTAGTTTTTCGAAGCTAGGCTAGCTAATAGGGCAGTGGTACTGGGGACTACAGACAAGGTGTACTACCGGCGCCTGTGTTCTACGTGGCAATCAGTGCTGCTCTGATTGGTTAGATTCTAACCAATAGGAGTTGAAGAGTCTTCTTCCTCCTTTGACTGGTGGTGCCTCTAAAGATAGACATTGCAACATAATCAATGACTTCATGATTATTTTGATGTTGAAAACAACCGTTTTTTGAATGATTTCAATCAAAACAAGAGTTGTGCCCCTACGGGGCACAGGTCTCCACCGTCTGGGCTCAGGTTTGAACGTGTACTAGTACTAGTGTGTCAACTATGACGTCATCATGACGTCATAGTCGGGAGGACAGACAGATCGAGGGCACAGACGGGCTACGTGCACGGACAGAGGGCGTTTTATAGTCGGGAGGACGGACAGATCGAGGGCACAGACGGGCTGCGTGCACGGACAGAGGGCGTTTTATAGTCACCACCTACGGTGGAGACAATCAAAGTTGTCACATTTTTGTCACAGCTACACAACTTTATTTTAATCTAGGGCACCAACAGAGTGCATACACTTTACACAATGTGCAAGGAAAATGGAATGTCATACTATTAATGTCCATTAATGGGCTCTAAGGAGAAACACCCATTCTTCAGTAAGGCCTGGATCATGGGCAAAACGACACATTAGCCTATACAATTCCTTTGTCTTGCCAATGCTGACTTGAATGTCTTGAATGTGGCACGGCCCCAGTACCAGGATTATAGCCTATGATGTAGAGCACCATCTAGTGGACAACTTATACCATTGTTTTCTCAGTAAACTGTCAAAAGCTTAACCTGGAATTCTGCTTTGCCTAGCTCTGCTGTAAACCTCTGGGAGACAGTGTGATGACCTCCAGTGCCGGTTCTAGGAGTTAGGTGGCTGTGAGATTATTTTATGTGACCCTCCAGAAAAAAAAGTCATTCACAATGAAAGTGTTTCAATCTGGCACACTTTGAGATGAAAATTAAGAAGCCAGGCCACGACATGAAAAAGGGCTTGAGTGTGACGCTCTATTGCATTTTAGCAACTAGTTTTTGCATAGGGCAGGGGTGGGAAACTTGGTGATGGAGCGGACCAATGGCAGCGCATAAGGCCTAGATCTTTGTCACCACTAAACCTCTTAAAACGCCCAAACCACACCTATGCATAATGTCTGGGTGGTGTTTAAGGGACATAGGATGGTAGCGAAAATAGCAACTTTAGCATGCTAGATGCTCTAATTGCGTATAAAGGCTTTTCCCATATGGAAAAAAAAGTTGTATGTGTATCTTGAAAGTGGCACCTTTCATATACCTTTCCTATATTAGTGAAACACATATAAAACATATGTAATCTTGTCATTTATAAGAATAATATATGACATGCAAAACAGATATGAGATCCATAGTATTTTTCTGGTAAAGTGGCTTGTATAAAAGGTGCCACTTTCAAGTGTTTACATATAGTTTTCTCCATATGGGAGGTGATGTGTCCTGTACTGGTCGTGGCCCTAAGCAACGCCTTATATTGCTTATACCTCGAAGCGGCCCTGATGACCTCTACCTGACACAGTGGTCCACAAGTGGTCCAATGTTTACCAGTAGAGGTGTAATGATCCTTTCTGTCTTTACTCTCTGACTCTAACAGACTGGGCTAAATGGACACATGTACAAGATGCCGGAGATTCCAGAAACCTTCCCTGAACTCTCCGAATTAAGGTTAGAAGTCATACACCATAAAATCCACTGAGAAATCTACTTTGTGTTTCATTTGTTTATTACTGAGTATTGTGGTTACAATTACATTAACACTCTTAGTTGCTTAGTTATAGTTACTTAAGTTATAATTACGGCTGTTGAATGATTAAAGATTTGTACATTTGAACATTTCAAAAAGAAAAAGAATCTGGGAAAAAGATGGTGTTTATTTATTTAATCAAAGCTATACTCTATGTCTGTGGTTACAGGAAGACACACAGCTATATGTCTCATAAAACCATGTTCTGCTGATTTCCTTCAATAGGAAAATACTCAATGGGCATTAAACCGATGAATCAACAAAATTAATTAATGCCATTAATTGCCATTAGCTATTTTCAACAGCCTCAGTTATAATATGTTTGCATTCTACCCACATTAGGGTGGGTACTTTTATCAAGTACTTTATCCATTTATATGTCCGCTGGTCTTTGTTCTAAACCCTGGTCTGTCGGTGTGTGCCTCAGTGCGTCCCAGCTGAAGGACATGTCCGAGCAGGAGGACATGCTGCTGGACATCTTCATGAGCCTGCCACAGCTCAAGCAGGTGACCAGTGACAAAGCAGAACTGGTTACCAGTATAGTGGCCATGGCCAGTGAGTACCCTTTTGAGACAGATTATTCACTTAAAGGTAGGGGAAGTGATTTCATTTTTAGTCAGATATCACCCCCCCAAAAAAGTTCTGTTAAAATGCTCTATTATAAGGTGTGCAGGCCATATATGGAGTTTCCCCCTCCCCCACGTTAGCAGAGGAGCTAATAAAAGTTCCCCAGGTGGAGGGTGAATTCTCCTCCAATCAGGATCGAGCAGCAGGTTCACATAGTGTAGCTACTCTTGGGGGCCCCTAGTGCACCATGCTGGTACTACACCATGAATTTCAAATCACTTACCCTACCTTTAACATATGGCATTGACAAGACATAGAATTCACTTTTTAACAAAAAATAATTTTCTATTATGTATTTTCATCTGTTTCCCACACGATTTATATCTTGTTCTTCTTAATTTATATCGTTGTTGAAGTTGCAGTAGCTGCAAAACATGCACTAAGCGGCCTGACTTTTTTTTATTATGATGTTGAGAGCGAGAGAGAGATACTCATCTTGTGAATGTATTTGACAGTGGAATGGATTTCACTAAAGGTCTTTTCACACTCTTTCCATTCCTCTCAGAGAAGAACCTGCATATGGAGCCACAGTTGGAAGAGAAAAGGCAGGAAATGCTCTACAAGGTGAGTGTAGCGCATTAACACTCCAGTACACACAGCAACCAACATGCGAGCCTGTGGCTGCAGTGTGAACTGATGCCTGTGTTTGTGTTTCAACAGTACGAACTGCTCACACAGATGAAGTCTGCCTTTGAGACGAAGATGCAGAGACAGCACGAGTTGAGTGAGGTAAGAGCGCCCTGAATGTTTTGGGTCGATTCATGCTGTTTTTTTTTTTTTTTTTTTCTTTCTTTCTTTTTTTTCCGGACACTGGTCGTTCCTATGATGCAAAAGGTGCACAACCCTAACCGACACTGGCCGACAGGTTTTACCGTTTGATAAGGTGTAGTTATATCATCACAGGGTTCGGCGGCTAAACCGACCAAACCGTTTCAGCTGACAAGAGTGCGTTGAGTGCCTGTGATTATTGTTTACGGAAGCGGTAGAGAATGGCATCGTCCAGCTGTCTGTCTGCGGTAAACTAAACTCTGTGGATCATCACGCTAACAAAGTGATTTGAAAGAACGGCTGCTCTGGTCTGACTCTGTTTACTCTATTCTCCGTTCCCAAGCTGAAATTAATTATATAAGTCAGTGAGTTGATGTACAGTAGTAGAGAAAACGCTAGATTAGACTGCAGGTGTGGGGGTCCCCAATAACTGCGGTATTAAAAATCCCATACCACCCTAGACCTATAGTTGGCTTGGTGTGAAAGCCACAAAGATATAATGACAACTATAAAACTCCTACAGGCTGTACAAGCCATTACTAACAGTAATGCAAGGGCGGCACCATGGATTACACACCGTCTGTCTACTTTGTGTGTGTGTGTGTGTGTGTGTGTGTGTGTGTGTGTGTGTGTGTGTGTGTGTGTCTGTCAGGGTTGCAGCCTGAGTGCGCTTCAGGCCCGTCTAAAGGTAGCGGCCCACCAGGCGGAGGAAGAAGCAGAGGAGACGGCTGAGAGCTTCCTGGACGGACGCACAGAAATCGAGGACTTCCTGGCCAGCTTCATGGAGAAGAGAACGGTAACAGAGACCTCTTTTAAACAGATTAAACAGGTTAAAATGCATCATGTCATACCATTATCGGAAAAGATCAAATCCAGAGAGTTATTATCTAACAACAACATTGTTTTTACACATTTGACTCTATCAATACCTGTTTTAGCTTGAAAGCACTCTTTGACAGATTGAGTAGGTCGGTGAGCTTGTGTCCATGAGGCTCAACACTAAATTATCTAGAGAAATCATTTATAGAAAATTCTCTATTGTGAATTTGTGCAAACAAATGATGTCCAAAGACAGCTTAAGTTGTCTACTTTAAGGAAAGAAACACAGTTGATATGTTTCAACTTACATGTGGTAAACACAGGTTGTTCTTGTACAATCAGTCGCATCATGAGATATCTTATGTGTAACTTCATGTGGTCTTTCTACAGCTTTGCCACAGCAGAAGGGCCAAAGAGGAGAAGCTACAACAGGCCATTAACACACACGGACAGTACCCCACCAGCCACTAGGACTCAAGGACAGGTAAAACACATGTCACACACAGATTTTCCTCTGTTGTCAATAGTATTAATTCCCAATGACGTAACTGGCATAATAAAAGTTTAAAAACCTCCCGGTGACATAGTTGACATAATGATTTAATCCCGGATGATTGTGACATTATTTTAGTTTGATGTGTTCATGTGTTTTTTTTAGCAAGATCGGCTAACATCAGATCCCACACGCTAGAAAAGGTGTCTGTATGCCCATTGCTGATCATAATCCAACAACCTTGACGCCTTGATTTTACTTAATTTATGATAATGAACGCTATTGCACCGTTCAAGTCCTCCATGTTGATGGAGACAACACTCACAGCTGTGACCCGATGAACTGGAAGTCCTCAGTACATTTTCCAGAGATCGTGTACACCTACTGCTACATATTTCTGAAGACTATTGATATAGAAAGGGAAAGGGTTAACATAACTTGTATCTGTCTTTGTTAATTGCAGTCATTTTTGTTTTTCGGCTATAGGGCTGGAGTTCTCTCAACCAGCAAATGGCAACCCGCAAAGCTATGGAGCTGTAGAGGCTATGAAAAGCACACAGATGATGATGATGACGAAGACAACAAACACGATGATTAGACCTAAAGATGCAGTCCAATGCTGTGGCCACATTTTAGGCCAAACAACCAACCAACCCCCTGCCCCATTCTGCCCCTCAGAACAAGCATGTTTTATTTCTGGAATCCAAACCGATTGCAAATGCGATTGGATGAATCTGACCCTGGTTTTGGAACCGGACAAAGATTCCTCACTGCTTCATGCCTAGGGCTAGACCCAGGCCAACACACCACACACACACACTAAATATGAACTGTATCTGCCCCTCAGCCCGACCCCCCCCCACCAGCCACCCAAGCCAGAACCTCCAAGCCAACGGGGAGCAGTGCTGTCATAAGAGTTTGAACCCCAGTGGAGGTGCAAACAGCTCAGTCAAAGCTCTGTTGATGACAGTGTTGGGACATGTGCCCCCCACTCACCTGGGGCCCAACAACTTCCTAATTTCCTACAACACCCCCCCCCCCCCCCTTGGTCAAAGATGACTTAAAGGACCACTTGACCACTTTTCAACGTATCTTCATGTAATAAGTCCTCACTAATGTACATGATAAAATACTACAATTTATTAACCTGTCTCACAGGAAGGCTGTGGGCAGTTGTGTCATCATCGATGTGGAATCCAAGCTAATAGAAACTGCAGGCTTTCTATTCCTGAAAAGTTGCAATGCAATAATGCCAGAGAACGTTCTCCTGATAATAAAAATACTTTTTTCAAAAACATATTGTTTAAAAAAAATCTGGTGGGTTTCTGAACTGCCCACAGCCCTCCTGTGAGACAGACTGAGTAGAAAAAATAGTGGGATTTTATCATGTACAGGAGTGAGGACCTATTATATGAAGATCTGTTGAAAAGTGGTGGAGTGGTCCTTTAACGACGATGGTGTTTTCTTGATGCACATATGTACTTGAATTATTATTTTAGCGTTGTATTGCGTTGTGTTGAATTTGGAACGGTATTGAGTTGGAATGTTGTGCAAGAAAGACAGAGTTACAAAGAAATACTCAACCACCACCCACCGATACTGTATTTATAATGTTAATAATAGGCTTTATGGTAATCAAAGACACTTTTATGTTCTTATTTAATTTGTTAGGGGGAAATTAAAAAAGTGTTTAGAATATGCCGCTGTGTCTGTGATATTTGTTGTCGCACACAACACATTTGATGTGCTGTAACTGTAAAAGGTTTACAACAGCTGTAAGACATTCACAGAGAACTAAGCTGGTTGTATACCTAAGCAGTAGGTGCTTCAAAGTGTCATCCAGGTATAAACGGCACACAATCTCTCTTTTCCTTGGCACTGCATATATTAGGTGATCATTTACACATCAATTAAGGTTTTCATTGGGAGTCATTGGGAGCCATCATCTTTTTTAAGGAAGCATGGCACTCAACATACATTGTGCTCCGACGTGTTGTGAACTTACAGATCGGCCATTTCTTGATTGTTAGATATTTTAAGATTAGGTTCATTATCTCCACCAGGCCAAAGGCGTTGTGAAAGTTTTTCTAAACAACTACATTTGAATTTTGAACTAGTCAAACTAGCAATAGAATTTTTAGTAACCTGATTGTCAGCATCGCCATCTTCCATAGACAAATCTCCGTCAACTGGTTTGTTATGGGAACCAGAAGCATTAATTCATTTTAAATTTTCCTTTATTTTTTAGTGAAAAACAATAGGTGTGTGTGTGTATATACATATAATTATATATATAAATGAATACTCAAACTATTACTACACTGGGCCCTGCAGGGAAAATTATACCGGCCTTTATTTTGTGTTACTAATTTGCTTTCATTTAAACTGCTGCCTGTGTAAACAAGATGCCACACGTAATATCTGTGTGCTCATGACACTAATGGGAAGTTTACATTGGGTCCGCAATTATACAAATGAGCCCTGTTTAATGACTGACTGGAATGGATCTGCTGATGTGACCTACATTCAGGATTGCTATGCAAACCATGTTTTGTCCCTGTCCAAATAGCAGCTACTGCAGCATGTGAACTGGAATCGATCTGTACTTTTTTAATAATAGCTGTTATGTTGTTACTCCGTAGTTTCCATAACATTATCATTGTCTTAGAAAACTTTGGGGTCAAGTTGAGGCAATTGTCACATAAGAACAGAGAAGTACTCTACTACTACCATACTATGCTGTAGGTTGCAGTTACCAGTGGTTTGTAACCTTTTTGGACCCAATATTTGTTCAGCATTTGAGCCACGGTCCACCATTTGATATTTTCACCCAAAACAAAAGATTTCTTTTGTTTTTGTCCACAATTCCAGGCTGGATTTCAGAAACAAAAGAGTCAAACGTAGGAGATGAAAATTAACATTAATCTTCTACATTCTCTAGTTGCGTAGACTTGTGCTAATTCAGATTATGAATATTTTAACTCTTGAGAGTGTAAACATGAAACCGATTTGGTTTCATAGCCTGGGGACCACCTGGGACCCTCTCAAGGACCACTGATAAGACCAGTGTATTAAACCATTGATAAATCATTTGTTAAGGATGTTTTGGGACTGTTTGGTTTGATTAATGTGTCTTTACTGTATTTTTGTGCTACAGCAGCAGGCCAGTAAAATCATTTGTCCAGATGGGCAAAGTTAAACTACAATAGTTTAACTTTGAACCCAACCACTGTCCTGGTCTTCTGGGGATGTGGCAATGACCAATGGTAGTGCCAGGAATAGGTGGGCGACACAACAGACGTGTACTGGAAGGCATTGACAGCAGGTCACAGCGTCAGGTGGCAGGATGCAGCAGGGGACCCTACTGTGGCTGAGCGTCGTCTCTCTGGCCTTTTCTACACACAATTCACAGGCAGTGAGTCCTGGGGCAGAACAGGTAGTTTTCTTCTTCTTCTAGCCCCAGAGGCTGCATGTGTTATTACAGTAGGCCTATGTACTGTACGTGTCAGTTATTCTACAGTGGCTAGATGGGGTGGTGTGTGCGTGCGTGCGTGCGTGCGAGCGAGCGAGCGAGTGAGTGAGTGGAAGGAGGCTGGTATATTTTCTCTCATCTCAGGGTTCCTGTGGACAATTTTCCCCTAATTTTTTATCCCACTTTTATAAACCATTTTCACCCAGTGCCAATTCCCAATATGATCCTGGGCTTTACACCACCTCTGCCAACCTGGGGAGGCAGCCTCATGCTTCCTTCAATGCATGAGGAGTCTAAGCTGCCTTCTTTTGATCTGACAGGGGGTAGTTTCTCTGGTTGGACATAGCACATGGAAGGAACACGTTATTCCAACCAGTTCCCGTCATCTCCATCAGGCTGGTTTAGAGTTTAGAGCTCAGGATTACTGCATGTTTTTGTTATACTGTATCTACGCTACATTTGACCTAATTCCTTCATGAGAATTGAGAAACATTAGGGGTGAGGGGAAAAATAGAGATGTTCTAATATATCGCATTTCTGACTCAAAATCACCTTATTTTGTTAATTTGTTTATGTCGGAAAGACTGGCTGATGGTTATCTGGCTGCATTTGAGCGTATGATCGAACTTTTCATTGTCTATATTGTTTCAAATCAAATAATTAATATAATATAATTTGATTTGGCACCATAAATATTGATATATATATTGTATCGTGTGCAACGCTGGATGGATGACGCGCATATTGCTAGCAGCCCACAACTACATTTAGGCATGGATGGAGCACAAAAAATGTCTTGGTCTTGACTTGCCCCTTGTCTCTGTCTCGCCCCCATAGTTGTCCATTTTGGTCTCGACACCCCTATGTCTTGGTCTTGTCTTAGCCTTGATTTAGGTGGTCTTGACTACAACACTAGTGTTTAGTGTCCAATTGAAAAAAAATCTCTCTGTTTTCAGGTGAGGTCACTCCACTACCAGTATGTTCGACCACAGGTAAAAGGCTGTGAGAAGTTTAACCTCTTGGTGAATCTCGATCTTGTCTCAGGTGAATTGGGCGCTGCTTGTCTGTCTGTCTTGTCTCATCATGAGTGTGTGATTGCCCTTTCTCCCCTGTGAGTGTTTTGTTGCATCTGTCTGCCTGCTCTGTCTAATATTTATCTTTTCTGACCTGTGCCCTTTGTTTAAACATGCTTCTGTCCAACCCTGAGAAAGATAATGACCATGAACCTGTATACATGCTGAAAATCAACGTTCTGTAAGTAAAAGCCATGTCTGCCTTGCTATTTTATATCCCATACACAATATGATGATACTGCCCTCCCAGGGCTTGACATGAATGAATTTACTTATGTTGATTCCAATATTAATTTCAAGACATGTGTCCATACTTTGACACCTATTATAAATTGACAGATATTTTTGCGACTACTACTTGTTTATCAAACGTGTTAGGTACTGTGATTTCTGAGGATTTGACCCTTGTATACTGTACATGTAGGCTACACAAAATATCAATGTCAATGTCAATATCAATTCTGCTTTGCTCTGATGATTCACTGTAGGTGTTTGGTGCAAACAAAAAAAATCATCAATATGAAAATGAAACCTGGACAACCTTGTTGTTATGCAGCCGTAATGTTTACAGATAACAAATCGCTTCAATGTCTCTGACTGATGTGCATCAAATTAAAATTACGTTCTTCTTTAGTGAATGTTTCTCTCTGTCCCAGCTGGTGTTTCAAAAGCTTTGAAAGGTTGATATTTACCGTACCGTAACCGAGGGAATGTTGAGTGATCAGGTTGACCCCCCCCTCCCCCAGGTATAAGGACAGCGAAGATGGAACTATGTCAATTTTAGATATCGGCTTACCAAGTGGTTTTACTGCAAACAGCGGAGATCTGGATGCGGTAAGGCCTCCCTAGACACTACACCGAAGTATGAGTGGAGTCCTTGCTCAGAGAATTTTCTGCAAACCTTTTATAAGATTGACTGCCTGTGTCCGTCTGTCTGTCTGTCTGCCTTTCTGACTGTCTGCATTTCTGTCTGTCTGCGTGCATTCGTGTGTGCGTGCACACACATAGCTGTCCAGAGGGGCCAAATACGAAGTCGGCAACAGGGGTCATGACTTTGTGTTTGACACGGGTTCCATCATCATCTACCTGAATAAGGTACTGCCAGCACTATATTAATATACAATATACTGTATATATACAATTCATGTCCTAGACCGTCTGTCACCTTGTGTTTCTCTTTTTCCAGGTGTCTCATGTACACCCAGAGGAAATTGCTTTTAGAATTGTCCAGCTCATGGAAATTGGCCGCCTGCAACCTGCAGCTGTGTCGGTTCGTGAGTACGATAGTGGTAAGTTCCAAGAAGACGCTAGCACATTCTGCATAGCAGAGTCCTGCACGGTTCCAATTTTCAAAACCCACATCCGCCCAGCCCATCAATCATCAGTTCCGCAACCCGCCCGTTACCCACAGTTTATTTAAACTAGGACCTGTGAGCCGAGCCTGTCAACCTTTGTTGCGTGTCACTCTCACCCCCTTTCCTGTTTACCTACTGTCAATAAAGGCATAAAAACAACCCAAAACATATCACT
>CM076973.1:36295550-36328677 GCA_039105355.1 Benthosema pterotum | reverse complement strand
CACCAAAATCACACAAAATGGATTAAATCAGTGGTTCTCAAACATTCTCATGTTAAATTAACATCCATTTGTCCAAGGCCGTAGGAACCCAGCCATACAGCATTTGGAATAGTCGACGCATAGAGGTTTCAAGTGCTTATGTGGGTCTATAGCCGTTTTCTTGTGGTTTGCGTTTTCATATAGACTGCATATGTATCTTGCAAAATGTGGCAGCAACACTGCTTTAGAGGTCGTATTGGACCCTGAGGAGACAGAGAAAGAGCGAGAGAGAGAGAGAGAGAGAGAGAGTTAGTTGTTCTAGTTTCCACTATAGAATACCTCTCCCTCCACTGGAACCATGAGAGTTCAATGACTTGCTCAAGGGCAACTTTGCTGTACCAGGAATGGAGGGTATCTATGCAACTTGGAACACCCTGGGGACATTGACAGTAATTTATTTCTATAGGAGGGTGGACACTCTTCACCGTTAGGCAGTGCTTTTTTGTTATTTATTTAGATCAGGTTTAGGCTAACCCCAGGAAGCATTTTGGTGTTTTAAGCATTATTCTTCAGCTATTGAAAAATAGTGGCGCGCTATGAGCTTGTAGATCTGATATTGATCTGAGCCTGTAGGTCTGCTATTTTTATTTTATTTTATTTTATGTTTTATTTTTTTATTGAAAATCTTAAACATGATGCACAAATCTACATTTTTAAATCAAATCTTGACTAGCGGATTCCTAGAGGGTCCATGTTTTCAGGTGCGGGGTCCACAACCAAACACAGATACTTCTGCGGGTCCTTGACCAAAGAAATACTGTATGTTGAGCATCGCTGACACAGAAACGTAGATCTTTTCAGAAAAAAATAGGAACTAGCATAGGAAACAATAATCTAGTGTCAGTAACTAAAATCTAGCGTTGCAAATTAGAATTTTCTGTCGTAAACCAGAATCTACATGTAGTGTGGGTAACTAGAATGTAGCCTCTGATACATTAATCTAGCATTGGAAACTAGAATCTAGCGCCAAAAACTAGAATCTAGCATCAGAAACTAGAATCTAGCATCGAAACTAGAATCTACCGTCAGAAACTAGAATCTATCATCAGAAACTAGGACCTATTGTCCGAAACTATAATCTAGTGTCAGAAACTAGAATCTAGTGTCAGAAACTGTCAGAAACTAGAATCTAGGCGCCAGGGGTCAGGATGAAATGGGTTAAGATTAATTTCACCCTCTTGTGTTTGCCCCGCACAACAACAACATAATCAACGTGTGGTGGTGTGACTCTTGTACGAAGTAGATCCGTTTCTTGTTTTAGGGGGAAAGCGAGCTTGCGGTAACACCACAAGATTAAGGTTTATAGGGGGTTGAAATCGAGACAGTTTTCTGTCCCAGAGCAAATTCTGAGGGTATGTGACCTGACACTACACCTATTAGGCTCCATGTGGACCCTGAGGTGGTGGAGGTCTTCCCCTGTTGTCAAAAGGTCATGGCAGGCTCCATCAGTCAATGTCAGCAGCTTTTTTTGTTTTTTCTCTGAGTGTGGTGGTTGCATTTTCCAAAACAAAAGACGCACACACAACAGCTCAAGTGACCAACAGCAAGCCTTGGCTCTGTGTACACATGTACTCTCACAGAGAGGTACTACTCACAGATCCCATATTAGACCACTGGTTCTCAAACCTTTTCACAATAAAGGACCTCCAGAGGAAACAACAACTAACACTATAAACACAATATTTATTCACCATTTTATAAACAATTTTCAAGAGTTTGCAGATCTGTTGCTATTTTTTGAATGGCCGTCATCTAAATGGATGAAGTGATTAAAACGATTGCAATGCTACATTAACTACATTTGACCACACTTTGAAAGTGGGGGCTTTGGGGGCTTTTACTTTTATTGATAGGGTACAGTAGGCCAAGAAAGGGGTAGAGTGATGGGGCTGGGCTCCACGGGCTCTGGACTCAATTCAAACCTGCAACACACCTGGACCACTCAGCCGGACCAGACAGAGTGAACGTTTAAAATGAAAGCTCTCCGAGGTCACTGGAACAACATATTTTCAGGTGGAGGTACGCAGCCAAATATACAGTACATATGGTTCTGGGTACTTCACATGAGAAAGGCTGAGCACCGCTGACACAGAAACAGCTTTCTCAGAAAAGACATTGGGTTACTTCTGTCTAGAATAGAGCATGAACTCACCATCACCGTTTCCTCTGCTGACCACGTCAGGGGAGGGCTGTGCTGAGAGCGAGAGCCAAACGAGTCCAGACTGCAGAACCAAGACAACACATTGATGAATATATACGGTAGCAGAAAATGATTCACATACACATACATGAATGTGTGTGTGTGTGTGTGTGTGTGTGTGTGTGTGTGTGGTGTGTGTGTGTGGTGTTGTGTGTGTGGGTGTGTGTTGGTGTGTGTGTGCGTGGTGTGTGTGTGTGGTGTGTGTGGTGTACCTGTCCAGGGAGTTGTCCCGCGTGTGTCTCGGTGGAGAGAGAGACTCGCTCCTCTCTGAATCCCAGCAGTCGTAGCCGCTGTCTCTCACACTGCGCTTCTGTGAGCTGTCCCCTGACTCCTCACACTCCTACACACACACACACACACACCACACACACACACACACAACACACACACAACACACACACACACACACACACACACACACACACACACACACACACATACATTTTTTAAACATTTGAATAAAGAAGGCACAAAACATTTTCAGATGGATGAGTGTGGACAAATACATGTTAATCTGGGGTTCCTTGATGGGAATAAATGTGGGATACACTGTTATAAACAACATTAGGAAGCAAGCCTGAATAAGTTCATAAATGTACATTTTAGATACAAGCCCAAAAAACATCACCCAGCAAGGGACTTTACAGAATAAAACGAGTCAAATGTTGCTTATAATAAGTCGACATGGCAGCACTGCCCAAATGGAAGGTAAGCACACACACAAGGAGCCCCAATCTCTTGGCAGGGAAAACTGTGGATAGGCTACTCAGAGTTACAATTGTCGCAACTGTCAAGTAAATGAAGTCAGTAGCCATGCTTCGGAACTCCACAGGAGTGGCTGGAAGGTCTGTCCTTCAGCATACCCACTGGTAAGTATCATCTAATCATTTTTTCTGCCGCTTAGGTATACAACTCTCCTCTAGGACCCTTGGGGGTCCCCAGACCCCACTTTGAGAATGACTGGACCATTAACACATGCACAAAATGCATGCTCAAGCCCTTTGAATGAATGAGGACCAGTGAGAGAGACTATTGACTTACAATGGCGGATATGCCAGCGCGAGGTGCTCCGCATGCGTGAAATTGCAATGTGAAACAATGATGAAATATTAGCAACAACTACGCCGGTATGCCAAACAATTGAAAGGTGAATCCAGGCAGACGGCCGGGCTTGCTAAAGCCGATATCCTGTTTTCCGTCTCCGCTTTCTCAAGAGACAGTGGGAGCCCTTTTTGTTTTGAAAGCAGAGACCCTGTTTTTGTGCTCGCTGTGCGTGCTTGCACCCCCACCGACCCCAACAAAGACAGGAAGCTCCGATCCTAACCCCAATGCCACCCCCGCCACGAGACTCTTTCTCTGTCTCTCCATCTATCTTATCCCTGTTTCTCTCTTACCTCCTGCCACTCTTCTCCTCTGACTGTCAGGAAGGACTGAATCATAGGTAGTAGTAGTAAGCCTGGCCGAGCCATGAGGTCCATATAGGCTAGAGGCCTATATCCTGTTTCTGTAGCAAGAAGCAGCTTGATGTACAAGTACACCCCTCGGACATGACACTATTATGTCGCAGGGACTTACCCCCAATCCAACCCTTCATGCTGAGTAATCATACGTGGTGAACCGTACTTCGGTATTATCGTGGAATTAAAAGCCACGGTATTGATACCGTGAGATTCAGCTTGCGGTATTTTAATATAGCGTTGGTGGGCGCTGCAGCATGCTGCTGCAACTCCACATGCAGACTGCATCAAAACTTTTTTTTCACAACACAGGTCCAGTACATTGAAAGGTTTCTTCCTACCTTTGAGTTAAAGGGGAAATAACATGAAATTCAACTTTTTATCTTTTGTTGGATAAAGACGCTATATAATTGACTATTCTCTCCCTCTCTCTCTCTCACCGTTCTCATCTGGGTGAGCAGTTCTTCAAACTCCTTGAGGTTGAGTGTGGGTCCGCTGTAGGACACACAGCCGCTGGCTGGCCTTCCCTAGCCAGTACACTGTATTCAGCACCTGTAAGGGCGGACCGAGAGATGGACAAGAGACAGGTCATAACAGAACGCAACCATGTATGCTGACAATCAAAGAGAAATGGAAAGAAAAAAATGATTTTATATATATATATATATTTATATAAATATATATATATAATATAAATATATATTATATAAATATATATAGTATATATATATATATATATATATATATTATATATATAATATATATATATATATATATATCCAACTTCTATTACTTCTATTTTTTTCTGTCCTGAATTTGCAAGAATCCAACTATTGTTAAGGAAAAGAACCAAGCCCAAGGGCAGACTGGTACACAGACTGGTAAAAATGTCAAGAGACTGTAGACCCCTTTGATGTCTATGTGTGCACTTCCCTGATGTCGGATTAGAACCCTCAGACAGTCTGCTTTGCTTCTCTTTGAACATCATAGCGGCTGCGCGCATGCAACAGAGGGAAAAGAGGGAGGCGGAGGTGTGATTTAAGAAAGAACCAACTCACATTCTTTAGTTTTCTGTTGCAGTCGGAGTCCCTATAGAGAGGACAGGAAAGAACTGTTATAATGTCATGTGAAGTTTTGTAAAAATGGCATATACTTATACTTTCAAGCTCAATGCACAGAACAATACACACATACTCACACACACACATACAGTTCCAGATTTTGGACCCCATTATTGAAAATGAACCCCAGAACATGAATTGGCTAACTCAGTGGTTTTCAACCATGGTCTGGGGACCACCAGTGGTCCTTGAAAGGGTTCCAGGTGGTCCCCAGCTAAATGATGGAAAGTTGGTTAAGCAGATGTAACTCTTTGAGAGCGTAAAAATGAAAGCAAATGGACCCTTGCAGGTCATTTGTTTTCACACACACCACACACACACACACACACACACACACACACACACACACACACACACACACACACACACACACACACACCACACACACACACACACACGCACACATGCACACACACACTTACGTGAGGTTGGCTCGTATGGAGGTGTCCTGCAGGTCTCCTGGTCAAACAGCTGTGCTCCTTTCAGCCCCAGTTCCTCACAGCCACGCAGAAACACTGTCAGGTTGTCCTACGCACATACACACCAAAACACGGACACACACTTTAGTTTACTTTTGTTCGATTATTAATTACGAATGCGGTCGTTCTTCATCATTGTGGGGTGCAGTTGGTTCCTCACCAGTCCAGCGATGGGAGTGGGGAGTCTGTTGATCTTTTAATAACCAGCCCTGGTTTGATGGCACTCAGCAGCCTGCAGTAAACAATTAGACAGATAGTTAAAGGACAACTTTAGTTTTTTTTCAACCAAGGTTCATGTTTTAGGATGTTATTAGAGACAGTAAAATGGGTGTTAATTGTTTTACATTCCATGCTTTCTTTAGTTTTAGGTATTTTAGCTGATTTATTTGTTTACAAAGTTTTAAAGCATTTTTTTAAATCTACTATAGTCCTAATAAACCCCAGGAAATTATAATTGGCCACATATGATCTACTGAATGTGACAAATGGCCATATTGAGCCACTGGGTCTTAATGCCCAAATATGGAGTGTATAAAGTGCAGTGCAAAGTGCTGCCTCCTTCGCATTCAGTAGATCCTGTGAACTTCTCTGGCCAGTTATAATTTCCTGGGTTTTAGTAGAATAAAAAACCTTGGTTGAAAAAACTAAACTTTGTCCTTTAAGACGTTGAATGCAGAAGGCTTGTACTTGTCATTGTACAGTCAGATGATCTGCTTTGTGTTGTTGAAGATCAGGGGCTGCCAAATCCTTTTAGCTCAAGACCAGCAAAAGACAATTAACATCTCACACGGGAAAACCAAGCTAATGAAAATAGCAGATCTACAAGCTCACAACGCTCACCAATTCTATTCATGGAGGATAAGATGGGATGGAGGATAGGTTGATAACCTTTGTTCTCAAATTAAATTTTAACACAAAACTGGAGCGCAGAGAGAAGCAACATCACAGACTTACTCGCACAGCAGGATCCCGTTCTCCAGTCCTCCACGGAAGTCCTTGTCTCCAAAACTGCGTCCCGTGACCGCCTGGTGGAAGGACAGGCAAGAGACATGTCTTACGATATAGCACTTATACTATAAGAATCATAGAATGCAGAAGGCTCAATGGTACTGTACTGCTATAGGGGATGCAAGTAAGGCAGAGAAGTAGCCTGATTATCAGACTCGAGTTCAGCTTCCTGAAGCTTGAGTCTGAAAATTGTCTGCTGTCTGTGACATTTAAAGGGGGGGGGGGGTTTTTGCTAATGGGCTAGCCTGTTTGCAAACCACACAAACACAGCCGACGAGCGCTACTATGTGAACAAAAGCAGTAAATTATGTTGGATGATGATGTTTATACTGTACAACCCAACGCTTCTATAAAGAAACTATTTGTCATACGTCGCTTTAATCGACAGATTGATACGTCCACGATTCACCGCAGTTTCAGCCGCCATGTTTGTTGTGGCCAATCAGCTGCGTCTGTTCGGATTTGTCGTTAGACCAACCCCCAACTCTCTTGGTTAAACACTTGGTACTGTTTAATTGCTGATGTGTATATATACGTCGTTGTAGAACAGCGCCACCTGGAGGCTAAGTCCATACATATACGTCGTTCAGACATTTATCATTCAATCATATTTTTTTCAATTAAAACCCAAGCTGTATGCATTAAATCCCTAATGGAGCTGTAGTATACTGTTGCTTTAAGGCCCTGACGACGTCACAACCAATACTACTCCGCCCCCCTACCCATTTTTTTCCCTGCTTTGAGGAAGTAAACACAAGGAGAGACAGCTGGACGTAGCAAGCCTTAGCACTCGTCAGTCCCCTGCACTCTCTCTCTCTCTCTCTGCTCTTAGCAAAACAGCATTGTGAAGCGATCGCTTGTTTTTTTTTTTCATCAAATGCAAGAGGCTATTTTACTTTAGTCATCTGGACACAGTGTGACTGCACTCGCATGGGATTGCATTCTTTCTTTCTCTATTTCTCTCTCTCTCTCTCTCTCTCTCTGTCGGAGGCAGAGGGGCGTTATGGAAGAGCAGTCAGGCAGGCACCTGCAGCTCGCTAATGATCGTTAGGAAAATCTGGGTCGTTCGCGCGTGTGGTTGGGTGTGTGTGTGTGTTGTGTGGTGTGTTTGTGTGTGTGTTGTGTGTGGTGTGTGTGTGTGTGGTGTTGTGTGTGTGTGTGCGTGTGCGTGTGTGTGGTCTTCAAGTTATGCTACGCTAAACTCTTTGCAAAGAAAGCACAACAGCCCCCCCCCCTCCCACACACACACACACACGCGCGCGCACACACACGCACACACACGCGCACACACACACACACGTGCGCACACACACGTGCGCACACACACGTGCGCACACGCAACAGATCTGAGGCATTTCTCTGACTATTGCAGGGATTCTGACATAAAATCCCAATAATTGGTGAACTATAGATGGCATATTTTTTTTTTTTTTTTCTTATTGGAGCAGAGGGTGTGCCCTTTCATATGGTATATGGTTTTTTATATATTACTGTCAACATAATTATATTATATAGACCTGAAAAATATTATTCCATAAATGATATGGTGTTGGCCCACAACGCAAGTTGAATTCAAATGACAATTACAGACGAACGAAGATGGGAGGAATGTAATTTTTTTTTCCCCCCTAAAATGGACAAAAAGGGCTGTCAATCGGTGTATAGCATGTACAATATCTTTATTTGGTTCATATATATATTTGTCTGTCAATGTCTCTATACAATGTATTTTTACAAGACTGCTCATGTCTCTATTGCATTCAAATGGCAATAAGTCCTGAACAATAGGTGTATGAATGCTTTTTTTTTTCTTGTGAAAGCAGCCAGTGTGCTCTTTCAGACGGTATATGGCATGTAAATGTCGCTATAGGACTTTGTTTTTTATTGGCCTTTTTTAAATTAGTGACATCCCTAGTGACATCACTCAAAATGCTTAGCACAGTACTTCCACCTGTTTTCCCAAATGGATAGCTCTCATAGAGTTAAACACATCTTGGTACTGAAGGAAATCAGAGGTTGACAATAGAAGGCCAGACCAAGAGAGTTGGTCTGAACCAGGTCAATGGGTCTGAACCAGGCTAGAGAAGAATCAGTCCCAGTAGGTCTCTGATTCCTCCAGGGAGGTCTGTCTTTAGTGGACAGGATTTTTTGTTGGTTGAAACCCTGAGATGTTTACTGGGGTGGGTCAAGGAGAGGAGGAAGGACATGAGCCATGTGGAACACCTGAACATCAAGTTGTAATTTGAGATTCATAAAAATTATATATGACATGAATATAAGATCCATGGTATTTTTCTTGTAAAGTGGCTGTATGAAAGGCCACTTGCAAGAGTTTGCATATAAAGTTTTTTTCATATGGAGAGAGAGAGAGAGAGAGAGAGAGAGAGAGAGAGAGAGAGAGAGAGAGAGAGAGAGAGAGAGAGCCCTGTGCTTGTACAAAGTTGTAATTGTTCAGAAAAGAACAGTGTTTGTTTCGTTCCCTTCCCGGCAGCAGCAGCAGCAGCAGCAGAGTGACTGTCGTTGGCCAGCTAGCTGGGACTGCTTCGCTTCCAGGGGGAACCAATTAGGAGTGACGCCGTGGCACTGGCACCGGCACCCTGAGCCGCCCGTGGCCTCATTCCACTCCCACACACGCACTCCCCTCATTTAGACGCACACACATAATGTGGGAGCTTACACACACAGTCACCCCTCCAACCCTCTCAGTCTGTTCGGCCTTCTAAACTGTATATGAACTCAACCTATAGAGCCCCCAAATCAAGGCTCACATCCAACTAGGGGAAGTTCCTGTCACACCATTTTTGTGTGTGGAACGTGCTCTAAGCATTACGCTTTAGCTCTTGAAAAAAGATCAACAAGCTCACTGTGAGCTTGTACCGGTAGGTCTGCTGTGTGATGGAATTAAAGGTACTAGTCAACAGTATAGCCATAAATCAGAATGTGGATATAGCTGCAAACAGACACTTGCTTTGCCCTGTAAGACGGTCCAGGGAAGGGGCTTGTGGGAGGTTTAGCCAATCACAGTTCATCACGAGCCAATAGAGTGGAGGTGAGGTGGAGTTAAGATTCAAATCTGTGTACAAACACAGATTTTGTACACACTAAAGTTGCCTATATTACCTTTAAGCCTAACTGTTACCATGCACACTCCGGGTCGACAGACAGTTTTTTAACCTACCGGTGCACAATGAGTGGATATAGAGGCCGCGATTGGGGGCATGAAGGTCCTAGGTTCAATTCCTGCCGCCCAGCACTGGGTCGAGGTGTCCCCGAGCAAAACACTTAACCTAATTGCTCCACCACGGTCCCCTGCCGGCATGAGCACTCAGCTTATTGACTGATTGACTGAATACTTTATTGGCACACATACAGAAATACAATTAACCCAAATAAACAGATGGGGAACAAATTAGGGTTTAAAAGGACGGGGGAGACGGAAGGGGGTAATCATTTCCTCTTCCCCTTTGGCGTGCTGAAAGGTGGATTTTTAGGCCCTGTTTTGCTGGCCTGGCTGAAGCCGAAAATGTAATTTCCCCTGCAGGATGAAATGGGTTTTGTTATATAATTGTTTGATTTGCCTTTCTGAGTGTCTGATGTTGCTCTTTTACGGCAGGCCCGGATCTAACATGTCACACTTGGGGGGGCAGGAGAAATTGTTCAGGGGGGCAGCTTGAGCCGGCAAGCAGACCCAGACACCAGGAATACAACCTTTTTACATGCCATCATGTCTGGTGGGACAGTCGGGCCATTTAGGGGGGAATTGTCCTCCCCCGTGCCTATGCCTAGATCTGGCCATGTTATACAGCAATAACAATGTGGCACGTCAGTGGTATGGCCTGAACTAACAAAGAGGTTCACCACGTAGCACACTAATAATAGTGGGGAGGTGCTGCTGACCACGGAAGACAAACTTGGAACAGAAGGAGAGTTCACACAACTCTTTTAGGATGACCACAACATGCCTTCTCCAGGGTATGACAGGCAGGGACTGGTAGAACTGCACCTTTACAGAGACTGGGACAAAGATGCACTCATCAGGGAGTGTCCGCAACACCCAAAGTGGGAAATTGGTTGCTGATTGGTTGCAAATATGTTATGAATTTATTGATACATAAATATAGAGACACACTCTCCTTCCTCCAGACTAGCGTCTGGTCTATAAAGATACTGTACCACACAACTGTACCACACAGACCAGACCTCTTATCTAATGAAACCTTTATCCTTTACCTAATTAAACTATGTCATTTCTGTATGAATTATGCATTGACCAGTTAACGGTCAGCTAGATTAGCCTTAATGCCCATTTTGTAGATCAGTAAGAATAACCACGTCAGCCCGCTTAATACGTTATTGCAAAGGCCGCCACCTCATTGATGCCACGGTTTAGATTTCATTCCTTGATACCAATAGTTATGCATTCATAATTGATAGCGGAGGGTCCGGTGTGACAAGTTGACATGGGAAACCAGAATTAGATTACAGTGTTCCCATTGAAATGATGGCCTGCCTGCAGTCACTTTTATCCTCTGTAAATAAGTATACAGTACTTGTTGATGTACTATTGTGTTAACTTAAAGGTAATATAGGCAACTTTAGTGCACACAATCTGTTTGTAAACAGACATGAATCTAATTCCACCTCACCTCCACTCTGACAAGACTGCTGCACTGTGATTGGCTAAAACACATTAAAGTAGAAACAGAACAGAAAGAAGAAAGAGACAGAAAACTAAACAATCACATAAACACAGACTACAGACGCACCACAGCCCACACATAGCTCACACGCACGCACACACGTGTGTGTGTGCACGCACAAATGTTCGTGCACGCACCCGGGGGTGTTTTGTAACCGGCAGTCAGAAGTGAGAGCTTTAACTTACATCCTTTTACAAGGTCTAATCCAGATTAACGCATGCAGATTACAGGCTGCACATCCTGTGAAAAAATGTTCACACTGAGTCCACGCACAAACATCACACACACACACACACACACACACACAAAGGCGCCTCCTTTGTTGTTTGGAGTCATCTTTGGACTGCTGAACTATTTACTGTTTTAAGCACTAAAGTCTTTAACAGCATAAAGTCAACAGATGCCTGTCCATGATGGCACTGGTGCAGAGGTCAACCCATGAACCCTACCGTCTGCATGCACTTGACCAACATCCATGGACGTTCCTATAACAATTCAGAAAACGATCTGATTCAAGTGCAAATAAATATCGCCACTGAGGGCGAGTTGACACAGAAGTGAGTTATGGAAGCGTGTCGATCCTATTACATAACAGCACAACACACCGATGCTACTGGTGGCTTCCCCCGACAGGCACAGCCAAGAGCCAGACAAATCTATTGAGCTGCCCATCCGTCAATTATGCAGTGGATGCATCCCCATTCTGGGCATGCTTGTCATTCTACGCAGATTTTGTGTAGAAACATGAATCTACAAGCTTGCAATGCAAGACCAAGTAAGTAAAAAAAAGTAATGTTCTGTCTTATGTGTTTATCTCTGAAACGCTATTATTCATCTTTTTGCTTTTGTTCCATCAAAACATGGATAATCCCCAGTGGTACAGTTCCACAGATTCAGAATCGTACGCAAAGATCTGGCATCGGTTCAATCTGTTTTGTATCCATCTGTAACCCGTGACCACAGGAAATGCATCCTCTCTAATTCTCGGCAAGGACTCAACTCAACGTGGGGGAAGTTGGGGTATTTCAGCTTATACAGCCGGAGGGATTTCACAACACATTGCATCGACCAGGATCATTCACACAAAGTATCCCACACGCCTTAGAGTAGCAGTGGTAGATAGTAACATAGTAACGAATACAGTTAGCTTGGCGTGGTTGCCTTAGCCACTTAAACCCCTATAGTGTTAGAGGCCTGGCCTTCTTGTACTTTGTACTTTTCCATGGTCTTAAGCAGCATTCGGAGTGGACCTGAACATATACAGTATATATACTGTATATACTATATATGTTTCATGTTTGCATCTCAAGAGTTAAAATATTCATCATGTGAATTAGCCCACACAACTGTACACAACTACAGAATGGTCATTTTGATGTGTATGTTTGACGGTTTTTTACCCACAGCTAGCCTGAAATTGTGGACAAAAGCAAAATAAATCTTTAGTTTTGGGTCTGTGATGTGAAAATGTCATTAAATGGTGGTCTGTGGCTCCGTGGCTCAAATGCTGAATAAATAGTGGGTCCTGGTATGAAAAAGATTGAAAACCACTGTGTATAGAGGACTGGCCTTCTTGTACTTTGTACTTTTCCATGTTCTTAAGCTCGGTCCGTCCTGCGTGTTTGTGTAACTTCTCATCTTTGTATGTAATCGTTTAGCTTTAACCATCTAATTCTGAACGCATTTCAACAATACGTTTTACACGTCTAAATCTCACTGTAGGAGCTGTGGCACTCCCTCGGAAATACATACTGTACATTGGGGTTCATGAGGAGTGGTGAAGCACTGGGAAAACTAGACCATTGTTTCTTCTGCCTTTACGTAAGAGTTGGACAGATGTTTCCTATCCTCCATCACCCTCTTTTCATCATCCTACTGTTTCTCACACAAGCCGCACGCATGCACGCAGGCATGCACACAAAAGGACACACTCACGCACGCAGGCATGCACACAAAAGGACGCACGCACGCACGCAGGCATGCACACAAAAGGACGCACGCTCGCTCGCACAGACACACACACATGTTGCCATGTTGGCACGCCACCGAGCGTTTCTCAGGGCCCTGAAACATTTACAGCACAGTCATGCATAATTTACTGTCCTCAGATACTGCTGCAGAGGATGCAGAACGGGACCTTTGTGTGTGTGTGTGCATATGTGTGTAGTGTGTGGTGTGTGTGTGTGTGTGTGTGTGTGTGTGTGTGTGTGTGTGTGGTGTGTGTGTGACAGAAATTAAGTACGGTGAAAGGGCAAAGGGACAGCTGATTAGTGGACCTACGTGCATGCACACACGCGCACGCACACACACCAATTCCTGCAGCTTTTGTAAAGTTCACAGAGGGATAAATGGAACAGTGTCGACTGTGTCGGCCCTTTGTGTGGCGGTTTGCACGAGTACAAGCGGAATGTGTGTGCGCGTGAGCCGGCCGCACGTGTAAATATCCCTGTTCGTGTGTCGTGCGTGTGCGCCTTGCGTGCACGAGCGAGAGAGCGTACGTGTTAAAATGAGCATTCATGTATGTTGCCTTATGAAAAAAAAAGAAATGGGGGGGGGGGGGGGTAAATGTGTGTGTGTGTGTGGTGGGGGGGGGGGAGTAAATGGGGGGGGGTAAATGTGAAGCCAAATGCCTTGAGGGCATTTCAGCGCCAGCCGCCTGTAACTGGACCCTTCCCCCTCTACGAAATGGACCGATCCGCTCTGTCTGGATGAATGGCAGCGGCAGATACCATTAAGCCCCCGAGGTGGTCGGATGGGGTGGGGGTGGGGGGGAGTAGGGTGACCAGATGTCGCGCTTTATGTGGGACAGACATTTCCCTCATTTCAAAAACTTTTTCCAAGTGTCCCACACAAGATCCTGTCCCACGTTGTGACTGTTCAAATGCTCTAATTTTCTTTTCCTACTAGAACTTGTAAAAGTGTCACCCCACAGGACCGCTATAGTTCCACGCTCATAAAAGTCCACGCTCACTCCACAGGACCGCTATTGGTACTCCAGAGGGCCGTAATTTAAGTTTTACACTCACACCAGAGGACCACTATTGTTACTCCAGAGAGTCCAGAGGACCGCTATAGTTTCACACTCACTCCAGAAGGGCTGCTATAGTTGCACATCACTCCACAGGACCGCTATATTTCCACACTCACTCCCAGAAGGCGCGCATAGTTCCACAATTGAAATCCTCAATTCTATTTTGAATATGACGTTGAGATATTAATCATTTGCTAACCCCCATTTCGTCCTGTTTCCCCCTTGCCCCCCCCCCCCCCCCCCCCCCCCCCCCCCACACACACACACACACACACACACACACACACACACACAACACGACACCTCCAATGAATGGTTTGCATGGTCACCCGAAAGCAGAGAGAGAGAGAGAGAACTAGAAAAGTGCCCTTCTGGGCACAGGTCTCCACCAGGCCAGGACATGTTGTGGCCTCCTGGTGGCGCTATAATAGGCCAATGTAAAAAGGGTACCATTTATTAGTATGACTTTAGCATTTGGATGATTTGAGGCATGTTGTCCAAAAATGTGTTTTTTTCAAATGTTCACCTGTTGGTGGCGCTATAGCAAGCCATTGTGAAAAGAGTGGAATATTTTTCTCAGCCTAGTATTATAGTGTGTTGAAGATTTTATGTAAATTGCCTGCTGTGTTTGTAAAAAAGATGCCACGAATCGGCCTCCTGGTGGCGCTATAACAGGCCATTGTGGAAAATTTGAGGCAGAGGTTAATGGTTGGCATCCAGGGAATGTGTGTGCAAATTGTGGCATCAATCGGGTAAACGGCGCCGGAGATTACTTGTTAACAGACGGACACACACACAGATTTTTGCCAAATAATTGCAAGAATCGGCCTCCTGGTGGCGCTATAACAGGCTGTTGTCAAAAATTTGAGGCAGAGGTTCATGGTTGGCATCCAGGGAATGTGTGTGCCAATTGTGGCATCAAGCGGGTTATCGGTTTGGGAGATTAGCTGTTAACAGACGGACACACACACACAGATTTTTGCCAAATAATTGCAAGAATCGGCCTCCTGGTGGCGCTATAACAGGCTGTTGTGAAAAATTTGAGGCAGAGGTTCATGGTTGGCATCCAGGGAATGTGTGTGCCAATTGTGGCATCAATCGGGTTATCGGTTTGGGAGATTAGCTGTTAACAGACGGACACACACACAGATTTTTGCCAAATAATTGCAAGAATCGGCCTCCTGGTGGCGCTATAATAGGCCCTGCCCAAAAATTTGGAGCAGAGGTTCATGGTTGGCATCCAGGGAGTGTCTGTGTAAATTTTGGCAGCGATCGGGTAAACGGCGCCGGAGATTACTTGTTAACGGACGGACGGACGGACAGACGGACGGAGGGTAAAACATATTCTCCACCATGCCTCCGGCCTGGTGGAGACAAAGAGAGAGAGAGAGAGACAGAGAGAGAGAGAGAGAGAGAGAGAGAGAGAGAGAGAGAGAGAGAAGAGAGAGAGAGAGAGAGAGAGAGAGAGGAGAAGTAGGCCAGCTAATAGTGTACGGTGAGGACCCTTCCTTTCATGTAGTGCAGTAGTATGACGCCCGTGAAAAAAAAGAAAGGGCGTAGTGAAAGGCTTGAAGGGTAGGTAGGGGGCATGTGGTGGAGATTGTAAAAGCGTGGCGGCAACACTGCCAGGGGTGAGGGCCACACTTCCCTGTCGAGACCACCCACCGTCGGGCTATAAGCCTGTTGTCACGTTGGGCCACAATAATACCTAATACTCAGAATACCTATGGTTCTCCAAGTGCACCCTTGATCTCTGACCTTAACTGCACCCCCAAAGCTATTGACAGTTCAGTGGATTTTCTGAGGTCTGGGTGGGTTTCTGAATAATAGGCTCAAACCAGGGCTCTGATCTGCCCGTGGACAGTATTGTACGGTTTGTACAATGGATGTGTAAAATAGCCGATCAACAAACAATATACAACCGTGTCCGTGTAGCAGAACTAAACCTAACATTAAGCCTCTCCCAAATCTTAACACAGGGATTTTCAACAGGTGGTTCGGCTAAATGATGGACAACTGGTAACCAAAAGGACCCTTATAGATCTGTAACTCTTGAGAGCGTAAAATGAAACCAAATGGACCCTCCTGGGTCCATTTGGGTTCATTTTACGCTCTCAAGAGTTAAATTACATTTAGACATCTGAACTAACTAATTTAGTCAATTGAATCTACCCAATTAGAAAGTGTAGAATAATTGTTATTTTGACTGACATTTTGCCAGTTATCTTTCCTAAATTGTGGACGAAAACTTGAAAATCCTTGCTTCTGGGTCCGAGTGGCTCAAATGCTCAATAAATAGTGGGCCCTGAGATCAAAAAGGTTGAAAACCACTGCCTTAACGTACCCCTCATTCACCAACCATAACAGAGTTGGACCAATTGTCTAAGTGGAGCATGACTACCATGTCACAGTCGTCTGTTCCACACTGAGCTGCCATGTTTCTGGCATGCTGTGAAAAAAGCACGCCACAAAATAGTTAGCTGACCTCAGGCATTCTCTTAAATGCCTTTTGTGCTTTAATTGCTCTGTTTTTGGGGCCTCTAATGACACCAAAGGTTTTTGATTTCCTCAAGACAACACAATAGTGTCACTGAGAAGTATAATAACACTGCAGTGGTACTGGTTGAAAGCAGAGAAATGTGCTTATGATATAACTTATGATACAACTGTTGTTCTTTCTGCTCACATTTTCTTGTCAAGGACCCCCAAATTGATGTTTGGCCCATCCCTCCTTTTGAAAATGTTTTTGAACTGGGACTCCCAGAAGAGATGGTTTGTGGTATAGTAACATTTCCAAAAATAGCTACAAGCTTGCAGCTGTTCGATTGTAGATCTGTTATTTTTGAGTAGCAGATGGGGGACCCCCTGGAACCTTTGAGCTACCAATGCGACAACACTATTATTAGCCATGTCAAACAATCGAAGCTCATACGTTTCTTTGTATGACACATGGTGAAAACGAACCGATCTTCAAGCTCACAACACGCCATGATATTTGCAATGTTTTGTCAGCTTGTAGATTGTCTATTTGTGGCATGTACGTATATGTGTTTTCTTTAACAGTATGTCCAGAAAAGGGACCAATATATGCTTTCATTGTGCAGCTTTAACACTTGTAGCACAGTAATTTGACTCTGGAGAGAAGAGAGACTGGGAGGGTTTAGTGGAGAGAGAGAGAGAGAGAGAGAGAGAGAGAGAGAGAGAGAGAGAGAGAGAGAGAGAGAGAGAGAGAGAGAGAGACAGAGACAGAGACAGGGAGAGAGACTAAATCCTTAATCTGGGATTTCCTAGTTTAATGATACAGCATGTATAATTAACCCAAGTCATCTGTCAGAGAGCATCACATGTGCAGTATATACTATATATCACCTCCTCCTCAGCTGGTACTATTATACAGCACAAATATCCCACGTACCAGATCTATGTTTCCCAAGAGAAAAAAAACAAGCTTGTATCTGACGTGGGATAAAACATTATTCTCCCAAAAGGCCATAAAATATGAACGTTGGGGTTAAATCAAAAGCATGCAGAGCTATGCATTCCCATCCACCCCTAAGTGTAGTGAATCCATGCAACCCTGAGTGAGAGTACGCACAGCAGTTAACCCATTTGGACCTGAGAAATGATTCAAAGATTTGGGTCACATTTTCAACAAAAGAAAGTGAAAAATATCTGATCTACAAGGTCATAGCGTGCCACTGAGTGATGCTGGAAGTACTCCGATTGGCCGGTTTAGGTGTTGATGTAATGGTAACGTGATTAAGAGATAAGTATCTCTTTAAGAAATGTCTCTGGGTAGGCAATGGCCTACTTGTGCGATAGGGAGGGAGGTCATACACGTTCTACTACAACTCAAAACCCACGCTTTGATTATAGCTTTTGATTTAGATCGGGATTTAGAGCGCTCAAAGACTGTCGCAAATCAGGCTAGCCTCTGGAGCTCTGATTTGGATGAATTCATCTCTGTATTTTTGCTGTGTCCCTGTCTTTATCAACTGTGCCACTCTTTATTGGGACTTAATTAAACAGAGTTCTCCGTTTAATTATGCAGCTTAAAGTGTTAACTATGTCATGTGTATACACTCATCGTTACACTCTCAGCGCCCTTGAAAGTGAAAGAGAGATGAGAACCACTGGTATACCAAGCTATTAAGAGACTACATTGCGTTCGCAGGGTAATATACGAGGTCTGTGATGCGACACGTTGCCGTCAGCAAATCTGTGTGATCATTATCTCACCTTCTGTTGTTGTACTGCTCTGACACCTGGAGGATCAGGCCCTCTTTCTCCCTCTCTCTCTCTCTCTCTCTCTCTCTCTCTCTCCATCTCTATCGTGCACATACAGCTGGCCGCCTGCGCAGGACCATTGCACTTAATCTCCATCGGAACAGTTATGACATCTGGTGTGGTGTGGTGTGTGCGCGCTTGCACTTAGGACGCAGTGTGCATGCTTATATACACATGCAAGCACACACACACACACACATGCACAGTTGCACACACAGACACACACGCGCGCACGCACGCACGCACGCACGCACGCACGCACGCACGCACGCGCGCACGCACGCACGCACGCACGCACGCACGCACACACACACACACACACACACACACACACACATTAATACTCTCACACACAGATAATTCCTTGTCTGTCTGTCTGTCTGTCTTCCTGTCTGTCTGTCTGTCTGTCTGTCTGTCTGTCTTCCTGTCTGTCTGTCTGCCGCTGTGTCAAAGGGCTCCTCAATGAGCTGTGAAAGTCGAAGTGAAAACAACCACAAAGGTAAAACTCCAATGGATGCCACATGCCTGGAAAACCCAGCAAACATGAACACTCTGGTCACTGATTACAAGTTTTAAACGAAAAACCAGTGGCCTGACAGTAAGCCTAAGGGCTCCATTTTCGTTACCGCTATACCCCTTATCCCTTAACTTCTTTGCCTTTTCAAACTATTAAAAAAAACATTTCTCAGTAGTTCAAATGGCCAGTCTACTAGCTCACAACGTGTTAATAGATTGACATGTTGAAATAGTCCAAAAAAGTTTTTCAAAATAGTGAAAATGAAATAAGGGATATGGCATAAGGGGTTTAGCATGTAACGAAAATCTCACCCTATGTCTCCATGGCATTGTTCACTGTGTTCCACTTTCAGCCAAGCATCAGGAGTAGAAATGCACCCTGAATGGTGCTTTGTTAGCAAGGTGAGCAGCATCATTAAAGGTAATAGAGGCAACTTTAGTGTGCACAAACACTGTGTTTGTAAACAGATTTGTTTAAAAACAGAATCTAACTCCAACTCGCCTCCACTCTATTGGCTCATTATGAATCTGCTGTGCTGTGATTGGCTAAAACACATTGCACTAGACTTGAAAAACACATTGATTATAGTGATTATAGTTACATAAATGTCAAACATGAGGGCCAATTCCATTCCAAAGGAGCTTTATTGGCATGATAAAAAACACCATTTAAATTGCCAAAGCAAGTCTCCAAATATTATTGAAATCATTTGATAAACAAAATGGGACAGTATGAAGAGTTGGAGGAGGGGGGTAGAGCCACAGCATGTCACATTGCAGCGTTCTAAATTTTGGCTTTTTGAAATAAATAGCTGCCTCTCATTTCAGGCATGTTTATAGAGAGTGGCAGTTTGTTGACAGGAGCACAGGAAACACACTGCTTATAGTATAGTACTGGTTGTCACATTCCATTATAACTTTCTTTATTCATGTCACAGATTGTTCTGCTGTGCATTGTTGTATTTCTCTCAGTAGGTATGGAAGTCTTTTGTTTAGTGGCCATGTTTTCCATATGTAATCTGTGAGACGTACTGTAATGTAACATTACAGGCGTAACATTACAGGCCTATTATATCTGGTCTGCACCTGCTGGTGTCTGGACTCTGGACTTTGGCCTGGAATTTAGGGCTCTACCATTGTGTCTGATGGTGAATGTCCTGGTGATGACCCAGTCATGGGTGGTGACGACATGCCCAGACTACAGTAACTGTTCATTGTGCTGCTGCAACTAACGATGCGTCCACTACTTGCATTCGTGGAACAGCAGCAAGTAAGGCGATCGGTGCATAATGGTTGGTCCCTCGTGGTAGGTGATGATGTAATGGTGACGTGAGTGAAAGACCTTCATAGCTATATTGTCATGAGTATTAGCCCGCTCCACTCACGCACGAGTGGGCCATGGCCTACTTGTGTGCAACGTGCAAGTTTGTACTCTACAGAGTGCTGATCCAGTTTTCACAATTCGTTCAATTAATCCGATACGGACACTTCTTTAACTGTCCGCTTACAATATATATTTTAGACTTGTACTAATTAACAAAAATACATTTGATTAGCTGTTGATTAAGCTGCTATTCAAACATTGACATTTGCATGAATTGAGGCAACTCATTGTGTTATTAGCTGACTGCTAACAACACAATATGAGGAAAATGAATGGAAGGGAATCCATTTCTGGAACACAGGCAACGTCATGAAAGGTGGCGGGACTGCTCAGCTCTATGGAGAACTATGTGGGACACACAAGATCCAGCCAGACAAGTAAATGTACGGTATGCTTTGTTGTGCGCTGGTCTTGTGGCCCCGAAAATACAGTAGAGGATCTACCAGATTACAAGTGCTAGCCACATGAGGATGTAATTATAGTGGTTCATTATATCCCTTCCCCCCTATTGACCTTTGACTTTTCTCACCTACACACACACACACACACACACGCATGCGCGCACACACGCATGAGCTCAAAGAGAAAGATGGAGAGGTCCAAAACATGACTCCAGGTGGATGCAGATTTGCACTCCACTGAGCATGCTGTTCTATTTACAGTTACATAAACAATAAAGAATGCAGAATGCACAAATAACGTGGAGTGGAGAGAGGCTCCTGATGGTTTTCTCTTAGAGAGAGTTCCAGGTGGTCCCTTGCGGGTTTATTTGCACTCTCAAGAGTTAAAATATTCAAGATTAATGGTCATTTATACCAATCATAAGTGTATGAAGTAGCCTAATTTTCCCAGGAACCCGTATCCCCATCACTTGTCGATAGAAAACATATTTAGAACAGGCTTTGAGGGCTGAAATTTATAGGGAATGGCTTATATGACAAATATCTCTGTCATAATGGATGTCAAATTTATTATTATTATTTTTTTATGTAAAAAGCTACCTAGTATACCTTTAAGAGGCCTTTGTGGGGAAAGCTGATTTTAGAAAATGCTGTCTGTTACTGTGCAGCTATTTGCATGAGCTAGCATCCATCTCAACAGCCACGGAGCAAGAAGTGCAGACGTTGGAGCTGTTTTTTTTTTTTCAGACTGCGACGGAGGATGAGGAGCCAAACTGCAGTCTGTACACATTCCACACCTGAATTACACTAATGCAGGAGATGCACTAATACAATAATGACTTCCATTATTCACTTCTGGACCTGGAAGGAGTTGGCATCCTCACTTTTAATCCTCAATAAGTCGCCGTGGGGTGTTCAGCAACCCAATCCTCACCAAGGGGTACACAAGAAACAGATTACACAAGTGTGTGTGTGTGTGTGTGTGTGTGTGTGTGTGTGTGTGTGTGTGTGTGTGTGTGTGTGTGTGTGTGTGTGTGTGTGTGTGTGTGTGTGTGTGTGTGTGTGTGAGAGAGAGAGAGTGAGGTGTCATACAGTATGTATACATGGTGTCTGTTACTGTATATGTATTAACTTAAGAGAAATATATAGAGAGAGAAATTTCAGATGATATAGTAGTCTTGTGGCTGTGTACGAAACTGTCTACACATAATATTAACAGTAAGCATGAACAGGATTACATTGGACAAACAAAATTACTGTACACTGTACACCATGTACACATTTAATCAGACGGAATAAACAGATATTCCAAAGTCTTACAGCAACATAATACCTAACTTCAGTAATGTCCTGCACTTGATGATGAGGCATCTGAACTTTAATACCATTTCCTTCTCCGCAACGTCCAACTCACTGGAGTGGAATTCAGGTCTCCCTGTCCTGTAGACTGACTCCCCATGTTGTGTGTCACATGGATCATTAGCAGTTCATCATCGGTAGCATATGACAGCACCAGGCTTAACTATTAGTTTACAAATAGCATTATTTCAATATTTGGAGATATGAAATGATGAAGTATGTATAGTACTTTACTGTCAGTTCACAGTGACATTTGTCTTGAAACCCCAACAGCCATGTATGCAAAAAAAAAAACAAAAAAAAAACAAAAAAAAACACATACACACCTCTGACATAGCACAACAGAACAATATTAATAGATACACATATACAAGATGAAGACAAGAGTAATGTCCACTGCCTAGAGTACCCCATGGCTATACAACTCCTGACCTTATTGTATGCATGGGACATGATATCTACTTCCCGAGGGTAGCAGTTAACCTATATTCTTCATATAGTTACTAGTGTTACTGTTAATACTAATACCAGTGTTTGAGGTGATATTCCTTGCTAACCTTAGGATGCTGTTATCATACGTGGATGTATAAAGTCTCTGAAGTGGTTGTCCAGCAATCTTTGAACAAATGTATGTTCAGTTGTTGCATCAGTTGTGAGTTTTGGGCTGTGGTCAAACAACTGAAGAACACATAATAACAGAAGTGAAGAACAAAAGATTCTTTCGCACCAAATGAATTAGATCCTTTACTTTTTTATCAACAGGTGGTCTAATTACTACTCCAAGGTATTTGTACAAACATGGTTGATCGGTCCACCACAAATGGTAATGTGTGCTGAGAACAATCTCTTCGTTCAACCACCTCATGTTGGTATTGCAGCTCTAGTCATATTTGTCTTAGTTAGTTGCAGGACAGACAGCTCATATATATTTTTTAACACTGACATGTGACATGTTTTCTAAATCCATCCGCAACAATATGCCAACTATGCATCAGGACCTCCAGGCTGACTCTGGCATGAGGCAACCAGTCAACAACCAACAAATCAAAAAGACATAAGATTCACATTGTTTGCAAACCACGGATGTACCGTGGAATTTGAATGATCATGTTGACAAATTGCAAAAGAAAAAAATCTTCTAAATTCTGTTTGAATGACTATTGCTTGACTATTTCACACACACACACACACACACACACACACACACACACACACACACACACACACACACACACACACACACACACACACACACACACACACACACACACACCCCCCACACACACACACCCCCCCCCACACACACACACACATACTTGGAATTTTTTCTGTGAGAACCACAATTTGGAACCAAAGTGTTGTATCGAGAATTACAGTTTTGTTGTTTGATTTTGTTTATGTGACTAAAATTACATTATTTGTAGCTATCTGATATCTGCAAAAATAATAATAATAATAATAAGTAGTAACATGACACGCCACAAAAAAAACTATGTATGTGGTTGGAGAGCGATTCTAATCCAGCCCTGTGTCCTTTGCGAACACATGGTGTGTCAGCGCCAGCTTGGTGTGCCAAGCTTTATTTCCTGCTCTTTCCTGCTGAGAGACAAGCCCATTGGTCTACTGCCTGGCTGGAACCTGGAGACGCTGTCACCTGATAGGCTGTGCGGGGTGTGTTGTGTTCCCATGGGGACCGCTGTCACCCAAGCCGGGTGTGTCCCAAGAATCTGGTGTGCAATGTCACATACAGCACTGTACATAGATGACCCATGATGCACAGCTGGCGTTTCTTTGGTCACACGGACGCACATGCGCACGGATGCACATGTGACACGCACACACACACACACACACACACTGTATTCATGCATATGCCTTGTACATGGGACGTGCTCTACTAAAACCTGAATGGGTTCCCAAACGTTTTCGTGTCAGGGGGTCAGGACCCCCCCAAATTGACACTGACATTAGTCCACAGACGCCCATTACAAATTGTATGTCAGACACCCGCATAAGAGAAGACCCCCGGGTTGACCTAAATTAGGCGATGGACCTGCCTGACCCCTGCCCTGAATCGCCATATTAAAGGTAATAGAGGCAACCTTTTTTTTTTTTTTGCCAAAAATCAAAACAGATATATAGCTATATTTTTTGCCTTTTCCTCCTCTACAATGCTGTTTCCCTGCAGACAGACACTTGCTTCATCCTACAGACGGCCCAGAACTTTGTTTCAACATATGAAAGCAAAACATTCATCAGGCTCAGGGAAGGTGGTGCTAATGTGAGAGGGGGGGGGGGGGGGGGTTGTGTGGGGTGAGGCAGCGTTTTAGCCAATCACCGCACAGCAGTCTCCAGCAGATTCATAATGAGTCAATAGAGTGGAAGTGAGGGAGTTAGATTCTGTTTACAAACACTACTAGTGTACACTACACACTAAAGTTGCCTCTAATACCGTTATTTATTTATTTATTCTCCTCTTGCGATTTAGAGTCTGGTGATGCTGCCTCCAGTGTCATGACTTGTCAGTACCGGTTGAAAATCCAACCAGGGCAGCTGATTGGCCAACAGCCCTGTCATTCAACAGTGTAAACAAACTAATTTAACGCAGCACTTCTCTCGGCTGTGTAAACATAAGCCATAAATGGCTTGTTTTGACACCAACCCCAATCCTTTTCCCTATCTAAACTGTGATAGCATAGTGTTCTAATGGTGTTTATTTCCTCAACTACTACTAGGTAACTATGGGGACATTTGGTGCTATAGCACGCACGCACACACACACACACACACACACACACACACACACACACACACACACACACGCACACACACACACACACACACGCACACACACACACACACACGCATGTGTGGCATCCACAGACACACCCACTGACAAATGCAGTGAGTATCATGAACACACAGGTGGCCTGGTTAACGCCGATCAAGTCTTCCTCCCCACCTGTGAGAGCATATGTATAAATATACCTCCCGGAAATAGTACTGGTTACTCTGGAAATAACCAAGGAATTAGTATGCTGAAAGACAGCATAGGAGACACACTTAGTAGACAAATGCGTAGAGTTCACTAGCAGTTTAAAGGGGTAGTTGTTTAAAGGGACAGTTCAGACAGTTCTCTTAAATTGTGTGACATACTTACATTAATATAGTTGTCGCAACTTTGTGAATTGATTTCCAGAGTCCTGTGGCGGGAGTTCTGCTCTGTTTAGGTTAGTTTCCGTCACTTTGTGGAGGCATTACAAGTAAATGAATCCACAACAATAATGTCATCCCAGATAGCAAAATGCATTGATTCAACCAAAATTCAACGTTGAATCAATGCATTTTGCATTGATTCAACCAAAATTCAACGTTGAATCAATGCATTTTGCTATCTGGGATTTGTATTGTTGACCCGCTATTTCTAATACACCAGAGCAATGTTCTTTCAATTTTGACTCCTCTTTTCACAGTGAATGTGGACACAAAAAGCTTAGTTCCACGTGATAGCGGGGTCACACAAATGAACAAACATTGGGCTAATATTATTTTAGAAATAGGTCAATGATACAAATAGTGTTTGTTTTGTGAAATAACTTAATTTTAATGCATTGGAACCCAATGCATTGGCCCACACACAGTGCCATTTTCAGTATTTCACACAACTTAAATTTAAAAAATATGAACTATCCCTTACCCGGTTTCACAGGCTACCTAGACTTTGCCATACTTTTAGAGCAGGGGTTTTCAACAGGTGGTCCGGGGACCACCAGTGGTCCTTGAGAGGGTTCCAGGTGGTCCCCATGCTAAATGATGGAGAGTTGGTTAACCAGATGTAACTCTTTGAGAGCGTACATGAAAGCGTACATGAAACCAAATGGACTCTTGCGGGTACATTTGGTTTCATGTTTACGCTCTCAAGAGTTAAAATATTCACCATCTGAATTAGGCCAAGTCTACACAAATAGAGAAGATGAATGGATATTTGGTCTGTATATTTTACTGTTTCTTAAATCGGCCTGGAATTGTGAATAAAAGCAAAAGAAATCTTTAGTTTTGGGTCTGTGGGGCTAAAATATCATGAAATGGTGGTCTGTGGCTCAAATGCTGAATAAATAGTGGGCCATGGTATCAAAAAGGTTCAAAACCCCTGTTTTAGAGTTTCGCACTCTCATGGGGCTAAGATTCTTAATCACATGCTGTATGCTGCATAGACAATAGTGTCACTGCTAGAGGAAAGCCCGTGGGTCATTGAAAACAGCATGGGGTCGGCTCACAATCTACCTTTTACTGTAGTTTTTAACAAATACTTTGACCTGAGACTCACAATACAGGAAAGGTTGTGGGGTCACAACAGCGACCATAGAAAAACAGTTGGACAGACAGGCAGGCAAATCTGTTTGTTTTATCTCTGGGACTCTAATCTGTGCGTGTGTGTGTGTGTGTGTGTGTGTGTGTGTGTGTGTGTGTTCTCACATATGTTATCTACTTAGGACCGTTTCGAAGAAAAACACCTTCCAACTTAGGACCGGTGGACAAGTTAGGACCAAAAACCCGGTCCTAAGAAGTAAGACCACTTAAAACAGATAGAGAATGTCATAAGCCATGCCTGGTGTTGAAATTGGCATGGTCCTAAAAAGGAGGCGTTTTTACATATGGCCCTAAAAAGGAGGCATTTTTACATTTGGTGTGTATCAGGTGTGTGTGGGGTGTGTGTGTGTGTGTGTGTCCTACTTAGGACCATCTGGCAAACTTAATATTTTAACTAGAAAGGAGCAATTCCAGAGGGAATTGCAGAGTGTGGTCGCCCAAAGGCAACCACACTAATAACAATAGTGTGTTGCCTTTAAGGCAACCACACTAATTATACAATAAATTACTATATATAGCTCATATAGGCCGCAGGTCGCATGTAACTGTAGAACTCGGGGAACTTTGTCCGAGGGTGGGCGGGCGGGTCAGAGTTTAGAAAACTCTGGGGCGGGTCACACTGATGACATAATCATGTTCACTCATCGTAACAAGTGTCTGGCAGCCCGCATCATCATGGTGACACGTGTCTGACATGGGACCATTTCTATGTTCCCTCAGGTCTATGTTCCCTCGCTGACTAACCCCAACCCAAACGCACAAACCATAACCCTAACCGAAAGCATGTCAAACGTTACTTCGCGACATTTGACATGCCTTCGTTTAGGGTTAGGTTTGGGCGTTTGGGTTAGGGTTAATCTATTACTATCCCTACCCCTAATCCTAACCTGACTTTAAGAGCTGAGGGAACATAGACATGACCCCTCTGACATCACTCTGTGACCCCTCTGACATCACTCTGTAAATTTTTGTCTCAAGCCTGTCCCCTTTTATGTCCTATACTTTAAAGCCCGGCTTAAAACCTACCTTTTCACTCAGGCGTATTACTGAATTATTACCGCTCTTGTCTTTCTTTTACTTACTACCTCTATGACCTTTCAACTTGGCTGCAGTCAGACAATGTGTGTCTTCACATATTGAAAAGTATGCCTTTCGGGATAGCAATCCTTTGTTTTCTCATATTTTAGCACTAATCACTAGTTTAATATGTTCTTTAGCATTCCCATATACTTTAGTTGGGAGCCCGCGCGCTGTTTTTGGGCTGAACCGAGTCTTTACTGGATTTGCGGGAGATCGGTACATAAAGGGGTTAATGTGCATTAATTAACAATTCAATAATTAATAATCATATACTTTGTGCATATCCATATTCACAAACACTATATAATGATAAATTTGATGCATTTAGACCAAGTAATTTGCATTAAATACCATACAACTGTATTTTGTATGGATTTTTTTTTTATATTTTGGACATTAAGGGGTTAATAATTAAAAATGCCCGAGGCATATCAGTGGGCACCCTCTTGATTTCTTAAGAAGTGACTCCCAGCTACAAGAATCACTACTATATCACATATCCAAAACAGTTCATATCAATGTTTATTTTAGCCAGTTTAAATACACGTATACTATGTGATTAGAATAGATGTTTGTGTGAGGCAAAAATCAGTATGATGCAATAACAGGATACTCTGATTTTGTCTTTCACCTGTAAGAACAATTCACTGCTGTAGTTCTGTAAGCTCAGTTCAACTGCTGCCCTTCCCCCATACTGCAATGGTTGGGTCGTTAATTAAGCAATGCAGCCTAATTAACGACCCTGCACTCTACAGGCAAACTGCCTAAATCTTTTGGTTGGTTGAAGCAGTCTGGACAAAACCCATGCAGGTGCATTAATGTGTGTTTTTTGGTAATCTTACATTGCCCCAGTATCAATCTCAATTTCTAGTATCTATGTCTATTAGTAAATTATAAGGCAAATATCAACATCCTAACATATGCTGTCTCCCTGTTAGAGCAGTGTTGTTGTGTAACTCTTCCAACTTCTCCATGTCTTTAGCAGAACAATATTAGCTCAGCATAGTCTATTGAATTTAGTCATATTTGGTGGTATCCTGTCCAAGTGAAGAAGCTATTATGCTGAACCTGTATGAGGTTCTAAAATTGCCAATGAAGAGTGAGAGATGTTTATCATGGGCAGATGTTATGTTGTAGACAATTTGTGTCTTCACATATTGAAAAGTGTGCCTTTCTGGAAAGCAATCCTTTGTTTTCTCATATTTTAGCACTAATCAATGGTTTAATATGTTCTTTAGCATTCCCATATACTTTAGTTGGGAGCCGGCGCGCTGTTTTTGGGCTGAACCGAGTCTTGTAGCTTAGGGCAACCTCTTAAGAATTCAAGAGGGTGCCTGCTAATATCCCTTTGACATTTTGTAGTTATTAACCCCCTGATGCCAGAAATACAAAAACATCCACCCGAAATAGAGTTGTATAGTATCTAATGCACAATTATGCATTTTATTTGTGGAATGTGTTATTAATTAACTACCTGTTAAAATGTCTATCATGCCGTTTGTGCCCGTTGTATTTGTGATCTGGGACACGTCTTCAGCACTGCTACATTTCCCTATTACGTCTATGAAGCTTTACGTCTACAAAGCACTACGTCACATGTATCCCCATAATAGGCATGATGTGGTGACTCAGACATAATGAAACCCTGGGGCGTGAGGTCAGAGTATCCCATATAGGTATGACGTGGTGACTCAAACATAATCAAACCATGGTGCGTGAGGTCAGAGTATCCCCATATATGTATGATGTGGTGATCCAATATAATGCGTTAATTTTGAAAAAAGGGCTTTGTCAGTCTCTTCCTAATATTATGGTTAACAACCGTGTGAAACCGTGTGAGCGATTGGTGCAGCCAGCGAGGAGTAATGGCGGTTTCAGACATTCAGACAGACATTTTCTGAATTATAGTATTGATGATGATGATGATGATGATGAGGATGCATATTCATCCGTTCATGCCCAAATTTGACTGCCAGAAGGTCCTGATAATTCTTAAAATGTCCTTATAATTCATGTGTATGTCAAAGTGCTGTGTATGATTGATTCTAAAACTCTTAGTCCCAATACTCCACACCTTGAATCAGATAATAACAAACCCAGGTGCGCTATTTCTTTCCACTGTATTGTGAAGATGACCTGGGGAAGGGAGCGCTTGATTTACCAACAAACCCTAGCCGTGTGGGTGCTTTGAAGCACCGCCCACATGCATAGGACAGTGACTGAATAGCTCCAGGGTGGTCCGTCTAAAGACAACAAGCGCTTCCTATCGTTTGTCTATTTGGTTTTGGAATTTCAATTCATGCAAATATGCTTAAATCAAACTCATGAATGTGGTCATCACACGAGTTGTCACACCAGTTGCCAGAAGTATATTAACTAAATTCTATCTATTCAATGGTCATGTGTAGGCCTATGCAATGGCACCATTCTTAACTGTGATGTTCACAGAGGGTGGAATACAAGTTTAAAAAGCCATGTCAACATTGACAATGTCATTCCAGGTCGGAAGGGATGCGGCTGACGCAGTTGTCATTGCCATTGATGTCTACCTATTCTTTTACTACTAGGTACTCTGATTATAATACCAGGTCAGCCAGCAGGGATCAGCAAGAAGTAACCTATCATATACATATCTCCTCCTATTAACAATGTTTCTAGCCCAGAAGCTTGTGATCTCAAAGGGTCAATGTATTGGCCCCAAATGGCAGCACTGACTCCATTGTAGCTATACTTCACTCTTGAGGTCTGACTACCACACTCTCCTCATCCTTTTTGTGTGAAGCTTTCCAGGCAAGTGCCATCTGAACATTCAGGTACTATAGCTGTTTTGTTAAGCAAACTGGAGGAAAATGCATTTATCTCTCAAAATGTGTATTTTATTGGATTTGGGGGAGATCAGTATATAAAGGGGTTAATGTGCATGGAACTGAGTAGACCATAAAAAGACAAAACGTTTTTTTGAAAGTGAAATACCCCTTTAAGAGCGTCTGATTTGCCTAAATTGGAGGCATATTGTAATGTGCATGTAATGCTAGACAAATTTCTCCCCTGGGAAGATAAAAAAATGTGGTCCCATTATTATTATTACCCTTATAATTGTTAATTATTATTATTATTACCCTCATTATTATTGTGTTTGTTGTTTCCTTTATTATTTTTATTTGTTTTTCTCAGTTATTAAAATTGTTTTTTCAATTATTAAAATTGTTTATCAAATTCAAAATGAAATGATTTTCTCTAAAGTAACTTCATTAATAAGTCAAAGTAAATCTAAGAAACAATCTACAAGCTCATAAGTAAGTCTTAAATCTCTCTTTTTGGTCACAGGCAAAAGTGTCCGGTTTTGATGTCCTGAATCCATTTCTGCCGTATGTCAAGTGATACAAGTGACGGTTTTGTTAGAAATTTAGTAGTTATAATAAGCAATTACGAAAATTGGAAATTGGCTATAATTTTTGATGTACTTTTGTTGTTTATGATTTTTTGCTGTATTGCATAATCACCATGAAATGGAATAGGTCTATACTTTAGTGGCCTACAGGCACATCTTATAAAAGCCCTGTGAGCTTGGTTTCCAGAAAAAAAATCTGCCTCATATCACTTGGCATATGGCAGAGTGGTTTCAGCACATCAAAATCATATAGAAACAACTTAAAACAACTTAAGTACAATTTATCAGAATTAGACCAATTTCTATTTTAGTTATTCATTATCCTAATTATTAGATTAGATTATTAGATTAAAATGGGGATTTGTATCACTTGGCATATGGCAGAAATGAATTTGGCTCATAAAAATCATATAGAAAGGTTTTTTTTAATACATCGAATGGATGCAACCTGGGACGTGTCTTCAGTGATGTATCCTAAGCTCATTGGGGTTTCGGGTCTCTCGAACATCATACCCCTCACTCAGGTGACCCAGCCGGGGTTCATGACACCCCGACTCACGTCCCAGTAGCTACCCCTGATCAATCCCACAAGGGAAAGGCCAAGGCCGTCCAATCCACCGCCCCTGAAATACTCCGCCAAAACTGGGAGGTTCTGATGCGTGGAGGGACTAGGCTCTGTGGTTTGACACCTGTCCGTGCCCCTCCTACGTCTCACCAGGAGGCACAGGACCTGTGCGTTGCACCAGACTCCCAACGCCGGACATGGAAGAGACATGAGCGGTGGACAAACAGCCCTCCTAAAGGACTAACCAAGGGGTTAACCCATTATGTACATTAAATATCAAAATTAAAGCTATTTGATTTTTCTTTTCTTTTTTTTAACTGTTGTTAATTTGGGGTTTTACTTGCTAATTACTCAATTTCTGACAAAACGGTCACTTGTATCACTTGGCATGTGGCAAAATGCATTCAGCACAGTGTCACTTGGCCACAGTGTCACAGTGGCAGAATTGGACCTTGCTTAAGGTCTAAATGTCATCAGCCACCATTTTTTGGGGCATTCAGGACCAGACTAGTCTGCCTGAACGCTCATCATGTACTGCCTCAAAACCATGGGATGAATAGCAGCTTTGAATAGCACGGTGTCTACAGTATATTTCACTTTGAATGCATGTCCCATTTATTCATGTTTGACCCTTTAATTCACCTGTATGTCTTGTAAGTGTGTTGTATAGCCATGGTCCATACAAATCAAGATAGTCCTGACAATTACCATTTGTGTCATGGGCGGAGCTAAGCAACTCATTATCTTTTGTCCTCCTAATACAGCATCATGTCAGGTGGCTATATTTTGAGTTCTATTGTGTGTATTCAACATTTGAAGTGAGATTTGTCTTGTAGAGCTCAAATAATATTTTTTGGTGTTTATTACATCTTCGTAGCACTAGTGGAAAGGGGTGTCCCTCTAACGTTGCAGAACACAAGTCCTGGAAAAAAGACCTTCTAGTACATAGAAACATGTAGCCTGGAGGAGAGGGGCAGTGATCTGGCCAATCACTGCTGACCAGCCAACTGGAGAGTGTCGTGGGCAAGGGTCGAAACACTCTACGAAGGTTGGAGACCACCTGATGACCTCTCTTCCAGGCCAAGGCAACCACTTGTAGTGGAGTATATTTGCATCTTCGATGTATTTACAAACATGATTAAACTCATAAGAGCCAATACATCTACGTTAACAAAAGGTATTAGCTTCTACAATGTTTCTACAATGTTAACAATTTGACTATACTTGTTAGGACCACTCTTGGTCCTAACAAGTAGGGTAAAATTGTTAATATCTAGAATGTTCTAAAATGAATTTTAATACAATCTGCGGTGATTGTATTAAAATAGATTTTTTTCATGTTCAGGAGTGTAATTCATATGTCTCTACAATGTCTAGAAAGGGTGGTCCTAAAAAGGATAGCAATAGTCCATTTTTTTGGAGTGGTCCTAAGTAGTTAACATATGTAAGAATGTGTGTGTGTGTGTGTGTGTGTGTGTGTGTGTGTGTGTGTGTGTGTGTGTGTGTGTGTGTGTGTGTGTGCGTGCGCGCGCGTGCATGCGTGCGTGTGTGCGTGTTTGTGCGTGCGCATGCATGTGCGTGCGTGTGTGTCTGCAATGTGTGTGCAGGGTGTATGCTGAGAAAGAGCACTCGTGTGTTGTGCTCAGCATATATCCTGGGTAAATAAAGTTCAAAAGGGTATTAAAAAATAACCTACAGTGTCAAATCCTTCATTTTATTCAAAGGGCTCTTCTGGACC
>CM076973.1:36265775-36295050 GCA_039105355.1 Benthosema pterotum | reverse complement strand
GAAAAACTCAAAACGATGAAAAACCGTAAGGCTATAGCCTTTGCGTTTTTTCAAAATTTCGACATTTTTCGAAAATGCTCAAAAATGCTCAAAATGATGAAAAACGGCATGCTGTGCAAGACCGTAAGGCTATAGCCTTGCGTTTTTGCCAGATTTTGTCATTTTTTGTCTTTTTTCGAAAAACCTCAAAACGATGAAAAACCGTAAGGCTATAGCCTTTGCGTTTTTTTCAAAATTTCGACATTTTTCGAAAATGCTCAAAAATGCTCAAAATGATGAAAAACGGCATGCTGTGCAAGACCGTAAGGCTATAGCCTTGCGTTTTTGCCAGATTTTGTCATTTTTTGTCATTTTTCGAAAAACCTCAAAACGATGAAAAACCGTAAGGCTATAGCCTTTGCGTTTTTTAAAAATTTCGACATTTTTCGAAAATGCTCAAAAATGCTCAAAATGATGAAAAACGGCATGCTGTGCAAGACCGTAAGGCTATAGCCTTGCGTTTTTGCCAGATTTTGTCATTTTTTTTTTTTTCATTTTTCGAAAAACCTCAAAACGATGAAAAACCGTAAGGCTATAGCCTTTGCGTTTTTTCAAAATTTCGACATTTTTCGAAAATGCTCAAAAATGCTCAAAATGATGAAAAACGGCATGCTGTGCAAGACCGTAAGGCTATAGCCTTGCGTTTTTGCCAGATTTCACCATTTTTTGTCATTTTTCGAAAAACCTCAAAACGATGAAAAACCGTAAGGCTATAGCCTTTGCGTTTTTTCAAATTTCGACATTTTTCGAAAATGCTCAAAAATGCTCAAAATGATGAAAAACGGCATGCTGTGCAAGACCGTAAGGCTATAGCCTTGCGCTTTTGCCAGATTTTGTCATTTTTTTCATTTTTCGAAAAACCTCAAAACGATGAAAAACCGTAAGGCTATAGCCTTTGCGTTTTTTCAAAATTTCGACATTTTTCGAAAATGCTCAAAAATGCTCAAAATGATGAAAAACGGCATGCTGTGCAAGACCGTAAGGCTATAGCCTTGCGTTTGCCAGATTTTGTCATTTTTTGTCATTTTTCGAAAAACCTCAAAACGATGAAAAACCGTAAGGCTATAGCCTTTGCGTTTTTTCCAAATTTCGACATTTTTCGAAAATGCTCAAAAATGCTCAAAATGATGAAAAACGGCATGCTGTGCATGACCGTAAGGCTATAGCCTTGCGCTTTTTGCCAGATTTTGTCATTTTTTGTCATTTTTCGAAAAACCTCAAAACGATGAAAAACCGTAAGGCTATAGCCTTTGCGTTTTTTCAAAATTTCGACATTTTTCGAAAATGCAAAAAAATGCTCAAAATGATGAAAAACGGCATGCTGTGCAAGACCGTAAGGCTATAGCCTTGCGTTTTTGCCAAGTTTTGTCATTTTTCGAAAAACCTCAAAACGATGAAAAACCGTAAGGCTATAGCCTTTGCGTTTTTTCAAAATTTCGACATTTTTCGAAAATGCTCAAAAATGCTCAAAATGATGAAAAACGGCATGCTGTGCAAGACCGTAAGGCTATAGCCTTGCGTTTTTGCCAGATTTTGTCATTTTTCGAAAAACCTCAAAACGATGAAAAACCGTAAGGCTATAGCCTTTGCGTTTTTTCAAAATTTCGACATTTTTCGAAAATGCTCAAAAATGCTCAAAATGATGAAAAACGGCATGCTGTGCAAGACCGTAAGGCTATAGCCTTGCGCTTTTGCAAGATTTTGTCATTTTTCGAAAAACCTCAAAACGATGAAAAACCGTAAGGCTATAGCCTTTGCGTTTTTTCAAAATTTCGACATTTTTCGAAAATGCTCAAAAATGCTCAAAATGATGAAAAACGGCATGCTGTGCAAGACCGTAAGGCTATAGCCTTGCGTTTTTGCCAGATTTTGTCATTTTTCGAAAAACCTCAAAACGATGAAAAACCGTAAGGCTATAGCCTTTGCGTTTTTTCAAAATTTCGACATTTTTCGAAAATGCTCAAAAATGCTCAAAATGATGAAAAACGGCATGCTGTGCAAGACCGTAAGGCTATAGCCTTGCGCTTTTGCGAGATTTTGTCATTTTTTGTCATTTTTCGAAAAACCTCAAAACGATGAAAAACCGTAAGGCTATAGCCTTTGCGTTTTTTCAAAATTTCGACATTTTTCGAAAATGCTCAAAAATGCTCAAAATGATGAAAAACGGCATGCTTGCAAGACCGTAAGGCTATAGCCTTGATGTTTTTTGCCAGATTTTGTCATTTTTTGTCATTTTTCGAAAAACCTCAAAACGATGAAAAACCGTAAGGCTATAGCCTTTGCGTTTTTTAAAAATTTCGACATTTTTCGAAAATGCTCAAAAATGCTCAAAATGATGAAAAACGGCATGCTGTGCAAGACCGTAAGGCTATAGCCTTGCGCTTTTGCCAGATTTTGTCATTTTTTTGTCATTTTTCGAAAAACCTCAAAACGATGAAAAACCGTAAGGCTATAGCCTTTGCGTTTTTTCAAAATTTCGACATTTTTCGAAAATGCTCAAAAATGCTCAAAATGATGAAAACGGCATGCTGTGCAAGACCGTAAGGCTATAGCCTTGCGTTTTTGCCAGATTTTGTCATTTTTCGAAAAACCTCAAAACGATGAAAAACCGTAAGGCTATAGCCTTTGCGTTTTTTCAAAATTTCGACATTTTTCGAAAATGCTCAAAAATGCTCAAAATGATGAAAAACGCCATGCTGTGCAAGACCGTAAGGCTATAGCCTTGCGTTTTTGCCAGATTTTGTCATTTTTCGAAAAACTCAAAACGATGAAAAACCGTAAGGCTATAGCCTTTGCGTTTTTTCAAAATTTCGACATTTTTCGAAAATGCTCAAAAATGCTCAAAATGATGAAAAACGGCATGCTGTGCAAGACCGTAAGGCTATAGCCTTGCGTTTTTGCCAGATTTTGTCATTTTTCGAAAAACCTCAAAACGATGAAAAACCGTAAGGCTATAGCCTTTGCGTTTTTTCAAAATTTCGACATTTTTCGAAAATGCTCAAAAATGCTCAAAATGATGAAAAACGGCATGCTGTGCAAGACCGTAAGGCTATAGCCTTGCGCTTTTGCAGAATTTTGTCATTTTTCGAAAAACCTCAAAACGATGAAAAACCGTAAGGCTATAGCCTTTGCGTTTTTTCAAAATTTCGACATTTTTCGAAAATGCTCAAAAATGCTCAAAATGATGAAAAACGGCATGCTGTGCAAGACCGTAAGGCTATAGCCTTTCGTTTTTGCCAGATTTTGTCATTTTTCGAAAAACCTCAAAACGATGAAAAACCGTAAGGCTATAGCCTTTGCGTTTTTTCAAAATTTCGACATTTTTCGAAAATGCTCAAAAATGCTCAAAATGATGAAAAACGGCATGCTGTGCAAGACCGTAAGGCTATAGCCTTGCGCTTTTTGCCAGATTTTGTCATTTTTTGTCATTTTTCGAAAAACCTCAAAACGATGAAAAACCGTAAGGCTATAGCCTTTGCGTTTTTTTCAAAATTTCGACATTTTTCGAAAATGCTCAAAAATGCTCAAAATGATGAAAAACGGCATGCTGTGCAAGACCGTAAGGCTATAGCCTTGCGCTTTTGCCAGATTTTGTCATTTTTTGTCATTTTTCGAAAAACCTCAAAACGATGAAAAACCGTAAGGCTATAGCCTTTGCGTTTTTTTAAAAATTTCGACATTTTTCGAAAATGCTCAAAAATGCTCAAAATGATGAAAAACGGCATGCTGTGCAAGACCGTAAGGCTATAGCCTTGCGCTTTTGCCAGATTTTGATTTTTTGTCATTTTTCGAAAAACCTCAAAACGATGAAAAACCGTAAGGCTATAGCCTTTGCGTTTTTTCAAAATTTCGACATTTTTCGAAAATGCTCAAAAATGCTCAAATGATGAAAAACGGCATGCTGTGCAAGACCGTAATGCTATAGCCTTGCGGTTTTTGCCAGATTTTGTCATTTTTTGTCATTTTTCGAAAAACCTCAAAACGATGAAAAACCGTAAGGCTATAGCCTTTGCGTTTTTTCAAAATTTCGACATTTTTCGAAAATGCTCAAAAATGCTCAAAATGATGAAAAACGGCATGCTGTGCAAGACCGTAAGGCTATAGCCTTGCGCTTTTTCCAGTTTTTGTCATTTTTGTCATTTTTCGAAAAACCTCAAAACGATTGAAAAACCGTAAAGGCTATAGCCTTGCGTTTTTTCAAAATTTCGACATTTTTCGAAAATGCTCAAAATGCTCAAAATGATGAAAAATGGCATGCTGTGCAAGACCGTAAGACCATAGGCTTTGCGTTTTTGCAGATTTTGTCATTTTTTTTCGAAAAACCTCAAACCGATGAAAAACCGTAAGGCTATAGCCTTTGCGTTTTTTTCAAAATTCGACATTTTTCGAAAATGCTCAAAAAATGCTCAAAATGATGAAAAATGGCATGCTGTGCAAGACCATAAGACTATAGCCTTGCGTTTTTTTTGTCAGATTTTGTTCATTTTTTTCGAAAAAACCTCAAAACGATGAAAACCGTAAGGCTATAGCCTTGCGTTTTTTCAAAAATTTCGACATTTTTCGAAAAATGCTCAAAAATGCTCAAAATGATGAAAAACGGCATGCTGTGCAAGACCGTAATGCTATAGCCTTGCGATTTTTGCCAGATTTTTTCATTTTTTGTCATTTTTCGAAAACTCAAAACGATGAAAAAAAAAAAAACCGAAGGCTAAGCCTTTGCGTTTTTCAAAATTTCGACATTTTTCGAAAATGCTCAAAAATGCTCAAAATGATGAAAAACGGCATGCTGTGCAAGACGTAAGGCTATAGCCTTGCGCTTTTGCCAGATTTTTTTGTCATTTTTCGAAAAACCTCAAAACGATAAAAACGTTAAGGCTATAGCCTTTGCGTTTTTTCAAATTTCGACATTTTTCGAAAATGCTCAAAAAATGCTCAAAATGATGAAAAAACGCATGCTGTGCAAGACCGTAACTATAGCCTGCGTTTTTGCCAGATTTTGTCATTTTTCGAAAAAACCTCAAAACGATGAAAAACCGTAAGCTATAGCCTTTGCGTTTTTTCAAAAAAATTCGACATTTTTCGAAAATGCTCAAAAATGCTCAAAATGATGAAAAACGGCATGCTGTGCAAGACCGTAAGGCTATAGCCTTGCGCTTTTGCCAGATTTTGTCATTTTTTGTCATTTTTCGAAAAACCTCAAAACGATGAAAAACGTAAGGCTATAGCCTTTGCGTTTTTTCAAAATTTCGACATTTTTCGAAAATGCTCAAAAATGCTCAAAATGATGAAAAAACGGCATGCTGTGCAAGACCGTAAGGCTATAGCCTTGCGTTTTTGCCAGATTTTTGTCATTTTTTTCGAAAAAACCTCAAAACGATGAAAAACCGTAAGGCTATAGCCTTTGCGTTTTTTCAAAATTTCGACATTTTTCGAAAATGCAAAAAATGCTCAAAATGATGAAAAACGCCATGGGCTGTGCAAGACCGTAAAGCTATAGCCTTGCGTTTTGCCAGATTTTGTTTCATTTTTTTTGTCATTTTTTCGAAAAACCTCCAAAACGATGAAAAACCGTAAGGCTATAGCCTTTGCGTTTTTTCAAAATTTCGACATTTTCGAAAATGCTCAAAAAATGCTCAAAATGATGAAAACGGCATGCTGTGCAAGACCGTAAGGCTATAGCCTGCGTTTTTGCCAGATTTTGTCATTTTTCGAAAAACCTCAAAACGATGAAAAACCGTAAGGCTATAGCCTTTGCGTTTTTTCAAAATTTCGACATTTTTCGAAAATGCTCAAAAATGCTCAAAATGATGAAAAACGGCATGCTGTGCAAGACCGTAAGGCTATAGCCTTGCGCTTTTGCCAGATTTTGTCATTTTTGTCATTTTTCGAAAAACCTCAAAACGATGAAAAACCGTAAGGCTATAGCCTTTGCGTTTTTTTCAAAATTTCGACATTTTTCGAAAATGCTCAAAAATGCTCAAAATGATGAAAAACGGCATGCTGTGCAAGACCGTAAGGCTATAGCCTTGCGCTTTTGCAAGATTTTGTCATTTTTTGTCATTTTTCGAAAAACCTCAAAACGATGAAAAACCGTAAGGCTATAGCCTTTGCGTTTTTTCAAAATTTCGACATTTTTCGAAAATGCTCAAAAATGCTCAAAATGATGAAAAACGGCATGGTGTGCATGACCGTAAGGCTATAGCCTTGCGTTTTTGCCAGATTTTGTCATTTTTTGTCATTTTTCGAAAAACCTCAAAACGATGAAAAACCGTATAAGGCTATAGCCTTTGCGTTTTTTCAAAATTTCGACATTTTTCGAAAATGCTCAAAAATGCTCAAAATGATGAAAAACGGCATGCTGTGCAAGACCGTAAGGCTATAGCCTTGCGCTTTTTGCCAGATTTTGTCATTTTTTGTCATTTTTCGAAAAACCTCAAAACGATGAAAAACCGTAAGGCTATAGCCTTTGCGTTTTTTCAAAATTTCGACATTTTTCGAAAATGCTCAAAAATGCTCAAAATGATGAAAAATGCCATGCTGTGCAAGACCGTAAGACTATTGCGTTTTTGCCAGATTTTGTCATTTTTCGAAAAACCTCAAAACGATGAAAAACCGTAAGGCTATAGCCTTTGCGTTTTTTCAAAATTTCGACATTTTTCGAAAATGCCAAAAAATGCTCAAAATGATGAAAAATGCCATGCTGTGCAAGACCGTAAGACTATAGGCTTGCGTTTTTGCCAGATTTTGTCATTTTTCGAAAAACCTCAAAACGATGAAAAACCGTAAGGCTATAGCCTTTGCGTTTTTTCAAAATTTCGACATTTTTCGAAAATGCTCAAAAATGCTCAAAATGATGAAAAACGGCATGCTGTGCAAGACCGTAATGCTATAGCCTTGCGTTTTTTGCCAGATTTCGTCATTTTTTGTCATTTTTCGAAAAACCTCAAAACGATGAAAAACCGTAAGGCTATAGCCTTTGCGTTTTTTCAAATTTTCGACATTTTTCGAAAATGCTCAAAAATGCTCAAAATGATGAAAAACGGCATGCTGTGCAAGACCGTAAGGCTATAGCCTTGCGCTTTTGCCAGATTTTGTCATTTTTTGTCATTTTTCGAAAAACCTCAAAACGATGAAAAACCGTAAGGCTATAGCCTTTGCGTTTTTTCAAAATTTCGACATTTTTCGAAAATGCTCAAAAATGCTCAAAATGATGAAAAACGGCATGCTGTGCAAGACTGTAAGGCTATAGCCTTGCGCTTTTGCAAGATTTTGTCATTTTTTGTCATTTTTCGAAAAACCTCAAAACGATGAAAAACCGTAAGGCTATAGCCTTTGCGTTTTTTCAAAATTTCGACATTTTTCGAAAATGCTCAAAAATGCTCAAAATGATGAAAAACGGCATGCTGTGCAAGACCGTAAGGCTATAGCCTTGCGCTTTTGCAAGATTTTGTCATTTTTTGTCATTTTTTTCGAAAACCTCAAAACGATGAAAAACCGTAAGGCTATAGCCTTTGCGTTTTTTCAAAATTTCGACATTTTTCGAAAATGCTCAAAAATGCTCAAAATGATGAAAAACGGCATGCTGTGCAAGACCGTAATGCTATAGCCTTGCGTTTTTGCCAGATTTCATCATTTTTTGTCATTTTTCGAAAAACCTCAAAACGATGAAAAACCGTAAGGCTATAGCCTTTGCGTTTTTTCAAAATTTCGACATTTTTCGAAAATGCTCAAAAATGCTCAAAATGATGAAAAACGGCATGCTGTGCAAGACCGTAAGCTATAGCCTTGCGCTTTTGCCAGATTTTGTCATTTTTTGTCATTTTTCGAAAAACCTCAAAACGATGAAAAACCGTAAGGCTATAGCCTTTGCGTTTTTTCAAAATTTCGACATTTTTCGAAAATGCTCAAAAATGCTCAAAATGATGAAAAACGGCATGTTGTGCAAGACCGTAAGGCTATAGCCTTGCGCTTTTGCCAGATTTTGTCATTTTTTGTCATTTTTCGAAAAACCTCAAAACGATGAAAAACCGTAAGGCTATAGCCTTTGCGTTTTTTCCAAATTTCGACATTTTTCGAAAATGCTCAAAAATGCTCAAAATGATGAAAAACGGCATGCTGTGCATGACCGTAAGGCTATAGCCTTGCGCTTTTGCAAGATTTTGTCATTTTTTGTCATTTTTCGAAAAACCTCAAAACGATGAAAAACCGTAAGGCTATAGCCTTTGCGTTTTTTCAAAATTTCGACATTTTTCGAAAATGCTCAAAAATGCTCAAAATGATGAAAAACGGCATGCTGTGCAAGACCGTAAGGCTATAGCCTTGCGTTTTTGCCAGATTTCTCATTTTTTGTTATTTTTCGAAAAACCTCAAAACGATGAAAAACCGTAAGGCTATAGCCTTTGCGTTTTTTCAAAATTTCGACATTTTTCGAAAATGCTCAAAAATGCTCAAAATGATGAAAAACGGCATGCTGTGCAAGACCGTAAGGCTATAGCCTTGCGCTTTTTTCCAGTTTTTGTCATTTTTTGTCATTTTTCGAAAAACCTCAAAACGATGAAAAACCGTAAGGCTATAGCCTTTGCGTTTATTCAAAATTTCGACATTTTTCGAAAATGCTCAAAAATGCTCAAAATGATGAAAAATGCCATGCTGTGCAAGACCGTAAGACTATTGCGTTTTTGCCAGATTTTGTCATTTTTCGAAAAACCTCAAAAGTAAACGATGAAAAACCGTAAGGCTATAGCCTTTGCGTTTTTTCAAAATTTCGACATTTTTCGAAAATGCCAAAAAATGCTCAAAATGATGAAAAATGCCATGCTGTGCAAGACCGTAAGACTATAGCTTGCGTTTTTGCCAGATTTTGTCATTTTTCGAAAAACCTCAAAACGATGAAAAACCGTAAGGCTATAGCCTTTGCGTTTTTTCAAAATTTCGACATTTTTCGAAAATGCCAAAAATGCTCAAAATGATGAAAAACGGCATGCTGTGCAAGACCGTAAGGCTATAGCCTTGCGTTTTTGCCAGATTTTGTCATTTTTCGAAAAACCTCAAAACGATGAAAAACCGTAAGGCTATAGCCTTTGCGTTTTTTCAAAATTTCGACATTTTTCGAAAATGCTCAAAAATGCTCAAAATGATGAAAAACGGCATGCTGTGCAAGACCGTAATGCTATAGCCTTGCGTTTTTGCCAGATTTCGCCATTTTTTGTTATTTTTCGAAAAACCTCAAAACGATGAAAAACCGTAAGGCTATAGCCTTTGCGTTTTTTCAAAATTTCGACATTTTTTGAAAATGCTCAAAAATGCTCAAAATGATGAAAAACGGCATGCTGTGCAAGACCGTAAGGCTATAGCCTTGCGCTTTTGCCAGATTTTGTCATTTTTTGTCATTTTTCGAAAAACCTCAAAACGATGAAAAACCGTAAGGCTATAGCCTTGCGTTTTTTAAAATTTCGACATTTTTCGAAAATGCTCAAAAATGCTCAAAATGATGAAAAATGGCATGCTGTGCAAGACCGTAAGACTATAGCCTTGCGTTTTTGCCAGATTTTGTCATTTTTCGAAAAACCTCAAAACGATGAAAAACCGTAAGGCTATAGCCTTTGCGTTTTTTCAAAATTTCGACATTTTTCGAAAATGCTCAAAAATGCTCAAAATGATGAAAAACGGCATGCTGTGCAAGACCGTAAGGCTATAGCCTTGCGCTTTTTCCAGATTTTGTCATTTTTTGTCATTTTTCGAAAAACCTCAAAACGATGAAAAACGTAAGGCTATAGCCTTTGCGTTTTTCAAAATTTCGACATTTTTCGAAAATGCTCAAAAATGCTCAAATTGATGAAAAATGGCATGCTGTGCAAGACCGTAAGACTATAGCCTTGCGTTTTTGCCAGATTTTGTCATTTTTCGAAAAACCTCAAAACGATGAAAAACCGTAAGGCTATAGCCTTTGCGTTTTTTCAAAATTTCGACATTTTTCGAAAATGCTCAAAAATGCTCAAAATGATGAAAAATGCCATGCTGTGCAAGACCGTAAGACTATAGCCTTGCGTTTTTGCCAGATTTTGTCATTTTTCGAAAAACCTCAAAACGATGAAAAACCGTAAGGCTATAGCCTTTGCGTTTTTTCAAAATTTCGACATTTTTCGAAAATGCCAAAAAATGCTCAAAATGATGAAAAATGGCATGCTGTGCAAGACCGTAAGACTATAGCCTTGCGTTTTTGCCAGATTTTGTCATTTTTCGAAAAACCTCAAAACGATGAAAAACCGTAAGGCTATAGCCTTTGCGTTTTTTCAAAATTTCGACATTTTTCGAAAATGCTCAAAAATGCTCAAAATGATGAAAAACGGCATGCTGTGCAAGACCGTAAGGCTATAGCCTTGCGCTTTTGCAAGATTTTGTCATTTTTTGTCATTTTTCGAAAAACCTCAAAACGATGAAAAACCGTAAGGCTATAGCCTTTGCGTTTTTTCAAAATTTCAACATTTTTCGAAAATGCTCAAAAATGCTCAAAATGATGAAAAACGGCATGCTGTGCAAGACTGTAAGGCTATAGCCTTGCGCTTTTGCAAGATTTTGTCATTTTTTGTCATTTTTCGAAAAACCTCAAAACGATGAAAAACCGTAAGGCTATAGCCTTTGCGTTTTTTCAAAATTTCGACATTTTTCGAAAATGCTCAAAAATGCTCAAAATGATGAAAAACGGCATGCTTCGCATGACCGTAAGGCTATAGCCTTGCGTTTTTGCCAGATTTTGTCATTTTTTGTCATTTTTCGAAAAACCTCAAAACAATGAAAAACCGTAAGGCTATAGCCTTTGCGTTTTTTCAAAATTTCGACATTTTTCGAAAATGCTCAAAAATGCTCAAAATGATGAAAAACGGCATGCTGTGCAAGACCGTAATGCTATAGCCTTGCGCTTTTGCAAGATTTTGTCATTTTTTGTCATTTTTCGAAAAACCTCAAAACGATGAAAAACCGTAAGGCTATAGCCTTTGCGTTTTTTCAAAATTTCGACATTTTTCGAAAATGCTCAAAAATGCTAAAAATGATGAAAAACGGCATGCTGTGCAAGACCGTAATGCTATAGCCTTGCGTTTTTGCCAGATTTCATCATTTTTGTTATTTTTCGAAAAACCTCAAAACGATGAAAAACCGTAAGGCTATAGCCTTTGCGTTTTTTCAAAATTTCGACATTTTTCGAAAATGCTCAAAAATGCTCAAAATGATGAAAAACGGCATGCTGTGCAAGACCGTAAGGCTATAGACTTGCGTTTTTGCCAGATTTCATCATTTTTTGTTATTTTTCGAAAAACCTCAAAACGATGAAAAACCGTAAGGCTATAGCCTTTGCGTTTTTTTCATCAATGCTCAAAATGATGAAAAACGGAATGCTGTGCAAGACCGTAAGGCTATAGCCTTGCGCTTTTGCCAGATTTTGTCATTTTTTGTCATTTTTCGAAAAACCTCAAAACGATGAAAAACCGTAAGGCTATAGCCTTGCGTTTTTTCAAAATTTCGACATTTTTCGAAAATGCTCAAAAATGCTCAAAATGATGAAAAACGGCATGCTGTGCAAGACCGTAAGGCTATAGCCTTGCGCTTTTGCCAGATTTTGTCATTTTTGTCATTTTTCGAAAAACCTCAAAACGATGAAAAACCGTAAGGCTATAGCCTTTGCGTTTTTTCAAAATTTCGACATTTTTCGAAAATGCTCAAAAATGCTCAAAATGATGAAAAACGGCATGCTGTGCAAGACCGTAAGGCTATAGCCTTGCGCTTTTGCCAGATTTTGTCATTTTTTGTCATTTTTCGAAAAACCTCAAAACAATGAAAAACCGTAAGGCTATAGCCTTTGCGTTTTTTCAAAATTTCGACATTTTTCGAAAATGCTCAAAAATGCTCAAAATGATGAAAAACGGCATGCTGTGCAAGACCGTAAGGCTATAGCCTTGCGCTTTTGCCAGATTTTGTCATTTTTTGTCATTTTTCGAAAAACCTCAAAACGATGAAAAACCGTAAGGCTATAGCCTTTGCGTTTTTTCAAAATTTCGACATTTTTCGAAAATGCTCAAAAATGCTCAAAATGATGAAAAACGGCATGCTGTGCAAGACTGTAATGCTATAGCCTTGCGTTTTTGCCAGATTTCATCATTTTTTGTTATTTTTCGAAAAACCTCAAAACGATGAAAAACCGTAAGGCTATAGCCTTTGCGTTTTTTCAAAATTTCGACATTTTTCGAAAATGCTCAAAAATGCTCAAAATGATGAAAAACGGCATGCTGTGCAAGACCGTAAGGCTATAGCCTTGCGCTTTTGCCAGATTTTATCATTTTTTGTCATTTTTCAAAAAACCTCAAAACGATGAAAAACCGTAAGGCTATAGCCTTTGCGTTTTTTCAAAATTTCGACATTTTTCGAAAATGCTCAAAAATGCTCAAAATGATGAAAAACGGCATGCTGTGCATGACCGTAAGGCTATAGCCTTGCGCTTTTGCCAGATTTTGTCATTTTTTGTCATTTTTCTAAAAACCTCAAAACGATGAAAAACCGTAAGGCTATAGCCTTTGCGTTTTTTCAAAATTTCGACATTTTTCGAAAATGCTCAAAAATGCTCAAAATGATGAAAAACGGCATGCTTCGCAAGACCGTAAGGCTATAGCCTTGCGTTTTTGCCAGATTTTGTCATTTTTTGTCATTTTTCGAAAAACCTCAAAACGATGAAAAACCGTAAGGCTATAGCCTTTGCGTTTTTTCAAAATTTCGACATTTTTCGAAAATGCTCAAAAATGCTCAAAATGATGAAAAACGGCATGCTTCGCATGACCGTAAGGCTATAGCCTTGTGTTTTTGCCAGATTTTGTCATTTTTTGTCATTTTTCGAAAAACCTCAAAACGATGAAAAACCGTAAGGCTATAGCCTTTGCGTCTTTTCAAAATTTCGACATTTTTCGAAAATGCTCAAAAATGCTCAAAATGATGAAAAACGGCATGCTGTGCAAGACCGTAAGGCTATAGCCTTGCGCTTTTGCCAGATTTTGTCATTTTTTGTCATTTTTCGAAAAACCTCAAAACGAAGAAAAACCATAAGGCTATAGCCTTTGCGTTTTTTCAAAATTTCGACATTTTTCGAAAATGCTCAAAAATGCTCAAAATGATGAAAAACGGCATGCTGTGCAAGACCGTAAGACTATAGCCTTGCGTTTTTGCCAGATTTTGTCATTTTTCGAAAAACCTCAAAACGATGAAAAACCGTAAGGCTATAGCCTTTGCGTTTTTTCAAAATTTCGACATTTTTCGAAAATGCCAAAAAATGCTCAAAATGATGAAAAATGCCATGCTGTGCAAGACCGTAAGACCATAGGCTTGCGTTTTTGCCAGATTTTGTCATTTTTCGAAAAACCTCAAAACGATGAAAAACCGTAAGGCTATAGCCTTTGCGTTTTTTCAAAATTTCGACATTTTTCGAAAATGCCAAAAAATGCTCAAAATGATGAAAAATGCCATGCTGTGCAAGACCGTAAGACTATAGCCTTGCGTTTTTGCCAGATTTTGTCATTTTTCGAAAAACCTCAAAACGATGAAAAACCGTAAGGCTATAGCCTTTGCGTTTTTTCAAAATTTCGACATTTTTCGAAAATGCTCAAAAATGCTCAAAATGATGAAAAACTGCATGCTGTGCAAGACCGTAATGCTATAACCTTGCGTTTTTGCCAGATTTCGTCATTTTTTGTTATTTTTCGAAAAACCTCAAAACGATGAAAAACCGTAAGGCTATAGCCTTTGCGTTTTTTCAAAATTTCGACATTTTTCGAAAATGCTCAAAAATGCTCAAAATGATGAAAACGGCATGCTGTGCAAGACCGTAAGGCTATAGCCTTGCGCTTTTGCCACATTTTGTCATTTTTGTTATTTTTCGAAAAACCTCAAAACGATGAAAAACCGTAAGGCTATAGCCTTTGCGTTTTTTCAAAATTTCGACATTTTTCGAAAATGCTCAAAAATGCTCAAAATGATGAAAAACGGCATGCTGTGCATGACCGTAAGGCTATAGCCTTGCGCTTTTGCCAGATTTTGTCATTTTGTCATTTTTCGAAAAACCTCAAAACGATGAAAAACCGTAAGGCTATAACCTTTGCGCTTTTTTCAAAATTTCGACATTTTTCGAAAATGCTCAAAAATGCTCAAAATGATGAAAAACGGCATGCTGTGCAAGACCGTAAGGCTATAGCCTTGCGTTTTTGCCAGATTTTGTCATTTTTTGTCATTTTTCGAAAAACCTCAAAACGATGAAAAACCGTAAGGCTATAGCCTTTGCGTTTTTTCAAAATTTCGACATTTTTCGAAAATGCCAAACAATGCTCAAAATGATGAAAAATGGCATGCTGTGCAAGACCGTAAGACTATAGCCTTGCGTTTTTGCTAGATTTTGTCATTTTTCGAAAAACCTCAAAACGATGAAAAACCGTAAGGCTATAGCCTTGCGTTTTTTCGAAATTTCGACATTTTTCGAAAATGCTCAAAAATGCTCAAAATGATGAAAAACGGCATGCTGTGCAAGACCATAATGCTATAGCCTTGCATTTTTGCCAGATTTCGTCATTTTTTGTTATTTTTCGAAAAACCTCAAAACGATGAAAAACCGTAAGGCTATAGCCTTTGCGTTTTTTCAAAATTTCAACATTTTTCGAAAATGCTCAAAAATGCTCAAAATGATGAAAAACGGCATGCCGTGCAAGACCGTAAGGCTATAGCCTTGCGCTTTTGCCAGATTTTGTCATTTTTTGTCATTTTTCGAAAAACCTCAAAACGATGAAAAACCGTAGACTATAGCCTTGCGTTTTTGCCAGATTTTGTCATTTTTCGAAAAACCGCAAAACGATGAAAAACCGTAAGGCTATAGCCTTGCGGTTTTTTGAAATTTCGACATTTTTCGAAAATGCTCAAAAATGCTCAAAATGATGAAAAATGCCATGCTGTGCAAGACCGTAAGACTATAGCCTTGCGTTTTTGCCAGATTTTGTCATTTTTCGAAAAACCTCAAAACGATGAAAAACCGTAAGGCTATAGCCTTTGCGTTTTTTCAAAATTTCGACATTTTTCGAAAATGCTCAAAAATGCTCAAAATGATGAAAAACGGCATGCTGTGCATGACCGTAAGGCTATAGCCTTGCGCTTTTTCCAGATTTTGTCATTTTTTGTCATTTTTCGAAAAACCTCAAAACGATGAAAAACGTAAGGCTATAGCCTTTGCGTTTATTCAAAATTTCGACATTTTTCGAAAATGCTCAAAAATGCTCAAAATGATGAAAAATGCCATGCTGTGCAAGACCGTAAGACTATAGCCTTGCGTTTTTGCCAGATTTTGTCATTTTTCGAAAAACCTCAAAACGATGAAAAACCGTAAGGCTATAGCCTTTGCGTTTTTCAAAATTTCGACATTTTTCGAAAATGCTCAAAAATGCTCAAAATGATGAAAAACGGCATGCTGTGCAAGACCGTAAGGCTATAGCCTTGCGCTTTTGCCAGATTTTGTCATTTTTTGTCATTTTTCGAAAAACCTCAAAACGATGAAAAACCGTAAGGCTATAGCCTTTGCGTTTTTTCAAAATTTCGACATTTTTCGAAAATGCCAAAAAATGCTCAAAATGATGAAAAATGGCATGCTGTGCAAGACCGTAAGACTATAGCCTTGCGTTTTTGCTAGATTTTGTCATTTTTCGAAAAACCTCAAAACGATGAAAAACCGTAAGGCTATAGCCTTTGCGTTTTTTCAAAATTTCGACATTTTTCGAAAATGCTCAAAAATGCTCAAAATGATGAAAAACGGCATGCCGTGCAAGACTGTAAGGCTATAGCCTTGCGCTTTTGCAAGATTTTGTCATTTTTTGTCATTTTTCGAAAAACCTCAAAACGATGAAAAACCGTAAGGCTATAGCCTTTGCGTTTTTTCAAAATTTCGACATTTTTCTAAAATGCTCAAAAATGCTCAAAATGATGAAAAACGGCATGCTGTGCAAGACCGTAAGGCTATAGCCTTGCGCTTTTGCCAGATTTTGTCATTTTTTGTCATTTTTCGAAAAACCTCAAAACGATGAAAAACCGTAGACTATAGCCTTGCGTTTTTGCCAGATTTTGTCATTTTTTTCGAAAAACCGCAAAACGATGAAAAACCGTAAGGCTATAGCCTTGCGGTTTTTTGAAATTTCGACATTTTTCGAAAATGCTCAAAAATGCTCAAAATGATGAAAAATGCCATGCTGTGCAAGACCGTAAGACTATAGCCTTGCGTTTTTGCCAGATTTTGTCATTTTTCGAAAAACCTCAAAACGATGAAAAACCGTAAGGCTATAGCCTTTGCGTTTTTTCAAAATTTCGACATTTTTCGAAAATGCTCAAAAATGCTCAAAATGATGAAAAACGGCATGCTGTGCATGACCGTAAGGCTATAGCCTTGCGCTTTTTCCAGATTTTGTCATTTTTTGTCATTTTTCGAAAAACCTCAAAACGATGAAAAACGTAAGGCTATAGCCTTTGCGTTTTTTCAAAATTTCGACATTTTTCGAAAATGCTCAAAAATGCTCAAAATGATGAAAAACGGCATGCTGTGCAAGACCGTAAGACTATAGCCTTGCGTTTTTGCCAGATTTTGTCATTTTTCGAAAAACCTCAAAACGATGAAAAACCGTAAGGCTATAGCCTTTGCGTTTTTTAAAAATTTCAACATTTTTCGAAAATGCTCAAAAATGCTCAAAATGATGAAAAACGGCATGCTGTGCAAGACCGTAAGGCTATAGCCTTGCGCTTTTGCCAGATTTTGTCATTTTTTGTCATTTTTCGAAAAACCTCAAAACGATGAAAAACCGTAAGGCTATAGCCTTTGCGTTTTTTCAAAATTTCGACATTTTTCGAAAATGCTCAAAAATGCTCAAAATGATGAAAAACGGCATGCTGTGCAAGACCGTAAGACTATAGCCTTGCGTTTTTGCTAGATTTTGTCATTTTTCGAAAAACCTCAAAACGATGAAAAACCGTAAGGCTATAGCCTTGCGTTTTTTCGAAATTTCGACATTTTTCGAAAATGCTCAAAAATGCTCAAAATGATGAAAAACGGCATGCTGTGCAAGACCATAATGCTATAGCCTTGCATTTTTGCCAGATTTCGTCATTTTTTGTTATTTTTCGAAAAACCTCAAAACGATGAAAAACCGTAAGGCTATAGCCTTTGCGTTTTTTCAAAATTTCAACATTTTTCGAAAATGCTCAAAAATGCTCAAAATGATGAAAAACGGCATGCCGTGCAAGACTGTAAGGCTATAGCCTTGCGCTTTTGCAAGATTTTGTCATTTTTTGTCATTTTTCGAAAAACCTCAAAACGATGAAAAACCGTAAGGCTATAGCCTTTGCGTTTTTTCAAAATTTCGACATTTTTCTAAAATGCTCAAAAATGCTCAAAATGATGAAAAACGGCATGCTGTGCAAGACCGTAAGGCTATAGCCTTGCGCTTTTGCCAGATTTTGTCATTTTTTGTCATTTTTCGAAAAACTTCAAAACGATGAAAAACCGTAGACTATAGCCTTGCGTTTTTGCCAGATTTCGTCATTTTTCGAAAATCTTCAAAATGATGAAAAAACGTAAGGCTATAGCCTTGCGTTTTTTTTTTCTTGAAATTTCGACATTTTTTTCCGAAAATGCTCAAAAATGCTCAAAACGGTGAAAAACGGCATGCTGAGTAAGACTGTGAGGCTATAGCCTTGCATTTTGCCAGGTTTTGTCATTTTTTGTCATTTTTCGAAAATCCTCAAAACGATGAAAAAACGTAAGGCTATAGCCTTGCGTTTTTTTGAAATTGACATTTTTCGAAAATCCCCAAAAATCCTCAAAATGATGAAAAACAGCATGCTGTGCAAGACCGCAGGGCTATAGCCTTGCGTTTTTGCCAGAATTAATCATTTTTGTCATTTTTCGAATTTCATCAAAACGATGAAAAAACGTAAGGCTATAGCCTTGCGTTTTTTCGAAATTTCGACTTTTTTCGGAAATCCTCAAAAATCCTCAAAATGATGAAAAAAGGCATGCTGTGCAAGACTGTAAGGCTATAGCTTTGCGTTTTTTCCAGAATTCGTCATTTTATGTCATTTTTCGAATTTCATCAAAACGATGAAAAAACGTAAGGCTATAGCCTTGCGTTTTTTTTCGAAATTTCGACATTTTTCGAAAATCCTCAAAAATCCTCAAAATGATGAAAAAAGGCATGCTGTGCAAGACCGTATAAAGGCTATAGCCTTGCGTTTTGCCAGATTTCATCATTTTTTGAAAATCTTCCAAAATCCTCAAAACGATGAAAAACCGTAAGGCTATAGCCTTACCGTTTTTTCGAGATTTTGACATTTTACGAAAATCCTCAAAAATCCTCAAAACGATGAAAAACGGCCTGCTGTGCAAGACCGTAAGGCTATAGCATTGTGTTTTTGCAGGTTTCATGATCATTTTTTGAAAATCGTTGAAAATGTCGAAAAACTACATACTATACTATGTTGTTTTTTCTCGATTTCCACATTGTTTGAAAATCTTCAAAAAAAACATCAGAACGATGAAAAACGGTATGCCGTGCAAGACCGTGTACTACAGCCTGTCGTTTTTGCCAGGTTCTGTCATTTTTTGAAAAACGTCGAAAACTACGAAAAATTACATACTGTACTATGTCATCTTTTTTTTGAAAATCCTCCAAAATTCTCAACACGACACTTGCCAGTTTGTGATTTTTTGAAAATCGTCGAAAACGACGAAAAACAACCGACTATAATATTTTGTTTATTCTCAATCTCGACATTTTTCGAAAATCATCAAAAATCCTCAAAACGATGAAAAATGGCATGCTGTGCAAGACCGTGTACTGTTTTTTCCTTGGTAATGTCATTTTTGCCAGGTCTCATCATTTTTTGAAAATCGCAGAAAACAACAAAACACAACATTACAAAGGAAGCAACATGGCTCAGTGGATAATGATTCTGCTTGGGAATTTGAAGGCCTGGGTTCAAGTCCCAGGTGTTAAACTGTGTTTATTGAGATATAATGCTATTTACTTTGACATGTTTTGTAGTTATTTTACTTTCATTTTGTCCAATGCATTCTCAATGGCAATAACAGTATTATAACTTTGAGGCCCATATAGGTCAGGAGCCTATCTCCTGTTTCTGTAGCGTGAGGCAGCTTGATGTACAAGTACACCCCCTTATAACTTTATTATGCTATTATTATAGTATTACATACTTACACCTAGAAACCCATTCAAGACTATTAATGTTCATCTTACAGTGGACATGTTTGCCTAAAGAGGAGTCTCAAATGTTTCATCGTTTTAGAAATATAGTGCTTTCAAATTTGAGAAATTTATAATGTGGTTCAATTTACAATGATTCAAGAATCCTCGTAAACGATGAAAAATGGCATACTATAGTATGCTGTCCGAGACTATGTATGCCTTTTATTTTGCTTCAATTCCGGCATTTTTTGAAAATCCTCGAAAACAACGAAACAGAGCATACTATACTATGTTGTTTTTTCTCGATTTTGAATCCTCAAATGATGAAAAAACAGATTCATAATTTAAATTAATGAATAATTTCATTAACCGAAAATTAGAGTGACAGTAAAAGTCGAGTACACTCACTGCAACAAAACTGATAACAGTTTGGAGATTGAAGGGTCCTTGTTCATTTCATCAAGACATTTAGGGACATACGAAAAAAAGGGAAAGGAGAAATATACAAAGAGGGGAAAGGGTGGGGTGGGGAAATTACATTTTTATATTGTTTCACAGAGGCCAGTTCGGAATTGCAGCCATCTGTGGTGCCCTTTGAGGGTGCAAACCCTTGAAGGAATCAAGGGTTTGCATGTGTTAATGACTGTTGGTAAGGTCTTCCACATTTTGGTGGTATAGGAGCAAAGGACATGTGGTTTGTGTGGACTTTGTTGACATTAAGGACGTATTTGGACAGGTGCATGGGTGTTGTCTGTACCAGAACCATTGCAAGACATTGTACTCTGTCTTCAACCCTAAGCCAACCCAAACTGTCATAGTGGGCAGGGGTGAGGTGGTTTCGGGGGGTGAGGCAAAGTAACAGCCTGACCATGCTGTAGGAGCAGGTCAAATAACTAGTGCGAATTTAAAGAGTTGTCTTTGTCTGATGTGTATTTGTGATGTAACGTATTTGTGAACAGGGAACCATCACAGAAAATGTAATTACAAACAACAATTAAACAGTCTGGAGCTCTCTGCTGGAGTTGTTGCCCCCTGACCCAACTACAGATAAGCGGTTGAAGATGACTGGATAGATAGATGGATCACAAGACTGCGCAAAAAAACTATGATTGTATATTACTGTATACTTCAGAATTGTACCATCATACCTTGGGGGTTCCAGGCAAATCCCCACCCAACACGATCTCACACATAATAATAGTACACTATGCATGGAATGGCATCTACAGAATTGCGTGTGTACACTACTAGAAAAAGGCAACATCCGTGAATATGTACTTCGGCGTGGTTTTCACAAACGCGGAAGTGCATCACTGTGGCTAGTTGGGGGTGGGTCAGTTTGGGTTTTATAATATCTACTATTCTGTCCATAACACATCGCAACTCGGACGCGGCTGAGTCTGCTCATCGCAGCAATTTGCTCGGCTAGTGCCTCGCTCAGTGGTGCTTCACAATGCTCAAGTCCGGCAGAGATGGCGCCGCTCCGTCATTGTCAATGGAGACATACAGTATTTCAGTATAAAGCATGGATTCATTTTAGTATAATATGCACAGACTTACAGTATGCACGGCTATATTTTAGTTAATATGCATAGATTTGTGCGTGTTCTAGTTGGACGGAATTCAGTGTGATTGACCTTCACCTTCACATCATTTAAGTAATCGACCAAAATAACATTTTCAAACTGTCTTTTAGTTAATATTCATTATAGTTTACATTCATACAGCATTGGATGTCATGACACAAAACACCAACATTATACAGTAAACCTATTTTTTAATTACAGATTTGGTTTTATTTATATTTTTCCCCCATTTTTGGGGGGAATGTTTTTTTTTTTATCTTATGAAATCGTCATAAAGAAACTTGTAGGGAACAGCACAAATCTGACAAGGACCCAAAATCGGTCATCCTTTAATGGAGGTCCTGGGGCTCAACAATTTGTCTAAAATTTGGGGTCCTTGGCATGGGAAAAGTTCAGGAAAATATTGTTCTAGGTGGTCCCTAAGGGCCACTGCTCTAGTCTAGGTAGTCTTCTGTTTCTTGCGGTTGTGGAACTGCTGCGTTTTGCTCTTGATAGATTTCACCAGCAGGGACAACCCCGGGTCCGACACACCCACTGCTTCCGGTCTCCTGTCAGGCACTTCCTGTTTCCTGAGGGACGCTTCCTGTTTCCTGCCAGGCGCTGCTTGCTGTGTGGTGGCGGTGGTGGGGGGCGTGGTCTGGTTAGGCTCCTCCCCCTGCAGGGCACGGCGGCGCTGCTTCTCTTCCAGAAGGCTCTGTGTGGCACGAGTCTTCCTGTAGTGAGGGTCTGAGGGGTCCAGATTGAACAGAGCCGACGTGAAGACTGCCTGGAAGCGAGGGTCTGACACATCCACCTGGAAATACACGAGGATTATTAGTATTATTAGTAGTAGAGGTAGTAGTAGTAGAAGAAGAAGGGATGCACCAATATGGAAATCTTGGCCGATATTTAACCGATAGCCGATATCAATAGAGAGGCCTATGCTTAATTAGTTTTTGTTTTAATCTCCTTTTTGTGCCATTGAAACTATACATCCTTAATACAAGAAATACATGTTCAAAATATACAGCTAGTAGACTACAGATGACCAACACACAAACATAGAATCTACAGCTAGTAGACTACAGGTGACCAACACACTGACATAGAATCTACAGCTAGTAGACTACAGGTGACCAACACACTGACATAGAATCTACAGCTAGTAGACTACAGGTGACCAACACACTGACATAGAATCTACAGCTAGTAGACTACAGATGACCAACACACCAATCGAACCCAGGACCTTTTAGGTGTGAGGCGACAGCGCTAACCACTGTTCCACTGTGCCCCAGAATCAGGGCCTATAGGATCTTCATGTGGATGTGTAGGATGTGAAATAGTTATCAGAACTAGCGGTTCTCCGCCTAATGTTGATAACAAACAGACGTTCACATATTCGGAGACAATGTGAAACGTGGTGCATTCACGGTCAGACCTACCTGGAAGTCATCTTCCTCCAGAGGGTTGTTGTTCTTCTCCAGATGTTTGCGTTTCTTCTTGCTGAGGTTCTGTCGCTCTACGATCTCATCGTAGTTGAAGTGTTTGCGTTTGCCGTCCTCAGGATCATCCATCAGCAGAGCCATCTCAGCCTGGAGAACGCACACATACGGTTAAATACCAATATTCTGTACTACAGTTAAACTATAGCATAAGTTTGTAGTAGTAAATCTAAATAAAGTTCGCACCTTTCGACTCTCCAGCTCTGCGGTTTCCTCTGCTGTTCTCTCCTCTTCCTCCTTCTTGCCTTTCTTTCCCTTTGTCTTCTTCTTCTTCTTCAGCTCTGGAGGGAGAAATACACAGAAACAAAACAGAACACTGAGTTTAATCAACAGTGGAGCATCATCAAGGGTCTTTTAGGGAGAAAAGGGAGAAGAGTCTGGGACATGTGGAGCATTGTCCAGGGTGTTTTAGAGAAGGGATAATAGTCTGCGACGCATGGAGCGTTGTCTAGGGCGTTTTAGAGAAGAGATAAGAGTCTGGGACGTGTGGAGTGTTGTCCAGGGCGTTTTAGAGAAGGGAGAAGAGTCTGGGGAGCATAAGATATCGATCACATGGTATTGGTAACATGGTATTGGTCACATGGTGTATCTGGGAGTAGTAATTGATCAGGATATGAGCTGGCACACACATGTTGAATCATGCTGTTCGAAAATACACCAGAGGTTACACTTTCTTCGCAGACTGAGGCTGTTTGGTGTTAGTGTGAACATTATGCTAATTTTCTATAGGGCTAGCATAGAATCTATACTGAGATATGGTATCTCGAGTTGGTATGGAAATCTGACTGTGAAATACAAAGCTCAAATAGAAAGAATTGTAAAAACGGCTGGGAAGATCATGGGCCTATCTTCTCCCCCCTGACCCTCCAAGCCATTTTTGAGCAGACGGTAATAAGGCAAGCTAAGAATGTAACCTCTGACCCCTCACATGTTCTTTACTCAGAATATGAACTAATGAGATCAGTAGAAGGTATAGGACACCACAGTGCAGACACAACCGTTTTAAACACTCATTTGTACCTCTTTCTATAAAGCTGTTAAATAGGTAGTCATTTCACTTACATAGGGGTAAGCACTTAGGGTGTATATGGTATGTGTTTTTGTGTTGTCTGCTGGTTTGTTTTTTGTCTCTTTGTATGTATGTATGCAGCTGTGGTCCTGTCTCCAAGACAAATTTCTCCCTCGGGAGACAAATAAAACTTGAACTTGAACTTGAACTTGAACTTGGTCACATGGTACCGCCCAGATGGTACCTGTGTCTCCCAGCTCCTCGGTGAAGAATGGGTCGTTGAGGTCAACGTCTAAAGGCACTTCATCGTCACTGAGATCTTCTTCAGTTGCACCCTGAAGGTCAAAGACAATAAATATAAACAAACTGAACAACAAAGAAAGGACTTCTCAGAGGCAAGTAAGAAAAAAAAATGTTCGGGGAGGTGAAGGTTGCCCAATGGAGCAAGTGTGCATTTTGAGCGAACATCTTAGTTTAGTTGTCTATAACACACAACATGACAGTATCTGTCTTGAGTGTATCCAGTCACTGGGTGCCACCTCTGCATCTTCCCTATCTCTATCTCTCTCCCTGGAGGTTGAGAGGAGCTCTTTGCACTGCAGACTGTTTGTCGCTGTTGCTTGGCTGCTGCTGGTGGTGGCACAGTGGTGGTTTGTTGCTATTTTACTTGCTAACTTGTTGCTACTGCTGGCTGTTTGCACACCAACTGAGCTGTTCAGTATTAACGTTTATCTATTATATCCCAGCAGCAAACATTTTCAGTACCAGGACAAATTAGTGACGTCTTGATTGTGTCCAGATCAAGGCAATCCAAGTCTAGTCAAATCTGGCCCAGAAAATCGGTTGACTTCAACCAACACAAATCCTGTCCACTAAAGACGGACGTCCCTAGATGAATCAGAGTCAGATTGAGACCAGACTAACTTAAATCAATCATAACGAGCCAGATCTGTCCCAAAAAACGTCCTGGAAATGACATAAAGATCATCTCCATATGGGCTGTGATTTGGCCTCTGTTGAGTGTTGAACGTCGCTGGAGGACATACACATACTGTGTGTGTGTGTGTGTGTGTGTGTGTGTGTGTGTGTGTGTGTGTGTGTGTGTGTGTGTGTGTGTGTGTGTGTGTGTGTGTGTGTTCACCTCTTTCTTCTTCATTTTCCTCAGTTTCTTCTTCTTCTTCTTCTTCTCCAGGTAGACCTCCCAGGGGGTCAGCTGACCTTTGACCTGCAGCTGCTGCTGTTTCTGAACCAGCTGCTCTGTGGTCTCCCGGAGGCCTGTCGAGCAAGGCATTAAAGGGGTATTTTACTTTCAAAATCACTTTTGGCCATTTCATCATCTCTTCAACACAGTCTCATGTGAACACCCCAGACAGTTTATAAGTTAGTCCAGGGGTCTGCAACAGGTGGTCCGGGGACCACCAGTGGTCCTTGAGAGGGTTCCAGGTGGTCCCCAGCTAAGTTGTTTAACCAGATGTAACTCTTGAGAACGTAAAAATGAAACCAAATGGATCCTTGCGGGTCCATTTGGTTTCATTTTTACAACTCATATTCATCATGTGAGTTAGTCCAAGTCTACACAACTAGAAGATGAATGGTCATGAACAGAAGCAAAATAAATCTTTAGTTTTTGGTTCTGCAGGGCTAAAAATGTCCTCAAATGGTGGTTGAAAACCACTGAGTTATTCCATTCAGTATTTAGATATTTGGACAAGTATGTTTAGATATGTTCATTTTAGCCGTTGTGTATATACGTGCTTCAGGACTGTTACTGTTTTCAGTGTGTGTGTGTGTGCGTGTGCGTGTGTGTATGTGTGTGCAGTACCAGGTGTCCAGGTGATCTCCATCTCCATGTGTTTCTCAGATTTCTTCTCGTTGTCCTGGATGCCTTTCAGCAGCTCTCTGTACTTCTGGATCTGTTGCTCTGCTCTCTGCTTCTTCTGTCTGGGTCTGACGGCCTCTGCAACATAAACACCAACATCACAGACTGACCATGTGTCCATGCTCCGCACACAGACATAAACTGGCCCACATAAGTTTGGACACCTAATTTACGGAATTATTTTCTCCACCTTAATAATACCAATTTGTATTGTATCTTATATTGTTTTAATTATTGATTAGTCACCTTTACAACAAGGTTCTTCTAAGCATGTGGGTTGTTCTGTTGACATTCACTGTTATTTTGAATTTCAAGTGCTGGCAGATGTGTGACAGTCACAGGTGTGTGCCACTAAGTCACAGGTGTGTGCCAGGCACATAAGCATTGGTCCTGTGTCACTTTCTTGACTGTGTTTATGCTGTTTATGATCCCATATTATCTCAGCCTCAAGTAAGGTTGAATTTGATTTTTGGGTTTAGCATTGTTTTGTGGGGTAACACTGCTAAACTGCCAAACTGTTGGTTTGGCAGTGTTAATCATTCCAAGAATGTCTGATGTCTACAAGCCATGCCTTGTTGCAGAGTGACTAATCAATGGGGGAAAAAAACAATACAAATTGGTATTACTAATTGTTTCTGAACTTATGTGGGACAGTTTATCCACCAGGCTGAAGGTATGGTGGAAAGTATGTTTTGCACTCTGTCTGTGTCCAGCTAATCTCCAGCACCGTTAATCCGGATGATGCCAATGATGAACCAGGAGGCTGATCTTTGAAAACACATTATTTCATATAGCTCCTCTGGATTCATTCCCCAAATCCAAATTGTTGCAGAGTATCTCTAGAGTCATGTGATCAAGATAGATCTGTCCCATATTTCATCCTATTTTATAATTGCTGTTCAAAGTTTGCAGGATTGGCTCGTGAACAAAAATCATCAAATCATGAGCACCAGTGTGCAATTTACGTGACATCTTTAACACACTTTCCTACTAGGTGGGCAAATATAACGGCATGCTTTTCACTTTGGCCTGTTATAGCACCAACAGGTGGATTTTTCAAAACACATTTCTGGGGGAAAAAGGCTCATCCAATTGCCATCAAAGGCATAAGGAAGAATGGAACCCTTTTCACACTGGTCTCCAGCGCCACCCAGAGGCCACAACCTGACCTGGTGGTGACCTGTGCCCAGAAGGGCAGTTTTTCTAGTTAGGAATTGAAAACCGGGTCGCTGTTCTTTGTAAATAAACAATCACCTTCTTTTGACTCAGGGACTCCTTTCTCCTGCTCTTCAGGGGACTCCGCCCCTCCTGTTCCTGGCCCCGCCCCTCTTCTTCTTGTAGCTCCTCTTCATCTCCTCCTCCTGGCCACTCCCACTCGCCCCCTGGCTCCTCCCCCTCCTCTCCCTCACTGGAGGAGGAGGCGAGGTAGGCCTTAAAGTCCATGTCCATCAGCTGGTCCTTCTTGAAGTCTCTGCTGAGAGCCGTGACGCGATCATGATCATTCTCATCCCACGTCAGCTTCACCTGAGCGCACACACACACACACAGATTACATTCGTAAAATCCATCTTTTGATCTGAACGTATCATGTGCTGATCACCGCCTTGTCACATAGAATGGTTGCCCCCGCAACCATTCTATCCCCTGCATTCCAATGGCATGATCTCAGATGCTACGCCTAAATGTACACTTTTCTATCAAAGCCGCTGTTTTAAATGGGAATGAGCGGTTCAATCCAGGAACTCGCGACCCAGATTTTTTTGCATAGTTAGAGGGCAGAATGATCAAGATTACATCATCTTACATCCGGTTTGGTTTCGGAGATCTGGTACTTCAAAATAAGGGTTTTGATTTGAAAGCCGTGGCAAAGACACCACCAACGTGCAACATATACAGCAAGCTTTGGGTTAAAATAGGCATCAAAGGCGAACTGAAGGAAGAGGAATCCATTTCATCATCTCCACTTCCTCCTTTAGACCTCAAAAAGAACATCTTCTACTAATCTGGAGACCCCTGTGTAGTTTGGAATATTCACCGTTAATCTGCCAGCATTTTTATTATAATAGTAGTTAGCTGCTGTCAGTGTTCATCAATGTGGTGGATCTCAGTCTCTGTAACTGTTTGAGCCGTGGGATATACACTGTTTTGACCAAAAATAGCATCTGGGATAAGGAATAGGAGATACAGGCGATTGACAGAAATGGAAAGAATGGATTCTATGGGCGCAATGCACAATCCGATCCTGTGTTACTGACAACAACAGCTAGCAAGACGCTAACGGTGAGTAGCATTATGACCCAATTAACCAATAAGACTATTAACACGTCTACTGAGACTTTGGTGTCTGAACGCAATATGCAATGCATTATGCAATCCGGGCAGAACTAACTTCTATAAATCCCTGCACTGGTTGTATTAAAAGAGGTTTTAGGGGGTCTTTACAGTGGAGGTTTAGGGGTGTATTAATAGGGGCTTTTGGGGGTCTTTATGGGGTCTTACGGTGGATGTTCCAGATGCAGCGCAGGTGAACACTTTGGGGGTGTACGCAGACACGCCCACATCTGTTGCTATGTCCGTAGGCTCCTCCCCCTCGAAGCTCACGTCATCTGGAATAAAACTGCACAGACGCACGCACACGCACGCACGCACGCACATGCGCGCACACACACGATTTCCAAACATTAAGTGATAATTCCCAGTAGGCTGCTTATCAAGCCGATCTTCTGGACCTATTACATGTAGTCTGAGAACCGACTGGCACGATTGCAGTGATAAGACAAAAACCTGGAATTCCACCATTAGTATGCCAGTTGGCTCCCTTGTTTTAAGCCCTGTGTCCACACTGTGACATGCTGGTGGTTATGTTGAGGGTGAGGGTTAGAGGAGGCTAGTTGTTTTACTAGATATTGACCAAAACGACCGTATTACAGTTGCCAAATGTGTGTGGATCGCACCATGACGTGCTGGCAGTTATTAATTATGGCTTGCTATGGGTAGGGCTTGATGAGCAGGAATGGAGCTCGATAACCGATACCCGATAAAACCCAATAACAAGCTTATCCAGTACCCAGCATCAATACGTTTGATACCAAATTAACCTGCACCTCTACTAGAATCACTGTCTTTCAGAAATGTAGGGAACAATATTTTAAAAAATAATGTTTTGGAAAATGTTGCAGCCTCTGCACCACGCTGGTGGAGACTAAAGAATAAAACAATATTTTAAAAATAAATTACAACAGTAAATGGAAAAAGCACACGTATTAGGAGGACAATATCAGTCACCAGAAAATAGATTGTGTGCTTTTGACAAATCTATCATGGTTAAAGTGAGAGTATCACACTAATATCAAGTCGTGGTCGTGGTCAAATTGCGCCCTCTAGTTGCTAGCTATCAATTTGAACACGTTCGGTTATACTGGACCGTTCGGTTATACTGGACAGTATAAGAATTTTACACAGCAAGAAATGTATATGTTCAAAATAGATTTTTTGACTGGACATCCTCAGGGGGTCTTTGATAGACATGCATTATTACTTTTAAAAGGAAATATCCATGATACCTACACTAAAATGGAGTTTTAAGTTATAATGGGTTTGTATAGGAAGGGGGCTGGGACAACTAAAATGAACACCAAATATCTAAATAGTGAATCGAGTAAGTTATAGACTGTCTGGGGTGTTGACATGAGCCTGAGTAGACCATAAATGATATAGTTCTTTTAAAGGTGAAATATCCCTTTAAATGGTAAGATGGCTGCTCTGGGAGTATGTGTGTGTCTGTGTGTGGTCATACCGTAGGTCTAACACAGAGCAGGAGCTCTCGTATTCGTGCCGGTCACAGTTCTGGTAGATGTGGTCAGCGGTCTGAGCAGAGTCACACTCCACCACGGCGTAGAAATACTTTAACCTCTTGAACTGGTAGTCACGCAGCTTCTCTCTGTACACTCTGCACACGCATACGCATACGCACACGCACACAAACACAAGGTTTAGGTGAAGGATCTGAGACC
>CM076973.1:36218275-36260775 GCA_039105355.1 Benthosema pterotum | reverse complement strand
AGAGAGAGAGAGAGAGAGAGAGTGTAGCAAGGGTGTAAGTTAAGGATGTTAATACTTTTTTTTTAAATCACATTTTTAAAATACTGTTTTGGAAAACAGCCTCTGTGCTACGCTGGTGGAGGATAAAGAATAAAACAATATTTTAAAAATAAATGAAAACAGTAAATGACACAAGCACGCCCCACTCACGTATTAGGAAGACAATATCAGTCACCAGAAAACAGATGTGTTTTTGATAGATCCATCATGGTTAAAATGGAGTTTTAAGTTATAATGGGTAAATATAGGAAGGGGGCGGGGCAGCTAAAATGAACATCAAATATCTAAATACTGAATGAAGTATTTCACCACAGACATAAACTGTCCTTCAACGGTGTTCACATGACACGGAGTAGACAATATATTGACCAATAGATTTTTTTTTATAAGTGAAATATCCTTTTAAAAAGGGAAAGACATAATATCTTGGAGGGTATGCATTTCCAACTTGTATGGTTCCAAGTAGGCCAGTCAGGGCACAGCTGGTACGACTCTAGTAATAATAATAATAATAATAACTACCTCTTCATCGTCGTCAGTGTCAGAGAGGTTGTAGAATCGTTTGAGGTCATCTGACGAGGTATGGTTGATTGGACGACCACGCTTATCCACCGTGTACTTTAGCTGGAAACACACACGCCCAGACACACACACACACACACACACACACACACACACACACACACACACACACACACACACACACACACACACACACACAAATCAGTAAATAGTAAAATAGTGGTGGTAATTTGATTGTCTATGACCGCCGTCTGCTGGTGGATATCTGTCACAACCTGTGGAGCCACTTTGACTAAGCCATGGTGAATTGTAAATACATTTAAACTGTGCATCTATATAGAACTTTTATCCAGGGATTTTCATGATGGTGCATTAGATTCACTTATTCACACAATGCTACAGTTACATAGATGTATATCCTACCTTGAAGCGTTCATCAGTGAACATGGACTTGAACCTCTTGTCGATCTTGATCTTGCGGTCCTTCTCTGGCATCTCCCAGAAGCGAGGGTCTCTCTTCACCTTCAGGAAGCGATCATCTCCTCCTCCACCCCTTCCTCCTCCGCTACGCGCCTTGGTGTCGCCGGACGACATGATGGAGTTGATCTGACGTTCTCCTGAAACACAAATCGTGTGTTTTATATTATTCAATAAAACGATGTACTCTGCTTATTTAAATAAAAGGAAGTTATACCTGTTATGATTCTTCTTGTATATATTTCTGAACCAATTACTCCAAGGTTAAAGGAAATACAGGCAACTTTAGTGTGTGTATACAAAATCTGTGTTTGTAAACAGATTTGGATCCCCACACAACCACACCTCCCACACACATTAGCACAGGTCTCTCTCCTCGTTCATAATTAATACATATTGTTTGTTATAATGAGGATTGATGGCGTCTTGATAGTTGCTGTTCTCATTTTGGTGTACTTCACTTGAAAATAAAATACATACATATCATTACAGCGCTATTGCAAACATCACAAACCAGTCGTCAGTGACCCCTGACTCCCTAGGCAGGCAAATAAATGATGGTAACCGAATGGACCAATTATTATAGATAAGAAAAACACAGATAAACATGAGTCTGGGTCACATGCTGAGCATGTAAACAAACTGCTGAACATGCAATATAGTTGTCATGACAACCACACATACCTTCCTACACAGGATCTCCTCACTGGCCAACAAAAACACCTTGAAGACCCTAACAGGAGCCCTAGCTGGTTGCTACAAGGTTTCTTTCACCATGCCTGTACCTCTTGGTACCACACACGCACCTCAAAGGCCCTGAAAACAATGCTATAGGGCCTCCCAAAGCTAAAACACACTAGCCTCACTCACTCCCCGAACCCACCTCACCCCTGCCTGCTTTGACAGACAGGCTTAGGGTTGAAGACAGAGTAAAACATCTTGCAATTGGTCTGAAATGGTCTGAACACAAGATTCACAACACACACACACACACACACACACACACACACACACACACACACACACACACACACACACACACACACACACACACACACCTGGAATCGAACCTGGAATGTGACCTGGAATCGAACCCACACACACGCACGCACACTGCTGCGTTACTGATATGTTTGGGTCAGTAGCATGTATGTAATAAAACATGTTTACGGTACCTCCACAGATTGGTGTCCTCACCTCACACACACACCCCGAGGAACACGCGTGTTTGTTTACCCAGCATGCACCGGAGCACTGCGTCACGTGACGTGATGAGACAGGAAGTGGACCTACGGACGCACCAAGTAATCAGGGTCGATCAAGTATGGGTAACTGCAGGCATGGAGTAAAAAGATGGCGGCGTGTGGGCGTGTGGCGATCAGTTTGTGGGCGTGTGGCGATCAGTTTGTGGGCGTGTGGCGATCGCCGCGAAGGTAATTCTTTTGCCCTGTAAACAAGCTAGGAAGGTAGATTTTCACCATGTTTTCAACATTTTTAATGCAATTGCGCATTTATTATGAGCCTACTGACATTACATGATTTATTATATTCATGTAATTTATTATGACTATTTTAATTAGTCAATTGCGGTTTTATCAGTGAGCTTACTATGAGAACGAATTGTAATAGCAGTTAAATATCTTCCTCAGTGAGGTTACTATAAGAATAAGGTGTAAAGCAGTTACATATTTTGATCTCATAATATTTGTATATTATCGATTTGCTTTAATTTATTAAATGATGCAATTGTTGATTGTTTGAGCAGATAATCGTTTCGGTTAAGCAATTTAATGACATTTTTTCCTGCACCCAACAGCAGGCTATTTTTAATGTCAGGAATACAATGGGAATGCAAGCATAATACTCACAGTGTGAATGAATCTGCTTTATCAGTTTTGTACTATATTACAGGGGTTGACACTAAGGTCTACGAGGCACTTGCCCATCGGGCAAGTCAGGTTCTACTTGCCCTCAGGTCATGGTCAGGTGCATTTAAGTTTACTTTTACTTGGGTGATTTAAACATTTTCTTTCGCAGTCAAAGACTATGTTTTGTTTAAGTCACAATCAGCTACAGTAAATATTCAACTTGTAAATCAGTGCAAGTTCCCACAGTGCAGGTTCCCATAGTGGTCACGGACTCAGGGGTCTGTGTGAACCCAGCAAAATGATAGTTTGGAACCAAATGGACCTAGGAAAGAGCTAGAAAGAGGAGAAAGATGCAGTGGCAGAGCACAATGACCACCTTCAAGACAAATATATCTTGAGTTGTGTTATAGTGAACTAAGTCCCACACTTGCCCGATCGGGCAACCAGGTAGCAGTCTTCACTTTCCCAACCATTTTTTTTTACTTGCCCCGGGCAAGCGGGCAAGTGTTAGTGTTAAGCCCTGAATTATGTAGGCTACTTGTATATCATTTATTATGACTATTTTCATTAGACAATTGAGCAGTTGAGATGAAGTCCACACTAATGATCCATAATGTATGAATGATGGATAAGGGGTCAGGACATCTAGGCCTTTTCGGAGAGGGGTCAGATTAAAATATGGACTTAAACTGTTATGCTCATTATTGTGGATTTATCATTATGAATGAAAACATATTGATATTGCAATAACTAATCTCTGGAATAATACAATGGGAGCATATATAGATCTAATGCTCACAGTGCAACCCTTATTCTACTGGGCATGTAATTAACCCATGAATGATGATTAATGTGAAGACTTATGATCAGAATGTTATCTCTATCTTATGCCTGTTAGCTCAGTTGTAAACTGGACATTTACTAATTATCCATAATGTATAGTTTATGGGTAAGGGTTCATGACAGACAGGCCTTTTTGGAAGCGGTCAAAATAAGTTTATACATCTTCATGAACCAATAAACAAACTTGATTCTATGTGCACCACCACCACCACCACCACCATTGTGGCAGTTCAGGTGGTCTGTTGGTACATGTTGGTCATGTCCGTCCATACTGTAATATTGCAAGTTGACATGGTGTTTTTTTACCCAACCCTATAACCCACCAACCCTATGACTTGATTCATTGTGGCTGTGCATAATCAGAGTAGTCTCTCCTAAAAAGTATGTGCACTAGGCTCCTCTTCTGCAACTGCTGTCACATTTGATAATCTCTGGTTGTCAAACCAAACCACAGACTACATGATAGGCTACCCCAAACATTTTGACCCCCTTATGCTTCAGAGGTCATCCATTGTTCACTCTATAACACTCTAATCCGATGAATAGTGTCATGACAGTGGTTTTATCTGTGGCACTGGCACATTTATGATAACTGTGTAATAAAGTTATCAAAGTATCTACTGCATCTTATACACAGTGTGTATAAGCATACAGTATATATTTTGATTGCCCTATATTGTCAATAGACAATATTTTCCCTACAGACAATGAAACCACCTGATGACTGATGAGTAGCACTGATCACTTGTGTCTATAATTATCTTTATTCAACCAATATTAACCTTTGGCCGCCAGACTTTTCCCTGTGTATACACTATTATATATGGAAACTTGGAAAAAAAAAATATATATATATATATATACCCATACTTACTTAGGTCAGGCCTAAATGGGTTAATATCATCCAAGTTACAAAGTAGACTGCTAAATATGTATTTGAGTCATTTACAATTAACACAAAAATGTCCACCTTTACTACCTGTATGTTACCATTGCATGGTAACAGATTGGTCTTCAACTCCAAGTTCTTTTATACAACCATTAATGTTGCTGTAAACAGATACCTTGATGATAGTTGTGTTGCGAGAATAAAACTGGTGCTCTATAGATGGTCCTTTGAGATAACCTTTTTTTTTCTCATTATTCACCCCGTTTGCCTGCTCCAATGCACCTTCCTGTAGGTGTACAAAACACTTTTGTACAAAGCTATTAATAATACAAAATCTTACCTTGTGTGGAATTACACTCAACCTTTCTTTAATAAATGCATACCGGTAGAAAGGATTATAAAATAACATCCTACATACATGTAGATATAGAGACAAAAACATCACACGTCCCCAAGTGTCCAATTTATGAGGAACCAGCCATCTCATGTGGAAATTAGCACCCATAAAACATACACGCATTACCAACTGACTCCATTCAAATAATTCTAGTGCTATATAAGTCATGCTTTAACTACTAACTAGTACATCGTTTTGATGGACACAAATCTGAATAAGACAATTCTGTAATAACTGGAGAAAATTCAAGACAAGAATACATATTCAGAGCTTTATTACAGTATTGTTCAGGGTATATTGCCCCTCCTATGTCCAGCTGCTGGTGTGTGTAACACAAACATTAAATGCCACCGACAATGAATGGACCCACCCCTAGGGTAGGTACCCTCTCAAAAACATGTTCTAAACTGCCTCCCCTGGTCAGCTGGGGCACCTTTTGGAGGGGAAAGGAACAGGTTGGAATATAATGCTGGGTGAATAGAAGGAATCTTGGACTCCTCATTCATTGACGGAAGCATGAGGCCAGTTCGCTGCCTCCCCAGGTTGGTGGAGGGTGTGTAGAGCCCAGGATCACAGTAGATAATTGGCACTGGATGAAAAAAGAAGAAATAAAAAAAGGAATGGACACTTTTGAGTACATTGTATTTTTTCGTGGCCCTCCTGTCATCGTGTATACTCCTGTCATCGTGTATATTTCGTGGCCCTCCTGTCATCGTGTATATATATAATATATATATATATATATATATATATATACACGATGACAGGAGCCCCCCCTCACCTCAATACTGACAGACAGCACAGCGACCTGGTATTCAGTCTGTGTAATAACGTTGGTATTCCCCGCATTTGCCTTCCCTGTAAAATCAATCTTTGCAGTCCTCTCCACACTCCCAACACCGGATGATGGCGAATCATGGCATCTTTGACTCCTCCTTCAGTCTTCGGTACTTGTCCCAGTTGAGTTCACCTGTTCCAAAAACAAAAGTAAAACACTTATGCCGTAGAAAAGCTATATACAATTTGTATAAGGGTGATTTATTCAAATATGGAATTTTAATTACCATCCAGCCAAGTGAAGTGAGCTGTTTCTCCGAAATCAGGGCTCATGGTGGGGCACTGAATTGCCAAAAAGGCAAATTCAACCTTGCTTTGGGGTTCTGTATATATGAGGTCATACAGGATAAACAAAGTTAGAAAAGTGACAGGATACATGCGTATGTGTCTGGCAAACACCCATGACAGAGTGGCGCACACCTGTGACTGTCACACTATACACACACTATAGTTAAAATTCAAAGCAACAGTGAATGCCAACAGAATGACATTACATTTTGGCACACCTTTTAAGGGTGCAACGCACACGTTTAATCTTTCCAGGAATGTCCATACGACACCGGCCCATACCTTGTTGTAGGGGTGACCAATCAAAGATTAAAACGATATAAGATACAATACAAACTGGTATTATTAAGTTAGAAAAAAAAAATCCAATTTTAATAATACTGTAAACAACTGAACGGGGGAATCCCGAGAGGATAGGAAATAAAATGTGTGTGTGCATTACAATACTTTCTCATACTGTCAAGTCTGACACTTTTGCAAGGAGTCAAGGACCATTCCAAGTTACCTGATCCCAGAATTTCTGGGATCAGGTATTATTGTATTATTGAATTTATTGTATGCTGATCGTGACTGCATTTCATACCTCAGTCTTAAGACAAGGTCACGTTTGGAGCCCTCTGTCTCCAAACCACATTCCTTGGCCAGTTTCTGGATACATTTCACCTGTCAATAATAATGAAATAATTTATAAGATTGCTAAACACACACACACACACACACAACACACACACACACACACACACACACACACACACACACACACACACACACACACACTCTTCCCTACTGGATGAAATTACCTGTCCTAAGCACTGTAAGGATCAAGCTTTATTTATTTAATCATAAAAACAAAATAAAGGATGCAAATATGAAACCATACAAAATATGAACTTCATCCACAAGTCAAGATAAGTATTATTCATGTTCACATCTTTGTGAACAACCAGTGACAGTCAAACGGCCTCCACTACAAGGTATTGGCCAGTGATCACCCACCCTACAAAAGGAGCACTTCACATACAGTATAAGTCACCATTTATCAGAATAGCTATGTGATTCATGGGTTGACACTAACATCTGCAGATAAATAAAAATAAAATGGTAGGGCAGGTGGAGTCTACTACCTGGTTGCGCATTTTTATTATGAGTCCACAGCGTGCACTCTGGCAAATACAGCTAATCTACAAGAGCACAACATCACCAGGTTGCAAAAGCCATAGGGGTGGCTTGACAAATTAATCTGTGCAATGTAAAAGTATGTTTGGTTTCTATGGTGCATGTCAAAGTTACATTTTCAAAATGTTGGGATCCTTGCCATGAAAAGGTTTCCCTACCATGCATTAGTCTGTAGGGCTACTTTTAAGTTATAATGTGTTTTATTCATTCAAGGCTACTGTACTGTAGGAAGTGAGTAGCGACAGTACTGTGTACTCTGTCAGCCCCTGTGATTTATGGCCTCATAAACGTGTGTACCGTATTTCAACCAACTGTTGTCTGTGTTTGTAAGATGGAATTTAATCATGTAATTGTAAAATAATGATAAAATACCACCAAGCTACCACCAATGCCAACACGTATGACTGGCATGTATGCCAGAAGTGTAATATCAAATCAGCCCGACATCTATGCTAAACACATTAGCTTAAAATCATCACATCAGTTCAGCTCTACCGTCGCCGGTAACAGCTTCTCCTTTGACATGAGAAAACATACAAAACATATGAAATAACTGCTACTAACCTTCATCGTGGATACAACGTGCAAGCGACGTTATTTCACTGATAAATGTTTACATTGCTCTTAGTTTAGCTGTTAAGAAGATGACTATTTTGAACGAGCGAAGTAAATAAACCACAGTTCCGGGATAAGGACCAATCACAGCTTGTAACGTCACGATCGCCACACGCCACACGCCCACAAACTGATCGCCACACGCCCACACGCCGCCATCTTTTTTACTCCATGCCTGCAGTTACCCATTCCTCGGGTCGATTCACTCTACGGTCTTCACATCCGGTTGTTGAAACGGATACGGAAACAGATCATTCACAACGACGCGTGTTTACGTGGAAATGCACCGGATGCGGTAGGGAAGGGATCTAGACTGGATGTGACTCCACAGCAGTAAACATAATCTAAAGGTGGCCATGTCTGAAGATTATGAGCGACCAGTGGCTTGTTTTAATATATTTTTCATTATTAATGACTGTATCTAAAGTGTAGTGTTTGGTCTTGTTTCTAAGTGTAGTTGTTTATTTGTTTCGTAATATTATATCATTTAAACCAGGGTGCCTCAAACTATTTGCATGTAAAAGACCCTCAGATTAATGTAGGCTAGATATATATTAAGGATTATCATCTAGCAATGTTTTGTCCACAGGGACCCCCTTGGAAAACCAGATGTATTTTATTAAAATCCTTATCCTCCTTATCCCTATCCTTAAAATATTTTTCAAAATTATTCTTGAAACAAACCTAGACCCGGGACGGTTAGCTTATTCCTCTCACCAAATGTGGCAACAGTGATTGAGTCAGTCAGAGGAGGGTTATAGAGGAGAGACATTTATATCACATTTACTGAGCACACACTGTCAGTTAGAGTTATTAAATATGATCATAATAATGATCTGGTGTTAATTAGTTCAGTTATAGTTAATGACTATGGTGATAATGATGCTGGTGAAGTTAAATAAGTTAAGCTGTGTGTGTGTGCAGAGAACAGTACAGAGAACAACCTCTACAGCATGGAACCACAGGTAAATATTATATTCTATACTGTACTGTACATCATAATAATCAAAATTAATAATAATTTATTGTTTTATGTTTTATTTTATCGCACCAACCTGGAATTGAACCCACAACTCCAGCTAGGACAGATACGACATAAATAAATTCAATCACAAAGTCACTCACTTACACATTTACTATCTTTATACAATACAATAATATAGTGGTCATTGGTAGCTGATTTTATTGATTTATAGATTTTATTGTTGAGAAAAAAAATGAAGATCAAGTATGATCAGTGAGTTAATTGATGATTCCCATCCTTCACAGGCCAAGACCAATGTGTCCTCAGATGTGTGTCCAGTCATCTCCTCTCAGACTCTTGTCCTCCGGTGGGTCCACTATGAACGTGTTTGACAGGAAAATGAAGAGACAGCAGAAGAAATGGTCTGCATCGCTACAGGACGGACACAAATATGACTACCTGAGAGATGAGGTTTGCGCGCACACACACACACACACACACACACACACACACACACACACACACACACACACACACACACACACACACACACACACACACACACACACACACACACACACACGGATGACAATTCCTTGTCATCCATGTCCTCACTGTATTGCATTACTGCTATTATCTTTTTTCCTCTTCTCTATTGCTATGTAAAGCACTTTGCAATGTGTTTCATACATAACAAATAGTAAATACAGTTTGGTTATTACCATTAACATGCTGTTTTTTGTGCTGTTTCAAAACAGGTTGGCAGCAGAGTGGCAGACAGAGTATACGACATTGCACGGTAAGGTTGCCTACCGCTGGTGTACACTTACACATACACGAGAGGGTGTGGAGAGGGTGTGGATTAGCGTGATTATTGGATCGACAGTGATGCGGTCAGGAACGAGACGTAGTAGTAGAGTTCACAAGCATCACTGAACTGCTGTGACCTGTTTCAACCAATCAGGTTAGTTCCTGAAAACGACCTGTTGTAGAATATCCAGTAAAAGCAGGAAAAATCCCCACACCTGGCTTATACCCAGTACTGGATGAAGTACTGGAGTACTAAATAAATGGATGCATATCATTAGTCTAGTATAACAGTGTCTAGTGTACACACAGTACTGAATGAAGTATCGGGTGTATAAATATCGTTCCAGGACGTTTCCTCTGGCCTTGGAGGTTGGTGGAGGAAAAAGTCACATCGCTGAACATCTGAGCAAGGTGCTGAACACACACGTGCTTGCACACACACGCACGCACGCACGCACACACACACACTAGACAAACAATGGATTTTAGGCCCAGGCCCCGCCCTAAAAGGTCGGGCCTAGTCTGATTTGGGAAGAATTTGAGTACTATAGTTTATGCTGCAGTTAAAGACAGACAACCCTAACCCTACCAAGGACAAACGGCAGGTGACAACAATCTTTGTTGTTTTTCTTTGTTAGGTTGAAAATATTGTGTTTGTTGTCATGCTGTGTCACGAACCAAGTTGTCTTAGTTGGTACGACACTTTAAATAAATAAAACTATTCAAAAAGTCTATGAGGAAAATGAATGGGGAATTAACTTTTGGAACAGACAAAGTGGAGGGGGGTACACTAATCTTTACTGTTCTCTCTACTCATTTCAGGACATTGTGGAACGTCTCTTTCTCACAGATACCTCGGAAAACACCTTGGTGAGTACAGGACTACAGGTCTCACCTTCTGACTGACTGACTGACTGACAGACAGACAGACAGACAGACAGACAGACAGACAGACAGACAGACAGACAGACAGACAGACAGACAGACAGACAGACAGACAGACAGACAGACAGACAGACAGGGGATTCTACTCAAAAAGCTCAAGAAGATAAACTATGTGCAGTACTTTGTGTCTTGATGGCACCTCATTCATTCCATAGCATGGTGGTAGCATAGCCTACTGTAGTTCGGGTTATTCATACCCCAGTTTTGACGTCATATTGTAGTTTTTCTTTCAAGCCTAACTAAATCCAAAGACTGAGTGGACGGCATTTTTACTGGTTTACAATAGGGTCACCCATGTTAATTTCATCAACACATTTAGAGATGTCTTGAACACATACAGTAGGGGAAAGGGGGTGGGTGAAGGGGATCATATTTTTACAGAGGTCGGTAGGGCGTTCCACATCTTGGTGCTACAACGTACAAAGAACCAGAACAGGGTCTGAAACAGAAGCAGTGACTGTGAAGGTTACATTGACCACACTGTTGTGTCTGTTGTTGTTTATGTGTGGCTGTAGTAGGGGTGAAAGCCGAAGACACATTTCCCTCGTGGACAATAACACTGACCTTGACCTTTTCCTCCTCAGAAGCTCAGCAGAAACACGGAGGTTCCTGTCCAGCGTGTGGTTGCTGATGAAGAGTTCCTGCCCTTCAGAGAAAACACCTTCGACCTGGTGCTGAGCAGCCTCAGGTAAACTGTGGGCGTGTGCACACTCACAGTTCAATTATCCTATATAGATTATTTACTGTTATGTTCTTAGCTTATGTATGATTCACGTGAACTACTTTGTATGTATATGATGTATTTCCTTTTGTTCATGCCTAATGTAAGTTGTGTCTGCTCAATGCCTTAATTAAAATAATCACATATATATTATGTAAGGGATAATATCGGGGACTGATCTAAGTTCTGAAGTCCCATAGATCAGAACTCCCATTAGTCCGAACATGCGCTGGAAAATCAGCTGCGACGGGCTTGCGGTTATGGTGAGGATGAGGGTTAGAGAAGGGTTTAGGCATGTTTGTAGCAAAACCCTAACCTTCTCCAACCATAACCCTAAGAGCCTAAACCCCCAGCGCTCAACCACCTCACAGACATTGACACAAAACAAAACTAGTATTCCTTAAGTTTGTTACTGACTGTGTCAGTTCAGCTGCAGCACCACCTGAAAACAGGGATGCGATTTGATCAAATAGAATCCATTTCCTGGTTATTGCTTTGTCTATTATTTCTCACTCAAATGGTTTTAAAACAACGTGTTTGTGTTTTCCAGTCTCCACTGGATCAACGACCTGCCAGGAGCTCTGAGACAGGTAAGGAGTTCATCCATCTGGAGTCGGTCCATTTAAACCTTACATTGATCTGGAGTCAGTCCATTTAATTTAGTGTACTGAACGCGTTTTGGTGTTCTAAGCATTATGTTTTAACTATTGAAAAATAGCAGATCTACAAGCTCATAGCGCGCCACCGAGTGGCGCGCTATGAGCTTGTATCTCTGCTATTTTTGAAAAATCGTGAAAACGTGGTGCAAATCTTTGAATATTATGTTATTCAGAAACTAGAAATCTAGACAGGACACAATGGGTTAACCACTCACTGACTGATATAAAGTGCTGTCCCCATCAGATCCACCAGGTCCTGAAGCCAGACGGTGTGTTCATCGGGGCGATGGTAGGAGGTGAAACCCTGTATGAGTTGCGCTGCTCCCTCCAGCTGGCAGAGACTGAGAGAGAAGGAGGATTCAGTCCCCATGTCAGTCCATACACTGCTGTGACTGACCTGGGAAATCTGCTGGGGCAGGCTGGCTTCAACATGCTCACTGTGGTACTTATTATTATTATTATTATGTTATAAATCTGCTGAGACAGGCTGGCTTCAACATGCTCACTGTGGCACAGATATTAAAAGGTTTAGATTAAAAACAAATGCAAATATTAAATGTATTGACCAACTTCCCTAACCCTCAATCTCAGATTAGGGATCTCAGTACTCAGTAATCGGCACCCCACTTTTACTCTCACACAATTTTAATATTTAATATTGGGGGATGGGGGGTCCTTCTTTACTTCTTTACTCTGTATAATATTTGTGTGTGTGTGTGTGTGTGTGTGTGTGTGTGTGTGTGTGTGTGTGTGTGTGTGTGTGTGTGTGTGTGTGTGTGTGTGTGTGTGTGTGCGTGCGTGCTGCGCGTGCAGGATGTTGATGACATCCAGGTTCATTATCCAGGGATCATTGAAGTCATGACAGACCTGCAAGGCAAGATTACTTATTTTTATGGATCGAGGCATCATTAATTGATAGTTATGATGGATCAGTTTTGTGAAATATTACAGTCTTTGAACATCAACTGGGGGAGAACTGTGTTAAATATGTAAATATATGTTAGGGATGGGAGAGAGTAACTGTATTAGTGTATTTTAAGAATAGGAGCGAGTAAAGGAGTCTGCACACCGCAGCGTTTTGCTTGTAGAGCTGATATTTTTGAGAAAAGCGTCACAATGAGCGTGCATAATGCATGGCTGAGCTCTGTCATGACACAATCTGGATAAAAAAATAACTGTTTTTCAATCTGTGGTAAATTTTAGGGATGGGGGAGAGTAACTGTGCATGGAAGAGACGATCTATGATCCACAGAGACACTATCTTGGCTGCTGCTGCCATTTACCAAGGTACACACACACACACACACACACACACACACACACACGCGCACACACACACACACACACTCTTTGTGTGTGGAACGCTTTAATAAAACATGTTTATATTATTTTTTCCCCCCCCAGAAATGTATGCGAATGAGGACGGGTCAGTTCCCGCAACGTATGAGATCCTCTACATGATTGGTTGGAAGCCTCATGCGTCACAGGTGGTGTATGAGATCCTCTGATTGGCTAGAATGTGCCGTGCTTACAGACCAACAGTATATGTACAGTGCATGGCAGCCATCTTGCCAGCAAGGCGCAACTTGTATAAGAAATGAACTTGTTGGAGGGAACACAGTTGGCATGACCAAATATTGGGTGTGCTTGAATGATCCTCTATCTGCAAATCCACCTAGACATGTTATGAGATACCTCAACTGCAAGTCGCCCAGCAGATGGCGTGAAAGCTCCTCTACTTGCTGATACACACCAGAGCTGCTCTCAGATCAGATCCATACTAGAGCTGCGTCTTGGTCTGTACTGCGCATGTCCGTTTCCTTCCATGGATCAATGTGGACGCCACCGTAGGAGACTCCACCTACTTTCCTTCCTAGCCTTCATAGATTAGCCTTGGACTAAAGAGGGTTTATATAAAGAGGCGACAAAATGCAATTATTTGACTCACCACCAGATGGTGCAGCGGTAACACCACTCTATGGCGTGCTGACGACATCACTCCAATATGGCGGCATGTGCCGCTCCCGCCGTCTAGCGGCGTTTCCAAGAACTGTAGTCAGAACAGTAGTCTTTAATAGCAACAGGAAGTACGTCACATCACTCCGATATGGCGGACACTGGGGCTGGTTGTTTCCATTGGTCTTAACGGAAGTGTCGCCTCTTTATATAGAATCTCTTTGCTTGGACTAACCTGTCCTCTCCATAGAGTAATAAAATAACAGAGGCCGGACCGGAGCGATAGCCCCGCCCCCTTGCCGTTCATTTCAATACAAGTTGCTCATTGGCGCTTTGAAGCACCCGGAAGACCGCCGGAAGTGCGCCTATTTCCGCATTTGGGCACCAAAATTTGGTGCCCAAATGCGGAAGTATTTCTCCATGAACGCGCCCGAAGCAAGGGATTATGGGAACCATGAACGAGCGCCGTCGCGCACGAGCAAAGGAAAAAAAACATCAAAAAGCATTAAAAACAAGCTTGTGGGTTTGCATTGAGCTTATTATCTGTCATATAATACATATGTTATGTTTTGAGAGGTAGTATATGACGTGAGGACCGCTGGTTTATTCAGAAAACAACTTAAAAACAAACTGCCCTGTCCACGTGCACAAAGCAAACGAGCGTGCGTGCTCTCGGGGCGTTCGTGCATGAATTCCACCCGCCTGCAGTACCAAACTTGGCCACCAGCGGGGGAGCTTCAAGCCTGGAGCCGCTGTCTGTCGGTGTGGTCCTCTCACGATCTGAGCAAAAAGTTCCGGGTCAAAAGTCAGGAAGTGACGTCTAGCCTTAGTTGATTTACCCGTGCTCTAACGACAACTAGAAGGAGATTCTCAGGAAGGGCTTTTGAATGCATTGAATTGAATGGGTGCGGATGGGACAAAATTAAAATGGCAGCGCCCATTCTGTCCCAAATGAAAGTCAGTCACGGGATCTTTATCATACGATGCGCTCGGACTAATAGATGGATTAAGGAATGAAATCTACACTTTGTCATGTTTTGCGCCAACTGCGTGATCGGCGTGCGTTGTCCCACGGTGAGAACACGACTGGCGCAAGTCTGGCCGTCAAAGAATTAAAACAAATCAATGTGTGTGTGTGTTTCAGGCCAAACCAGCCAGAAGAGGATCTGCTACTGTGTCTTTTGGAGATCTGTCTAAGATCAGCCAGCCTCCACCACCCTGACCCCCCCATCACACATACACACCATATGGCACAGTGTGTTCTAATGTAAATATTCTGTAAAAACTCTCTGTAATAAACATGCCTTTGTATGTATGTACCGGTATGTGTGCACTGTGTATTGTCATTTACGCGTGATATATATAGAGAATCCATATTATCCATATTATCCATATTTACCCATAGTCCTGTATATTTATCATATAGTGAAATGTCTGCTAAAGTGAGGAGACGGCTGTCTGCAACTCCAGTGGGGGTTATAGGCATTTGCATTACGATTCAGATCTATTGTTTTCATGGCTTTTGAAGCCAGCCCAGGTGCGAACCAAAACAGCCACTATTGTCCTGTGGAGACATGGGGCAAAAGGTAGCCTATAGCCATGTGTCTACAGTTGTTCAAATTACTGTCTGTCTCTCTGTATCAAATGTCTGTGTTTTTGACTCCACCTTTGTATGTTAATTCACCTCTGTGTTCTGAGCATTCAAATCAGTAGTAGTAGTGAGTGTGTGAGAGAGTGTCTTTGGGACCTGACCACGCAGGTCAGAGCCCACGGCTCTCCTGGGCCTCGGCCCATGGGGAATCCATTCTTCAACAATAAATTCTACCGGAAGACCAATCTTCTCATCGGCTTTTTCCATTCATCATCCATTTTTCACCGTTGTCTGGTTTAACTTGGGAACAATTCTCAGTTCTCATTTTGGGTTTAATAGTGTAATATTTTTGCACTATTTGTGGGCAAAGTGTATCATTCACGCGTCAGTGGATGCTTTGAGAATAAATACTGTAGTAGCTGATAATCATCATGTCTGAGTTTATAAAGTAGAAACTAGACTCATTTCAAAGAGAAATGAGGAATAAAACTGAACTTTTAGACCAGGGAAGTCAAACACAAAATATACTCAAAATGTAAAAGGTGACGTAAGTCAAGGGCCAAAGCTGTCAGTCACAACATGGTTTGCGAGGACATCCAAGGCAAATGGCAACAGTAATTCTTTTTTTTTCTTGGAAAGAAACAAATACTTAAGTCAGAAAGCATTGTCGTTTCCTTGTTTAATTCACGACTCCTAAACAACAGAATAGTATATTCCCCAAATCAGTGGTTGAAGCAAAAGTACAATCAATCCCTTTGGTGACATTCAATGTCAACGTTGTTTATGCACTGCATTTATACAAGCACCACCTTTAGAAAAAAACAATTAAACATTCATATATAGTGTGACTATATACATGACATGACATGCTTCACATATCAATATGGCTTATCAAGGCGTGTTAGTGTTTTATCAAGAGATCAGATCAACTGTCCAAAAACACGACAGACTCAAATTGAAAACAAAAGCAAGCACTTCCCCCACACACCCAATAAAATGTCTTAAAGGGTAAGATTACTTGAAGGAAGTTAACATTTTTATGAAAAAATAAAACCGCATGAGTTGTGATGCTCTGTAGTGTATGAATCAACTTGTGTTTGTTTACATACTAAAGAGTGACTTTGAGAGCTGTTTTAGTAAGTGAATGTGGAGCATCTTTTGAATTATCAATTTCTAATCACTGGTGGTCACCATATAAGGAGTTCCACCCTGTCCCTCCTATGAAACAAAGCCTGGTTTCTGAACTGACCACAGCCCTCCTATCAGACAGAGACTGGTTTCTAAACTGCTCACAGCCCTATGAGACACAGACTGGTTTGTGAAATGCCCACAGCCGTCCAAAGATACACAAGCTGGTTTCTCTCTTCCCGTCTGTGAGACACTGAGTGGACAACAACATTATGAGCATTAGTGACTACCAATTATATGAAGGTATAATAATATAAGTTGTAAATGGGTGAACCCATGGAAAACTAGGTGTGTTATTTGTACAGCAGATTCTAGAAGCTACAACTGAACTATCTGCATTATATGTATGTTTTATATGTGCTGATAATACTAAGCTATTACCATGAAGTCAAATGAAATCCCTTATTGTTAGAAATAGCAGCAACACGAATTTCACCCGCATAAGCATTTAGCACAGCCATCCAAAATATAACGTACAGGTGGTCAATGACCAGGTGGTATTTCATGAGTTTAGATCAGCTTATCGTCAGGGTCAGTATTAAGCGATCCAGAGGTTTAAGACTAAATCCTAAACTTTTGTTCACAGAATATAAAACCATGAGTTCATCCAAAGCGTCTTACAGTGACCTTTGTGTTGTAAGAACATAAGAGATGAATTCATTAAGTTACAGTATAATTTAGTGGTACGATTATAACAGAATGAGAGGTGATATTAAGTTACAGTAGTGTAAATCCTTACAGTAGTGTGAGCCAGGATAGTAGGTTTTGAGTTAATTGACGAATATAAAGTAATTTAAGGACACCTTTTTTCCCCCCAACCAAGGTTCATGTTCTAGGTTGTTATTGTTCTTAGTCTGCACCAGTGTGTCAGAGGATCAATATGTTAGTTTTAATTCAGTCGATCCTGTGATCTTTTGTGGCATATGTCATTTCTTGGAGTCTATAGTAAACAAGAAATGACGCATCATTTAATTGGCAGCTGCTGTATTATTCCTGGAAAATTGTTCACCGACCTCTGAGCCATGGATGTTTTTTGTACCGGCTATCTGATTGGCTCTCTGGTCTCTCAGCAAAGCCACAGCTTCTGATTGGCTATCTCGTCTCTCGGCAACCCTTCCATCTCCAAAGTCTCTGTGCCTCTTTATTAGGCAGCCTGCAGCTGCCAAAATATAATGAAGAATAAACACTCATCTTTTACTTTCTCTAATAACCCCTAAAACATGAACCTTGGTTGAAAAAAACAAAGTTGCCCTTTAATATAGATGTAATAATATGTTGTTGTATATACATGGTGTAACAGAGGGAATGTGCATGTATAGAGCGAGTGGCAACTTGATTTTAAAGGTATATTCAGTGATTCCACTTAATTCAAATATTATATTTTCATCTTATTTTTGGCCTAATCGTCCCTACTATCGAGCTGAGCAGCCCCGCCCCTTTCATGGCGTCGCCCGTGACGCAGAAATGGATTCCCCATTCATTTTTCTCATAGACTTTTCGAAAATGGTTCATAAAAACACGATTACGCCACGGACAAAGCCAACTCGGGTCGTGACAAATCATGACAACCACCACAATATTATCATGCAATATATAATTAGCAAGAAGTAGAAAACGGCAGGATTTGTCCCAAAAGATTGTGTGTGTTATCATGATTTGTCACGACTCGAGTTGGCTTTGTCTGCGGCGTCTTTATGTGAATCATTTTCAAAAAATCCATTTCTGGAACAGGGGCGACGTCACGAGGGGGCGGGACTGCCCAGCTCTGTAGAGTTTGGTGACCATATAAGGAGTTCCTCCCTCTCCCCAGTGAGTCCCTGGGGTCAAAAAACCCTAGTTTCAGTTTGAGGCATTGGGAGAAAAGCCTTTCATCCAATCAGGATGAGATAGGCCTTCCTCCAATCAGGATAGAGTGGGGGTGGGGCTTGGTGTATGTGCTGTTGGTTTTCCAAATCACCCAAATCACTGAATGCTCCTTTAACACCGTTTAACATTGTTTAATACAGTCAAATAAGACTTTTCTGATTGGATATATAAGCTGTCAATCAGATGAGAAATGTTTTTTGTTGGTTTTTTGTCACTCAGTAAGCGTTCCTGCACAACTTTTGGGTATGATGATGTCACATGCATACTCTCTATTATTGAATAATATGGCAGTAAAATAATGCACTTTTTTTTTTTTTTTTCAAAAACACATACCCTATTGGCCTGAATATAAGACTATGTTTTTTTTTCCCAATGGAAATATCTCAAAAATGGAGTTGTCTTATATTCAGGGGCTATACTATTTGACATTCAATGTTCTTTTTCCTGTAAATGGGTCTTGAAAAATGAATGTCGTCTTATAAACGAGTCGTCTTATATTCGGGACAATACAGTATTTTAGTTTGTGGAGCAGTGTTGGCAGCTACTAAAGGCAGTTAACGTAGGCCATGTACGGCTTACTTGTGCAAAGTTGACACCATACTAGATCCAAACTAGAACTCATTCTAGTTAGATTCTTTATTTTGGCGTCCAACTCCTTGGATGAAGGACAGTTCAGAAACCTGCCGATTAGTGACATCACCAATGACATCAGTGATAGGGATTCAACAGAGAAAGCTAAATATTTGAAACCTTCGTTCTTCCAGTTTGAAAATAACCAGACCTGCCTCCCAATGATGTCACTGGTAGGCATGGTTTCTGAACCAATGATAGAGTGAGCACACAGATGGCATCATATTCTAATGAGCATCCGCGAGAACCATTTATATGAAAATAAAGGGTGAAAACAGGTTGATCTCTTGTTGAAGATGGGGTGCCGTGATTTGGAGATTTTTTTCCAATTCTGAACACGTTTAAGAGGTGACAGTAATTTATTAGAGCCCTTGGTGTGTTTTTATATGCAATGATGTCTTCCCTTTGCATTTAGGGTTTCTTCCTGCGAGCTGAAACCTTTCCAGTCAAACCAAGCCTCTAGTGAAGCTCTCCAAGGTTGAGGCAGACAGGGACTAGTCTATGACTCAATTACAGTACTCTATGACACAAACGTGCCCATGAAAAAACAGTAATGTAGTGACATCACATTATCTGCCCCACCACTAACTCCTCCCCCTTTATCATACAACTGCAGATGTGGGTGTGGCTTCAGTTCAGGTGGACCAATCACCACCCAACATGCAAACAAGGCATACTTAACTGGTGGGGGTGCCCTCCTTTTAACAAATACGGTACACTTTTTTGCCCGATGATCATGTTTAAGAGTGGGAAAAAATCATGGCACTCCATCTTTAAATATTACTACTCCACACGATAGTGTTGCTTGCCGACGATCCCAGATCTACAAACCTGACGAAGAAGTAACTAAGAGGTATCAGTAGTTTTATGTTTATACATCAGATTCCACAACCATAAATAAGTAACCTCCAACATAAGACCTATTCTAGGACCAACAGAACAAAAGTTAGACATATTCTTTTTGGCAAGAAGAGACAGCATCTATAGCAGACCTGGTCCAGAGCCCTGGGGAACTCCTCAATGGGGTTTCAGAGTTACAGAAAGCTGTTCTATTTGGCGTTAACAATAACGTGTGCGTTTTCCAGCTCAGAGACGACCCGACATTTAAGACTTTCTGAAGACGGCCCCGGCCCGTCGGACCATTCCGTTCCCTTTGACCTGTCGGTTGAACGCCGAGACCCTCTGTCCGTCGACGTGAAGCAAGGCACTGCAGAGGAGCTCTGCTGTGGAGTTCTGGTTGAGGGTTTCAACCCGTGCCGTGGCTGCTGTAGTCGAAGACGCCCTTCTTGAAGAACGGAGAGAACTCGCAGATGGAGCGTTTGCTCAGACCAGAACCAGGACCCAGAACCGTTCCCAGGTCACTGTCCGACACGTCGGGTCGCAGGGGGGAAGATCCAGATGACAGCATCACCCGGAAGAAGCTCCTCAGGTAGCGCTGGAGGAGAGGACAGAGAGAAGGTTGAACTCATTTCAGGACGGGAACACATATCAGTATTTAACCAATTTTAACTTTAACTGTTGAACAATATAAGAGTCATTCCACGGAAATCGTACGATTTGGACTTTTTTTTTTCTGAAATTTTGAGGTTTTACTTTTCTGAATAGCCCACAATATTAAGGACATCTTTAGCTATAAGAAAAACATAATTTCCCATCTTAGGCATTCAATATATTTTTTTAATATATCTTTTAACATGTTAATTGATAGCGGAGTTGAGCCAATTAAGTTAATTACGGAGTTGTGATTTTTGTACTAAAGATAGCCACTACTCTAATTGAGTTGAGTAAGAAGAGAAGACTTGGCATGCTTGAGGTTAAGGAATAAGATATATTGTTGGAATAACAAACATAATCTTTATAACTAATTGTTTTATATCATTATTTCATGTAACAAAGTTGAGCTGTTATGATTTACGACCACATGTGAGAGTACAAAATGCCTCTAAAACGGTGTAAAATGAGGTTTTAAATTGCCACTTTCTGTAGCATGTTGGAAGAGTTGTAGAATACTAATTCCTATTGTTGATGTCACTAAAGGGTCAGTAAATTGTTGTTATGGAGGGAAGAATGACTTGTGTAACGGAGTTGAGTGCAATTGAGGGACACAGCTATATAATGATTATGATTAATCATTATATTAATAATCATTAATCACTATATAATAATCATTAACTACCGTAAACATGTCCAGCAATAGTACAGATAGATATATATGCTCATGTCATAATTTTTGGATTTTTGTTGATGTTTGATAGTCATATGTCAAGTCCACTCTTATCGAAGGCCACTGTGGACATGGAAAAATAGACAAAATAGGGGGCGTCTACTGAAAGAAAGATAATTTCTGATATGAAGATAAAATCCATGTGATGTTTACACAATATTAAAAGGGAACATTTCAAATGATTAAAACATATTTTACAAATATTTGTAAGTGACTCCATCAACAAAATACAGCTTAAACGGTCAGAGGGACTGCAAATCGTACCGTTTCCGTGGAATGACTCATAAAATCTACAAGCTCACAGCGCAGCACCCAGTGCTGCTAAATAATCGCCTAATAATACCTTTAACTGGAATATTTTGCCTTCCGGGGTTGTCCCTGGAACTACACATTTTCAGACGGGGGTCAGCGGCCACATACAGACATTTTGGGGGTCCTTGATATGAACTATTGAGGACCACTGCTGTAAAAAGCTGAGCGGGTCCAGAGCCCTGGGGGACTGCGCTCACAGCATGGTCTTACCTCCAGGTGTGAACGTCGCTCAGCAACCATCCTCTCATCTCTGTTCCAAAACAGCTTCTTAGGAGGAAACTCCAATGCTGCCAACTGGGAGGAAACACAACGCACAGCCCTCTAAGTTAACACACATCCCTTTAAAAAACAAATAACACACCTCTTTAAATGAGGCACACCCCTTTAAATAACAAATATCCCTTTTATATGAGGCACCCCTTTAATAATTCACATCCCTTGAATAATACAAATCCCTTTAAATGAAGTACACCCCTTTAAATGATGCAGACCACTTTAAATGACGCACACTACTTTGAGTGAAATACAGACCTTTAATTGACACACACCCCTTTAAATGGCAATTACCCATTTAAATGATACACACCCCTTAAATGACGCAGCCCTTCAAATGTAAGGAAACTCACATGTGGGTATTTACAAGTCATAGTCTAAAGATCAACCTGAGGGTATTATTCATTATAATGAAATCCTAGATTGAGAGAGGAATGACAGAGATGACATCATATTGTGGTAAAGCCATAAAACCAACCTGTGGATATTTACTCTTCAGACTCCTGTGCATTTCTCTGAAGCGACTGTACCGTCTGAACACCGTCCATGTTTCATCCAGAACGCTGATCTGAGTGATATGAAATTCATGGTAATACATTACCTTTACATCGCACAGTAATAATTTAATACATACATGTGGTCCTTGTCCTGACCTCTGCACTCACCTTGACCTCAAACTCAAAGTGCTGGTCCTTGCCCTGACCTGTGAGGACGTAGCGAGGGATGCTGATCCTGACCACCTCACTTCCTGTCCCCACAGGACCACTTCCTGTCCCCACAGGACCACTTCCTGTGCCCAGAGGGACGGACGGTAGACGCTGCTGCAGAGAGCAGGACGGACAGACAGACGGACGACAGACAGACAGAAGAGACAGCAGACAGACAGGCAGACAGAGACAGACAGGCAGGCAGACAGACGGACAGAGCTTACAGTAAATTAATCACCATTAATTAATTAGTTCCCCAAAAATTCCCATGTTTAAAATTTAACCGATTGAGAATGATTTGTTAGTAGAGAATATACATTGTGACATCATGCCCGCTGCGTGGCAAAACAACTTGCTCTCCATAGAAATACACTGTTGTGGCACTGGTTTAACAGACAGACTTTTTTCACATTGTTTAGAGTCAAGGTAAACTTCTATTGAGAAAGCAGGTTCTTCTACATAGACTTCTATTAAATGGACAAACCAATGGGGACAACTTGAAGTTACAGAATGCATTGGAGTCTATGGGCTTGTGTTAGTACTTGAACCATGTGACCAGGCTGTTTTCTGACCCCTCAATATCACAACTATACTCTGTGGACTCCATAGAGTATAGTTAAATTCAATATATCTAATATTCTTTGCCTTTTTTAATTATTGAAAAATGTATAGTTAAAGGAACATTCATTTTTGAATACTTAAAGGAGGAGTGTGTGTGCAATGTATTAGTTAGGTAGTTTAACTATTACTAGTTAGCTCGTTGAACTATTACTCAAATGGTTTCTTTTAACAACACAAATAGGAAAAAATCCACTTTGGTATCAACCTCTATTCATCGCGTCAACGCGATTTGGGGGCAGTCAGGATTAAGATATACAAAGATATAGGGGGCTCTAACAGGAGAAAACAACACCTACTAAGGCCTTCTAGTCCATTTCACCTCTATTGGCACCAATTTGGCCTATCTTCATACATTGAACATTCGCCTGGCGCCCCCGTTGTCCCTGAACACGTTCAAAGAAGATATTGTAAAAGTTGTCACTTTATCAATGTTTCTTTAATTTTGTTGTTGTTGGTTGATCTTTGTATTTTTATTTTTAATTTTATGATTCAAACCTTTAAAAAAACACTACATAAATAAATGGTGCCGGATGTGGGTTCATTAATTAATATACCACACTATACAAAGAAAAGGTGCTCCCTAATTTGTGGTGTTCTACCAACCGAAAAGCTACGTGGTACAACCTGTGAACAAAGATTCTGGAACCGTGAGTATTGACTGATGGACCCGTCTGTATGTCTGTCTGTCCATCCTTGACAGATTGTTCAATATAAACATACTGATATAAATGGTTTGATAGTAAGGGTCCTGGACACATTATGTTTAAAATGAAATACAATCTTTATTCATTTATTATTTGTTGTTACATCATACATACACATGTTTTATTACAGATCACTTTGTTTTAATACATTTCAAAATGTTCCACACATCAAACATAATCTTAATACAACAATTATTTAAGTAAACATACTGGGATTCAAAACACTTCTCTGGAAATTATGTCACATTTCGGTACAACAATAATTCACATTCATCAATAGAACATTAAAAAATTAAACCTTAAAGGGATAGTTCATATTTGTTGAAGTTAAGCTGTATGAAATACTTGCCATATAGTTTGTCAACTGTATTAATTGAATGCCAGAGTCCTATGGTGGGAGTTGCTGCATGGCTCCAGTATCACAGGGAACTATGTTTTTTTTGTGTCCATATCGCTACTCCCAAAAACAAGTTCCACGTGATAGAGGAGTCAAAATGAACAAGAGGGTCCTAATATTCTAAAAAATAATTCAACAATACAAATGACATTTCGTTTTGTCGATTAATGTAATTTTATTGTGTGGCCCCAGTGACCCCCACAAAATGACCAGAACTATTTATTTAGACCAAAACCATAGCAGAACTCCCAGTACGGGACTCGACACCACTGTATTAGTGGATATTAAGTATTTCATACAACTCAAGTGAAAACTGAAGTATCCCTTTAAATCAATAAAGTGCAATTGTGCTTTTAGAGAATCAGTATTCATTTTGACATCATATTCATATTTAGTCTTTCAAATGACACACCATTTAGTTTTAGTCCTATTTTAGTTAGTTATCATTTAGTATAATACTTTTAGTATTTAGTCAACAAAATTAACAATATAGAGATATCAACATTCCATTCAGGACCATTAATTTGACAGATTATTGAACATGCAAAACACCAAAACAGTGAAGTGATCGTCAATCTTGTTTCTATATCTTGAAACTTAGGTTAAAAGTGGTGTGACTACATAAAAAGGCAATCCAAAGACATGAACATTGCACATGTCATCTTGGGTGAACATCAGCGGGTCCATTTGGTTCCACTCCCAATGTTAACTCACTGTGTCTACAGCCATTCGGCACATGAAGCGAGCGAATGTGCATATTTTGTTCAGCTTACCGACATTGACATGAACAACCAAAATGTGGCGATGTGAGAGGCTGGAATCACACCACTTTAACCATCCAAGTCAATACAGACCTTTAGACATAAAATGCACTACGCTAAAACCTCCACACCTTGTCTTCAGTCATCTATTCCATTTGATCATAGGACATGTTAACCCAACCTCATCACCTCAATAATTGTATTTATTTTTAACACATTCTCCACCAGGGTCATTCACCAGATAAACCGTGGAAAGCTATAAAGACAACTTTCACGAACGCGGGATTTGATAAAAGACCATTGAACTTGAATTGACCAGAATAAATGTGACCTTTAGCATCCTTAGATTGAGATGGCGGATGAATGTTTAGTAACCTGGGAAGCAGTGAGTTCCTTCTACTGCTCCCATCTGGTCACTCTGGAGCAGAGTAGATGCACTCCAGTCAAAATGTGATCACAGTTCTGTGTCCCGTCCCTACAGTGGCAGCTAGAGGTGGGATCAACGTGAGATTGAAGCTGTGCCACAGCACACGTGTAAACAACAACAGTTCTTCTTATCGGTTTGATTCCCTAACAGTTCTCTTCAACCATGTGTGATAATGAGGCTACAAATGGACACTGTGTGTGTACAAATCTAACCAAATTGACCCTGATTTGGTTTACATAAAAAGCAACGAAACAAACCAAAAAACACACCTTTGCCGGTGTAATAAAAAAAGAAAGAAAAATAAATAAATACCATTCTAGAAAAGGTTTTAATTGTGATGAAACTGATTCCCCGTTGTTCAATCTCTGAATCGAGTATGGGAATTAACAGTCTCTGATTCCTCAACCCTGACAGCAACCATGCTAAGCCAACCCTAACAGTAACCACAGTAACCACGCTAACTATCCTAGGCCATTGAGCAGAATCCGAAGAAAAATACTAGTATTCAGGTCATTCTGAGACGAAAGGGGGAAAAACAATCGATCAGTCCCATCAGTCCCTGGGCTCTCGGACCAGGAGTTGCACCAGCAGCACAGCGTCTGCCGTGCAGCTGAAGGTCAGCCTCCAGACGTCTCCTCCTCTGAGCTCTGACGAGGAGACGTCAGTGGCAGAGCTTCTCCTGGAGGTACAGTCATGTCCTCCAGAAGAAAACACCATGTCCAGCAGGAAGCAGTGCTCAGTCTGCCGGACCAGCAGGCAGCGGAGGTCAGCACGCCTCCGTAGCTCCACCCCCTGGAACTGCGGCTGGGCGGGGACCAGGCTGGAACTGCGGGGGGCCGGGTGGAACACGCCCGTCTCCCACAGCAGAGCCACGTGGGTGTCAGTGAGTAGGAACTGCCGTGCCTGGCGGTGACCCTCTGCGAGGTTACCTGCAATCTCCACCTGGGCGAGGTTACCTGCATTCTTCACCACCGCCACACTGGTGTAGAGGAGAGGACGCACGTTGGCCAGGGACGGCCGCCACCCCCCGCGCTGGTGGTCCATGTTCCCGTGGACCATGTAGAGTAGGTCTGCTAGGACCCTCCTGAAGCGCGAGGTGAGCCGTGCGCCGCCACCACTTGCTGCCTGAAGCTCCAGGTCCGGGATGTTGGTGCTCCAGTCCAGAGATAGGCTCATCAGGTCCCCGTGGAGCAACGGGTGGCTCCCGGTCATCCAGCTGGGACCTGTGCCCCCCTTCAGGTCAGTAGTCTCTTCTACTAAGTCCTGGTCCGGATCCTCCAGGGCTTTCAGTAAAGATCCACACAGCTCTTGGGTGAGCTCCCTGCTGTGGGTGAACACTGCCAGAATGTTGTGATCATCACGCCCCATGAGGCGGACGTGCTGCCCTGCCAGGCCCACCTGGACTTCCTGGATGTTAGAGAGGCAGAAATGGTGAAACACGGACAGGTTTTGCCTCCTGCTTCCATTGTCATTGATGCTTGCCGAGTCCGCCGCAGCACAGATTGCGTACAAGTCCTTCTTCAGCAGGACCAGACACGTGGGACGGGCAGCGGGCCACTGGCAGTTGGCAACTAGGAGGAAGTAGATCCTCACCTTCTGGTCTGAGGACTCCAGGATCTGAGGCAGCAGTGCCTGCAGCCGCCGGAGCAGCTCTGGAGGTGGGGCGGTCTGCAGCTCGGACAGCGTTCCGCTGAACGCCACCAGATGCTGAGCAAAGACGTGGGCGTCACCGTGCCTGTAGGACGACACAGAGCCTGCAGGCCAATCAGAGGATGACACAGAGTCTGTGGGCCAATCAGAGGACGACACAGGCCTGTCACAGGTGCCGGCAGAGCTGAAGAGGCGATCCCGGGACAGATCGACCAACTGCACTCTCTCCTCATTGTCGGAGGTAGCGTCCGGCGGTGGTGGCGGTAGGGTCGTTCGAACGAGAGGTAAATCTCTGGCCATGACGTTCAGGTACCGAGATAGGACGACCGTCATCTCGTCTCTCATTCCCCTGGCGTTCTGCATGGCGCCGTGCAGGCGAGTGTTCTCCAGACACGCGCTCGCGTCCCGGTACGCTTCCGACAGTTTGGCGGACACGTAGCCCAGCACGGCACTCTGACTGTCCTCCAGGTGCCTCCTGAGCATGCCGGTCACCGTGGCATCACAACGCTGCTGGACCGTTGGTCCACCCCGTGATGCTTCCTCCTCGGCAGTTTGGTCAAGGTGTTGACCCTCTGCCGTGTCTTCGGCAGAGCCGCAGCCTTCGGCTGACCTCTGGGGCAGCAGCAAGCTCGGACTGTCGGAGACATCTGGATGTTTCGCGCCCTCAGAGTCGCAGTCTTTCTTCTCGGAGGAATGCTGCCGACAGGATGAGACGTTCAAGAGCAGTGTCTTTTCGTCGTCCGTGGACAGGCACTCCGCGCCACCACCAGGTATGGTGAAACACCTCTCGCCTCCACCGACAGTGATGTTCCCGTGGAGACGGGCGTGGTGCTTGGCGACAGCACAGGAGGAAGAGTCTCGGTGTCCAGGAGGGAGTGTCTCAGTCTTCTTTTTGCCTTTCGGTTTGCCAAGATTCCACCACCTGCCGTCCATCTCACCGCCTTTGCAAACCAAAGCTTCGTTTGAGTCAAATGAAACGCGGGTCCTTGTTTCCGAGAGGTCTAATGATACCCGAGTCTCCACTTTGTCAGAACAGTGGTCTAATGACCTCTGAGTCTCGACTTCATCAGAACAGTGATCTAGTGATTCCTGAGTTTCCACTTCACCAGAACAGTGGTGTAATGGTTCCTGTGTCTCCAGTAGGTTATCAGAAAAGTGGTTGGTGAGAAGTGGGGACTGGGACACGGTGTTCTGGTTCTCGATGACATTACCCGCATTCTCCACAACCACACTGGTGTAGGGCAGAGGATGTATGTCGGCCAGGGGCTGCTGGCCAATGTGGTTCCTCTGCACTTGTTTTGAAACCGTCCTGTGGTGGTCATCATCGTCACCATTATTGTTGCTGTTGTTGTTCGTCTCGTGGCTGCCGATGGTAGGTGGGGGCCAACGAGGCCAAGTTGACTTTGACCACTTCTCTCTCTGTGTGAACATGAAGGGAAGAGGGCGGGGCGCAGCGTGACTACAGAGATGATGAGGAGACGTCCATGGCAGTGATCCACCCAATAAATCAATCCTCTCATCATGGTCACCACCAGGTGCAGAAATCAAATAGATTGACGGTTTAAATTAAGGAACGGATTAATACAGAGATTAAAAACATGCATATTATTATTATTACTGTTTTGATGATGAAAACAGCAATCACGCCGCATTACAAACTGTGGACATGAACGACTGGCATGCTTCGGCCGGGAACAATGTTTTAGTGTTTTATCAAACCCTTAAAGGGATTGTGATATTTAAGAACAAAAAAGGAATAAAAATGTATTTAATTCTGTTTATTCAACCAAGGTTCATATTTTAGGTTGTTATTATTCAAATTAAATGATGAGTGTTAATATTCTTTCATTTGCTGCTTTCTTTAGTGATTTAGGGATTTTAAATGTTTTGGACAGGGGGGGCGGGGCATTTGAACATGGGTCTAAATATGTATTGTTTGGCAAGAATTACATTTGACTACAAAAGATCACTGGATCTACTGAATGACTGAATGTGTAGGAGATCCTGTGATTTTTTTTGTGGGCAAATGTAATTTCCCAGGATCTAGTAGGATAAATAGATAAAATGTAAAAAATGCAAGCAGCAAAATAAAAAGAAGACCCATCTTTTGATTTCTCTAATAACCTAAAACATGAACCTTGGTTAAAAAAAAAAAAAGTACTTTAAATACCATAACTTTTCCACTACCCACACATTTAGCTGTGTTATTAATTCCACGGATGCCCAATTCTAACAATCTATAACTCGTTGGAAAGGTGAGTAATTAATGATTAAAATGAAATAAATTACAATACAAATTTATATTATAAATAATGGACCAAAAGTAAATAATAGACCAAAGTTAAGTTGCATAAACTTGCCGAGTTTAGTTGCTTGGTGTGACAGCTCAGGTTGTGTCCATGTGTTATGGACATGAGGTTTGTAATGTACGGGCTATTATCATCATGCAAACTCCTCTGTGTATTAATTATATGTGAAATCGTCATACAAGTTGTTTTGTTAGGTTTGTGGGCTGTAACGTGCATTCATGCATTTGCACACAAAAAGGGCTGATTTCTCACATTCAAGCTGACCATATGATCATATTAATTATCACATGACCAGTTTCCATCAGATTGTCCTAGTGGTTGCCGTGCAAAACACACTCACCTCATATTTGAGTTTGCGTGAGCTGGTTTGGCTCTGAGGTCTGTCATCATCCTGAAAATTAATCCAATGGAATGTGTGGCTTCAATATTACATCAAACTAAACTGTATGCCGTCATTGGCAGTAATTAACATGATCATTAAGACGAAGGTTTACCTCGTCCGTTAGCCTGACAGAGCTGCAGTCGCTGGCCACCTCCTCCTCCTGTTAGATGAAGAAAATGCACGAGTCAGCATTTTATGAAGCATGAGTCAGCATTTTATAAAGCATGAGTCAGCATTTTATGAAGGATTTACTTCAGAAGGCATGAGTCAGAGGACAGAGACAGGGTGTAATTCTTACCCTCATGGACTCAGAGGACAGGGACAGGTCCAGGTTGTCTCCATTCAGTAAGTTCAACCTCCTCAACCTTCTCTGAACCTCCTCTTCAATGTACGCATTGATCCTGAAATATAAACACAAATATATGACCACCATATCCATGTGTAAATATATGTCGGGACTCTTGTCCCGTTTTTCCAGCTCCCCATCTATGTGAATCGAGAAGCGCATCAACAACACACACTGCTCCTCACCTCCATCATAGTACAGCTCTCAGTGGATTTATCATCTATGAAGGTTAATGAACAAATTGAGCCTGCATGGGCCTTGCAAAAATGTAGGGAAAATTAATCCATATGACCTCCATCAATAAAATGGGATGGTACAATAAGTCAAACATTAGACATTACCTTACCTAAAAATTAATTCTGCTAACTAGAGAGTTTTCATGATGCTGAATCACTTGTTGGGCTGAAAACAGCCATAGCTGTCATCACAAATGTGATGAGGTCAGCACATTTGGGCACATATGGGTAAGTGGATGTGCCTGCTTTTAGTCCAAGGGGTGTTTTCGGGCGGCAGTGGTTATAGTCACCGGATGGTAACCACAAGGTTGCCGGTTCGATCCCGGGCTCCCGCAGAGTTAGTGTCGATGTGTCCCTGTTGTAATACTTAAAGTAGAATGAACTTGAGTTAATTTTTCCTTTTTTTGGTGACTTATGTTATTGGTGGAGGTAATATGGATTTGGGGTTCTCATGAATTTTCCATACATTTCTGTGAGGTAAATTGGGGGCTCAATTTGTTCTCAGTGATGAATCCACTGAGAACATCCAAATCGGCCTGTGTGTCAACTATATCTTCACGGTTTCTTGAATGACTCTAGATCTAGAGAACATGCGGTCACCTGTCCTGCTCCATAGGAGCCCCTGAGGACCCCTGAGGGTCCTCCAGGGAGTAGGTGGTCCTCACAGGCTCCTCCAGGGCAGACGTGGTCCTCCTCAGAGCAGAGTTCCTCCTCTCCAAGCTCTCCACAGCCTGCGTGGTCCCGTGCTGCGCCATCATCTCCTTCTCCTCCCGACGGCTGGACTGGTAGCTGTCCTGCAGCTGCTGCCGCGTCCTGTGGGGGATGCAGGTACAAAAAAAACACACACCACCATTAACCCATGTGTCTTGTCTAGATTTCTAGTTTCTGAATAACATAATATTCAAAGATTTGCACCACGTTTTCACGATTTCTCAAAAGTAGCAGAGATACAAGCTCATAGCGCGCCACTCGGTGGCGCGCTATGAGCTTGTAGATCTGCTATTTTTCAATAGTTAAAACATAATGCTTAGAACACCAAAACGCGTTCAGTACACTAAGGGTTAAAATAAACCTGCATCCGTACACTTATAACTTTGAAAATGTAAACGTCTTAGCCGCAATTGAAGAGTTAATCATTTTTAATTTCCAAACAATGAATGTGAAATGAACAGAAACGACGTATGGAATGTGGACATTTGTCCACACAAATAAAATGCACTATGAGTTCCAACCACAAGGATAAAATGCACTCTGAGCTCGGAATACACAGATAAAATGCACTCTGAGCCCCCACCACATGCATAAATTGTATTCTGAACGCCAACCACACAGATAAAATGCACTCTGAGCCCCCACCACATGAATAAAATTCACTCTGAGCCCCCACCACACAGATAAAATACACTCTGAGCCCCCACCACACAGATAAAATGCACTCTGAGCCCCCACCACACAGAAAAAAATACACTCTGAGCCCCCACCACAGGAATAAAATGCACTCTCACCCCCAAAAAGTGCATTTTATCTGTGTTGTAGGAGCTCGGAGTGCATTTTATCCGTGTTGAAGGGGCTCAGATTGCATTTTATCCGTGTGGTGGGGGCTCAGACTGTTTCCACTAAGGAAAGTAGTCTACTTCTAATCACACAAGCCGTGTTTGTATCGGCAAGTAGGTAAACCCTTGGAAAGATATCCACAACAGAAGAGAGAGATGTTCGCATAGCTCTCCTGCACGGTAGAATGCAGCAATGGATAGCTATGCACCAGAGTAGGGTACTATCAGTAAGACCCGGTCTTGCTGAAACAACAGAGCTTCTTAATATGGCGCATTTGAGAAGCAGTAGTGTACGACCAACCTGTGCGTCTCCTCCTCCTGTCTCCGGTCCCCCAGCGAGGAGGACCTCCGTCTCTCCCTCTGCGTCAGCCCTCTCTCCTCCTTGTTCTCCCGTTGCCCGCGGGCGAGCGAGGCCACCTCCCTCTCCAGACGCTGCAGCGCCACCTGGGATAACGCCTCCTCCTAGACACAGGGGGAAAGGCAGGACTGTTTATTGGGGCTTACAGTAATCCATGTTTACTGTGTGGTCTAGCACAGGGGTTTTCAACCTTTTTGACTCCAGGGACCACCACGGACCACTCTTTGATTACACTGTCACACCAAAGACCTAAAATAAATTCTTTTGTTTTTTTCCCACAATTCCAGGCTGGATATTGCAAACAAAACAGTGTAGTGACTTCTTGTTTAAGTGGTGCTAATTCAGATGATGAATATTTTAACTCTTGAGAGTGTAAAATTGAAACCAAATGGACCCGCAAGGGTCCATTTGGGCCCCGCAAGGGCCCATTTGGTTTCATTTTTCACTTGTGCGCGAGCAGATCACACAAGTACTCCCACCCCCCACAAACTTGGATCATCTCCTGTATAAAACATAAATAAACCCCACAAACCCTCCCCTATGTCCCTTCACAAAGAAAACAAAAGTTATTTGAAGCATACAAGAAACAATATAGGCAGAAATGCCACTGCTAACCAAACTTACGGTACATAGAAAGCTAAATTAAAAAAGCAAGTGAAGACACACAAATAGGAAAATATGTTATTTGATTATTAGATTCTTCTTATATTTGTTTTTTAACACTAAATTAGTGTTCACACAATTATTTTGTATCTTAGACATATTGTAAAAATCTGGAATGGAGTTTATGGTGTGGTCATAAGCACCATCTAGCACAGGGGTGGCCAACCTGAGGCTCGCGAGCCTCATGCGGCTCTTCAGCTGGTTACATGCGGCTCTTAAGGGGCTTCCACATGAAGCTGTCAAAAACGCTTGGCCTCATGGCGCAGTCATTCATTCCCTATACCAGTGGTTTTCAACCTTTTTTCTACCAGGGCCCACCATTTATTCAGAATTTGAGCCACAGACCACCATTTTAGCTCCATAGACCCCAAAGCTAAAGATTTCCTTTACTTGTGCCAACAATTTCAGGCTGAATTTCATTGAAAACAAAACAGTGAAACATACAGATCAAAATGACCATTAATCTTCCACATTCTCTAGCAGTGTAGACTTGGGCTAATTCACATGATAAATATTTTAACTCTTAAGAATGTCATATACCTTTTTGGATTGTAAACCCCGTTTCAAAATACATGTCTGTATGTTTCTATTTGCGACCATGACAGCCGTCGCGGCGGTTTTCTAACCGTTGTGACCATTTGATGTGGCTCTTTGCCGTAACACAGTGAAAAACGTGGCTCTTAGCGACCGGTTGGCCATAAGCACCATCTAGCACATTGGTTGAAAATGGCTCTTTCAACATCTTGGTGAAACACAGGGTAACACCTACCATCATCTCCTTCCTCTGGCTGCTCTTCAACAGGTCGTATGGTTCCTGTGCATGGTGGTGGCGCTGTGGCGCCCCCTGGTGCAGCAGCAGGGTGTCTCTGATGTCCTGCAGCGCAAGGCGCTCCCGCTCAAGGTGCAGCGCCTCCTCGCGCGTCAGGACGGCCTCGGACACACGGTGGCGCTCTCTCAGCACCTCCTCCAGGCGGCCCACCAGACCCTCCTGGAGAAGGAGGAGGAGGGGAAGAACTTAGAAGAACTCTTTGTGTACTGAGCGCGTTTTGGTGTTTTAGCTGTTGAAAAATAGCAGATCTACAAGCTCATATCGCGCCACCGAGTGGCGCGATATGAGCTTGTAGTTCTGCTATTTTTTTAAAACATTGTGAAAATGTTGTGCGAATCTTTGAATACATTATTTCGGAAGCAAACATTTTTCAACTCCAATCTTTGCTTCTGGGGGATCCCTAGAACAACATGTTTTTAGATGAGGTTCTGCAGCTAAATAATAGATATTTCTGGGGGACCTTTCTATGAAATATGTTAAGCATCACTGACAAGGAAAGAGATTTTTCCAGAAAAACTACAGTAAAACCTCGCGCCAGGGACTAGAATTTAGTGTCACAAACTAGAATTTAGTGTCATGGACTAGAATCTAGTGTCGGGAACTAGAATCTAGTGTCAGACACTGGAATCGAACTTCAGAAACTACAATCTACTGAGAGGAACTAGAATCTAGTGTCGGGAACTAGAATCTAGTGTCAGAAACTGGAATGTAACTTCAGAAACTACAATGTACTGAGAGGAACTAGAATCTACGGTGGAGGACTAGAATCTAGCATGAGGAACTAGAATCTAGCGTCAGAAACTAGAATCTAGCGCTGTGAACTAGAATCTAGCATCAGAAACTAGAATCTGATTAGGACACAATGTTTTAACGGAGAAGTACACACAAATATAATATAAATATATTTTTACACCCCCCATGAAGGTTTGAATTGACGGATTCGTTTTTGATGAGTGCCGGTAGCATGCTAGTGTGGAGTGCGACAATTTACGGCGCCATCTTAACCCTTTAACATGTGCCCACGCGAGTCACTAGACTCGCGTGGCCAAGGGTTCGATCAAAACTAATAATCATATTAATGATAGTAAACACCAACCTGCTCCTTCTCCTGCTCATCCAGCCTCCTCCTCTCAGCCTCCAGGATCTCCTCCTGCTCCACGCTCTCCTTTCTCAGTCTCTGCAGCTCCTTGTAGATCTCCAGATCCTCCTCCTGGTGGCTAGATCTGTAGATCTGATCCTCCTCCTGGACCTCCTCCTGATGACAGACCATCAGAATGATTATGTCAGCTAGATCTAAGAGAAAGTAAGAGCTGGGAAAATCAGCTGGAATTATATAAAGTGATTGAAGGAGTAAATTATCATGGATTTTAAACTAAACATTGCAAATAAAATTGACTTGATTTGACTACATCAACATAAAAGCCTGCTGTACCGAGGCTACATCAAAATCAGCACGGTATACCAAGGCTACATAGAAACAAAAAGCCTGGCATACTAAGGCTGCATCAAAACAAAAGCATGGTATACAGAGGCTACATCAAAATAAAAGCATGGTATACCAAGGCCGAATCAAAATAAAAGCATGGTATACCGAGAGTACATCAAAATAAACGCCTACGTAGTGAGGCCACATCAAAATAATAGCCTGGTATATTGATGCTACATCAAAATAAAAGATTTAGTAGTGAGGCTACATCAAAATAAAAGCAACGTATGTCAAGGCTACATCAAAATAAAGGCCTGGTATATTGATGGTATATCAAAACAAAAGCCTATTTTACCTAGGCTACATCAAAATAAAAGAATGGGTAGTGAGGCTACATTACAACAAAATCCTGGTTACCTTGTGGCGCATCCTCCGTCTCTCCTGCGCCTCCTGCCGCCTCTCCTGCTCGAAGCGCTCCTTCTGCGCCAGCAGGTCGCGCAGACGCAGCTCGATGTCCTGGCTGCGCATGCGCAGGCTCTCCTCCTGCCGCAGCACGCGCTGACGCACCTCCTCTGACTCCCTCCGCTGTACCTCCACCTCCCTCTGGAGGCGCTGCAGCTCCTCCTTCTCACTCTGCTGCTTCAGCTCCATCTGTTTCACCAGCCTCCTGTTTATAGAGTATATAATACAAGTTAGGGCTGTTGAATCCAATTAGTCAAAGCTTCAACATTCATTGTGTCCTGTCTAGATTTCCAGTTTCTGAATAACATAATATTCACCACGTTTTCACGATTTTTCAAAAATAGCAGAGATACAAGCTCATAGCGCGCCACTCGGTGGCGCGCTATGAGCTTGTAGACCTGCTATTTTTCAATAGTTAAAACATAATGCTTAGAACACCAAAGCGCGTTCAGTACAATAAGGGTTAATAATGATAAATCATTCAAACTACCTCCGAAATATGCCATGTTTTCCTGTACAGTAGTTGAACATTTAAAAAAGAAAAAGAATCTGAGAAAAAAAGATATGTTTATTTTGTTAAATATTTGTTAACATTTACACCCGCACTTGCTAGCATTTTTAGAGGTAGCTACTACCAGTGAAACTGAAATCACAATCTGAAGACAGGTCTCGGTTTCCTGGAGGACATTTTGGATCAGCGCACAGGATGTTAGTGCCGGACCGTCTCTTATTTGGGCCCTCAGGTAGTGAGACGAGGTTAGCGAAGTGCATTAGAACCAAAAGACAATCGCACTCTAAATCAAATATTGCTGTAGATCTGCGGCAATAGCAGCGGTCGGAACTATGTTTATGTTTTGAGCCTAGATCTACGACAATTGTGGGAATTGTGTTAAAATGTGTGATCTACAAACCCCCAGTGCTTGTAGATCCCTCGAGCTATACTTTATGGCTCTGGCTACAGGGAGACACAGCTATATGTCTCTGTAAAACTGTACTCTACCCATTTTTTCATTGACAAAATGCTCAGTGGCTTGAGTCAGGTTACACATGAGTAAAATGTTGTACTCATTTGTCACAGGAAGTCATGAATTTAATCAAATGAAATAAAAAAAAATATTAATGCCATTTACTCATTATTTTCAACACCCTTAATACTACATTTAAATGCAAACATCTACCTTTTGTGTTCCAGTTTATCCAGCTCTTCTCTCTGCTGTCTTTCAAACTCCAACCTGAGGTACGCATGCACGCACACACGCACACACACACACACACACACACACCTCACTTTCTGCTCATTAATGCGTACATGTGCATGCATGTGCGCACACACAGAAACAGGCGTAGTACACACATGCACATGTGATGCACACACATGCACACACACCCAGACTAAATAAAAGCCAGGTGTGTCAGGCTGAGGTGGTGTTGAACTGCTCCACACTGCGACGGTAGATGATCTACAAGCCCACAACACGCTGCACTGTAACATGGTGTGGGTTTGTAGATTGCGACTTCGCAACTTCTGGTACAAAACATCCACCACAACACAACAGAGAATAAGTTAAAGAACAATAACAAAACATGACAACATAACACAATGGAAACTAAAGACTACTTTGCTTTGAACAAGAGATGTCCCAGCAAACACTGCCAGGACCGGGACGAATTAGTGGCGTGTTGATTGCGTCCGGATCAAGACAATCCAAGGCTAGTCAAATCTAGCCCAGAAAATCAACTGATTTCAAACAACAAAATCCTCTGTCGGTCATCTGTAGTCTACTAGCTGTAGATTGTATGTACGTACATCTCTAAATGCCTTGATGAAATGAACATGGTGGACCCTATTGTAAACCAGTAAGACAGGCACTGACACAGTAAAACAGGCACTGGACAGTGAGACAGACACTGGACAGTGAGACAGGCACTGGACAGTAAGAAAGGCACTGGACAGTGAGACAGGCACCGGACAGTGAAAAACTGAGAAAGGCACTGGACAGTGAGACAGGGACTGACACAGTGAAACAAGCACTGGACAGTGAGACAGGGACGAGTTGACTAGTGCAGTGGTTCCCAAAGTGTGGTCTGGGGACCCCTGAGGGTACTTGAGGGAGATTGAGGGGTCTAAATGATGGTTTTGGGACCAAATGCACCAGTATGGGTCCGTAATTCTTGACTTTGTACACCCTCAGGGTTGAATTTAAGTGACTTTATAAATTGGGGTCCAGAGATAAAAAATGCCAATAAAGGGGCTCCACCATGAACTTTAGGTGTTTTACCATCCTCAGTATATTCTTACACCCCAAAAAGTTGTTCATTTTAAACAGTTAGACCTATAAGGTATCTCTGATTTTCTGTGTGTGTCTGAATGGAGGCACAATGAATGGACACTCTCAGATTCTCCTGTTTAGTGATGTCAATAAAAACACCAATTTTAATAGTCCTCCCCTTTAACTTTGCTTCCATTTATATGATACATTTGATTTAAAATGCATGGCGGTGTCCCTTTAAATTGGGTTGTCCGTTGACTGGGGGTTTGTTGAAATTAAACTAGTGCATTCTCTCATGGGAGTCCCTGGCATATATTTTCAAATGAGGGGTCTGTGGATTTGGGGGTCCTTGTCATGAAGCAGTTTGGGAACCACTGTGTGCAGACAGGCTGAGGGCGGGGCTACCTGAGGCAGGGACCTCTGTCAGAGTAGAGACTGTCAGAGAGACAGGGAGAGCTCATTAACAACCGCCACTTGAACAACAATATACAATAACTACGCCCAACACCACTGCGGGTATTCGTCGATGATCATGTGTCCCTTTGTTTGATCGAGTCGTATCCGAACAGATGATGGCGATTTTACACTCGCCTTCCATTTCCACACCCGCACACCAGGAGGTGGAAAACCCTTTCCAGTGCTACCGGTACATTGTGCTAATAAGTCTGCTTACAAGGGTTAACAGTTTTACTTCCAAGGACGACTTATTTGAGTTTTGGCATGTAGAACAGCTTCCCTCCCAAGGACGTGTTAATCGAGTTGTGCTTTAATCGGTTTATCCACGTTTTAATGTGTTTTCACTCTGGCGATCTGGATGGACAGATATTGACCTGAGGCTTGGGTTCATGGCACCATCGCAATGGCGCGTCGGGGCCTAGAGCAAAAGAGGCTTCTGGGGAAATGAGTCTCGTTAAAGTCAACAGAGCATCTACAGCACATGTCAAACTCAAGGCCCGGGGGGCAAATCAGGCTTGTGAATGAATTATCTTCGGCCCACAGGGTGATGTTTAGTTATTATTAGAACTGGCCCTCTGCTATATTGCACACACCATGATATGAAAATAATGTCACTAATTGTTTTACTTTGTCAACTCAATTAATTTATTTTCTCATTAAATTTCTCATTTTACTTATGTTTATATCACATATATCACCCCCCCCCCCCCCCCCTTTTTGTAAACTATTTATTTATAAAAAGTAGGTTTGCGTCATGGACAAATAAAGCCTCCTGGGTAGGCTACTGGTGTACGATACTCTCTTCCTCTGTCCTTGGATTTTGTGTGATGATTACATTTATTTGGTTCCAGCTCTTTAGTTTAAAAAAAATCCTGCAGTGTTCTGCTTTCAATTGTTGTTTTCTGCATTGCTTTATAGCTATCTTATAATATATTTGTCTTGTTATTCAATTCAATTGTTATTCCATTATCAAAATTAATTCAACTAGCCTACTGTATATTCCTCCCTTTACCTGGCTCTGTGTCTCTTCATTCATGTCTGTGGTGGAGTTGTGTTCAACTCTATGTAAAACTGTGTTGTGTGCTGCCCTCAAGTGGTTTGGTCGCGCACGTTTTGCGACCGGGATCGCTCCTACCGTTTGCATTGAAGTCAATAGGACCGCAATGCATTGCCCTTCAGTGCAGAGCTCAATGCCTAAAGACGAATGCGAACCAACACGTGAGACTCAGTAACCTATCAGCAACGTAAACAACTTTTGACATTTCATGGCAGTATAATACAACTTTTAATCACTTTGTGGTTAGAGTGGGCTTTAGTTACTTATATTATATACGATTTGCCATGATGGATTGCTCATTTAAAGAAAATGACAAGCTGCAGATTTCATTTCTCCGTCATTCTTATTCACGTGGTATTCATTAGGTAATGCATGGTGGTGCGGCGCACTAGCGACCCTATTGACCGGCCGCCACTGGTCGTAACAAATCATGACAACAAACACAATGTTTTGGGCCAATCAAATAGAAAGAAAAAAAGGTTTTTATAATACTCTTTGTTTTGTTTCTTTTTGTTTCATAGTCTTCTTCTTTCTAAATGATTTGATCATCCCAGCGCGCGCGCGCGCACACACACACACACACACACACACACACACACACACACACACACACACACACACACACACACACACACACACACACACACACACACACACACACACACACACACACACACACACACACACACACACACACACACACACACACACACACACACACACAGTGAACTCACCCAGGGTTGTAGAGCATGACAGTAGAGAGGTTCTCGCAGGACTGGGAGAGGTCAGACATGGACAGACTGAAGGTGGACAACAAACCACTCTGGAGGAAAACATCAATAATAAGAATAATTACAATACATCTTCAACTACTTATCCGTAGTGGGGTCACGGGGGCAACAGAGAGCTTCAGACGCTCCTCCCCAGATCAACGTTACTGACTTCATCCTGGGAATGAAGTCACTAATGTTGGGCCTATATCTAAACTTGGCACAAAAATTTGGAAACCAAACTTATATCTCCACCTTAATGGGGAAGTGATTTCACTTTTGTCAGATATCACCCAAAAAATATTTTTTTTCTGTTAAAATGCTCTATTATAAGGTGTGGAAACCACATATGGAGTTTCCCCCTCCCCCCGTTAGCAGAGGAGCTAATAAAAGTTCCCCAGGTCACCACAATTCTCCTCCAATCAGGAGAGAGCAGCAGGTTCACATAGTGTAGCTACTTTTGGGGGCCCCTAGTGCACCAGGTTGGTACTACACCATGAATTTCAAATCACTTCCCCCACCTTAATGGGGAATTCCACCCATTTTGTCATTAATATACCTTGCGAGAAGTTGCGTGGACATAATAAAAAAGTTCCCCCCATTCTGTTTTTCCTAGAAATGGAGCTCTAAAAACAATCATTAACGTGGTGAAACATAATCAAGTTGTGGTTCACCATATTAATGATTTTTCTTTTAGAACCTATTTTTCTGAGAGTATACAAATGGAAACAAATATCCCTTAGGGTTCATTTGGTTCCACTTGTACGGTCTCAGGTAAAAATCTTGAAAATGGGTGGAATTAAACTTTAATAGTGTCATTATATAGAAGACTGTTACATTCATGGTAAGTCTTCCTATGAGAGATGCTCGAGAGACATCCTAACCAGATGCCTGGACCACCTAAACTAAATGAATCTTTTCCACAATACAATACAAGCTCTGCAAAATATGTGATAAATATAGCTGCAAGCAAGAGTAAAAGAAAGTAATTCAACAGTCATAAGGAGTCATGAGGATGTGTATTAGTTGTACCCATAGAGTAATAAAATAACAGAGACCTGACTGGAGCGACAGCCCCGCCCCCTTGCCGTTCATTTCAATGCAAGTTGCTCATTGGCGCATGAAGCACCCGGAAGACCGCCGGAAGTGCGCCTATTTCCTCATTTGAGCACCAAAATTTGGTGCCCAAATGCGGAAGTATTTCTCCATGAACGCACCCGACGCAAGGGATTATGGGAACCATGAACGAGCGCCGTCGCGCACGAGCAAAGGAAAAAAAAACATCAAAAAGCATCAAAAACCAGCTTTTGGGTTTGCATTGAGCTTATTATCTGTCATATAATACATACGTTATGTTTTGAGAGGTAGTATATGACGTGAGGACCGCTGGTTTATTCAGAAAACAACTTAAATACAAACTGCCCTGTCCGCGTGCACAAAGCAAACCAGCGTGCGTGCTCTCCGGCGGTCGTGCATGAATTCCACCCGCCTGCAGTACCAGACTTGACCACCAGGCCCCCCCTGCTTCAAGCCTAGAGCCACTGACTGGCGGTGTGGTTGTACCTTGCGCTTCTCTCTCAGTTTAGCTGCCTCTTTAGGATGGTTGAAACGAAACATGTTGGTACGACCCAACAAGATGACTGCTCCTGAAATATAAACATAAAAACATGTTGGTACGACCCAACAGGATGACTGCTCCTGAAATATAAACATAGAAACATGTTGGTACGACCTAAAAAAAATGAATTATAAACATAAAAACAGGGGTGTAGTGGAGGGGGGGCGCGGGGGGACGGCGTCCCCCCATCTAAAATATTTTTGGGTCTGAAAAAAATCATTAGCATGGTGAAATACATCTTGAAGACATCATCAAGACAGTAGCGCCGAGATCTAAAAGTGGTATATGGTATACCGCTAGTGCCTCAGCGGCATATACCGGTGGCCCAGCGGCATATGCCGGTGGCTCAGCGGCATATGCCGGTTCTAGAGTGGTATGCCGCTCGTGTTCCACCGGTACATACCATTT